>QNUK01000082.1:64218-1264218 GCA_013621035.1 Clarias magur | reverse complement strand
TGAGAAGCATTTGTTCCCATTTCATTTAATTTAATCTACATCATTTCATTTATTTTAAAGAAATGTAAAGTCTAAGTAAAGTCTTTATTTTGTCACATATACATTATAGCACAGTGAAATTCCTTCTTCGCATATCCCAGTGTCAGAGCGCAGGGTCAGCCATGGTACAGCGGTACCTGGAGCAGTTAGGGTTAAGGGCCTTGTTCAAGGGCCCAACAATGGCAGCCTGGCTGAGCTGGGAATCGAACCGCCGATCTTCTGATCAGTAACTCAGTGCCTTAGCCCTCTGAGCCACCACTGCCCAGTGACCAATGGGGGGGGTACAGGATAAATCAACAACCTGTTTATGTAAGACAATACAATGTACAAATTGTAAGATGTGTAAAATTATTTGATGTACAGTACAATATTAGAGGCCAAAACCCCAATTCAAGGAACATTTTGTATTTGTATAACTTGAAATGAGATACAAATCAAGCTAAACATTATAATTAACAAGATCCATCATCCGGAGATCGCTAGTTCGAATGCCGGGTGATGCTGTAACCTCTCGCAGCCGGAGGTCTAGAGTGAGCAGGTTGGCGTGGTCAATATGACATCTTCACTTGCATAAAATACTATATAATATATGAAAAGCTTTTTGGTTTGAAATGTTTTATATATATTTTTTAAAACTTTTTGTTTTTCCTCATTTAAATAAATAAATAAATAACGTATTTTATATGTGTTTGCTGTTCCCACATTCATACAGTTCAGCCAATCATGTAGTTGCAACGATACACACACAAAAAAAATAATAAAATCATGCAGACACAGGTCAAGAGTTTCAGTTGATGTTCATCTCAAACATCAGAATGAATGAAAAAGTGTGGCTCTGACCCTGGCATGGCTGTTGGTGCCAGATGGGCCAGTTTGAGTATTTCATAAACTGCTGATCTCCTGGGATTTTCAGACACAACAGTCTCGAGAGGTCACACAGAATATGTGTGTGTGTGTGTGTGTGTGTGTGTGTGTTTATATATAGAAATCTCAGGTCATAACACTGTCTCCAGAGACTTGTACCTCTGCGCTTCCCTTCTTACCCTGACATGCCTATCACTCTGGAAAAGGGTAAATTATGACTCATGGTATCACATGATGTTTCTCCATTGCTCCAAAGTCAATGCTCTATGAACATGCTTTCATACACAAAGTGGATCATTCTAGCAATTAGAGACCAGTCCAGACAATGTACAGTATATTGGCAGGATGCCACACCTCATCGGGGCACTTTAGATTTTTACACAATACACTGATTATCTTCTATCTCAGTCTTGGCTTAGTTATAATTTTGGCCAAATGCTAGCGCTGACTACTGACTTTTGGTTTTCATGGCTCACAGATCAGACAGGAGCACCCCTTGACAGAATTTTGGTTAGGGCCCCAGCGAGGTCTGGACTGTCATAGGTCATGGACTTTCCTGTCACTTCCAAATACAGCGGAACCTTGGATTACGAGCATAATTCGTTCCGGAAGTGGGCTTGTGTTCCAAAACACTCGTAAACCAAATCACCATTTTTCCATGAAAAATAATGAAAACTCAAATTATTCATTCCACAGCCCCAAAAATTAAATACATAAAAATAATGAATACAATCTATAAAATGAAAATAAAACAAATTAATCTGCACTTTACCTCAAAAAAAGTACAAATAAATCCCGACAGATAAGTGTTCCATTGGTGCGTGTAGGCGCCGTGTGGGGTGTGGAATTAGCCCCTTCCCTCGCCTCGTTTTACACAGTAACACTCCTCCTCCCTCTCCCCACCTCGCTTTTAAGTTTCACAACAAACACACACACACACACACACACAATGGAAACACCGTTTTAACAGGATAAGAGATGCTGAAAGAATTCCGCAGCACAAGAGTGACGCTCAGTGTCAAAATAAGAGTCGCATGCGTGATACATGATACTCAGCGCTCGTAAACTAATACTTGCTCGGTTTCCAATTAAAATTTTATTAAAAATCTTTGCTCGGTTTGCGGAACACTCGTAAACGACGTTACTCGCAATCCGAGGTTCCACTGTAGTTGTTTTTATGAAAACAGAATTCATTTTAACTGTGCAGTTTAAAACTATGATCATTGCTTTGTTCTTAGACACACTCAACATTACTGTTTCCATCATGAAACCTTTTGTTATGGCCATAATTGTGCTTTAAAGGTTTATGATTTTAATAATCATTTTCTGATATGGAATATATTTTTTGTGTACAACTTTTGTTTCACATGGTAATGGATGATGACAACTGGATTTTGCGTGTGCAACCTGTGTGTGGGTTTGGTTTGTGTAACTTGGGGATGGAGAGCAAAGAATACTGTAGCAATTTGTTTTTGATCATTGAACATGTTCAATATAGGAGTGTCAATTATTTTGGAAAGTCCAGTGTATATATATATATATATATATATATATATATATATATATATATATATATATATATATATATATAGTGCTGTGGAGAAGTCTCGAGCCACCCCTTGTTTTTTAGTGTGCATTCAAACAGACAGACTGTATTTTTAATGTAGTCTTGAGGAATTCTCCAGGCTTTCTGAATGATTTTTTGCCCCTCATTTTCAGTCCAGTCCCTCTACCTGACCAGTTTCAGAGGAATGTTTTTTTATTTTTATTATTTGTTGATCTCTGAATTATTCAAGCATTAAAAAAACGTTTAAGGCATGAACCAGTGAGAAACAGGTGCAGACGATGACAGATAATCATGATTAGTGTACTGGTGATGCTGAATGCTGGCGAGTTGGAACAGACGAGAGGAGAAATGAGGCTGCTGCTGAGGTTGTTACAACCAATTTTTCAATTAAGAATTTTTTTTTTATGTTTACACCATTTGCAGCCACTTTTGTTCTCATTTCTTAAATTAAATCTACATAATTTAATTGAATGTAATTTAATATGAACATCAAAGGGGTGGCTCAGCCAAGACCTTTGTACAGTACCGTGACTGTTTCTACTGTGGCGTTAGTGGAAAAAATTATTATTGCGTGTAAAGTTTCTCTAATCGTTGTTTTTCCTCATTTTTCATGAATGTTGCTCAGAATCCTGAAGCTCAATGTGAATAAGAAAGAAAGTCTTTCACAATACGAAATGTTTCTTTTTGCACCATCAGCACTTCACAACTCTTCATTGTGAAGAAACTCTCTAATGTTTACTCAGCAATTTAAACAGTATAAAGACAATTTGCTTTGCCATTATATTAAATTAACATCTAAACACCCACCTCAAACCTCCCTGGGACTTTTTTTGTTGCCAGCCCTTTTTTTTTTTCTTTAGCAGTTCGACATGGCTCATTCAGCAATTATGGCACCTGCGTGCATGCAATATACAATGCACGCCAAGTATTACAGGGTTATTATAGTGTATAATGTGCTTTAATCTCTTACTAAGACCTGTGAAATTTAAATTGAATTGTAGGTGCCCCGTAATGCAATACTCTGTTAATCTATTTATCAATGTATGAAGAAAAAAAAAAAAGCAAATGGGCATAATAATTCAAAACTCAGACAGAAGGACATGCTTGATAAATCTGATTAATGCCAGTGATGTAGCTTACCATTGCTCTTTGTTTCCTTTGCTTAGGAGTTATTTTAGATTAAATGTTTTATATTAGAAGTGACAGTATTAGCTCAAGCACTTGAGGCTATGAGTTGCTGAACAGAGGGTTGGGGTACCGAAGCCCCGCCACCACAGGTTTTCCAGTGTTGGGTCCTCGGGCTAGACCTTTATCCCATACAATAATCAACCACTAGAGATGCAGGGCATCCTCAGTGCCTAAAGGTGGGTTGAACCAGGAATTGATTGAGGATTGAATGAACTATGTGGTCCCAAGAATAAGCACAAAGCTCTGGTGACAAATGTTTCATTAGAAACTAAATTGATATTTAATAACCACTCATGATTTTTTTATGTACGTAAATATGCACTGTTGCTATTTATGTACTGTACATGTCCTTACCTATAGTAATCGAAATGCTTTGTTTGTTTGTTTTTCTTTTGTTTTATTGCCAAGGTTAAGTCTTGACCATGTTTTTTTTGCACACAACTGTCTGACCTGCCATTTACACAATATTCGGGTAAAATAAAGAGGAAGCAAGACATTTTATGTGATAAATAGATTATACAGCCCTATGTACCCATCATATTTTGTTTCCAAAGAGCCAAACATTCTTTTTTTTTTCCCATGTCATATTGTGCAAGGGCTTTCTGAAGGCTTTTTTGGCTATGAATTTTTAGTCACGCTCATTTTCAGTCCATGAATCACTATCAATGATTCAAGCATTAAAAAAAAATCTTACTTAAGACATGACCCAGTGAGAAACAGGTGCAGATGATGCCAGATGTTCAGGCCAGTGATTAGTGTACTGGTGATGCTGTATGCTGAAACAGATGAGAAGGGAAATGTGGTTGCTGCTGAGGTTACATCATTCTTACATTTTTAGGCACTTTGAAACCTGTCGCAGTAAAACATTTGCTTCTATATAATTTAATCCACACATTTTAATTTATACAAATGCATTTTGTGTCTTCTATGTTGGCACATTCCAGGACTCAAATTGTGTGTGGTTTTGGAAGTATGAGAAAACATACAGTATTTGTTGTGTGCTATAATTGAAAGCAAAGGCAATTAAATTAAATATGTCAAATAAAGACAAATACTCGTAGCATACAAGGAATAAACCACTTCAGGACTAGTTATAAAATAAGTAAATAAGTAACTTAATAAATAACTGCATATTAAACTTTCAATCCTCTAGCCAAGTGATTTGTTTTCTCTCAGGCACTTTGTACAATGGATGAATTCCGTAACCTGGACCGGGATATTGAGGGCTCAGCAAAACGCTGGAAGAAGTTTGTGGAGTCAGAGTGTCCAGAGAAAGAGAAATTCCCTCAAGAATGGAAGAACAAGACCTCGCTGCAGAGGCTGTGCATGATGCGAGCACTACGACCCGACAGAATGACGTATGCCATCAGGTCAGTAATCAAATAAAAATAAGTCAAAGTAATTAAATAGCAAGGTGATAATTAGTAAGCAGTAATTATAAACATGTCATTACTGTACAGGCTGTAAAAAACTTCATTGTCAACTCCTGTCAGGTTTGTGTTTTTTTCCAGCTCTTCACATGCGTGACTCAGGTTGTCAGAGGCTGAGAAATTCTGATTACCTGGCTTAAGGCTGTAGTACAATACGTGGCTGTCTGTAAGCGTGGACGAGTTGGCAGGCAATACCTTTTACAGTAAACAAACAAAAAAACAAAAAATCCATTCTGTGTATACACCGATCATCCATAACACTGCCTTCTACTGTACTTGTGCTGCCAAAATGTGGACCAATCAAAGCATGGACTCCACAAGACTTCTGAAAGTGTTCTTTGGAATCTGGCGCCAAGCTCACAGAAGATCCTTTAATCCTGTAAGTTGTGAGGTGCAGCCTCGATGGATCAGACTTGTTTGTCCAGCACATTCCACAGATGCTCAATAAGACTGACGTCGGAAGAATTTAGAGACAAAGTCAATACTTTTTGGAAGTGGAATCTGTCATTTTCCACTAACTATCCCTCACATATTTTTTTGCACTGGGGCAGGCCTGTGGCAGGCGGTGTACTTGGTCTGAAACAATGTTTAGGTAGGATTGTGCCAAAATAACAGTGCCAGGATCCAAGTGTTTCAAAAGATCTTAGCCCAGGCTACACTTTTACCTCTGCTGGCTTGCTTTCCTTCAGTAGTGGATCTTAGTGCCATATCTTGTCCAAGAGAGGCCAATGCACCCAGCTGTCCACATGATGTAAAAGAAACTGTGATTCAACAGATCAGGCCACTTTCCTCCATTGTGCCAAGGTCCGGTTCTGATGCCCATATGCCCATTGTAGGTGCTTTGGCGGTAGATAGAGGTCAGCATGGGCACCAGGCTTTAGTCTACTGATGTTACCACTTTTGGTGAGAACTAACCACTGCATACACTTCCAGAAACACCCAATATGTTTCAGTTGGCAAGATATTTACATTTACCGCAGTTGGCAGAATCCCTTATCCAAATTGACATTTTATCTCATTATACTGTATCCTGTATCTGAGCAGTTGAGGTTTAAGGCACTTGTTTAAGGGCCCAACAAGGTGCAGTGGTTGGACTGGTTTTTGAACCTGGGACCTTCAGATCAGTAGTACTATACAATACCCTAACCATTGAGCTACCCCTGACCCTTATCACAATTTGGCCCTTGTCACTCAGGTATTTATATATATACCCATGCACGTTTAATCTCAATTGCCCTAGTGACATGTATCATAGATAATATTATATTATAATTGCATGCTGAGTAAAAGACGTCTGTTTCTCTGGACAGAGATTTTGTGGAAGAAAAGCTGGGCAGTAAGTACGTGATGAGTCGTTCGGTAGATTTCGCCATCTCCTTCGAAGAATCGGGAGCTGCCACACCCATATTCTTTATCCTCTCTCCTGGAGTCGATCCACTAAAGGATGTGGAGAAACATGGTACAGTTGCTTAGTCTTGTTTCTTTTCCGTTTTAAACTTTTTAATGGCCTCTTGTTCAAATCCATGGTGGCTCATGGACCGTTGTTTTGGAAGATGTTTCCGAAACAGAAAATACCAGTGTTTCATTAAAAAAAAAAAAAAGATAAAATAGAAGTCTTGTATCAGGAGGCCAGCTCTGGCTGTCCATGCATTGTGTGATTTGAAAGGGTACATCTTAAAGGCTCCTGAAGGAGTGTGGAGATCGATTGGGCATGGCTACGGTATGTGTGCGAGTGTGACTAATCGAGTCATAGCCAAAGTGCACCGCAATCAATTAGTGCATGCTTGCCTAAAGATAGATCCTCTGACAATTGCAATTATATTGAGTGTCTATATACTGTATAAACATGTGTCAAGTGTAAATGAAAGGTGTGAATTACGTAGTTCTTTGTAAGATAGCTGCTAAATAATATAGCGTCTTGCAGGTCGAAAGCTGGGCTACACGTTCGACAGTAGAAATTTCCACAACGTGTCTCTCGGCCAGGGCCAGGAGGTGGTGGCTGAAAGGACTTTGGATCTTGCCGCACAAGAAGGCCACTGGGTAATATTACAGGTAAAGACAAACGGTTTGCTTTTTACGCTCACTTCCTGATGCCCTTTTTTAATAGCAGTTAACCTGCATTTAGCTGATCAGCAGCAGCCTCGCCATGGGAATTCAGTTATGAGTTGTAAGTATGCTAATGTCTTGGTCAGCAATGTGTGTTTCACCCAGTCGCCCAGGCTTCCTCTCTAGTGATTAATGACTCGTTTGGTCTGCCAGAATAGTGGGGGAGAGGAATGTGTCCTTACTCTAAGCCAGCATGATGGCCCAACCCCAGGGAGAGATGCGCACTCCACTAATGAGTCTATTAGGTTGCTTCTACTCCATCCAAATGTCAGTGTGAAAACACTCTCCGCTCTCCTGCCCAGCTGCTTATTATGGGTATTAGTTTGGAACGGTTCCAGCTGCTATTGAAAAATGACATATTCGCCAAATGTGTATGGATTGACAGACAAAGGATCAGTACAGGAAAGAAAACGGTGTTTTTAATACGGATTATCTACTGGGTTTGGATAAATACTGAGGTTATGGCAACAAAAGCAGAACTTATCCACACAGATGGATGACACTGCCATATCTCTTTGCAACAGGACTGCATTTTTTACTTTCTAAAGAAGTACCAGTACAGAATCCTAATGGTCCTTATTGGCAGCTGGAAATGGCAGCAGTGGACAGAATGTGAGCGTTCTTCCTTTAAATCCCCGAGCTTCTTTACAGCATATCACATACCTCAGGAACTCCAGGCGAGGAGACGAGTGGTTGTTTAATTACTTTTGCATAGCAGTGCAGATCGGTGTGTTTAGAGTGAATTCCTCGCCCTCCCGTAAGAAAGCTTCCACTATATGCCTCTCCCTCCACTAATCACCCACTCCACCACCCATTTGTTCCTCAAAAGTTCATGGAAGCTCAGAGGGTCAATGGAAAGTTCCCCTCCAGTGAAGGTTAATTATATTGCAGCACACAGCGCCCAGTCGACCAAAATGCAGAAAAGCACTTGCTGTAGAGAGGCAATCAATTCCAGAGATTGGAAGAGAAAATCCACAGTCTTGGGAATCAAGTGGCCTAAACTGGATGGACCCCCCCCCCCCCCCGGCCCCACCTCCTCTCCCTCCCCCGCCTCATGTTCCGAAATGTCCTCTTAACGGCCTACAATGAGCTGTGAATTGGAGAGCATCAGAAAGGAACAAGGTGAGATACCTCAGGGCAGGAGAAAAAGCATTATTGGAGAAAAGGCAGCATTCAACTTTTAATGAGTTTTTCCGAGAAAAGAAGCAACGCCGCACATTACGGTTTATTCTCAGACTGTGTCACTGCTTAGCACCTACAGCTCACGCTCACATTCTGGTGCCATTTTGATGCCGGTATATACGTCAGTGTTGTACCAGCATAGTGTGCCATGAATTGTGCTCTTAGTGGAAGCTGTTATTTTTACTTAGATGCTCAAGTTCTGTTCTGACGGCACTTCCCCCCCCTTCTGATTATTTAATTATGTTGTTAACAGGTTATGCTAATGAATCAGACACAGTAATTGTATAATCACTTCATACAGCTCCAAAGCCGCTGATTGCAAACTCCGACACATCTCCTCTTCCATGAATGCAGACACCACAGATGTGGCGTCTCCCTGCTGGGCGAGCGCTTGATAAGCCAACGTGTTTAGCCAGGGGAAGGCGAAAAAAAGGACACACTCTGCATGCTGGCAAGTCGCAATAACGTGCAATAACAGCAAGTACGCGTTGTTAACAGCAATCAAAACACCTCTTCTCTGACAGCGCGGATAACTTTCTCTCATCTCTGAGTGCTGAGAACATCGAGGGTCGGCGCTTTTCTTTTATGAAGAATTCATTTCCACTTGCTCTCTGTCACTCTGTGCCCTTTAGGAACAATGCGGAAAATTTGCGCTGACGAGTTGGAAATGGTTTTGCGCTCTAAATTGGTGTGGATCCTTTTCACCCTTTTGTGGCTCTGCCATCATTCCAGTCAACTCTGATTTGACTTTTTTTCTAGGAAAATCATCTGACCCAGGGTTTTGGTCCCAACCCTTCTTGTAACAAGACATTAGGAGAAATCTTTGCAGAGTCACTGTTGGTGAATCCATATCTAATTCACACTTCGGTGTTTTTATACTCATTTTTATTCCAAGCACAAGAATGAGAACTTAACATTGTGCAGGTCATAGAACTGTAAACAAAGTAACTGGAAGCTTTACAGAGCAAACATGATGTAGTCTTGATATGTAGCTTTTTTCTTTCATGTAGCCGTTATCGTCTATTCAGACATACCGTACCACCATTTGAAATCTGGATGGCAACACGTCCTCTTCGTGATCTAATCGCATATTCCTTTCTCTTTTTGCACCCAGAACATCCACCTGGTGGCCAAGTGGTTGGGAACTCTGGAGAAGAAGCTGGAGCAGCACGCCGATGCCAGCCACCAAGATTTCAGAGTGTTCATCAGCGCCGAGCCTTCGTCTTCCCCCGAGGGTCACATCATCCCGCAGGGTATTCTTGAGAACTCCATCAAAATCACCAACGAGCCACCGCTGGGCATGCACGCTAACCTGCACAAAGCTTTGGACAACTTCAACCAGGTACATCAAGACAAGTAACATATGGTGCATGTGAAACATATGGCGCGGCAATTTTCTATCTGTCATATTACAAGCGAGGATTTTCAGACCCACTCAGACAAAATCCAATTACAGATGTTTGTTTAAAGCACATCTAAGACAGAATGAAATACTGTAACTTGAGTGACTTAGAAATAGCTTTGTTTCTACCCTCAATCTGGGCTGCTGCGCACATCACCCTGGTAATCAAAGATTCGGGTTATTGTCATGGCTAATGATGATTAAAATTCGGCCTGTCTTGTCAATGAAACCCAACCGATGCCATTAGCCTTGAGTTTGCGTCGAGCTCTTTACGTGCTTGCGAAGCTGATGGATATCTTTCAGATAAACGCTATACTGTAGCAACGTGCCGACGTCGTAACTTTCCTCTGTTAAATGGCTTCCGCTCCAGTCATGTACGAGCCTTGAAAGTAAATCAATGCTGTAGAAAATAGCATGACCTAATTGTCTCACCACCTCTAGGAAGCTGCAATCATATAAAAACAAAAACTGCTTTTTTATACTGACATTTTCAGCAGCCGGAGCAACTTGGTAGCTGAACCAGTCTCTTCCTGTCGAAGGACTGATATATGCGATTGATATCGGCGGTATGCACTGCGCACACCACCTGATCTAAAAAGCAATAAACATTTCAACCAGGATATTTTTGTGCACTTTATATTGCATTCTAATGTTCCAGTAAAGAAACATTAAGATTGGTAACTATTGGTAATGTGAAAACTACTGGTAGTATATTTTATTAGTTTCTCCCTCGTTTGTACCTCAAACCATATCTGCTTCACACTTTACATATTTTATGTGTGAGGGTAAAAAACAAAAACAAGAGTGAAGTGAAAATGTGAGAAAACACATTAACAGTTTTTCAGACGATGTAGGAGATCATGTGGATTTTAGTTAACATTTAACAATTAACAGACAGAACACTTTTTTTTTTAAGAAAAAGAAATAATGGAGAGGGACAGAAATTAAGATACACACACACACAGGGTGAGTCAAAAGTTATCCACACTCTGGTTATAGAATAAATTTTAATGAACTTTTAGAAAAATACATATACAGTATACAGTATAAGATTTTCAGCATCATTTTCAACATATAATTTTTATACTTTAAATACTTACTCTCACTTAGATGGATACTCTCCATCTGTCAACATGTTTTTTTTTATTTCATCATAAAAAAAAATGTAAAAAGCTGAGCTGCGAGGCCACAAATTCACCGTCTTTGACCTCGTAGGGCTGCTTTCAGGGGACAAAAGAAGAGAAAGTCTGATGGAGCGAAATCAGGACTATAAGGAAGATGCTTTAACACCTCAAAACTAAGTTTTCAACGGTGTGGGCAGAAAAGTGCGGACGTGCATTGTCGCATCACCCATGGATAGCAGTCTTCTGCACTTAATCTGAAGTTTAAGCCTTACAGTAGCTCTTCAATAAGCATCTCACTGTAACAACCACTGTTGATTGTTGGAACTTTTTCCGGTAATGTTCCAATCTTGGCCCTTGGAAATCCCAGAAAACAATAAGCATCAATTTTTCAGCTGATGGTTGAATTTTGAACTTTTTCCCAGTCTGCGATTGAGGATGTTTCTGTTCCATAATCTGCCGTTTACTCTCAGATTTGTAGTGATGAATCCATGTCTCAGCACCAGTAATGATTCTCTTTAAGGAACTTTTGAACAAGGAAAAAGTAATTTGTGCACACTGCCCTACAAAGCAAATCACAAGTGGGGCATCACACTGCAATTAAATGGCATTAAGATTAACTGATGTAACACGTTCACACCTGCACATCAGTGACTGGGCAGCAGCTCTGAATGGAAAGCTCTGATAAGGCAGTCCAGCTAACATATGTGTGTTATATATATATATATATATATATATATATATATATATATATATATATATATATATATAGTGTGTGTGTGTGTGTGTGTGTGTGTTTTTGTTTTGTCTATGGCTAATAATGCCCAAATGGTATCTCTTTCCTTTTGCACTATACAATGCTACATGACAGTTTATTTTAATTCAATCCCTCATTTTTAATGCTTTTTTTTTTTCCTCGCCTTGACACACCCACGAGAAACAGTATTTTAATCACAAGGACGTTATTCTCTTTGGATATTCATATTCAATTAACATTTTTAAAATACCCCCCCTACCCTAGGAAAACGTGCTGCTGCTCATTTTCTTTGAGCCTCTCAGCTGTGTGCTAGAGGAGGAATGCAGTGCTTTCAGTCGTATTCACCCCAGTGATGATGTGTTTGGAATCTTAATGCGTCCTGTGTCTGAATGAGAGGCTCCATAACTCCACCTTTAGCTGAGCTCTCGCGTCGAACATACTAAGTGTTCTACAGCCTTCGCTGCATGATACGTATAGGAGAGAACCCCGCAATTTATGTGGTGTTACCGTTGTGTCGGGGGGGAAGAAACTTCCCTGCGAGACCAGTTGCCATTTATTTCTTTCACGCCCACCTGATCTCTGCCGTTCTCGTTGGAGTCATCTTTAATAATGAGCCGGGGGAAGGCAGGATTGTTAAGCACACCGATAAGTGATAACAATTAAGCACAACTCAGACGTTACTGAATCTGGTCCAATCATTTGTCTCTACTAATGAACTATATAGCTCTGCTGGGAGCTGTAAAGGAAAATGGAAAATTGTCGGGTGGTCAGTAATAATAATAATAATAATAATTTATATATATATATAATATATATATATATATATATATATATATATATATATATATATATATATATATATATATATATATATATATAAAGGCATTCATATATCTTTCATCCAAAAAATAATGTAAGTGAATTGTCAGGAATTTGAGGAGGTGAGGATGTAAAAAATTTTGAATTCTTTTTGCTAGACATCATTCTGAACATACAAACACACCAAACAGAACAGCAACTCTGGTTATGAAATTGCGCTTCCATTCAAAAGCAAGGTTAACACGACAAATGTGAGAAAAGCTGATCTGAAAATCAGAAACCAAAACAGACTAAACAGACCAATTCATAAGAATCCCATCCCAACTGCAGACATAATCCTGGCCATGTGACCAGCAGCTGACGGGAGATTTAGTTCAGCACCTCTGTGCTGTTTACCATTAATTAGTGAAGTAATGAAGTATTGCATGAAGGAAGGAAGGAAGGAAGGAGCAAAAACGAAACAAATTGCACCTAAATAAATACACATTCAGAAAATGTAAAGACAAATTCTAAAATAAATATACTGCCCGGCCAGCAAAAAAAAAAAAAAATAAATTACCAGTTAAATTAAAAAAAAAGGGAAATACTTAAGAGGCCACAAAAGGAGGCTCTTCACCATACTAATGACTTTTCAAATTACTGCAGTGATTGATATGTTTAATGGGTAATGATCGTTTTAACCCTGTTTCAACTGATGCCATGAGTAACATTTCTTTTGCAACCATATTGGGAGATCCTGAGGTCAGGGAAAAAGATTTCAGTGTTTCAGGAGGCCTTCATCAAACAAAGAAAACATCTAGGGTGAAATTACAGGAATTATGTGAAGAACTGAGAGAGAGAGAGAGAGAGAGAGCTGGAACTGGAAGGATTGTGCTTAACAATCCACTTTGCAGAAGAAATGTTTTTAAAGGAAAATCTGTAATGTCTGTGATCGGTCATTAAACTGTTGTTGAAGCCGCATCGTAAGAAAACAACAATGCAAATCATTGCTGTATGTATTAGAGAAAATAAGAGCATTCCTACATGCTCAGTGGCTCAAAGGCTTGGACACAACTTTGTGTTTATTTTCTACATTCTAGAGCAATACTGGACTTTTTCAAAGCTAGGAAATGACACATATGGCATTAGGTTAGCCATTAATTATGATTAAACAACAACGATCCGTTGTTATTTTAAGACACGAAGATCCGCTGTTCTGGAACAGTTATTACAAGAACATCATAGTATTTTCAAGTGCATTTGAAACAAACAACAACAAGACACATCAAGCACCATGATGAAACATGATAAAGACCATCCCAGGAAAACAGGACCAAGACTTCAATAAGTCTCAAAAATCACCAAATTAACATTAGAGGCATTGTGAAGGCTTTACAGATCATGAGTAGCAGACACATCTCAATATCAACTGTTCAAAGGAGGTTCAGCATTGTTTTACAGTGTAGAAAGAAAAAAAATCACTAGAAGGTGTGTTCATACTTTTGTGAATGGTACTGTATATACTGTATGACATCTAATATTAGCCCGCATCAAACAACCGATAATAACAGTACATTCACTTTTATAAATGTATACATACTGTAATGCTTGATTTTCTTATTCCCATAATTATGTGCTTTTTCCCAGGACACGTTGGAGATGTGCGCACGTGAAAATGAGTTTAAAGGCATCCTGTTCGCCCTGTGCTACTTCCATGCCGTGGTAGCTGAACGGCGAAAGTTTGGCCCTCAAGGCTGGAACAGGAGCTATCCGTTCAACACCGGCGACCTCACCATCTCAGTCAATGTCCTCTACAACTATCTGGAGGCCAACAGTAAGGTGAGGACCAAATGCCACAATTACAGCTGGAAAGAAACAGATTTGAGGATGAAATAAAGAGTGAAAAAGCGAAAGGAAGAATAAAAGTGAGAGAGGGTAAAAACAAGGCTTGTTGACATATGCCCTGCCTGCAGAAAAGCGAATTAGGCTTTTGCTGAAGCTGGTGAAATTACCCTTCTCTACCCACGCACCATCCCACTCCAAATCGAAAAGCTTTGCCCTTTACTACACGAAGCCATTCCACATTTCAGAGGTTGCTTATATGTGATAAAACTACAATAGAAATAAGTCTTGCGTTTCCCATCAACCACATATAAAAAGATATAGTCTTCAGGAAGCATTATAGTGTACATTTATTCAGTTGGATTTAAGGATATGAAGGAAATTTAATATTATTGTTTTTTTTTTTTTTTTTTTTTGTCTTTTTAATTGTGCCCTTATGCTACAATGAAATTATTGGTATGTCTGCAAACGGTAATACTGAGACATTAAGCCCTTGTATCTAATAAAGCAAGACTTTCAAGCCAGTGAGATTGGCATGCAGCCTGAGCGTTCCCCACCGACTTTAACTTCCGTGGCCACAGAGCTCATATTATACACCTCTTACCTGGAAGAGCACTTTATCTGTCAGTTGTATGCCGGACAGTATACTGTATATTAGCTTAATCACATTACCCTCAGCAACGGTCCATGCAGGAGCTCCAGAGACACGGGTTGTTGCCAGAGATGCCCCAGAAGCAGCCACATTGACGGGCATATACTGCAATATATACAGTATAATAATCTACATTCTAATGTCAAGGTGTTCGAATTCACGCCTGTTAACAGTTTCTTATGTATATGAAATATTAACATGTAATATTTTGCTTAGTTGATGCATTGAAAATTGCAACAAATTACATTTTGTACAGAGTGTGAAATAAATACTAGGCATTAATTCATTGCTAATAAATGTGAACATGATTAATGAATAAATATGGAGCTTATTAGGGTTTCATATGCATATCTATGAATGTTAAAGATGTTGCCTATTTCTCCTTAGAAAGTTTGGTTTCTGAAAATGTTTGTTTGATGAAAGTTGGTGTAACACATAATTTGAATTGATATAAATATCTATTGGCGACACACTGGCTTAAAACTGATTTATGCTTTTGTGTCAAGTTTGGGCGGCTATGCCATAGGCTACTACAGTGTCCTACGGTGTTGTGTGTTTATACTTGTGCATTCATGTGCCTGTGATTCTCTGAAAAGCACTAGTTGGCGGTGAGGTTTCTATGCCACTGTGCCACTCTCTAGTACGTTTTTGGTGTTATTCAAACAGTGGAACATAATAGCTCATAAATGTTGAAAAGTGGTTTATTTTTACTAAAATTACTACAACGCAGAAATAAGAGAAGATGGCAGACGAGATGATCAGTATGATGTTCAACTCAATCCAAAATTGGAGACGTAGAAGAAGAAGCTGGACATGCGATTCTATCAGGTGGACCAATTACAGCTGTTGCAGTCTGCATCTCCAGGACATGTAGTAACCTGGGGAGGTGCACGTCCGGCTATGTCTTAGGGTACACATCTACTGTATGCACAACCTACAGAGTAGACTTAAGGCAAAAGCATAAATCAGCCTTTAGTGATTAGCACTGTTCCACCTTCAGGTTTGGGTGTTCGAATTCGGCATGAGTTTCCTCAGGGTACTCTGGATTCCTCCCATGCGCCAAAGACATGTGATCATATGGCATTTCAAACTGCTCTTTGTGTGTGTGTGTGTGTGTGTGTGTGTGTGTGTGTGTGTGTGTGTGTGTGTGTGTGTGTGTAGTGTAGTGTAGTGTGGTGTTGTGCCCATCGATTGGTTGGCATCTCATCCAGAATCTACCATCCCACCTTGTGCCTAATTTCCCTGGGATAGGCTCCAGTTCTTCATGACCGTATGGAGGATAAACCGTATACTGTAGATACCAGATGGATGAAATCTATTTGAACTGAAATTTCCATTGCCTTGGTTTTTTGTAATGTCTCTTTCAGTACCTATCCAAAACCTTCCAAGCTTAATTAGAGTTGCTATTTTTCTCCCTCTTCAAAAGGTATGTCAATATTTAAACTTAGCAAGGTTACTCATTTTCAAAGTCTGCTTATGCAGTTGCTTGAGTTAATCACCTTTTTGTAGTTCATGTCCCTGAGTTTGGCAAACTTTTTTTTCAGGAAGCGATCATGTTCATTATAAGATTTAACCTCAAGTGTTGCCTTTAAGCTCGCAAAATGATGGGACAGAAAATGCAAACTGGAGAATCCTACATATAGATTTCTTTCTATAAAGTAGAAAAGTGTGTGCAGGACATGTTGCAGGCTAATTAATCTTACTTTTAATAATGCTGATGGTTTGTTAATGCGACACACTAGTCTGTAAGAAAATAGCATCTAACCTGACCAACATTTGTTCCATGGCTACTTTAATTTTATTTATTTTAAAAAAGCACAATACTACAGTTTTAATTACTTAGTCATATTTATGTATTAGATATTATTTGTGCCTTAAATTGAATTCCACATATTCTATAGTACCTGCTTTCATAAAAAGAAAAAAAGATCACCCCACATTTTGACTACTGTTACAATAGTAAAGTATGATGTAATCATGTTGGAAAAACGTGTCATTTGATAAGATGCATTTCTTGTAACAGATGGTAGTGGAGATATTTGCCGTTTGAGCCTTATTGTATGCAGGTGATGTTGTGCAATATAGCACTGTTTACTGCGTAGAACATTAGAAATGAGCTCGGAGATGGATTGCAGTCTCCAGAGTAGAAAAGTCGAATACCGGTGTGTTTTCTGTTTTGTTCAGGTGCCATACGATGACCTTCGCTACCTCTTCGGAGAGATAATGTATGGTGGCCACATCACAGATGACTGGGACCGAAGGCTGTGCCGCACCTACCTGGAGGAGTTCATCAAGCCTGAGATGATGGAGGGGGAGCTGTACCTGGCCCCAGGCTTCCTGCTGCCTGGGAACATGGATTACAACGGCTATCACCAGGTAAATGCACCTCCTGCCACCTCTTTCTCACAGAAACAGAATGAAAGTGAGAAATCCCTCAAGGGCTGTGTACCTGGTGTTATTTTTGCAGAAAGAAATGAATGTAGAGAAAGTGCCATCTGGTTATTGTGTCATCATGCACAGTGAGTTGGGGTAAAATAGTATTGAAATAACTGAACTACCCCCAGAATTACAAAGTTCAAAGAAAAAAAAAGAAATTATAATGTTTGAAAACACTTTATTTCAATTATGTTCTGGCATTCGTTTTCATGATTATGATTACGATAATTGCCGATCGATTATCATGATTATGAGTATATACAGTACAGTACTGTATGATTATGCTGTTTATTTCAGTTATGGATAATATGGGTAGTTTTGATTCTAGAATTTTCTACAAATTTCCTACCATATACAAGGTCAAGATAAAAAGAAAAAAAAAAGGTTAATACTGCTGAATACAACTAAGATAGGAAATTAAATCAACCATCATTGAAACGACAATC
Organism: Clarias magur; assembly: GCA_013621035.1. Classification (NCBI taxonomy): domain Eukaryota; kingdom Metazoa; phylum Chordata; class Actinopteri; order Siluriformes; family Clariidae; genus Clarias; species Clarias magur. The sequence continues at coordinate 1,246,388 of QNUK01000082.1, read as the reverse complement.
AGGTAAGTAAAATCCCCAATGTTGATTTGTTGATTTAACACTTTCAAGGTTCATTTGAGTCCAACTGGAGCATTCTAAACACTGTAAAGTGTTATTTCAACATTCTAGGTGTTAATTAAACACTGGAGATTTTGGAGATTTTACTGTGAGGAAGCCAAAAAAAAAAAAGATCCTACTGGCTCCTGGATGAAATCTTAAATAAAGCCAAGCAAAGAAAGCCTGCCAAAGTGGCAGGTAAACAGAAAGAAGTAAGAAGATTAAACATGGATTTTCAAAAGGGAAGCAAGGAAAAACAACAAAATGTACTGGGATCAGTAAAACCAGGAGTCTGAAGAGGATGGCACAAAGAACCACAATAGGAATGTATTTGTGCAACTCTACAGGATTCAAATAAATGCAAAAGCATCATCAAAAAAAAAAAAAAGAAAGGAAAATCCACCCTTGCGGAAGACGTAGGAAGGGCGATGACCCGACTGCCAAATAACAATACTGCATGTTGAACATGACAAGAGTGCTCTGAATACTAAAAAAAACATCCACAAGTGCTTCATTAACTACAAGGATGCCTTTGACTGTATTGATCATGATTAATTGCGGAATGCCCAGCGAGACCACAGGGAGCCAAAACATTTGGTCAAAATGGCGCAGTTGTTGAAGAAGAAGCCAGTGTGTGATCTATTCCCCTTACTTATTCAGCATGTATGCTGAAATGTTCATGAGGAAGTTGGAGATTGAAGAGTCAAGAATCGGGATAAAAACCGGAGAAATAAACATCAATAATCTTCAAAATGCTGATGAAACGATCCTCCTCTCAGAAACCGAAGAAGGCCTGAAACATCTGATCAAAAGAAACAAACAAGAAAGCAAGAAGGTTAGCCTCCCCCTGAACATCAAAAAGACCAAGATCATGTCCATTGCAAGGAAAGGAAATGTCAAAAGCAATTGCCTGTTAGCAGATCGATAGAGGTGGTGAAAGCAGTATAGCAATAAAGCACCGAATCACATTGGTATTCACAGCACTGACGAGCTTAAACCAAACATGTAAAAGCAAGGACGTCAGGCTAGTAATGAAATGCTGATTAGTTCATGCCATCATGTTGCCCGTAGCTACCTATGGCTGTGATAATCAGACCATGATAAAGCTAGACAGGGGGAACAATGACTCATTTGAGCTGTGGTGTTGGAGTGACTCCTGCGCTCTCCGTGGTCAGCAGAGCTAACGAACACGGAAGGACTGCAACCTGTAAAACCACACATATTGACTGAAATGTAAAATGATAAAACTCAGGAGTTTTTGTTTCTGCCGTGTCATGTGATCAACTTCAAATATGCAGAAAGCAGTTATGTTTGGATTCTTTATGAGCAAAAGAAATCTGTGCTGCCAAAGAATATGGTGATTAGAGGGCATCAAATTATTATTGTTATAATTATTATAAATAATAATAATAATAATAATAATAATAATAATAATACTTAAATAGATATAAAACTCTGAGTCCTTCTTGCACAAGAATATTTCCTGCTGAACATTTTGGAAAAAACAACAGTATATTTTTAGAAGTTTAGCTGTATATTTTATTATACCAGACGACTGTCTGAGTTTCTTTTTTGATGCATTCACAAGTTTATTTTAAATCGTATAGGAAGCCTCCTATGTGTTTATAGAGCCTGTTTTTTTCTAAAATGATGAATGTTTGTCACATCTTAATTCGGTTACGCTTAGTGAGATTTTAAGCCCAACTGCATTATGCTAAAGTTGTGCTAAGATAAAGTGCTAAAGCATGTGGCATTTTTCCAAAATCGCAGAAATACCTGAGGCATATTATAAACTGTATTATAATGTTTATGTATTTGAAGCCTACATTCCTACAGCTGGTTTATGAACCCTACGAAGGGAAAATCAGTTAAAATGTTTTGACAGACTGGGGCTGTTTTTCACTCATTCCACTTTTAATGAATAACAAAAAAAATGTAATATGGACAAATGCTGAGATTGAAAAATGTCTACGTACTGTATGTACAAAAAGCTACAATATGCATATCACAATTAATTGATTTTATTTTCATTCAGTTTCATTTTTATACAGCTGATAATCATTACAATTGTAAGAGCTTGTTTTTTGCAGACTTCTTCTGTAGAGTAACTACCGATACTACTACTACTGTATGTTTGAACTATTCTGATTTATTAATCAATGCGTCTCACAGACCAGGCTGTGCTTTCTTTTATGTACATCTGTAACATCTGCAACTCAAGGTCAAATGTGCCTGTAGGGAAAGTCAAGATTCAAGATTTCACCCCTGGTTAAAATGTGTTCTTTAGCTTCTAAAAAATTCAGTTTTGTTCTAAATAACATAGGACCACAATGGAAAAAAGAGGAAATTCAAACCTTTAATTCAAGTGCATTTATTCAGTGGGAAAAAAATCCCACATTAAGAAATAATTCTTTTACATCAAATCATGGGTGCCACAATTATTAGTGATTATTATCCTGATGTTTAATATAAGTGAACGTGCATGTGAATGTTGACTGGAGGTCTTACCATGATCGTACAAAATGGAAATGAGTACATTGGTCACCACTGGCCTCCACAGTCTTCATTTTGCTACAGAGGTTCCTGGATGGATAGATGGATACAGTATATACTGTGCATCCTGGGTAAGAGTGCTACAATAGAGGTTCAAACACTGGAAGAGTGGAACACTCTCTCGCTCTCTCACTCTCTCTCTCTCTCTCTTTCTCTCTCTCTCTCTCACTTCGAACCAACTCTCTCTGTCAGTCTTAAACTGAGCATCATGGCAACGTTGGGATCTATGGATGGTGGTTAAGTCAAACCGGTTAAGACTTTTGATTGCGCAGAATAACAGGACACAGTTTTGAGACTACCTACCTTTATTTCTTTACATAATGTTTCATGCAAGTTTTATCACCGTGCCATGCTGTATGGTGCTGTATGCATGCTGATCTGTAAATGCCAAAAGTTTCATCAGAAGTCCCAGTTTGACTTAAACATCCTTTATATGCCTGTCTTAGAGTTACTCTGTGAAGTCTACATTCACTTAAGTTAACTTCTTGGACCACTAGCCAAGTGTTCAATCACTTAAGCCGTTGTTTGTGTGCTGACTTTCTGTGGCGTCTTTTTGTGCTGCTTTCCTAACTTTACTTTTATATATATTATATGATTATAATAGCAATCTTGCTTGAGTAGTTTAACCCATGCTTCCTTGACACATAAATACTTTGCAATTTCGATCTGTCTTGTTTTTTCCCCCAGTACATCGATGAAGCACTGCCCGCAGAGTCGCCCTATCTGTACGGCCTACACCCTAACGCTGAAATTGGTTTCTTGACTCAGACATCTGAGAAGCTCTTCCGCACGGTTCTTGAGATGCAACCCAGAGACGGAGGCTCCGGGGAAGGCAGCGGCACCTCTCGAGATGAGAAGGTGCGCATATATTAAAGTGTTTCCAACAAAACAGCAAGAAGCAAAACTTTTTGTGTCAAAAAATGACAAAACATGAACAGATGAAATGTTGTTGCTGTGCTGTTTTTTCCCTGGCAGTCTACTGTCGTTTGCTGTTATGTACATTACGAGTGCAAGCTGTTCCCATTATTAGCCATTACTCACAGTATCTTCTCAACTCTGTATTTCATGGCCTCTTTTTTATCCCAATTACCATCATCATTTGATAAAATAGATGTGATCCTATTCACTATATCTTCTCTGACTAGGGTCATCTACCTTTAAAGGGGTCATCTTCATTACACTGCCGTTTTTAATCCAGAGACAGGAGGCTCACTCCTGTCTGAAGAGGTTAAGTGGAGCTAATTCCCCAGAAGTGGGCCCGGTTCAGTTAGCGCTGACATTTAAGAGATTAGATATGGGTGCTGTGGAAGTGTGTCTTGATGCATTATGACAGATGACCTTTTTAAGCTAATATTGAGATTTGTAAGCAATCACCATTTTGCATGAAGCAGGTCATAAAAAGGGACAGAGCCAAACACGTCTTTTTTTTTTCCTCTTTGAAATATTGATCATTTTAACACGCTTTCTCTCTTAAGACCGTATTAGCCTGATGTTCAAGGAACAATTAGGAAAAGACGAAATATATACTGAAATGTTACGGACATGGACATCTGAATTGTGCTTCCATGGCTCACTGAAATGTTTCCACGTTAAAGGTGAAAAGCATCCTGGATGAGATCCTTGAAAAACTTCCAGAGGAGTTTAACATGACGGAGCTGATGGGCAAGGTGGAGGAGAGGAGCCCGTACGTGGTAGTGGCCCTTCAGGAGTGTGAGAGGATGAACATCCTGACACAGGAGATCAAACGTTCACTCAAGGAACTGAACCTTGGACTGAAGGTACTGTTCAGAAGAGATACACTCATGTACGCACAACTATAATGTATGAATATTGATTTTCCCAGTGTGTGGGCTATTAGGATGTATTTGTCTCTTTGCACTCTTGGCCAATCTGATAGCGTGACATTTCAAATGTTCTGTGAGTGCTCCATTACAGGTCGTTCAGGATAAATGAAATTTAAGCACCGGGGTGCCACAAATCGATTGCGCTGCTCATTCGAAAGCTATTTTAAGTGCATTATATCACCGAATGCCATTACACTCTTGATTAAGGAGAAGTGTGGGCCGTTTGAACCTTGCCAAAGTGAAATCTGATTTACTAGGGATTGCTACTTCTGCGATTTAATTCTCATCAGATGTAAAACAGTTAAAGTGCTACAATGCTCATGACGATGATCGTCTCTGTCTTCAGTAAATACTTACATAGCATTTCATACGCGAGGCCAAAGCCACGTTGGAGAAACGTCTTTGATTGCATTTGTTCACTACTACTGGAATTTTTATGATTAATGAGCTTTTACGTAGCCTCCAACTCGCCATGCTTCTCTTTCAGGGTGAGCTAACAATGACCAGCGACATGGAGACCCTCCAGAACTCCATCTACCTGGAACAGGTCCCAGACTCGTGGAGTAAACGTGCATACGCATCCACGTGTGGCCTGGCGCTCTGGTTCACCGACCTGCTGTGTCGAATTCGTGAGCTGGAGAGCTGGACCTCAGATTTCAATTTGCCCTCTGCTGTTTGGCTTGCTGGCTTCTTCAACCCGCAATCCTTCCTTACAGCTATCATGCAGTCGACGGCGCGGCGCAACGAGTGGCCTCTTGACAAGATGAGCCTGCAGTGCGACGTCACCAAGAAGACCCGGGAAGAGTTCAGCTCCGCGCCGCGTGAGGGAGCATATGTACATGGCCTCTTCATGGAGGGAGCACGATGGGATACACAGGTAAAGAAATGGTTTGGAAAAAAAAAACATTTGCAGAAGTTTTATAGATTAGATTAGCTCACATACGGTAAGTTAAGCCTGTATTTGTCGCATATACTATACATTACTGCACGATGAAATGCTTTCTTCGCATATCCCAGCATAGCGGGGTCAGCCATGATGCAGCGTCCCTGGAGCAAATAGGTTTAAGGGCCTTGCTCAAGGGCCCAACAGCAGCAACCAGGCGATCAGTAACTCAGAGCCTTAACACACTGAGCCACCACTGCCCCATAGATTGAATATGTGAATTGAGGGAAGATGAGAAGTGGTTCAGACTGAAAGTGATTAATTCATACAGTAAATGCTCAGAGCTATGGTGGCACGGTGGTGTAGTGGTTAGCACTGTCGCCTTGCACCTCCAAGGTCCAGGTTCGACTCCCGTTTCTGTGTGCATGGAGTTTGCTTGGTGCGTTTCCTCCCACAGTCCGAAGACATGTAGGTTAGGTTAACTGTATTTCCCAAATTGGCTGTAGTGTGTAGTTGTGTGTGTGTGTGCCCTGTGATGGATTGGCACCCTGTCCAGGGTGTACCCCGCCTCGTGCTCTAAGTCTCCTGGGATAGGCTCCAGGCCCCCCGTGACCCTGAATACAGGATTAAGCGGTAGAGATGATGAGTAAGTGAGTGCTCAGAGCTTTTTCGATTGGTTAAATTAACTTCTCCAGATTTGGTCTTGCTTTCCTGGGATGGTGTTTACGAGAGCCAGAATTATCATGGTGCTTGATGGGTTTTGCAAATGCACTTGACAATACTATTCAAACAGCTGACCTTCATGTTTTAAAATAACAACCCTGATGGTTGCTGGTATTACCTAATTTCATAATTTTGAAGAAATCCAGTAATGTTCTAAAACTTTTGACTGGTACTGTAGGTCACTGTGTGGAAAGAAAAAAGAAAAAAAATTTAAATAGATTTATATATATATATATATATATATATATATATATATATATATATATTGAAGCTGGTCAGGTACAGGGACTGAACTGAAAATGCGAGTCAAAGAAGTCGATTCCTCAAGAAATCTGGCTCTTTGAAAGCTCTTAGATCAAGACTTTTGCACATACTGTATGTGGCAGCAGCGTAATACCTACAATCACACAGAAACCAGAGCTTCAGTTAATATTCACATCAGCCACCAGAATGGGGGAAAAATATGACTCAGTGACTTTCACTGTGGCATGGTTGTTGGTGCCAGATGGGCTGGTTTGAGTCTTTCAGAAACTGCTGATCTCCTGGGAGTTTCACTCAGAAGAGTCTCTTGAGTCAGACACAGTATGATGCGAAGAGAGAAAACATCCAGCGTGTGGCAGTTTTGTGGGCAGAAACTGATGAGAGAGGTCAGAGTAGGATGGCAGAATGACCGGACTGACTCGAGCTGATGGGAAATTGACAGCAACTCAAATGAAACACTCTTTACAACCGTAGTGAGCAGAAAAGAATGCAATCTCGGCACGACACGTCAAACTTTAAAGCGAACGAACTACACGGGAGTACACCGCGTTCCACTCCTGTCAGGTTTCAGGAACAGGAAACCGAGGAGTCGGTAGGCACAGGACTGCTGCTCGTGGTATGTTTTTGCCATTCTGTATAAACTTTACAGACTGTTGTGCATAAAAATCCCAGAAGATCTGAAGATTAGGTCTGTTTTGCAGCAACAACCAAGTCACTGAGATTACATTTTATTCCCTCTTCAGTTCAATCTGTTTGAAGCTCTTGACTTGCATCATTTTATTCGTTGTACTGCTGGTACATGATTAGCTGATTGGATAATTGCACGAATAAGAAGAGGAAGCTGTACTCCTAATAAAGAGTCTGGTGAGTGTAGACAGGCTTAAAATGGCCTACATTACAAACAGTGCTATCATATCGTAAGCCAGAGATCAGTGCGTGCTAGTAGGAGAGGCTGAGGCGTGGCTTCTGCTGCTGATTTGATTGAGATTTAATATCTATGAGAATTAATATCTCAAACAAATGGATTTATGCGAGAATTATTTTGAGGTGTCAAGTGCAGTTGACCAAAGTCATTTAAATGCATGGCATGGTGTGTATGCATTATTACATAATGTATTTAAATGAAAAATAAAGTGTTAGACATTCACATCCATACCTGTTGTCCTCGGGAAGTTTAGAATACGAGTGGGAGATGTTCAGTTTTAATCTATAAAAAAGGCAACATCTGTCAAGGGCTAGAACAGACACCCGTCACACACACACACACACACACACACACACACACACACACACACACACACACACACACACACACACACACACACATACACACACACACACACACACACATATACACACACACATATACACATGCACCTACCTCTTGAGAGCCATGTATAGGTCTAACGTTCCTAACGATTCTCAATTCACTAATCTCACTGAGTTCAGGTCCAATAGAGACACCAGCTGGATATTAAATGGCATTATAAAGCTAATCAACCAGTTGATTTAGACACAATAGATGCATATTTTAAATAAATACAATTTTAAAAATTTAATGAATGCAGGTTAATGAAAAAGGGAATAGCCTGGTCACAGCTATAAGGTAGATAACTGGGGAACAGCTTGCACTGTGGTCTTTACAGAAGTCTGTAAATGTGTGCTGCTTTCTCGGGTCTCTAAAGGCAGGTTTTAATTACAGCATGTGAAAACCGTGCATGGATTAATTTTTAATTGGTACCCCAGCTCAGCTGTTTTCCCCTATACCTTAAATCGACTTAGACAGAGAGCCAGGTTTGCCTCGGTGCCCCATGGGAAAACCCACACTGCAGCTCGCCAGCTGTAAAAGCATAAATCAACACAGACGCCTCTGAAACAGCATGACTGGAGGAATTCAAAGTTTTGTCATGATGCTAGAATTTAAACGACAGACTTTTCTGAAAGATTAAACTGACATACTGTTTTACATCATTTACTTGCACTGTTTTAGATCTTCGGAAAGTGCAAGTGCAGAACACAGCATCGGCTAAATGGTACAGAGAGTGTGTGTCGAAATGTAAAAAGGAGAGAAATTTAGTTTTGTTTTTGTTTTTTCGCACTAGAAAACCAGGTCCTCTAAAGAATGAGAAGAGTCTCAAGTAGGAGTCGTTAAATAGTATGACGGAGAAGAAGAGGTGGTGGGTGCAGAGCCTCCATCTCGAATAGAGATGAAAATTTAAAGAAAGAAAGTTAACCAGGAAGTAGGTGGAGCTTCATGCGTGGTCTTTCTTCAGTTATTTCATAACTCCATATTCTGTATTTGATCTGTGGTTTTAATAGCTGTGAGTGGGCCACCAGGTAAAAAGGCAGCTTTCAGTGCAGAGGTGATTGAGCACAAAGCACCAGACCACGCATGTCTCAGGAATGTAAAGAAATTTGATTTATGCGACTGTCTTGGAGTAAAAAATAAAGTGTCAGCCTCAGAGGTTGTGCTGCTTTTTACAGTATTCATGCAGAAAAATTTTTAAAATTTGTTCATGATGCTATTAGTGGACTAATTGAAGCAGAGATCATGAACTCATCCTCATTATCAACACTGTCTTTGTTAATACTGAAAAGAGTCCAGCTTCGGCTTGATATCCGCGATTTAAGCATTAGAAAATAACTCTTGTGATGTTTAACTCTTGTGATGTTTAACTCTCGTGATGTTTGTCCAGCGTAATTCCTCTTGTTCAAAGGGACCCTGGGACTAATGCTGAAATTTTAGCCAAATAAAGAAAAAACGCTCTTCACCAAGATTAATTGGATGTGCTGTTAAAAGACTTGTGAAATTAAGTTCAAGTTAAGCAAGTGGATTAGCAAGGTCAGATGTCTCAGCAATGTTGTTCAGAACAAAACAAAAAAAATCAGCTGCGCTACAATCTTCATAAACTTTTCACAGCAGAAGGTTTTGTATGTGTCACTGTCTTGTAGGCCGGAGTGATCGTGGACGCACGTCTGAAAGAGCTCACCCCAGCCATGCCAGTCATCTTCATCAAGGCTGTCCCCGTAGACAAACAAGAGACACGGAACGTCTACCAGTGTCCCGTGTACAAGACCAAGCAGAGAGGACCTACCTATGTGTGGACGTTTAACCTGAAAACCAAAGAGAATCCGTCCAAATGGACTTTGGCAGGAGTCGCACTGCTTCTCCAGATATAAAGCATAACCACATATGCATAGCTAATCTTAGCACAAAGAAAACTTTTCACTATAATTAACTGCATATATGCACTTTTACCAGACGTCTGGTACTTTCTGTAGAATGCTTTTGTGTTTTAGGTGTGTTTTCTTTCTTTTTTTTTTAAGGGGTTTGAGTGAATGATCGCAGAGTAGTTACTGATGTACTGTATGTCGCCAAGCTCTATGCCAAATACATAAGATAAGTAGAAACTGTGATTTCTTATTATTAAATATCAGATACCATGCCAGCATAAAATGCTTAATTCTGATTGGTCCAAAATGATTGTTAAATGTTTTTCAATAAAAGCATAGCTTGGGGAGTAGTCTCAGCTACATGGTAATGCAATCATTTTTGGAGTAACATTTCATCTACACAGACTTTGTTTTTATGACTGAGTGGGGGACGTCGCTGTGGCAGCAATGTGGTGTAATGGTTAGCAATGTCGTCTTGCACTTCTAAGGTCAGGGTTCGATTCCCGCCTTGTGTCTGTATGCATAGAGTTTTCTCGCACAGTCCAAATACATGGTTAGGCTAATTGGTGTTCCCAAATTGCCTGTGTGTATGTGTGTGCCTTGTCATCTTCTAAGTCTCCTAGGATAGGCTCCAGCCCCCCGGCTACCCTGTATACAGTATAAAGCGGTATAGATGATGAGTGAGTGAGTGACTATGTGGAGGTGTTTGTTTATCATTTCTGGAAGGAGTCTCCAGTGACAGCACTTTCTAAACACCACAGGTAAAAAGCTGAATCAAAAGTTTTTTTTTTTGTTGTTTTTTTTTAACGAGAAAGTGTTTAGGACAGACTATTTACTACTTAGTAACAGTCTATTCGTAGCGCAGCCATATGGCATGCATGCAAATGATTTAAGGTTGTGGCTCGTTTGAATCTTAGCAAGTGAAAATATATGATCTATTATCTAATATATTATATTATGCTAGTCACATTTATATAAAGGCACCAGGGGTGAAAGTCATTTAAAATTCTTGCCAGTACTATGTAGCCAAAAGCGAGCAGAATAAACCATGGAGGTTGTGGATGGTCCTATATCTCTAATAAAGTTCTCTTTATGGCTCCACTTATTCTACTTTAGAATAGGCCTCAGCTTCAAAGAAAAAAAAATTCATTGGTTGAATCAGAAAAAGCATAAAATGGAAAGCTAATGTGCTATGTAGGGTACACAATTTGTATCGCACATGAAGTATTTCCCTTGAACAGGGGTTATAGAGGGATTTGGGATTCAGCCTCAAGTTACAGTAGAAGCTGGTTAGCTTTGTAGCTTGCATTAGCCATCAACAAGTGGCGAGATGAGTACTGAATCTGTTAGCACACTGGTTGAAGCTCACGCTCACGTTATCTACAGTTGCAGTGATGAAAGATTAAAACACAACATGGATGGTTCTTAGGCAGTTTATAATGACTTAGTGCTGTTTAAGATGACAACATTACAAGATGGGTTTTCTTGCTGAAAGTGCCACGTGGATGGTTTTGAATGTGGTTGAAGCTGCTCACCTCTCTTTCTGGTTCTGTTAGCTACTGTATCCCAATGAAACAACCCTAGATCATAACACTGCCTCCAGAGGCTGTAGAGTGGGCATTATGCATGATGGGTGCATCGCTTCCCTTCATACCCTGACACACCCATCACTCTGGAATAGGCTCATCAGACCACATAACATTTTTCCAATGTTTCAAAAATCAATATTTGTGCCTCCTAACAAACTAAGGGTTTTTCCACTGAGTAACATCACTAACAAGTGTTTTTCTTTTTCTGGCTACGTGAGTTCTTGTTACATTCACTATTAGATATGGCTGGGAATGTTATGATGCAATCACACAAATTGTTTAAGTGATATCCGATCACAGTCATTCATGATTTTTTTTTTCCCAGACCACATTCCTTCCACAGTCAACAATTCAGCAGAAAGTTGCATTCAAAAACTACATTTTTAGGAAAACCTTTTGTGCAGGAAGAGGTCATGCTTATATAATACAGTAGGCCTGGCTATGAAAGCATAAGAACAACATTGCAGGACATGCTTCAGGGTGGCAACATTGGGACTTATTGCATCATCCCGTTACTGATTGTATTGTAAAATCATACTACATTGTGTTTCATCTTTCTTAGCTTACAGGAAATAATTCTGTACCACTTCCACACACCTCATATTGCTTTATTCTGTTCAAAGAATCCCCTTTTTATATTGAAGTCATCCGTCTGTTCTCTCTTCGTGAGTCTTTATCCTCTGAGTCTTTCTGCTTGGACTCTCAATATCAGCTGTCCCACTGAGCCAAAACCATAACAGTCCCTCTAACCTTTCCCCATGAAAAGTCTCGACTCCACATTCACAAAGAGCTGCTTCTTCAGATCCTACCATGTCCCTGAAATGGGGGAAAAACCAGAAACTGCTCCCCTGAAGATATTGCAATCGTTGCGCAGTATTTTTCTGTGAATCGTCTCGCACAGAGATAGCCCTCGAGGGAACTTTATATCTGTTATTGAGCAAACCTAACAGCACATTCAGACACTGAGGTATGATACAGAGCCATGCGGAAAGGGAATACAGGAAATGCAATAAATATACTGTAGCTGGAATCCAATTATAATGATCTAGCAAGAGTAGTTTTAGATAACATAAAGAATTTCTCCTTCTCTACCTACGAAATCCCATTCCTATGAGTATAGTTCAATACACTCTGCATATGATGCTTTTAGTTTTTAAAAAAATAGATCAGGAGATTTTTTGTTGGATACTGAGATTAAGTTAAGCTTAGATTTAGGTGTATGAGCAGAATTAATTAGCTGCATAAACATTCGTCAGTTGAAGGCCCTCACAGGAAAAGCGTTTTCATGCACTTGCTCTATTGGTACAGAAAATCTGCTAATATCTGCAAAAGAAGAGGCTTTCCTTTGAACATTATAAATCTCTTACATGAACCATTATTTATAAAAAATAAAAAATAAATCTAACAATCATGTAATGTAATCCTGTTTGCTTATTACATTGTACTACATTGATTTTTTTTATGCTAGGCAGAATGAATTACTGAATCAAAAAAGTTTTTAATAAGAGTTTAGCAATATGCAAAAGTGTATTGAAGCTCATGCTTTGCCACCAAACCTCCTCCACAACTGATGTTGTGCTGGCATCTGTCCATGATTAAATGTATGGTGCACTGATTAAGGCAATTAATCAGATAATGAATGCAGATTATAGAGAATGAATGGGAGCAGAGAGAGAGAGAAAGATAGAGAGAGTCTCACTTCCAAGGACAGGAAGAGAGTCCCACTGTTTTTGTTGTAAAGTAATTTTAGAGATGCAGAAAACTTCATGTTGGATAGAAGAAATCAATTCCCATCTCCCATCAAAAAACTTTGCTAGATTGCCTTAGAGGAAAGTCTTGTCTACAAAAAGATGCAATGCATTGTGATGTACACCAATCGGGCCATAGCATTACAATGAAAATCATTCTGTCCAGTATTGTGTAGGTTCCCCATGTCCTGCCAGGGCAGCTCTGGCTCCTCAGGGCATGCCTCCACAATACCTCTGGGGGTGTGCCATGATATCCGGCACCAGAAAATTGGCAGCGGATCCTTTCGTTGCTGTGGATTGCGTGGTGGTGTCTCTGTAGATCAGATTTGCTTGTCCAGTGTCCCATCAGATTGGGATCCGCAGACCAGGAACATCCCACAAGACCTGTAGTTTTGGAGTTGCTCTGACCCAGTGGGATGTTTCCAGGGTATAGAGGACCTACCAAAAGTGATCCAAAGAAGGAAAACCAATAAATTTGCAACAGGGTTATGGCTGGCCAAGGCTCTTTGATGCACATGGGAAGGGAAGAAGAGCTACTGTAGATCAAATTGAGTGAAAGGTTAATGCTGGTTCCAATGGTAATGTGACAGAACACATAGGTCAGTACTGTTGATCAGTGGCCTACTCAATATTAGGTGGGTGGTCATAATGTTATAGCTGATCAGTAAATGTATCAATTAACAAAAATTAAAAAAAGTAATTTGAAATCAGTATGTTTATGACTACCTTTTGCCTGCAAACCAAGATTGCCATCAATTCTACTAAGCACAGTTTCACACAGGTTGTGAACGAACAGGCAGGTTCGTTGTTCCAAACTGCCTTAAATGCAGCAACCTCCACCATGCTTCACTGTTGCCTGCAGACACTCATTATCGTACCGCTCTCCAGCCCTTTGGCAAACAACCTGCCTCCTGTTACAGTCAAATATTTCACATTTTGACTCATCAGCCCAAAGCACCTGCTGACATTTTTCTGCACCCCAGTTTCTATGTTTTTTGTGTAGTAGAGTCACAGTTATGTGTTGGTTTTGGGAAGCATGAAGACCACTTCTGGCCAGAATTCTCCAGGCAGTAGAGGGGTGTACCTGGGTCCTGCTTGTTTCTGCCAGTTCTTTGCTGATGTCACTTCTGAATGTGGTGTTCATCTACTTCATTAAGATTCTTGGCGGAACACTGTGTACTCAACACTACGTGCTTTTTTTATGCTTCTTCAAAATAGCTTGAATAGTACATCTTGAAACCCCAGTCTGCTTTGAAATATTTGCCTGGGAGACACCTTGCTGATGCAGTATAACTACCTTGTACTGTATCTTGTTCTTGTTCTCAGTCTTGCCGTGGTACAGTATATGAACTGTGACATGAAACTGTCTTCCACAACTTCACTTTAGTAGTAGAGTGTGACTGTTCCTCATCCAGGTTTAAGCCTCCTACCCAGCTGTTTCTGTTTCAGTTAATGGCTGTATTTCAACCTAGATATGAAATGGATGATCATTAGCACCTTGCATGGTGTACTGTAAATGGTTAATCATACACCTGACTCTGATCCTACAAACTCCCTGACTTTGTGCGAGTTTACACGTGTACAAATTGATGCTGGTATGAAGCCAAAGGGTAATCACATCAAATATTAATTTGATTAGCATTTTGTAAATTAATTCAAATAGACAATTAAAATATTTTTGAAAACATTCTTAGTTTACAGCATTTCTGTCTCTGCTGCTATGGATGGCCTGGACAGTCTAAAGATCAACATGAGGTTACTTGGATGGTACCTTATTAAAACCATGAAAATGTGTGTGGATATAATTTCTTGGATATCCGTAGGACTGCAACTGTAAAGAACAAATTGCATTCAAGTCTCTATTATTAAACAGTTAACAACTCCAGTTTGACACAATAGACTTTAAGTTAAAACTATAATGACTTCAGAAATAACTCTAATCCTTATACAGTGAAAAAAGTAAAATATGTAAGCTGAACAAAAATCACATAATTAAATACTGGTATGTTTATTTTAGTCTCGATAAATAAAGTTGTCCACAAGGCCATCATTACGTTTTAATACTCATAAGTTGCCCACATTTCTTCCATAAAACATAATTAGCAGTTATATTTACTTCTAATGCTAATTTCCCGTGTTACCCAGATGAAGCTGGGTTCATATAAGGTCTAGTTTCTCTCAAAGTTTGTTCCTCATGTTGTCTCAGGGAGTTTTTCCTTGCTAGCATTATCTCTGGTTTAATCATTAGTAGTAAATGTTTTAAAATTATATCCAGAATAGTTTTAATAGCTGTTGGGACATTGTTAAAAGCGCAATAATTCCAAAAATCTGGATGGAACTAAGACTTATGAGGATTTCTTAGGAAAAAATAAGATAACCTGATTAATGCTATAACATAAAAGCTGTGAGATTATCACATCACTAGCTTAATTTTATCTTAACATCTGAATCCTAGCAGGAATGACTTGGCATTTGAATCCAGCCATTGGAAAGTAAACGATAAGAATTTTATATGCTATGACAATTTTTCTTTTTACAGATTTATAAAAAAAATGTTAATTTAATCTATTTACAGCTAAATATAATCCAAATATAAATGTATACTTCATATTATTCTAAAAAGCAACTTTGGCCTAAAGCTTTCGTCTTAATGAAGAGTCTTGTCATATTTTACAACATTATACAATAAAAAGATGATAAAGGGAAGTTGTTCCAGAAAAGGTGATATAGTCAGAGAGAAATGAAACAGTGAGAAGCTCTTAGTGCTGTTGCTTTGAGGTAAATACAGTAGAGAAGAAATGAAAGCCCATCTGCCATCACACTCCCTGCTCTAGTTTTTTTTATTTATTTATTTTTTGTAACCTGAAGAAATGCTTTACGCCTCCACCAGGACTGAACTGGCATGTTAGAGCTAACAGATTAACTTTGTATTTTTATATTTTATGGTCAAACCAACAAAATCATTAATTCACCTTCAGTAACCTCTCTATCCTGATCTGGGTTTCATAGGTACAAGGACCACTGGGCACAATACATACATTTACATATTTGTTCACATCTTGGTTCAATTTACAGTAGATTTGCTATTTGCTGTAAATGGCATAAAGAAAATGCACAAAGCGAGCCCCATGAAGACATGGTTTGCCCAGATTGGAGTGGAAGAACTGAAATAGCTTGCACAGAGCCATGACCTCAATACTACTGAACAACTTTAGGAAGCACTGAAATGGCAATGGTGCCCCAGGCCTCCTGGCTGAATGTGCAACTCCCCACAGCTACATTTTTAAATCTAGAGAAATGCATTCCTAGAAGTGTGGAGGTGAACTGCAAAGGGAATCTACAGTCATGGCCAAAAGTTTTGAGAATGACACAAATATTAGTTTTCACAAAGTTTGCTGCTAAACTGCTTTTAGATCTTTGTTTCAGTTGTTTCTGTGATGTACTGAAATATAATTACAAGCAATTCATACGTTTCAAAGGCTTTTATCGACAATTACAAGTTATCACTTTTGCCTTATGGCACGGTGCTCCATCGTGCTGGAAAATGCATTGTTCTTCACCAAACTGTTGTTGGATTGTTGGAAGAAGTTGCTGTTGGAGGGTGTTTTGGTACCATTCTTTATTCATGGCTGTGTTTTTGGGCAAAATTGTGAGTGAGCCCACTCCCTTGGATGAGAAGCAACCCCACACATGAATGGTCTCAGGATGCTTTACTGTTGGCATGACACAGGACTGATGGTAGCGCTCACCTTTTCTTCTCCGGACAAGCCTTTTTCCAGATGCCCCAAACAATCAGAAAGAGGCTTCATCCGAGAATATGACTTTGCCCCAGTCCTCAGCAGTCCATTCGCCATACTTTTTGCAGAAGATCAATCTGTCCCTGATGTTTTTTTTTTGGAGAGAAGTGGCTTCTTTGCTGTCCTTCTTGACACCAGGCCATCTTCTAAAAGTCTTGGCCTCACTGTGCATGCAGATGCACTCACACCTGCCTGCTGCCATTCCTGAGCAGCTCTGCACTGGTGGCACTCCGATCCCGCAGCTGAATCCTCTTTAGGAGACGATCCTGGCGCTTGCTGGACTTTCTTGGACGCCCTGAAGCCTTCTTAACAAGAATTGAACCTCTTTCCTTGAAGTTCTTGATGATCCTATAGATTGTTGATTTTGGTGCAATCTTAGTAGCCACAATATCCTTGCCTGTGAAGCCATTTTTATGCAACGCAATGATGGCTGCACGCGTTTCTTTGCAGGTCACCATGGTTAACAATGAAAGAACAATGATTTCAAGCATCACCCTCCTTTTAACATGTCAAGTCTGCCATTCTAACCCAATCAGCCTGACATAATGATCTCCAGCCTTGTGCTCGTCAACATTCTCACCTGAGTTAACAAGACGATTACTGAAATGATCTCATCAGGTCCTTTAATGACAGCAATGAAATGCAGTGGAAAGTTTTTTTTTTTCGGGATAAAGTTAATTTTCATGGCAAAGAAGGACTATGCAATTCATCTGATCACTCTTCATAACATTCTGGACTATATGCAAATTGCTATTATAAAAACCTAAGCAGCAACTTTTCCAATTACCAATATTTGTTTCATTATCAAAACTTTTGGCCACGACTGTAGATTTGGAATCTGGTGTTCAAAATGCAAATGTGGTGTGATGGTTAAGTGTGCACAAACTTTTGGCAATACATTCAGCATGTTTTGAAAGAAACTTAAGAAAACCCTAATAGAAACTGAACAAAGAGAGTACCCCAAGTTTAGGATCAAACCAGGAACCCTGGAGCTGTGATGCAGCAACACATCTCACATCTGCACCACCTAAAAGCAACATCAAAACTAACTGCTAGAAAGAAACTTTTCAATGTGATGCTTTGTCCTTTATCCCTTAATGAGTCTGGGAAGCTCTTTTCTTTTTTGTATGTACAGTGCTGATGGAAAGGTTTTAGACCCTTTCAAGTTTTCCCACATTTTGTTATTTTTCACACTCATCTCAAGATTGATTCAAATCATTTTTTCCTCACCATTCTACAAACAACGGTCCATAATGAGAGAGTAAAATCTGGGTTTTAAGTGTTATTTATAAAATGAATAAATAAATAAAATAAGGACTAAAATTCACCAATTGACATAAGTATTGAAACCCATCACTGAGTACTTGGTTAAGTCACCTTTGGCAGCAATGACAGCCTCATGTCTGCTTATGAATGATGCTACTGTACAAGCTCAATACACCTTTATTTTAGACATTTCATCCATTCTTCTTGGCAGAATTGTTCAAGCTCAACTAAGTTGGATGGGCATTTTCTGGACTCTTCAGAGATGACATCTGAAGAGGTCCAGGCTCTGGCTGGGCCGCTCCAGGACTTTCACATAGTTGTTCTAAAGTCACTCCTATGTTTGACCTGAAGCTCAATCACAAGTGACAACAGTCTACGGACCTTCTGTATGTAGTGTACAGTACAGATCAAAAGTTTGGACACACCTTCTCATTCAAAGAGTTTTCTTTATTGTGTTCTTCAGCCCATACGCGTCTCTTCTGCTTGTTTTGTCCTTAGCAGTGGTTTCCTAGCAGATATTCTACCATGAAGGCCTGATTCACACAGTCTCCTCTTAACAGTTGTTCTAGAGATGTGTCTGCTGCTAGAACTCTGTGTGGCATTGACCTGCTTTCTGATCTGAGCTGCTGTTAACCTGCGATTTCTGAGGCTGGTGACTCGGATGAACTTCTCCTCCGCAGCAGAGGTGACTCTTGGTCTTCCTTTCCTGCTCCAGTCCGCATGTGAGCCAGTTTCTTTGTAGCGCTTGATGGCTTTTGTGACTGCACTTGGGGACACTTTCAAAGTTTTCCCACTTTTTCGGACTGACTGACCTTAATTTCTTAAAGTAATTATGGCCACTCATTTTTCTTTACTTAGCTGCTTTTTTCAACCTCTTTGAATGAGAAGGTGTGTCCAAACTTTTGGTCTGTACTATATTTGTCAAAATACATACCGTACATTCATGCTTAGTTCAAGTTAGAAACAGAAAGACACAGCCCTGGTCTTGTTATGAAATCATACAATATAATTTAATAAAAAAAAAAAAAACGAAATTCAGGTCCTCTCCACTAGCTATTCCCAAGCCATAGTCAGGTTTTAGTTGTATGCCTTCATGACTCATTACAGTGACATTCCTTTTATTCACCGTGACTGCCATTCAAGTTTTTTAAAAGGCCACATAAGGCTGACAATTAATTTTTCATATTGCATGGGGTATGTTTGCACTGCAGGGAACATACACTGGGGGAGAAAGTGACAGTCCTCTTAGCGAAAGGTACCAAAGCTTGTGGTTCAGAATGAGAAAGAAGGTGGCTTTAATCATTTTCTGTGGGAAATGCTAGTTGCTAGGTTACAGGTCAGTGTTGAGAAATGGGCTAATGCAAAAAAGCCGGTGAAAGCACAGCATATGTAATTATGGCTATGCTCCAACATATTGGGATTCTAACTAAGACGCATATCCAACGTATAGATTCCCAACTTGCCAAGACAATGCTAATGTGTCTGAAAGTGTTGACACCAGGAGCCCTATAACTGAATTTGTGTGCTTGAAGGAACACTTTAGAGTTTACACTCCTAAAGTTATTGTCAGATAGATAAGATTGAAATGACCCATGATGTTACAATCTCAGTTATCTCAAAATTATTTACCTCAAAATTGTATGAAAGACTATTACGACTCTTTATAGCCATTCTGTTTTTCTTAGTTCTGTCACCTGACTGGGTGAAGGTTAACAAGCAAGCTCACTCTGCCTTTTGTGAGTTCTAGAAAATTCCACAGGAAATATTTAAAAACATTTGGCATGTTTAGAGCATTGGTGACTCAGTGGTAAGTTTCTCACCTGCCAGGTGGAATGTCCAGGTTCAATTGGCACTCAATCCCAAAGCCCAGCCACCGGATGCAGTGCCGGTCCCAAGCCCAGATATAAAACAGGAATGTGCATCCGGTGTAAAACCTGTGCCAAGTTGTCTGCAGATCAGATGGTCTGCTGTGGCGATCCTTCGTCAAGACCCGACAAACAACAACATTACTGATATTTTATAAAACTATAATGCTAATTTGATTAATCAGCCTAAACGTTTTTTTTTAGTAGTACATAATGTATTGCAACTGTAATAACAAAGGCTTTTTTGCTCATTTCCTTCAGGTACCTACTGTATCTGGTCTTCGGGTTATATTTCTATTTTGTACAATGACATTATATCCTGACACTGACATCATTATTTTTAGTGGAACAGCAACTCTGGAAGTTGAGTGAGGAGCCCTACTTGTTACTGTCTTGTTACTGTCTACTTGTCTAGACCAAGCACTTTATAATAGCTAACAAAATGTCCGCCCTCTTATGGTAGACTGTGTTAGCTCACAAAAGCCTACAGAGTGGACAACGACTAGACTGATATAAAAGTACAATTGGTATTCAGATGTACGGCTTTTTTAAATGATGATTTTATAATAAGGAATTCATATTTTCATATTCCTTATTTACAGTATGTCTCTTACTCTGCATAGCTTTAATAGTGTCTATGCTTCTAAGAAAACTTTGCATGCATTCTTTATCCTACAACTTCCGAATGCAACTGACCACTTTATGTTATTTCTACCAGAAATATTTACATATTTAGGAAAGTCCTCATAATGTATGTTCTGTGATGATTTTGTTGATTTGTGTTTGCATACATCCAAAGACAGGGCACTCACCATTCTTAGGTATTCTTTGTAAATAAATATGGTAGTCACAAAAATGGTTCTAATCTCTTACAGATGTGAATTTTCAGAGAACGTACTGTAATTTTTTTCGTCTGCTAAAAGCTTTGCTAAATAGAAGTACATTTACACTTAAAAGTTGCAGCAGACTGACAAATGTTCACAGTTCTGTAAAAGCACTTATAAGTCCTGTATTCTGAATTAAAAATTCAGATGCAAGAATGATGTATTTTAAGCGAACAAGACATTGCTTTCAAAGTCGGAGCTAGTGAAAGCTTTTCATTATTTTATAGAGGTTCTGTCCTGGCCAACAGCCATTTGCACAGTGTCAAAGCTCGAATATGACCCTTCAACCCTATTTCAAGCGCATCTTTAGTCTGCCTGCTTTACAATTATACTTTCATTCAAGTGTCATATTTTCATCTGCATGCTGATGGGACGGAACATGAAAATGGCCTGAAATGTAATGTTTGCCATGACACCTGCATGTGTGGAGGGTAGTGCTGCATATATCTGATGCTTTGCGCTGTGTGACAAGTGCATTTAATTCCCTGGACTTCAATGAATTTAAAGATGATTTCATGATGGTTTGGTACGCAAGTGGCAGGTATTACTTCGAATGTAAAAAGTGTGATTCTTCGCTGCCCTTTTCCCTATGTTTAGTTATTGGTGATGTAATGGGATGTTTTAAACGTTTCATTGATTTGGAACACCGATGTATGATACCACCTTCCCAGCTGATGTTACTGTATATCCTACATGTAATAATGCAGGTGTAGCAGAAATATGTAATTGGAGTTCTGTGAGTAAGTGGAAGGATTTCTAAGTGGAAAAATTTATCCTGACACTTTTCTTGGACACTAGTTAAGCCATCGTTCTAGAGGCGTTCAAGTCAACCTGGGACTTGTGATGAAATTTCTCATGAATGAAGCCATAGAACAAAACATTTCAAATCATTGTAAACATTTTAAAGAAGGCTGTAAGCAGTGAATGATGATCCACTTGCAAATTAAAGTCAGCTGGGAGTACGGTCCTGACTTGACTCCTGACCATTTCCACATATTTGGGCCATTAAAGGAGTTCCTGGGAGGCCAGTGTTTCAGACATGAAGCAGGCAAGCTTATCATAGCTCCAGTGTTCTTAGAAAACCTTTTGCCATGATAGTAATAGTGCACAAGGACAAGAAACAAGTGCGTTAGTGTGTCAGGGGTTTACTTAAATAAATAAAGGTAGATTACTTTTTGGCTCATAACTGTGTTCTGTTATCCTGCACAATCAAAAGTCCTGGTGGGAAAGGTCGAAAAAGTTCATAACATTCTTTACTCTGCTCAGGATGAAAATCATTCAAACTTACCACTGAGTACACGGGTTACAATGAAGCAATATTCTGTCTATAAAATCTGGTTAAGGCAGATGCAGGTTCCCAAAGGTCCATGACAACCCTATTATTACACCCCAGGACCCAGCCAAAGCAAGTGTGGAGTGGTAAACTGAAGATGTCCTGTTCATTTATCTCTAGTCATTTCCTTAACCAAAAGAGCTATCCTGTCTTCAAAGAGTATCGACGATGTTCCACTGCCAAAAAACCCAGGCATTCATTATGTCCATCCAACTCCACCTGGGCCTGAGAGAACAAACAGCATGTTATCCATCCTGACATCCAGTACAATGACCTCGTACAGACTGCTCACAAGGGGGCATGGTCCCAAAGTGATGGCCTTACTAACAGTACTCAGCAAGCAAATGGGAAAACCCATTTAGTTCAGTGGGAAATTGCCCCTGAACCGAACGAACTGCCCACTGGTGGTCTGGAGTGTAATGAAGTAGAACTAGAAGGAACAATATTTCTACACCAAAGCAGATCAACACACCCACTCAGAGAACAGGACCACTGGCTTCGGAGGAATGCAGAGTGTATAAATCACCCAGTGCTGGTCTAAAATGACTACTGTTAACCATCCAGATTCCTGAAGCTATATTAGATTATTGATTCTAAGCATCAATCTTGGCAATTATCACAAAGGTGACTGTAATATTTTCCCCCAGTGAGTATATTTCACCTTGTGTTTATGTCGCAACAACACAACATAAATTAAGTGCGTGTTCATCAGTCAAGGCAGTAAGGCAATGCAATGCAGATGTACTGTAAGCAGCTGATCTGTCCTGGAGTAATACCATGTAGTTGTTGCACTTACATACTTCTTAACTGCCAAATTTTGTCACTTAAATATTTCTAGTGAATCATTTGATAGCCCAAATCATTTAAATTACCCTTTAATGAAGCTTGTACTATAAGGCACACATGTGACCATACTGTACACACTATATAGCCATACTGTAGGTTTGTGGACACATGACCGTCACACCCACGAGTGAATCTCCAAATTGTTTTCACAATGCTGGAAGTGCACAACTGTATAAAAAATTAAATAGATATAGTATTGCAATTTTCATTCATTGGAACTTAACAGGCTCGCCCAAACATTGTTCCAGCACAACAATGGACATGTGCACAAAAACAAAAGGTCGATGAAGACATGGTGTGCCAAGGTTGTAATGGAAAAAGATAATTAGAAAAGAAACATGAGGGCTAAATCTGGTATGGAATGTTCAAAAACCACACATGGGTGTAATGAGGATGTGTCCAGAAACATCATGTTCGTATAGTGTAATCATAATAATTAGTATACGTATGAGAATTTCTAATCAATATAAATTTCATGGTTATGTCAGATATATGATATGAGTATATATAATGATGTATATATGCACATATAATGAGATCACTCTGGATAAGAGTTTCTGCCAAATGCCTTTATAGCAACAGTGGTGCAAGACTTAATAGTGGTTCATACACCAATGTTTTCCAATAAGCCTTAATATGGAGACAATTTGTTGGCTGTGTCGCTTATTTTGCTGAGAGTCAGTTGCAATACTAAGAAGGGTCTGCATATGTAGGGAATCAAGACACTTCAATATCCTTTTTTCCAAATGATCTTGTTTATGGATTTGCATTAGCATTGAATCTTATCCGATTAGAATGCAAAGCAAGTTGGCTCATGAAAGCTAGCTGGTTAATAAAGTAAGTTGGTAAAGAAAACCAGCTCATTGTTATATGATATGGTATTTATAATGTGGACAGTTAACAAATGAAAATGGTAACTTTTATTGGTTACCGTTTTCTCCAATGAGAATTAGTAATAATGGATTGGCAAAGTGTGTGTGTGGGGCGTGCGCCAATCCATCTCAGGGCACACATGCACCTGCTCATTCACGCAAATTGGGAATTCCACCAAGCATGGGAAGAACCTACAAACTTCATGCACACAGACCTGAGGTGGGAATTGAACCCAGACCCTGAAAGTGCAAAGTGACATTGCTGACCACAAAGCCACCATGCCAACTGAGTGTGAGCAAATAACCATTATCTTCTAGTAAAGGACAGAAACAACAGTATGTTGAAATTGATGTTTTTTCAAAACTGAAAATCCTACCTACTGTACCGGGGGAAAAAAATAACAGGTACCAAAAGTGAGTAATGCAGTAATATATATATATTACATTCTTATTAAAGATAGACTTGTTAGAGCTAGAGATGTGGTCATGTGCATAAACTGTCAAAAACTATATTGTTAAAACATTCTGTGAATACACTTATCAGCCATAACATTAAACCGTGTAGGTGTGGTGTAGGTCCCCTCGTGCTGCTGGGGAGAGCTCTGGCCTCTTGGGGCGTGACTCCACAAGACCTCTGTGGTTGTGCTCTGTGGTGTCTTGCACTTTGACGTCAGCTGTGGATCCATTGGGTGCTTTAGGTTGCGAGGTGGGAAATCCATGGATCTGGTCTTGTTTGTCTGGTGCATTGTGTGGATGCTCAGAGAACTGGTGAATTTAGAGGCTGTATCAACAACCTTGAACTCTTTGCCTGCTAAGCCCCATATGCGGCAGGCTGTGATGCTCTGGGCCAACATTGACTTTTCTCAGTAATTTATGCTACATTGGCTTTTCTGTAGGATCGTACCAGACAGGCTAGCATTTGGTCCCCACAGGCTTAGATGATCCTTATGTGCCCATGATCCTGTCACCTGCTTACTGGTATACAGTATAATCGATATCAATGTTGTTCAATTCACCTGTGTAGCAGTGGTGCAAATGTCGCGGCTGCTCAGTGTACATTAGATGCATGTTACAGAATGAAGCACACAATAAATATACTCCAGGTGAGGATTATGTTTAGAAAAATAAGGATGGTTTATTTGAAGCAACTACAACAAGCATATTATATTCTTCTTGTGAGTCACTCACTGGAGCACAGTCTACAGCCAGATATCAAGAGTGGTCATGTAGTTTCACCCAGGTCTCATTCTACAAACACAATTGCAATGACACGTACAATAATTGTATTTGTTTAAAATGGTCCAATATTGGGCTAGTGGGTCATATCTGTAAATGGTGAATTTCAAAAAATAAAACTATACAAATGCCAACCAGAACAGACTTCTCCGATTACTGCGGCTAAAATAGCTTATTTACAATCATCTACGCAAATGAACTTGCCATTTCGGTCGAACAGATGAGCGGAAACAAAATCGGTCGGGAAAAAAAAAAAAGAACTTATTAAAATTAAACAAAACAAAAACAAACAAAAAATTGCTTTTAATCAGTTGTGCTTTTTAACCCACAAAACCACTTCGTTGATGAACAAGAACAGTTTCATAGAGGCACCAATAGAAGTGCTAACATCAGTTTCATTTAAGAACTTCTAAAGCTATGACTAGGACTTTAAGTACAAACAGTATGTGTATTTATATATTTATAAAGTTATATAATTCCATTACACATTCGCACCAACTAGCGCTTTCATTTACACCTTCTGTCGTTCTGCTAAAAGTCTCTGCACATTTTTCCCCCCTGCAAAGCCCTTAAGAACTGCAGAACTGGATGGATAGGTTTCTGACAAGCTGCACAATTTTCTCGTCCTATATCAGTGATCTACAAACACACAAAAAATAATGGGTATGCACACAGAAGGGTCTCTTGTCTGAATACAGAGAATATGTGGAATAGAGTATAGTGTAGACAAGGACTGGTTGTTAGACCTTTCTGTGTGTGAGTGAGTTCCTGGTGGATGGCTGAGGTCCGGTTGAAATCATTAAACAGTCACTTCGGTCTTACTGCCTGTACGGTAGTGGTGGTGATGCTGCTGCTGAGCCGCCTGTGGGACATAGTGCAGCTGTTCCACGGTCTGCGTGCGGCG
The DNA here is from genome assembly GCA_013621035.1 of Clarias magur. Lineage (NCBI taxonomy): Eukaryota > Metazoa > Chordata > Actinopteri > Siluriformes > Clariidae > Clarias > Clarias magur. The sequence continues at coordinate 1,220,574 of QNUK01000082.1, read as the reverse complement.
TGAGGCAAACGCCTGTCTCTTGGAGGTGGTTTGGGGCTTGTTCAGGCTGTTGTGCACTGCCGGAGCGCCGCTGTTGTTCGAGGCACTGGGATGCGAGTGCATTTTGTTCATCTTGTAGCGGTCCATGAGCGGCGTAGTGGGCATGAACACGTCCGTGTGCGATATGGCTCTGGACATGGACTTGTCACCGTGAAAGCTGCCATGTTTGGACAACATCGTCTTATCTGGCGAGAGCAGTGGGTCCTGCGAGCAGAGCCTGTCCTGCGAGTAGAGGCGTTCTTGCGAGTGCATGCGTTCGTGAGAGTGCAGACGCTCGTGCGAGTGGACACGCTCCTGCGAGTAGCGGCGGTCCTGCGAATGCAGCCGGTCCTGGGAGATGAGGCGCTCATGGGAGCGGAGGCGTTCAGCTGACAGCAGCTGCTCTTCAGATAGGATTCGCTCGCCATATGGGGACGCAGGGTAGGGAGACACAGGATAGTCCTGAGCATAGCCACGCTCTGAAGACAGCACGCGGTCTTGAGACATGGCTCTCTGTACACGGCGAGGACGCTGGCGAGACGACTGCTGCTGCTGCTGCTGCTGTTGAACCTGCTGGTTAGTCTGAGAGTCCTGGCTTATCTTGATCATGTGTAGTGGCAGGGTGCCACGTGCTGCTAGATCAGGAAGGTGCCGCTTCCGGGTGTAGTAGTCATCCACATCCTTGTCAGCTGTAGGAGAGCAGAGTCAGATTCAGTCAAAAGCCATCACATTGCCACCAATCGTGTGGTTTTTAATATCATTCATAAAACTGTCATGAGTATAAACACAAGCAAAAAATATGTGCATAGTAGCCATGCAGTTTGTAACCAGGCACGTGCTGGAGGCTGTCTAGGTTCATTAGTCAGCAGTTTCAGGCTTGATCCTGATACGAGGAACAATACGATTCTTTATTCAACCAAAGCAACCTAATACTGTAAATCTTCCAGTAGATGAGAGTGAAAGTTGGCAGTATTGTAAACTCCTGACTGAGGAATAAGCTCTCGAATACATGCTGTCTTTCCGTAGCCAACGTTGTCTTAACTGCTTTTTAATCTTAATGCCAGGCGGTTTATGTACCTCGCTGACTAGCTTCTGCAATCTGGCTGCATTAAGTAGTGAACTAGGCCCCTTTTTAAATTAAAGGTCTGAATACAAAGACAAATTAAAAGAAATAAAGTTTATCATCTAAGTAGCTATGTGATTGAGTAGGAGAGCTTTCTACAGTGTTTTATTTATTTAGCTTTTTTTTTGTTATATTGGGTTTTCATAAGATCTTTATGAGCTTTATACAGACAAATATTAATGGATTTATGTAGTACATGATTTGGTCTTTACATAAAAGTCTATATGAAATAAACCGTTTTTCTACAGACTTTTTTTAGCTGTTTTTGTACAGACTGTATTTGTATGGTATTTAACTATTTATGAGTTTGTCTTCATAAATTTTTGAATTCATAAAGCTTTGAGAAATCATCTGTTAAGTATATTCCTCCCACTTTGCTGTGTATATACAGTAGATTCCAATGCTGACCTAATTATGGATAACTGTTATGAACCACAATCTTAATACAAATTATCCTTTTTAATAAGGTACTATACTATATATATATATATATATATATATATATATATATATATATATATATATATATATAAAATTTAAAAAATTATATGGTCAAATTAATGCTGGTTTTTATGAGACATTATTTTACACATTCACTGTATTTACAATTCATTTTTGGAAATAAAAACTAATCATTAACTAATCCTTTCAAGATAAGGAATTAAAATTACAGTTACAGTCCATAAGGCTAATTGAGGATTCTCTTCTCTTCCACTGTCTTTCGTGTAAAGACAAAGTAACACATGCTGTATAATTTGACCTCAGGTTTTTACTTAAGACATTCATAAATGTTCGCTTATTGTGAAGATGTCTAAAATGTTTATGAATATTATAAAGACCCGATGTACTGTATGTACCCTTCAAGTATATACAAACGTGGACAAAATTGTTGGTACCCTTCGGTCAATGAAAGAAAAACTCACAATGGTCACAGAAATAACCTTAATTTGACAAAAGTAATAATAAATAAGAATTCTATGAATGTTAACCAATGAAAGTCAGACATTGCTTTTCAACCATGCTTCAACGGAATTATTTTTAAAAAATGAACTCATGGAACAGGCCTGGACAAAAATGATGGTACTGCTAACGTAATAGTTTGTTGCACAACCTTTTGAGGCAATCACTGCAATCAAACGATTCTGTAACTGTCAGTGAGACTTCTGCACCTCTCTGCAGGTATTTTGGCCCACTCCTCATGAGCAAGCTGCTCCAGTTGTTTCCGGTTTGAAGGGTGCCTTTTCCAGACAGCATGTTTCAGCTCCTTCCAAAGATGCTCAATAGGATTGAGGTCCGGGCTCATAGAAGGCCACTTTAGAATAGTCCAATGTTTTCCTCTTAGCCATTCTTGTGTGTTTTTAGCTGTGTGTTTTGGGTCATTGTCCTGTTGCAAGACCCATGACCTGCGACTGAATCCCAGCTTTCTGACACTGGCCAGAACATTTCTCTCTAGAATCCCTTGATAGTCTTGAGATTTCATTGTACCCTGCACAGATTCAAGACACCCTGTGCCAGATGCAGCAAAGCAGCCCCAGAACATAACAGAGCCTCCTCCATGTTTCACAGTAGGGACAGTGTTCTTTTCATTTTTCCGTCTGTGAACATAGAGCTGATGTGCCTTGGCAAAAAGTTAAATTTTTGTCTCATCTGTCCATAGGACATTCTCCCAGAAGCTTTGTGGCTTGTCAACACGTAGTTTGGCGTATTCCAGTCTGTCTTTTTTATGATTTGTTTTCAACAATGGTGTCCTCCTTGGTCGTCTCCCATGTAGTCCACTTTGGCTGAAACAACGACGGATGGTGCGATCTGACACTGATGTTCCTTGAGGATGAAGTTCACCTTGGATCTCTTTAGAAGTCTTTCTGGGCTCTTTTGTTACCATTCGGATTATCCGTCTCCTTGATTCGTCATGAATTTTTCTCCTGGCGGCCACGTCCAGGGAGGTTGGCTACAGTCCCATGGATCTTAAATTTCTGAATAATATGTGCAACTGTAGTCACAGGAACATCTAGCTGCTTGGAAATGGTCTTCTAGCCTTTACCTTTAACATGCTTGTCTATAATTTTCTTTCGAATCTCCTGAGACAACTCTTTCCTTCGCTTCCTCTGATCCATGTTGAGTGTGGTACATATCATGTCACCAAACAACACAGTGACTACCTGGAGCCCTATATATAGGCCCACTGATTGATTACAAGATTGTAGAGACCTGTGATGCTAATTAGTGGACACACCTTGAATTAACATGTCCCTTTGGTCACATTATTCTCAGTATTTTCTAGGGGTACCATCATTTTTGTCCAGGCCTGTTCCATGAGTTTATTATTTTTTTTAATAATTCTGTTGAAGCATGGTTGAAAAGCAATGTTTGACTTTCATTGGTTAACGTTCATAGAATTTTTTTAAATTATTACTTTTGTCAGATTAAAGTAATTTATGTGACCATTGTGAGTTTTTCTCTCATTGACCGAAGGGTACCAACAATTTAGTTCACGTGTGTATTATATATAGATATATCACTGAATCTAAGAATTTAATATTTACAACATACACCAATCAGCCATAACATTAAAACCTTAAAACATATTTTCGAATATTCAAAGTTCCTCTGGAGATGCCCAAACAGCTCTGACCGATCGAGGCATGGACTTCATAAGCCCTCTGAATGTGCGCTATGCTATCTGGCACCAGGGTAGGCCCATGTACAGCAAGCAGTGATGCAATGAGCGTTCTGATACCTTTCTCTCATGAACAGTATTAACTTTTTATCTTTTCTTTCTTTCTTTTCTTTTTTTTCTTTTTTTTTAGCAATTTGTGCTAGAGTGGCTTTTCTGTGAGATTGGACATGACAGGCAAGCAGTTGGTCCCCAAAGGCATAGATGAGCCTCCCATGATCCTGTCATCAATTTACTGATACATAACTGATAACAAGTATTATGGCTGATCGATGTATATTCTTATATTATAATAACTGAATGACTAAGTCTGTTTTGTTCCACCCCTAACAGTAATATAAGAAATACCAGAATGTTGCATAATTACAGTTAAACATCAATATACAGTGCATATTTTTTTTATGATAACACTGCAGTGGTCTTGTTAGTATTCTTCTTACAGGGATAAATAAAGCCATAACATCACTGTTATCTAAACTGGAGACCACACAGATAAGAGCACCAAGTAACTGCTGTATCTGTAACTGAATGATTAGAAAAGCAAAGTAATTAAATTATCGGTTCTTCCGAGAATAAGAACGAAGCTGATGACCTTGAGATCGGCTCCACCCGACACCCATCTCCTCACACACTCTAGCCGAGATGAGATACCACTTAACTACTGGAGCTGTATTCAAGGAAATTAAAACCTCAAATCAAGGAAACGTCATTTGTGTAGCAGACCCAAGTTAGAGATTTCCAGATCGAAGACTCCTGCATTTAGAATACGGCTCCCTGAGGAGGTGGTAGACTTCGAGAAAATAAGTAACAAATTTACTGCACATGCACTCGATCAAGCTTACAAGCTTACTGCAAATTAAAAGTAGGAGTCTCCGAGTGTTAAACTGAGGACAGCTCGTACATGTTGAACAACCTCAACAGATTACCAGTTCATCAATCAGACACTACAACTGTACGCATTTCTTTATATAATGATATACATGTAGAATAATAAACTGATTCTCAATACAAAAGGATATTATATTATCCATTCCCACAAACTCTCACAAGTCGACTAATCGGATGATGGCGATGCTATGCATTTTTACGACACGGCTGTATGAATATAAGTTTCTTTTTTTTTTTTTTTTCCTCTGAAACTGGTCAGGTACAGGGACTGGTCTAAAAACAACAGCCGAATACCTGCCTAAAATTACAGCCCAAAAAAGTCCTTCACAAAGCGCTGAGAACTATTCTTCAAGACTACATAAAAATACAAGAAAGCCTAGCTCTTTGGAAGCAAAATAAGAAGAAATGATGGGTAGCTCAAGACTTTTTTTCACAGTACTGTATATCACTCATACTCACATACTGTTTTTAACCTTCAAGGCATAATAAAGCAAACTGGCATACTTCTCTGTAGCTCTAAGGTCATCAGTTATTGTAAGAAAATTGACTATTTTGAAGTTTATCAGATGAAGATAACTAAGTTAAGTTCAAAAAGGAGACCATGGGTACTTATTTGTTGCTAAGAGCAGAATACAGCTTGTTCAGCATTTGTGACTTCATGTATATACAGTAGTTATTAAAGGTGAAAAGACATCTGTGTTAGTTCCCCATAGTTCATGTGGATTTAAGTCATGGCTTAATGGCTTATCCATATTAAATTACCCAAGCCATCCGATATATTTACATTTTACTTAGAGAGCTCTTATTACACAGAATAAATCTACAATCAGTCAGATCAATAGAATGGAGCAGAGAGGTCATGGGGAAGTCCTCTGCAGCGATTGGAGGGAACTGCAATATGTTCATCATTTGCTTTGGTATTGAATGCCATGCTTTAACGAGAGAGGGCTTCTGAAGGGGTGTGGGAGAGGGGGGAGGGGTCATGGTATGTTCAATAAAGCTTATGTGGTCTGACAAGCACAATAGTCCAATCATGGATGTATTCTTCCAGGTGTAAATCCTGCTCCTGGAGAATTATCTTCCTGCCAAGTTTAGCTCCTGACAACCTCAATAAGCTGGATCAGGCTTGTTAAATGCGATTGATATTGAGGAGCAAGTTTGTGCACTCTTGATATAGAATACAAATACAAAAGACCATTAAGTGCTTTCAGGGCAGAGTGTAAAATGCAGGGTTGGGGTCAATTCCAGCAATTCTGAGCAATAAATTCAATTCACATAGTGACAATGGAGTAATAGTTAATAATTAACTGAACCTGCAAATTTCAATCACAAGGCGAATTTCAGTTCGTCGTCTGAACTGGCTCAAGCCGAAGCGAAAGGAATTGAAATGAAATTGATCCCAGCCTTGATAAAATAAAAAAGCAAGGTCAATAGAGTGTAGAATGAGAAAGCGGCTCTGACTCAGTCTTTTGAGCGAGGAGTACTTGTTGAGGTCAGCCTTCATGGTGGATTCGTAGGATGGAGGCAGGTGCGACAGGCTCTGGAAGGAGCGGGAGAAGGACAGATCGTATGGCTCCGTCTGCGATGTGAGGATGCTGTTCATGCGCGTGCTCTCTGGAGGACGACAAGACAGCAGACCAAAAGATGCGTCAAAACAGAGTAACAACTATAAACAATTCTATCTGTTTTCTGCTCGGGAGAGTTGGAGGATGCAGCAGAAGGACTTCAGGGAAATCAGTGGATGAACTGAAGCCTGTGACTTAGTGGCTAATGAGCCATGGTGAGACAGTGAGACAGTCGAGCCCTGGTAAATAGCGTCCATCTCCAGCCCGCTAGTCAGCAGAGGACCCTTGTTTCCTTAGTGAAATGATGTCAGTAAAAGCCATGGAAGAAGGAGATTGTAAAAGCTCCTTCATCTCCCTGGGCTTTGTGCCCGTCACGCCAGCCTGGGCATGGTTTGGACATGCAGGGATCGTGCTCTGGGTAAAAGTAGGGCAGAGACCGGTGCCACAGAATGGGCTCCGAGACAAACATGATGCATCGGGGAGCCGGAGGGTGTGACAAGAGAGGAGAATAATGTTTATACAATACCATGCACTCTATTTTACACTGGTCAACACATGCTGTGGGCTTCGCTTCTCTGAGTCCTGGGTGTGAAATGGCAAAACAGTTTCATCTTTAGTTAAGAGAGGAGGAGGCTCTGAGAAAAGATTTTTGGTAGGTGGCTGTGTAAAGTGCAAAACCAAACATTAAATGCAGAAACATGACGACAACAACAACAACAACAACAACAACAACAGCATCAGCTCAAAATGGAAAGATTACTGTAGGTCCTTACTGAGTATCACACCTGCATGAATCGAGAAACCATGGAAAATGAAGAACTGCACATCATTTGCACTAAGAGGAAATATGAGCCTGATGCTTTAATTTGAGCATATTTTTATCAAGGGCTTTCACATGATGTTCTTTTAGATAAGTGGTCAACTTTGCACAGCATTAGCATGCAAATGCTTGAAAGCTGCCCAAAGGAAGCAAGACAGCCTGACTCACATATACTGTAATAACATACTGTAGGTTAGGCTAATTAAATTCTAGCGCAGTTCTTGTTTCTTCTCACGGTCTAAGCAGCAGAAAGCATGTGACATTCAATAAGGACCTTATATAGTAAATAAATGCGTATATAAAAAATGATAAAAAATAAAGAACACTTTCCATTTTCATATAATGGTGATGGATTTGGCTTTTTCCGTTGTGTTTCTGGTCTCATCTTGTTGTTCTTTTTGTTGCCATCCTTTGAACGTATTAATCACGTAACTTACCATATGCTAAGACAGCTTAGACTACAACGACAATGATTAAATCATTGTTCAGTGTTGTGCTGTTTTCCTGACTTTATCACAATTGCACACTCAAACCGTGCTATTCAGCACAACAGCATGGCCTCAAGTGTGATATTGAAATTCCAGTATACAACATTTCTATAAATGACATTTATTATCAACAGAATATAGTTTGTTTATTTAATCAGCTATTTTGCTGTGGCAACACATTTCCTTTTGCCAGTAGCGGAGCTAACGCTAAGCTAGTGACCAAAAGTTAGCAACCAACAGTTAGTGTAGGTACCAGGAGTCAAAGTGGTTTTTAATTCTTCCTGGTAATATGTAGTCAAAAGATCAGGAGAATAAACCATGGAGGTGGTTTACAGTCTAGAGATATTTACAAGATTTAATTCACTTATTCCACTTTAGAATATCAGCTAATTACCTGGTTCTGAGGTTAAATTCCAAATAGCCTCAATTGGAAAGCTAGTGTGCTATGTACGGGGTGCAATCTCTTGTTCCACAGACCAAATAGTGCCCTTAATCAGCAGTTAAAGAGGGATTTGTTATTCAGCCTTCTTTTAGAAGCTAGTTAGCTATGTAGCTAACTAGCTACATAGCTACAGGAAATTAAATAAACAAACATGGAAGGTTTAGTGGCAATTTAAAGTGACTTGGGAGCAATTAATAAGAATGAAAGGTATTGTTTAAGATGACATAACATTATCTGATGTGATTTCTTGATGAAGGTGATAGTTGACTGGTTTTGAATGTGGGTTTTGGCAGGCAGCTGCTCTCCCGTCTTTCCAGTACTGTGGACCATAGCCATCTACTTTCTTCCACGCTGGCGCTATTGTTTAATTAACGATTGATAGAACACCTGTGACACAGCGAGACACATAAAGTAAAGCATCCTGTGGCGTTATTCATTATCACCACTCGTAGAATGCTTCCCATCCAATCAGATTACTCGGTCAGGACTAACTGTAATAATAATAATAATAATAATAATAATAATAATAATAATAATAAGTAGTCATGGGAAAATTACTGTGGTAAAAGAGAAATTAAAAATTCAGGAATGAAGTTGAAAATAATCAGCTTTGCAATGGCACAAATTCTACACCCCTGTTGCTGACTACTTTCCTAAAGCAGGAAAAGGAAATTCCTTACATTTAAGAATGTTGTTATAGGATAAAAAAAAAGAGAGAGAGAGAAGGATGGTAGCCTTGGTAAATGCTTGTTTTGAGTCTATCATTTGATTCTGTGATCTGGAAAATGTACAAATGTAGGAAAGCTGGAGCGAAATTACACACAATCACACCCCCACACACACAGAATTCTGTAATGCAGTCAGTTCATCTTTTTAGTATTAAACATAGTTATTAACATTGTATTTTTGTTTCTTAATTAAATCATAACATCTCAAAGGATACGGCAATAGTAATAAAAGTGTCTATGAGGCTGCACTGCAGTGTTATTGAGAGGAAAGTTCCATTGCCATAAACAGAATTAACCTCTCTGAGAAAGAGCAATAACAGACTTTGTCTTATAACAACCAATCTGCTGGAAAAAAAAAAAAAATCTTTGGAGCTTGTTAGGGAGTGCTATCCATCTTCTCACCCCACCCGCTTCCTCCCCGGGCGAATTAAAGCGGCTCACCAAAAGGCAGTGATTTAATCCTTTCACTAACAAGATGAGCAGTTGCTGCTTGCTACTTTGAGCATTTCTAGCCTCCGCATTTTGAGGACACCAGTCGAGAGCTCTTTATCCAAAGCGCACGTAGCACACATTCCGAGCTTTCCCTTCATCTTTTGATCAGTGTGTGTTCATTAAGCGAAAAACGTCGATGGAGTATGAATACTCGGTGTCAGCTTGTTTTTATAGTTGTCGTCCCTGCCCGGCTTGTTCATCTGCTCGAATTGATTCCTCAAGCACACGTCATGTGTAGTGTGTGCACTGCAGCAGGCGTAAGTGAATTGGCTCGTGCTGAAATGGCCACGTTGGCTGCTTTCTACTTCATTTTGTGGTAAGGGATGTGATTAGGAAGGCAAAGTCTGGCTCAAACTAAAAGGAATTTAGGAGAAAGAGAAAAGGAGTGGAATATGTAAAGGCCGTCTCAACATTCAAATGTAGTTCATAGAAATATTTACTACTTTAAACTCTAACCTTAGCCTGGCTCGAACATCCATTTAATTTACGTTTATGGCATGTAGAGTGTATACAGTACCACTCTCATTAACAGTGAACTAAAGTTATCCGAGTTATATTTTGAGTATCATATGGCTCTCATCTGTGGATGTTCACCAAATGAGGTACATATGGATTCTCAGTTATGGAACACATCTATGCATTGTAGTCGGCTAAATTGAGGATCAAAATCACCCTATTATTTTACCTTTGTATATATGTATAGGTAAAAACCAGATGAAGTGTTGTGATTATTTCCCAATAACAGTGTTCTAAAGTAGCCATAAATATATGAGGGGTAGCCAAAACTTGTGAATAAAGGTGTAAAGCTGATAGACATTTACAGAAGTCTTCAAGTCTCCATTACATCACTTCATGTGAATGATGATCCAACACCATGTGAATGATGATCCAACACCATGTGAATGATGATCCAAGAACACTGTACTGTATGTCCGTGAATGACGATCCCGGACGAGGAGCCTCAGAGCCCACTGCGGTCGTTCTCAAGAATTCTCAATGATCCTTGTAAATTGACAGATAACTTGTCACCAACTTGTGGAAGAGGCACATCTGTCTGTAGGAACTGTACACACAATCATTTATGGACACCACTTGCATTAGGATTATTATAGGAACTCAGCTGGGAGTTATTGATACAGCCCCCGTACAGTCCTGACCTCACTCCAAACCATTCCCAAATGTTTGGGCCATTAAAGGAGTTTGTGGGAGGCAAGCGTTTCAGACATGAAGCAAGCAGGCTGATCATGGCTCTGGTGTACTAAGAAAACTTTGTACCATGAGTGTGAAACACTGGGATGAGTGCATTAGTGTAGGAGGGGATTATATAGAGACTCACTCACTCATTACCAGTGTTGGGGGGACGTTACTTTTTAAAGTTACTAATTACATTACAAAATTACTGTCTTTAAAAAGTAATCGGTTACATTACAGAGTTACCTTCTGATAAAAGTAACTAACTAGAGTACTTTTCCATTGCAGAAAATGAAAACTCCTTTGTGTTTCCTCATGTATGTTGATTTAGTCAAGACTTTTATAATTATTCTACCATCATCACTCAGCGAAGTTTGGCCCATAATCTGTTAACTACTTATACCCCTATTTCACCTAGCGAGTTTTGGCGCTGTGATTAGGTTTCCATCTTTCCGCACGTCTGTCCTCGCATAGTCAAACCGCATAGGTGAAATAGGGGTATAACAGCAGGAATCACAGAGGTGGGTTATCGGGGGCAGGGCTTGTAGGACCACTTTCTCACACATACACACACACACACACACACACACACACACACTAATGGATTGGGAATCACTGCTGTCTGGCTCACGGATTACATAAATTGTCTGAATAACATGACATTTTTGAAAAAGTAACTAAGTAACTGAGTAGTTGAATGGCGGCCCTAACGCGTTAGATTACTCGTTACATTAAAAACTGTAACGCGTAACATTAAGTACTCTAACGCGTTACACCCAACACTGCTCACTCACTCATCGTCATTACACTTAATCCTGTATTCAGGGTCACGGGGGGCCTGGAGCCTGGATGAAACCCACCAAGCACGGGGAGAACATGCGAACTCCATGCACACAGAGAATCGAGCCTGGCCGGGAATCGAGCCGGATCCTGGAGGATCAAGGCGACAGTGCTAACCACTACAGCACCGTGCCGCCATTATATAGAGACGTTTAATTTAATTTAGTTTTTGCTCTCATGACTGTGTGCACAATCAAAAATCCTGGTTTCACTTGAACGCCCCTCGTATATGAAATGTTATAGGCAGCCTCAGCCTCTCCTAACCTCTCTCTTGAAGCTTGTTTTTTCCATTTCCGATTCATACATTCTTTGACACACATTCAGTCAAACACCACATGCTTTCAAACTGCAGTTCTAAAGAAAGTAACGTTTGCCCTCATCCACATAGATGTGCTTACAGATGCCTTCAAACAGTAGGCTGACCTACTGTTGTTCTGATTTATTGCGTAGGAACTGTTCGACCATTTCTCCCACCCAGAGACCATGGCAAATTTCACTCTCTTGGCTAGCATACTATAGGTGTGTCTTAGTTAATTGAATCTCTCTCAACAATAAGGCGACTGCTTTCTTGTTGTCCCATCTGGGAGCCTCTCCTGAAGTTAATAACATGGAAAGGGGAAAAAAAAAAAACAGCTGGTTTCCAAGAATCTGCAAAGCATAATTTCCCGTGTCCAGAATACTTAAGTATGGTAGAGAACTTGCTGGCTGTTACAAAGTGCTGATTCTGAAAACTCCTTCCATGAATGATAAATAAACATCCCAAAGCATTACCACATCAATGATGATACTGTACATTACATGTTAAATAAAACATTAATTATAAATCCATTTACTGTTAGATTACACGGTTTGTCCTCCACATAAGTCCCTCTGCATTAGCCCTTGGCTTAATTGTGCCAAACTGGCAGAAGGACCAGGCTGAGCATTTAAAATTTTGATCACCACTCATTTTGAGCAGAGTGCACTGTATCCTCCAGAGAACAACAGCTCAAATCAATGTGAACCGCATCCTCTTGCTGGTGACAGTGTAGAAGATGTACAGTGGCACTGGCTGGTTCACAGTACCATCAGGCTTCAGAGGGGGAGGGGAGGGGGGGGCTTTTTTGTGGGGCCACAAAAAAGACAGCAGTGAAAAACATAACGGTGTTTGGATTTGTCTTATGTCTGTTGTTATCATGATGAGAAAGAAAAAGAGGAGAAGAGTGATCCTTACCATTTTTAGGAGTTCGAGTAGGACTACTGTGACCCACATGGTTGTAGTTGTGTTGATGCGTGCCTGCAGAAGAAGCAATGACATGTCTGATTTGCTGGTAAAAAAAAAAACAACAAAAAAAATGGAAACCAAACCGTGATATAAAAACGAGCTCTTATCTAGAACATGGATGCCCAGATAGGAGAAATGGTGCATTAGGGGAAGACAAACTCCTAATCGTAATGGTGCATTGCACACAAATTACATGGACTAAAGAGTAACAACACAGCAATGATGATGAAAACGTTAGTGTACTTTTCAACATGTAGAGCAATAACAAAAATTCATGTTGGAGATGACAGAAGAGAGATGTCATACAAAAACAGCAAACTGCTTCATGCACTCAAGTGCATATCAAGTACTCTTCTGTACCACCACATGCATTCTGGGTAAGAGGGATACATTAGAAACATCACACATATTTATAATTCATGTATGTGTGCCATAATTAAGGCCGGCTCATCTGCTCACTTTTATGTTTCTACCTTTGGGGAATTTTCTAGCTGTCACATTGATTTTATGTGTGTGTGTCGTGTCAGATGTGGAATGTGTGTATTGCATGATGTGTATGAGTGTCCTGTACATACTGCAGGTTTGGAAGTGTTCAGGCCATGGTGCTGCAGTGTGTGACTTTTGTGGAGGTTGGGGAGGGATCGTGGGACGTTCAGTTCACTGTGATGTGAGCTGTGACGAATGGTAGCTATTCCGTGTTGCCAACCTCGGACCAGTGAAATGCCTGTGATAAATGGCCGCATTGTGGAATGGACCCCACACACCAATACTGGAGGTTTATGATGTTCTGCCTGTTTAAAATGTATTGCTGGTAGACTCAGAAGTCAAAACATGCTTTTTTAGCAAAGAAAAAAAAAATTATCCATGGAATGTGCCAGACAAACTAGTGTGACTAAGGCGGCCTTAGCCCACAACCCACAGCACCCAAATGATCCACCGCTAACGTTCCAGAGCCAGACCACCAGAGGGGTGTACCATATACTATAGGGTAACACTGTATAAATGATGTCTGTGAACATGCGCTGTCCGTAAAACAACTGTGTAAATTAACATGCAGTGTTGGAGAGTAACTAGCTATACAACACTGTTTTCAGTATACAGAAGGTGTGTGCCTCCTGTATGTAACTCTCAGGGAATAACAGGATCTATATAAATAAAAGAAAGGTTGTGTCTGTACATTAGTCAGAACTCACTCTTGCAATGATATTTTTATACTTCATACAATGCTTCATACCTGGCATGCTTGAGAATGGAGTCTTACAGACAGAAATCTTCTTTCTGTCTGTATGTTAGTCCCAACCAGATTTTGTCACATTATCACGCAAAACTGGCTGGACAAAATTTAATGAACACATTACTTTAGGTATTTGCCTACAATTAAACCTGAAATCAAAATGTTGAGTAGATGTGAAGTTATGAGAAGTTATGGGCCAAATTAGAAACCACAAGTTTATCGATTATTCAACAGGGAGTGTATTTGGTGAACGATGAAAGAAGTACAACCTAACGTAAACCAGGCATAAGATACTTAACATTATAAAAATTTATTTCTTTTATTAATAAGTTAGGCAGGGACAGAAAGACAGGCAGATGTAGATTTGGGCTTTAACCTGAAATAATAATATCACTGTTTACATTAAAGCTGATCAGCTTATTTTTAGCTTTAACCTTTTTAACTATTTCTAAAAACTCTTTCCTTGTCAACGACAGGGTCATGCTATCTAGTCATGCTATAAAGATGTATCATACTAGAGTAGCTTTTAAACAGCTGGAAGAAGTACAGTAGGGGTGCTGGGGGTACTGCAGCACCCCATAGACGTCTGATTTACATTTTACATACATTCATGTGATAGTACAGTAGACTAATAATATTAAATTGGAATTAATAAATTAATATTAACTGTAAGTGATGGGAAAAAGCGTTGCCCAAGTGCGCCATTCTGAAACCATGTTCCCGTCTACTAGTTATAAAAACAACTATCCATGACTATCCAAATGTCTGGTTGATTCATACGTTAACAATTCAAACTATTTAGAGTTTTCAGAAAATGTAAGCACCTATTTGAGGTTACATCAATGTGAGAAGATCTTTTTTTATTATTGTAATTGATTACCTAGCTGGTCATGTTATATGGGTGTTATATGGATTACTATATACCCCAGTTTGTGAGTTAGAGAGATACTTCCAGAAAGAAACTGAAACAATAATGTGGGAGGTCTGTGTCTCTTACTTTATTTACCATTGTTATTTTATGATTAAGAGTAGAGTGGTACCTCTTCTGATGAAATTTCCGTTCTTACGAAACATTTTCAGCATTCAAGCAAATAAACCGAGCCGAGCCAAATGCCAGCTAAGTGGCAAGTTTACATATTTTTTAAATTTTCTTTTTGCATTTTGTGCAAGATTTAGTGAAAACATAGCACCATGGGTCCCAAAATGTTAGCAAGAAGAAAAGGCAGCCACTTTCAGTTTCGTTTTTAAAGCAGCCAGTACCAAGAGGAATCATAAATTAAGGTTAAGTGAGGTTTAATGTCTATTTAATTCATATTTCACTTAATTTACATGTATTTTCTAAATGATTTGATTGCTTTTGTATACAAAAGTATGATTATAGTGTTGGAAATTGGTAATACAGGAGAACCTTGGATTGTGAGTAACTCTGGTCTGTGAGCAAAATGAGCAAAATTTAAAAGTAAATGCAACCTTAATAAACGAGCAAGGGCTTTATATACGAGTAGTACTGTATATTGTCTGCCGAGCATCACATGATCACACCTGAGCCAATGATTTTTTCTCTCTCGTGCGCTGTGAGATTATGGGTAAACATCTCCCCCGACTTCTTTCTTTGTTAAAGATCCAGTTTCCAGAGTCTCTCTGTCAGAGAGCAGTGATTCCGTTAGTGTGTGTGCACGCACGCGAGTGTTATTAGAGAGGATCCTTGTTAAAAACAGGGCAGTGTTTCAATTAGTATGTGTTTCTGTGTGTGTGAATCTCATTCTACACAATAGCCTACTACTGCCTACATTAGGCTACTGTGTAAGACGAGAGGAGGAAAGGAGGGAGTCGTTCTACACAGTAGCCCCCTCTCTACTCTCGTCTTACTTCAGCTTCACGCACACACACGCACACACACACATACGCACACATACGCACACACACACACACACACACACACACACACACACACACACACACACACGAAAACACAGCTCTGTCAGGATTCTTTACAAAGGTAAAGTGCAGGTTAATTTGTTTTATTTTTAACTTTATATTGTGTATAAATTATTTTTATATTAATATTTTTGGGCTGTGGGATGAATCATCTGAGTTTCCATTCTTTCTTATGGGGAAATTCACTTTGATATACGAGTGTTTTTATACTTAAGCACACTTCCAGAACAAATTGTGCTTGCAGTCCAAAGTTTACCTGTATTGGTAATATTTTTGAGTGGCTGGAACAGATTGTCTACATTTACTTTATTTCTCATGAAAAAAATGCATTTCATAATACAAAATTTCACCTTCAGAACTCGCATCAGGAACACATTGAATACGTATGCTGAGGAACAACTGTAATATTAATGCATCGCACCTTGCTATGGCAGTACATGCAAAGAAAATATACATTTGATTTTGTGCAATAAATTTGCTGCACAAGCAAATATATAACATTTGTTTATATATAACAAAGTAGAATCAGGGGGGGAAAGTAGCTTTAATGTACTGTAGCTAGTTTTTTATGTACTGTAGCTTAGTAAAGAGTAGTTGTAGCTGTAGCGCTATAAATCACGAGTAGCTTGTAACTTGATAAAGCATCTTCTTTCAATGGCTAAGCTGAGTTATACTGTATATACAGTGCATTAAGACAAATTTTTGAACAAATACACTGTGGAAAAACCTCGGCAGTGAGTCTGCTTCCACGACATCTGCTGAATTAAAAGTGCTCAAGTTCAAGTGAGAAAGTTAAAGACAATTTAAGAGGTCAGTGCACAAAATCAAATCAAATTAAGTCAAATATCAGATCAAGTGTGTGTATTGCAGCAGACTGGCTTCGTTGTGAGGCCTAATTAATACCAAGCACGGTCCAGTTGAGTGATCTCGCTTTAATCTGGGGACCAATTAGCCTCTTTTGAGAGGGGTAAAGCGGAGAGCTAAAACCTAGCTACAGCCTGAGGTCCGTTGTAGTGACCTGTCACTCTGTCATACATTTGAGTCAAAAATAAAGAATAAGGGGCCTCCGAGTGGCGCAGTGGGTAAAGCGCTCGCCCTATCATCCGGAGATCGCTAGTTCGAATCCCGGGTGGTGCTGTAACCTCTCGCAGCCGGAGGTCTAGAGAGAGCTGATACGCCGAGCTCTCTCAGAGGGGAGGGATGAGAGGTACTTAGTGCTCCGACATTAACCACGGCTCTACAGCCAGTCAGGGGCGTCTGTGAGCTCGCGCAGCGGAGGGAGCGGATAGCGCTGTCCTCCGAGTGTGTTACGCCGCCCCCAACGGTGCGCGAGCGAGCAGTTCGAAAAGATGCGGTCGGCTGGCGTCACGTGGTTCGGAGGAAACACGTGATAGTCTTCGGCCCTCCCGGCTGAGTGGTAGTAGTAGCCTTAATGTGGGAGCCCCCTAGTGACGGGGAGGAATTGGACACGACTAAATTAGGGAGAAAATCAGGGAAAAATCCAAAAAAAAAAAAAAAAAAAGAGAATAAAATAAAAAATTCCCAGGCAACAAGGGACAGCCAGCGAGCATTATTAATAGTAAAAAACCATTTCAGAAACGCCTGCCTTTTACAATTATTTTCTTTTCCTGCCTGGCATGCTTGAAAATGTGAAAATTAATTGGAGGCACAGGGGCACACTGTTGTCTTTTGTTATGGAGATGCTCCTCGTTTTGCCTTTAAGGCTATTCAGGTAAGTGGGAGGGTGGTAAAGTTTCAGCTGGTTTCATTCGGGCTCCACGGAGAAAGACGAACAAAACTTTAGACATCCTTAGGGGTGAAAGATTCAACCGTGATGAATTCGGGAAAAGTTCTGACCCACTGCCTTGAGCTGGGGGGATTCAGAGAGAGGCTGAATGCAGAGTGGTTGATTCGAAGGAGGCGCGCTGAACTCACAGCATTAACTCCCTTGTTTCGCCACAAGGTCTACTTTGTTGTGAATCATGTACAGCCTACGTTGTTGATGGGTTTGGCCTTTCAAAACAAAAACAGTATAGGGAGCAGCAATCACTGATCCCGGCGCCTACGGGCGAATGAATCTTCACATCGCACGCATTCCTGCTTCACACCTAATACATCCTGACAACAACACTCCTGCCAATCCGAATAATAATATCCAGATGGTACGCCAGTGATTCAGTATTCTGACATTTCTGTTGCATATTCACATGAGAAAAACTGCATCGGCATCACAAAGAGTGACAAATGCTGTGTATGTGGGCTGTATTACTGCAAAAATAGTGGGGGACTCTTTTGCAAAGCAAATTATTTTCATGTTATGAACTTTCCTTGCGTTAACACTTTTATCGTTTCTGTCTGAGGAGTTGTTTACAACGAGTGCAACAAATGCTGGGAGGCTTTTCATCCGATATTCTTTGCACGGACACGATTTTAATCTAATGAAAATAAACAGTATGCTCAAAAGCATTTATGAGGACATGCCTAGGATTTGCAATAAAGAAGCAATGGCCTGAAAGCACATCAACAAAGAATAAGCTTATACGAAACCATAGTAGCGGAGCAAACACCTGATGATCAAACTATTGAGCAACGCTATGATTCTTTTCTCTTCTGAATATAAAGCCTAAAAGGGGTAAGCTGGGCCCGAGAAAAAAAAAAAAAAAAACACGGAATTTAAAAGGAAGTAAATAAACAAGGTCATAAAAGAACATTTGCACGAACAGCTGTATAGCCGGCAATGTCGCACAGCACCCCCTCTCCTCTCCGAAACCCCCCCTCAGGCCAGGCCAGTGTTGTTTAGAAGCAACTGAAACACACAAATTGCCTCCTTAATAACCATAACATGCCAACCATCTGAAATCAGGAGGTGTTCCTTTCCGACACTGTATCTGATTAAAGATGACAGTTTCTCTTCCACACAATGTAACGACTAAGGTTTTCATCATGGTTTAAAAATATAATGAATAAAATAGCTGGTTGACCTTTAATGAAGCACGAGTTTTAAAAAGTGGCTGGTGGTCAGGATATTGAGGTTTGGTGGAATGGACATCGGCAGGAAAGGCCGGACCTGGGAATCCTCATACATCCTCATACATCGTTTAACAAACTTTTTAACCTTCTTTTTTTTCTCTCTCTCTCCTTGAAAATTAATTCCTCATCCTTCATTTAATTACCAATGGTGTGTACCATCCAGGGCAGGGCCAGGTGAGGTGCAGGTTTCGGCCCCAGTGGCCATGTCAACATGGCAAATGCAGTGGGTTTGCCCTTCTCCTGCTGCTCTGATGGACAGTGGGGCCAGAAAACCGATGGGAGCTGGCATTTAGCGACTGACACTGAGAATTAACATTTACTTGCAAAATGTTAAATGCCATAATGCTCCAGCATGCAGATTTGAAGTAAAAATCATTGTTTTGGCCGGGAATCATCAGGAATCAGGGGAGGGGAGAACGATTGCCCTACAAATTAAAAATTCACCCTGTCCAGAGGTTGGGAGTTTGAATGATGATGATGACAAAGGGATCTGTGGCTCAGGATCCTAGGAAGCGTAATTAGCTCTGGTGTGTGGGCGGGATAGGGAGGCATTCCTCTAAAAACCTGTCAATCAGTACGGACAGCTCTGGACTCATTTACAGTATATGGAACAGACAACGGATGACCTAAAAATATTATGCATTGATCCCTTCAGACTTCCGGTAGGGTTCAAATGCAGATGCCGAGATTGTCATGGCAAAAGAATGACTGTGAATTACAACAATGCAACAGAAAGTCAAGCGCACATAATTGTCTTTGAACTCCGGCTGATGGGGCATACAGTAGTCATTCTTAAGGATTATAAGCTCATGTATGTACAGTATACAGAAAAGGGAGAGGGTAGAACTTGGAAGGTGACCAAAACTGTCCACTGAAATTGTTACAAAAAGGCTTTACATCTATTTTTTAAGACAGATTAGTCAACTGGATGTAGTTCTGAAGTTCCTGAATTAAGATTTTTGGGATTAAAATTTTTGGATTTATGAATGGGAAAATAATTTATGTTAGCATCCTCAACACTAGTATTGTGCTAGAGAAGAGCTAGCTAGTGCGGAGACCTGGCAATATTTACAGGAAAAAGGAGTACAACATCATCATCATCATCATCATCATCATCATCATCATCATCAACAACAACAACAATAACAACATGCATTCTTCAGTACAATGGTGAGGTTAGGCTGTTGATGAAGCAGGTAAAACAATAAGCCTCTGAGCATTTATTAGCCATTTCCAACTATCTTCTCTAGTCCTAATAAACCAGAAGCAAGATGCGATAGATATGTAGAAGCTTGATAGGTAAATAATAGCCTGGTCTTACTTATGAAGTACTTAGTCCTACACTGACAAATGCATTCTGACAGCCTTTTCAAGTGACTATATAACCCATCTGCAGAGGTCAAAGCGAGCAACACTTCACTGCCTCATTTAGCGACATCAGGGACATGCAGTAATATGAAAACACTGACCCTATACTGACGCATGGGTGGACTTCTTAAGTGAGAGAAAACGCCTCATGGCACACTGTGTTTACTTGTTTTTAATTAATTCCATTCAGCTTAAACGTGTTACATAACACCAGTAATGACATTATGAGAAGTCTGATATTTTTTCATGAATTAAAAAAAACTAAAAAAAAAAAAAACATCTCTGTATATCAACAGAAACATGTCTTTTCTTGTTGTAAATCATTGTTAGACATACCAGGTTTCCAGTGGATCACAGAGTCGAGGTCTTCTCTTGATAAACAGTAGCGTTGAGTTGTTAACAAGGATAAGCACAGATTTATCTGATGTCTTCTTTTATTAACAAGAAGTAACATCATCAATAAAACTGTCTTTATCCTTGCACAGGTGTCTGTACTTCCCGTTTTGAGGTGGCCAAAGCTTGTGTAGGAGAAAGAAAGAAAAAAAAAAAAAAAAGTCCAGAGGAACAGAGACACTACGGGGGAGTGAGTCAAGCAGAAGGGAGTGCTGGGCTTTTAATGAAAGAAATAACGAGAATGAATACAGGACAAATCTAGTCGAGCGTTGGCACAGATCTACAAAGTGAGGGGTGAGAGTACATGGACGTACAGTACACAGCAACCACGAACACAGACAGAGGCTAACGTCAGGGGTCAGAGGGGAAAACACACTCAACCACACAGAATTGCCTTCCTACCATGGTGACTCTGAGACCGCATCGGCCACTGCCTTTCTCCTAGAAAAAAAAAAAAACAACAACCAAGCAGAGCGAGGCAGTGAGTGGGTGACCATCTAGTGTACTGAGTTTAAACACACTGTAGAGAGACAGAGAGAGAGACAGAGAGAGAGAGCATTACATAACATCCGGCAGCTCCAAAAGAGGGTACTCCATTCGTAACATTTTCTGAGTGTCGTGTTAAAATTCACAGGTAAGTATCGGTGTCAGCAAACAATAACTTAATTAACTCGGAAGCAGCGAATAAATCAAACTGTTAAATAAGAAGCAATGGGATCGACCAAAGCGTATAAATTGCTGTCGGATTCTGAACAGGAACCTGAGGCTACAGTAGGCAAACTGCACAGCTGAAGGTTGGAAAACGACCAGGTGATGTTTTCAACTGAGCCTTTATTCATTGTAGCTTCAGACTGCAGATCTCGGCAAACGCAGAGGAAACCCGGTGTGGTTTTCCCATCCATCTCAAACTCCGAGATGATCATGTTGTTCATGAAAAGTGGGTATTAGAGTCACTGTAGCCTTCCCTTTCGATCCAGTCTGACCGTCATCTTCCTCCCTCATCAGCAAGGCTTTGTGCCTGGAGACCTGTTACTCACTGACTGCTTTTGTTTTTCCACACCATTTTGTGTAAACTATAATGTGTGTGAAAATCCCAGTAGATCAGCAGATTCTGAAATGCCGTCAGCATTTCTCTATTCTGGTGTTTCTGACCCGTATTTGCATGATTGTATGCATTGCACCGGTGCCACATGATTGACTGACTTCATAAATGCATGAATTTGCAAGTGTTTAAAGCAGTACCCATTTCTAACCTACTGTATCGCACAGTCCTGTATATAGCAAAGGAAAAAACGGCACGGATAACAACGGCGAGAAATGGAGCACGTGACGATACACAAGTCATTTGTAAGTATTCTTCATGTAAGATTTTGGTTCTGGTTATAGCAACAAATCTTTATACAGTATTTACCATGATGTGTGTTTCTTTTTTTTGTTCTAGAAGTTTAGAGACATAAACTACCGTCAAACTTGTGAAGTCACAAAGCCTTCGTTTCAGATAGAATTTCCCAAATTCCCCCCCAAAATCTGAAATCTTGGTCTTCCTAAGCAATCTAAGCTGTCCATTAAAGTAATAACTCCACTGTGGCAATAAATCAAGACAGAAAACACATTTACACAAAGCTCACTTATAATGGAAGTTTAAGAGATACTGCTGAGGCATGCAATAAACATTTATGCAAAATACATTTTTGTAGCACTCTTTCATGAACATTTCAATCAAAACCAGTCTAAATAAAGCTCTAAATCTGTCAGATTTGCCGGGGTAAATGCATGATTATAAATACAGACATGCAACACAGGCAGGAGTTTTGGCAAGACTGCTCATCAGTACACACAAACCTTAAAAATAAACGACCAGACATAGTTTTTAATGGAGTTTTAAAATAGTTTTTACTTCTCACTTGAATAAAAATATGTAAGAACAGCTTCGGTAGTGCACTTTCTCATTCTTAAGCCTTTATAGTGTTAGAGTGTAATCACAGAATTCAGCAGCTGCCATTTGACTTCCCATAAAAGTGAGTTTTTAAGGAAACAGGTTTTCAGTTCTTTTCTCAGTAAAAGGAAAATTACACGAAATGACTGTCGGTGGGAATAGACCATGCAGTGGCGGGTGGAGTACAGCATACAGAGATTCGTCTACAATAAAATATTGCTATGAATCAAAGCTCCAATTTGATTGTCCAGGTTACACTATGTGTTAAATTATTACCCAGTGAATTTGTTAATACTGAACGTATTAACAAATTCTTGTCATACATATTAATTACAGTTATTCACATACTGTATATGCATAGTTATCCATATGTATTCATTCTTTACATGTATCTCCTTCCTAAGTATCCAACACACATGTAGGTAGAAATGTGTGTGTTCTATCTGTAGTTAGACGGGACTCAACTGAAGTGTTAATCTCAATAAGAGGACATTTCCCTGTTACATGATTGAGGCATCCTGTATGCAAGATTTGGGCGTCCCGTCGGGGTCTGGGGATCATCATGTGCACAGCCATGTTCATTTGAGACTGTGGTGTGGATGCGGGGGCTTTTCGTCCTGGATAGACAATGTTTCTTTATTTTACTGGATTTTTTTTTTAAAATACTGCAATCATTTGTACACAAGAATGGAGTGCTCACGTCTGCACCACAATATGAAGAATTACTGGAGATAAGACAGCACTTCGGGTCATCTTTTGGTTAGCCAGCAAAAGAACCGTGCTTTACCAATGCTGATTAACTCTAAAATGACCAAACACTTACATTATACAGTACATGTACACAGGCTCCTATAACAGTAATGAAACAGCAAAACCAACTCTTTTGTTTTAGCTCTACAATCAAGATGAGACATTTGAGCAGAATTTCAGATTTCATGTCCTTATATTTACAGTTAAAGGTGGGAAACAACTCAAAACCATCCTGTACATAGCCACCGATCTCTTGCATCCTTCTTTTCCAGACTTCTTCCTCTGATTCTTTCAGACGAGGTTTGTCTTTTGGTGGTTCTCCCTCCATTTTGCTCTTCGGGACGTGAAAAGCATTTTCCATGGGATTAAACTCTGGTGATTGACTTTGCAGGTGCAAAACCGCTTCTTTTGTTCCTGATGTTGTCCATTATTGTAATAACAGTGTAATTCAGGTCATTTTCTTGCTGCACAAAGAAATTCCTCCCAATTTAATTGGATTCATTTCCCTGTAAATTGGGAGACAATGTTCCTGTAGACTTCTGCATTCATTCTCCTACCATTATGAGGTACATCAATAAAGATTAGGGAGCCTGTTCCGGAAGCAGCGATGCAAGCCCAAGACATGACATGACTTACACTGTGCTTGACGGATGAGCTCATATGTTTTGGATCATGAGCAGATCCGTTGTTTTTTCCACACTTCGGTGTTTCCTTCAGTATGGTAGGGGGACTTTTATGGCTGAACTTTTAGGACTTCTATATTTACTACTAAAGTATATAGCTTTCTTTATACAGCAGATTTTAAGACTGTACATTCACCCCTGCCCTTCAGAGGTTGTTGGTGATGTCACAAACTATTGTTTTTGGGTAAGCATCTGGTTGTTAGTGGTAGTTGTAGTGTAGTGGTACTTTTGTCCTGACAATCCAAATTATTGTACCAGCTATCTGCAATGGTTGTGCAATGGCTGTGCAATGGCTCAATTTTCCCTTTTTTCTTAGCTTCAAAATGGCTTCGACCAAAAGTAGACATTTGATTGTTTATATAATCAAGCTACCAGCGTTGACCTGCGCAACAAGAACCACCTGTCAGTCGCATGTTCCAATAGTTTTGAACACTTGAAAAATGAATGGGATCAAACAAAATGTGCCACGATCTAAGAATTGTAACACAACCAGATTTTAATAGTCTGTAAATGAAAGCTGTACTTTGGATCTATCACCTAATATCCATTCTTTGATCTCAAAAATGTCTTTAATGTATAGCGAAAAACAAGAGAACTGGGCTTGTTCCAAAGCTTTTGGGGAGCACTGTATAAAAAGATATATTGCAACATTCACAGGCAATCATTTTCAGTCAGGACATTTATCAACCTGTAGCATATGGTAAAAATGTCATCATGCTGGCAAATGATTAATGGAATCCAATTAATCTCTTTCCAAAGTTTTTTTTTTCAATAATTATTATTCCATTGTCTTCTTAAATAATGGATGAATGTGGGTGTTAGGAGAGGACAAGCTAATATTAACAGTAACGTCACTTTTCACCAGGAGACTCTTCAAACATGAAGATTGACTGAAATCAGATTTCACAAGTACACAGCTCCACGAACTTGCCCACACTAGGAAAGCCCTAATTAACCCACAAGCATCCCTCGTTTCTCACATTTCACATTAATGGTACCTCTAATTTGATCTTAGGAGTAGGAGGCTGTTGAGTGGGAAAGTGCCAAATGACTACATCTCTCTAAAGATGGTTCATGGTCTTCAAATGTCAGTCCTTGCCATGCTGAAATTTGTACTCTCTCCTAATTAAAGTGCAAGACAGTTTAAAGAGAAAGAGAGAGCAGGAATGACGAGAGGCACCTGTGTGAATGTTCTTTACAGAGTTGTGAGAGACATCAGAGGAGAAGATGAAAGGTTGTGAAGATGCAACACTAACGTTATGTTACTAAAGGCTAGGCAAACCCCATTACTTTGATCCCTTACAATTAATTAAACATCAACAGTGCAAAACCATCACCGCCTGAGAAACGGGGACATCGATAGCTGCACACGAGCCAACTAATAAGAGAATTACAGTGGCATCCTAAACTACGGACGAGATGAATGACAGTTCAAGCATTACACCCAACCAAATGTCACTCCTGTGCTATCATTCAGACATGTCAGCTAAAGTCAACCTCAAGTCAGATTTTTCTATACATCAAAAATGGACAGGGGATGCAGTCTAGATGGATTATTGGCTGATTTGGATGCCATGATGTCACCAAGCTCCAGGCATCCCCAGAGAGCACTCCAGCCCTGATCTCAATCAATCCCAGCAAAGATTTTCATTTAGATTGCAGTCCGGAGTGAATAGTCTTATAAGGGCTCAGCGTCTGTGCCATTCATACCAGCAATCCATGCTGAGACGGGGCATTTCCATGAAATCACTAAGACGGGGTTTAACCCAGACTCCACTAAGATGGAGTTTTGACCCAGAAAGGTATTACTGCCTCAGATAATCTAGAGGGTTAATGCAAAGAATTGAATGGTGAGAAAACATCGGGAATCTATTAAAACAGCTGTGTCCTGTTCATGTCCCGGAGTTTCTAGCATTTAGCGCTCTGAATGGACTCATCAGCTAATCGGCATGACCTTCATGAAATGATTCGCGTCTGCCAGGGTAGTCTAAGCGCTAATAGCATTGCCCTGCAAGGACACATCAGTTTCAAACTTGGATTACCGTTCTGAGATCCATACTTGTTCGTAAAATGTGCACCTGGTACTTTGTAACGATACACGATGAGTTCGGCTTTGACGCACGTGCCTCAAGAGGAAACATGTTTTGATGCAGAAAAACAGCAAAGACTTGAGGTTTTAATTTTTAATTGGGTCAAATGTCATATACAGTAAAAGCACAATATTGCCATAATGTGTGTGCAATTCAATCACGCTCATATCAGCAAAATGTACAACAAATGCTCTAGATTACTTCACATAGCTCATTAAACATTATCTCTCTGGCCAAGCGTTCATACTTGTACAAGGTTGCCAGGTCTCAGCAAAATTTCTTTCCTATATCCTAAAACCTGCAAGGAAACATGAAACATGGCTTCACAAGACATTGGAATATACCGTTTTGTACCTAAACCAACTCCACTCTCAACCATGTCTCAAAACTATCTTCAGTTTGTCATCCCTGCTAATGACTCTCAAGGTGTGTATCTGAAGACACACAACTCTCTATAGCTCAAACATTCTGGTGAATCTGGAGAGAGAGAGAGAGAGAGAGAGAGAGAGAGAGAGTGCTAATACTCTAATATGCTGGTATGATACTGTAATAGATCATGAAAAATAGTAGTCTCAGAAGAAGCGTGTTTGAAAACCCAAGCGACAGAGATTTGTAACAATGCTTTAAAAAAAAAAAAAAGAATGTGCTTTTATGGAAGCCTTGCCAGTGTGTGTTAATGGGGAGGCTTCAGACATTAATGGATTTTCGCGTCCTGTATGTCAGATAGAACGGAACGTATCACTTTTATGATGTGTACATTTTGAATATGGGAATGACATCGCAAATATGTAGAACTCTTGAAATGAGCATATTATTATTATTATAATTGTGCTCATAGAAACAACCGATAACAACCAGAAAAACACGTCATAGTGTGTATCTGTGCTATTTCTTTGCCTATGTGACCCTTTCTAAATTTTTTGCTTAGTCATGTTTGTATACAGCAGTTGCTTAAAATGAAATAAAATGTAGTTCATCATATTGACTAGATTGTGATAAAAAAAAGAAGCATATGTCACTGTACTGTATACTGCACAATCCTGAGCACTATATATAAAAAAACAGCAAAATTTATAAAATAAAATGCTCTGAGCTTTAGGGGCCACAAAGTGTAACCTGTAGCCTCGCTTTGTTTTTTAAACTTAATTTAGTTTGAATGTTTATTACACCTCACACACAAGTACAAGTAGTTGTTTGTTCACTGTTCACCTTTATTACGCCTTTATTACATTCTACTGTTCAATATGCTGATTTATCCATTTGAAAGGCGGTAATCAAATGAAATGATACAATACGACACACTGCATTGTTAAACCCCTGGTGCGCTGTTTAGTTTCGCCAAGGTCAGGATGGATATAACTGCCGCCGAATTCTTGTACGATCGTGTTTGATTGTGCTTCGTGTGTATTTCGAGGACTGGAGGAAATGGGAAACCAGCTGAAAGCAGCATTTCCTTTCTGAGTTGGACAGAAGTTCAATGACAACTCTTATCTAACATCTGAAACGTCAACAAATTCCATCTAATCTACAAACACACTTCAGTCCGTTTCTCTGATTGTTGCTCTAAGCATTCGGAGCTTGTACGACCAGTACCTACAGTACTGTCTCAAAAAAAGCCTTTCTATTTTTTTTTTCCCCCATAAGCTTCTGTTATCTCCACAATCACAGTTTTAAGCATCTAAAATCAACAATTGCTGAGATAAGCACACGGGTGCAGTAATAACTCACATTAATTAAACATCCTGAGCAGTGGCAGGATCGATGCGGGCCCTTTTGTTCTGAAGCCCAGAGACTCACGTCATTAGCATATTAACAAATCAAATCAAGTAGAAATGCCAGACTGAGGCAAAGAGAGAGAGAGGGAGAGAGAGAGAGAAAGAGAATTGAAGTACGTACTTTAATATGTGACGTCCCACTGAGAGCGATAGGCTGCTAAGTGCCTGCTTCATCATCATGTCAGCATAATAAGAAACATGTTAGACAGAGGATGATGCGTTTAAATGTCACCCTCCCCATACCCAGGTAACTAAGTAATATGCAGTAAAGTAAGAGTTGTGTGAACCAGAGCTCATTCCTGACTGCACAGGAAGCCGAAGCTCTGATAGACTTTGGAAACCGAAATGCACCAGTGACTCACTGTGATTAGACAGAAGCACAGCTTGAGTCCTCTTCAATCTGTTTACTTGCTCTTTCACTCAAGCAACTTAAGTGAATGTGTGTCTGTTTCAAAAATCATTTCGGATCCATTAGACAGATCTGCCTAGTGCATATAAAAATATATCACTTAGTGATAAATATGCAAATGCAAAAGAGGAAAGGAAAGAAAAAAGAAAAAAAAGCCGACACAAATAAACAGCCGTAGTGTTGGCCTGTTGAACCTGTACGGTTAATGTTTCAAGCCAGGCACCACAAGCAAAAATAAGTTTGCTTTGAAATGTAAATCTTCAGAGGTTTTTTCCTTTCTTTCTTTTGAAAAGTTCTATTATTAACTGCATACTTCACAATACATAAAAAAGAAAACACCCTACCTACCCCTACCATAAACTTTGCTGCATTTTGAAGACAGGACTTCCACAAGCATTTTTTCCCATTCTCTTCAAATAGCAGTGAAATGTAAATAAATGTAATGATACATTCAGAAAGGTTAACTATTTAACTATTAAAGCTCACTCACTCACACTCATCGTCTATACCGCTTTATCCTGTATTCAGGGTCACAGGGAGCCTGGAGCCTATCCAAGGAAGCTAAGGGCACGAGGCAGGGTACACCCTGGACAGAGGGCCAATCCATCGCAAGGCACACATAAATTCATTCTCACACTACGGGCAATTTGGGAATACCAATTAGCCTAATCTGCAGGTCTTTGGACTGTAGGAGGAAACTGGAGTAACCAGAGGAAACCCACCGAGCCTGGGGAGAACATGCAAACTCCATACATACAGAAATGAGAATCGAGCTGGGCCGAGAATCGAACCCGGCCCCTGGAGGTGCAAGGCGACAGTTCTAACCACTACGCCACCGTGCCCCAAGTATTAAAGCTTTCAGAAGAGCAAAAAAAAAATCACACATTGGTTAATATGAGTTAAAGCTTTGATTTCAGGACCTTTTCTAATATCTTGAATAGTCTTGATTTATAAATTCACCTCATTTAACTGCACATGCAGAGCACTTTTAGGAAGAGTGTCTTTCACAAACCAGATTTACAGAAATCCAGATGTAGTTCGTATTCCTAATAAGAATCCAGAGGTGACAGTCAAAAGGGATAAACTTTGAGAGAAACCAGATTTAAAAGCCAACCCAAGCTCCCCTCCCTGTCACCTCGTGATGGATTAGACAGTAAATGATTACTCTTACATGAGGGTATAATATGTCTTTAGAGAAAAAAAAAAGGTTTTTGAAGAGTGAATAGATTTGAATGGTGCAAATGTTTTAAAGAAGGTCATATGTCCATGAAAGTCCGGCCCGAGGTGGCTCGGAGCCCGTTGCAGTCGTTCTCATGGGCATTTAGCGAGCGGAACACCCGATCCTTGAAAACTGAGGGATAACCTGGCCCTAACTTGCAGAAGAGACGCAGCTGTCTGTGGGAACTGTACTGTACACACAAGCATTCACAAACACTACTTGCACATTACAGGAACTTGGCTGGTAGTTATTGCACTAGGTGAAACGCTGGTATAAGTGCATTAGTGTAGCAGGGGATTATATGGAGAAATAAAGGGAGGTTTTACTCATAACTGCGCCCTGTTATTCTGCACAATGAAAAGACCAGGTTTGACTTAATCACCCCTCGTAAAATCTGAATGAATGAATAAATGTAATTCCACTGGATGACATTTTTAATGATCCATACCCTTGATTTATATTACGTTTTATATATACATCTAGGAGCACCTGTAGTGCAACTAGGGACCATGGAGGTCAATGGTGACCACTGTATATTTTTTGACCACTACAGCCAATTGGAAATGCCAATTAACCTGTAGTTACCTGCATGTTTTGATTTAACTGTGGGAGGAAACCAGAGAACCCAAAGGAAACCCACCAAGCATGAGGAAAACATGCAAACTCCATGCACACAGACCCAAGCAGGAATCGAACCCAGGACCCTGGAGGTGCAAGGCGACAGTGCTAACCACAAAGCCACTGTGCCGTGTGCATATTGCACTCCTGAATCTTTGAGATTATGGTGCACATCAACCTCCTATGGGATCGGGAGGTGAAATTTTTACCATATATATGCAAACAGAAGCAAAATGACACGACTAAAGAAATGGAAAGTGCACGACGTGAAAGCGGAGAAAGCGCACATGTAGAAACAGGTCCTTAATGTGAGATGGCAGATTTGATTTCCATACTGCACATAGGGCTCGAGGATCAAAGTGGAGAAGTCATTTTAATTCTGAGACTCATACCTCATTGCCAGTCGACAAGCTCATTACTGAGAGCTGCTGCAGTTAGATGGCAGGAGAAAACGACGCAGGGTATGATAAAAGACAATCTTACACATGCTTGTGGAATCATTGATTTGTGCCATTGTTCCACTTGTCTCCCAGCTCCATGAGCTACAAGAGAGATTTAGAGTCCCAAATCCTTTATGATTAACACTCACAGGGAAAGAAAGGTGAACATAAAGCAGCAAAAGGCTGACAACATCATCATAAAGCATTGTAAACTGTAGCACTTAGAGCTTAGATGGTTAAAGGAGTGTTGATATTGTCAGACTTTTCACTTTTCGAGTCACACCAAAAGCTGAAACAAATAGATGACAGACGCGTATGTTACATAAGACCGTTTTCACTCTAGATCAGTAGCAGTATTCAGATTTCACTGTTGCTATTTCCAGTGCCCCCGTTCTACCCTTTAATTAGATCCAGAAGGAACTGCGGGTCCTGTAAATGTTTTTCATCATTATATGATGCCATGATGGCGGAGCGACACAGAATACTGTCGCTAAGCCGAGGCTCAGTCTACCATGGCTTCTCTATGCTTATACACAAAACCATCTGGTGCGCTCAGCACAACAGGGATAAGCAGGCTAAGCCATGTTTTAAGAGAAAGGAGCCCATTAATATGGAAGAAGTTGTTTTCACAAAAAGAGGGGGCAATCCAATCTTGACATACTCATTGATAGGTGCAATTTTTCAATCTCCCCTGGCCTTTCCTTAAACAAAAGAGCTTGTTAAATAGTCATTTATTTTTCATGCACTGCTTCTCTGTTGCGACCATCCTCCTCCTGTAATCCGCGGAAATTGATAAAAAAATAAACAAATGCGTAAATAAATAAATAAAAACAGGCCTGAAATGACCGAACAATATGTTTCTTTTTGTAAAATAAGAGGCACGGATAAACATTTAAGCAATTTCCTTATAACCAGTATTTTAGACATACACTCAAATACTGCAAATTACTGCGTTGCAACTCAACAGAAAACTTGAAAATAAGTGTATGTTTACAAAAAAAAAGAAAGAAAGAAACTGGGGACTGATAACCAATGAAATTCATAAAATGTTGTAAGACATTTGAGTTTATAGATTCTGGACAGAATAACTGCACAGAATTATTAATAACCTAAGAGAAATTAGAAGAAAAAAAAATAAAAATACCATTTTAGCTATTGACAACAAGAGAGCATAGAACCACTGGAATAATTCAGCTACAGATCAATTAAAAATTGAATTGGAATTAATGCTTCATTAAACGAGCAAATGAATTAAATTCCCCAACAAACTTCGCTCCATTAGGAGTGTGTGTAAGCTAGCAGGCGAGACAGCTAGCATACAAGATCTTACGTAGTACTGAATCCAAGAAACGATTTCATTTATATGTAATGAAAATCGTTACATAAACGATCGTTACATAAACAACATAAACGAAAAAAGATAAATAAATTTTGGATCCTATCCCCATTATTGGAATATTAAATGAGGATAAAAGCTGAATTTGCTTTTTAAAGCTAAAGTATAATGTAAATCATATAAAGCAGGGGTTCTCAAAGTCAAGTCCCGGAGGCTTAGCCACGGGCTCCATGTTTTTTAATTAAACTACAGAGGTGGAAATCACATCCATCATTATCATGCAAGCTTATATCAAGACTTGTAGCACACTAGGAGATAAGTGGATACACCGTTAAAAAAAAAATGGTACACTGGTACTGGTAAGCGTTGCTATTTAAGTATGCTAATAGATCCGATCCGTGTGCATTGGCATGTATAAGCTAGATAGTACATGCAAAGTAGGCCATGTAGACTACTATAAAAGGAAAAAAAACGAATGCAATAAGCTACTATGCAAGTGCATAAGGAGGTTAGCATACAACAGGTTAGTATCTGAGCTCATAGGTATGATAGTGTGCAAACAGATAAGTTAATTAGTAGACAAAAATGCAAGTAGGTTAGTATGCAAGTGCAGAGGTATGCTAGTATGCAAGTGTGGAGCATGTTCATGTAGATTAGCATGCAAACACATGAGCAGTCTAGTAGACTATTATGCAAGGAGGTTATTACGTAAATGCAAGGGTATGCTAGTATCCATGTGCATACAGTAGATTTGCATGGAGCCAATCAACGCTAGAAGGCAAATTATCCATTTAGAAGGTAGGGAAGCAAGCAAGAAGGATAGTAGACGAATACTGTAGGTAAGTGAGGAACTATGTACAGTAAGCAGGCTATGTATATATGTACATAAGTAAGTATGCATGCTTGTTTAAAAGTACACAAGATTGAAATATGTGAAAGCAGCTATCTGTGCAACAGACAATATGCACACAAGCAAATGCCTCCTAGAAAAGTAGGTTAGTGTAAGATTCATATACTGTTCGGATAGACAATTTAAAAGAGTTTAGAACATAGACTTATTTTGAATATAAATTAATCACTTCTGCTCTCGATTTGTCGGATACATTCTACTGTGTGCTGTATGTCTATTAAGCCTTATCAACAACCTTTTTTTGTTGTTGTTGTTGTTTTTGTTCATTCACATGCAAAGCAAGCAAAGTCTTAGTCAAAACCAGCACAATCACTGTAGGTTTCAAATGGATTTTCAAGACGTAAGATTGGATTTCCTGTCACAATAGTAGACAAAGTATCATTCGCTTAATCAGACATATGAGTCAGCCTTCCCTTTTACTGTAAGTTAAAAATATTACCATATGCCGTTCGCTAAAAACTTTGAACGCAACATGAGGAAACTGAAGAATCGCATCGTCTGTGCGGTTTAGGACTCGGTATTGATTCATGTTTGCAATATGATGCTATTATCTTTTCATCCCTGGCAACAGAGAGGAACCATGTCAATCAATACGTGCACTGCAAACATCCACAAGAGCACCAAGGCAACAAACAGCACACAAATGACTGACCACAATTACAACTAGGCCAGTGCTGGCATAGCAAATGGCCTATTAGTGTAGTTGGATGGATGGGAAACAGCTTTTATCTTCAATAACAACACTGCAACATTCACTGTTAAAAGGAACTCGGTATTGCAGGTGTACTCAAAAAAGGAACAAAAAAAAAAAAAAACATTAAAGCACAAGTCTGCCATGGCAAGGTGTCATCTGGCAGCAACTCATTTCAGGGCAAAAACAAACATTTCACACAAAATTACTCATGTTGGGCAAAAGGCATTGCAATTCACTATAACAATAAATAAATATGGAACTTCTTACAGTAAATTAGATAGCAATGGGAAAATTCTTGAAAAATGGTGAATTGACTTGTGTCCGTTTCAGTAAAACAACCATGACACAACTGAATGAATCATGGTGCATAGGCAAAAAAAAAAAGAGAGAGAGAGAGAGAGAGAGAATTAGTTTTGTTACTTTTATTAGTTTTTGTTACTACAGTTCTGTAGTGGTTAGTAATGTGGCCTTGTCCCTCAACGTGCTTGGTGGGTTTTCTCGGTTACTTCCCTATAGTCCGAAGACATGCAGGTTAGGTTAACTGACGTTTCCAAATTGCCTTGTGTGTGTGTGTCCTATGATGGATTGGCACCCTGTCTGGCACCAAAACCTCCTGGGATAAACTCCAAGCCCACGTAATCCTGTACAGGACAAAGCTGTATAGAAGATGAACGTATAAATGAATTTTACTCAGCTAAACCACTTCGTTTCTAGCCCACTCCATATTAAACAGCATTTCTTTTTGTTAATGTAACATTAATAAATTCCTCCATATTCCACAGTTACCAAAATATTTGTTGGAAACAACCATTTAGCAGGTACTCACTGAATGTCAAAAAACAAATCACTATCCTGTTTTTGGCTAGTTTTGTAATATTCCTCAAGACGTCAGCTGATGAACAAACAAAAAATTCAAACAAAGGTACTGACATACTGTATATTGGTTCAATATACAGTATGAGTCATTTAGCACAACATTAACATTAGCACCACAGTTACTGTATTACAATGTGAAAATGTTTTGCAAAATTTTGGTTTGTACGTCAAAAAAGCCTCCCGTTTAACTTTATTGCTGAATCATTGCTTTAATTAAAGCAGCTCTTTAGCATTTATTCCCATAGACGAAACACATTTTTTCCCATATTAAATGAAATCATTTTGATGAAATTAAAGAAATGGAAAGTTTTTACTGCGACAGGCTGCAAAGTGCCTAAAGATTTAAAATTTACAATTTAAAATTAGTTTGCTCATTTGAGGTAGCAACCTCGGCAGCGCCCTCATTTCCCCTCTCGTCAGCATTCAGCATCACCACTATACTAATCACCGGCCTGATCATCTGCTTTGGAGAACTATTCATCAGGACTAGATTTAAAACTATGAGAAAGTCTGGCTCTTCAAAACCAAAATATGGAAAAATTAAGTGGGGCTTAAAACCTTTTCACAGTTTTGTTCATGGTGCATGTGGTACAAGACCAAACATAATCTAGTGCATGGGCGATAAGATATTAGCCGGTTTGTGGTTATCGATTTTAAACTTAGTTTTATATTAATGCTTCACATTTTTAAAGTGGAGGAGGTTGATGTTTTGTTTGCAGAGAAGCTGGCAAGTTGATGAAAATGCTCAGCCGTGTTTAAGATGCTGATTTAAATGCATGCCAGTTTTCCACTGGTGTGGCTGTTCGAGCATGAACTGCATGAGCAATGCATAACTGTTTAATATTTAATAGAAGAACAAAGCCTGTCATTATTTCTCCTAGGAAGCTATAGGCATAGATGCATGTTGCATTAGGCAGTGGTGTGTGATAAAAAATATTCCACTCTTTTATGCCTGATGAAAGTAATCTGAGGATCAATCCCTGTAATCCTTCCCAGTAATTCTGCTGCCAGGTCTAAAAAAAAAAATTAACAATTTTAAGAGATTAACAGACACCTCGACTCATTAAGATTTAATGACTGGTAACAGTTTCATTTCAGTCCTTTTTTTTTATCGTTCTGTTCATCTGATAGAGACGAGCATTTACATTGAATGAATGTGAGTCACTAAAGGCAAAGTGAGATTTATGAAGATCGTTCCATCAAAAGAGGGCTTTGTTCATTCATACCGTGCTTCTCATTTCTTTAATTGCACCTCCTCGTTTCATTTCCTTGCTTCCCGTCCTCGCTTCTTGACTCCGCCCTTCCAGGAAATGAGGGAAAGGATGCAAAGAAAGGAGACAAGGACAGGAGCAATCAAAAACAAACACACTGCATGTGTTCGCTCAAGCTTCACTTGTCATTTTTACCCATTGTTTATTGAAGCTTATTTAAGATTATTCATGTTGGATTTATGGTTCTTAAATTCTAATTAGCTTATCTTTTCTGTGTTTTCACTTATACGTAGGCTTATATGCATCTGTAGGTTCACAAAGGCTTATGTCAAACACTAGTGCGTTCTTCATTCGGAAACTTTATAGGATGAACTTTCTAGGAAAATTCCTAGGTCACGCCTTAAAAGATGTAAGCTTGAGAAACAAAAGGTGCCATTGGCGTACACCCATATTCACTGTTAATCATTCTGAGAGAGGTGTGAAGGAGTTAAACACAACATTACGCACACCTTCAAACCCATGAAATGTGTCTGTATCATAGTAAGCCTTTTGGCAAACAACGCATCATTCGTGGCACATACTTGCACTCAATTTGAAAAGTGTTCCGTGTCATCAATCAAAATAAAAGGGAGACGCTGATGGCCGGGCCTTTGCTGAGATGGTGATGCATTTCTTACGTGCTTGCCTTTCAGGCTGTTTTCAAAGGGCCTGGTCATTGCTCACACAGCTTTATCCTGTGTCTGTGAGCAACACTGATAAGAAATGTGAATACAGTCGAGCATGCCGTAATCAATATCAAACTGCAGAATACAAATTAGAAATCTCTATTTATATCAACACTTTGAAATACACAACTAAACCCGGAACCCATGTGAACTGACGCAGACACGCACAATGAGCACAGAATATAAGATACACTATGCTACTAAAGTAAGCTTTTTTTCAATTTTTTTTTCTTAATAAAAGAAGCGATATAAATATGTAAATTGTCACAAGCTCCTTGTCATAAACCATCAATTGTTGTTGCTTTTCTATGTTCGGTGATTTGTGTTGTTGCAAATATCCTCAACTATAAAATCATCAATACTCCTAAAAAAGGACTGTCCCACTATGAGTACTCCATATGCCGCCATAAAAACAGAACATGTTTTTTGTTGTTTCTTAATATTTTCTTGATATGTTTTAATTTTTAATAAAAAACCTTCCAAGGTTGAGGGTTCAATCCCTGTCCTGCGTCTATGAACATGGAGTTTGCAGGTTCTCCCTGGGCTTGGTGGGTTTCCTCCCACAGTCCAAAGACATGCGGATAAAATTATGTGGCGTTCCCAATTGCGCCATTACTGTGTATGAGGAGAGTGTGCCCTGCGATAAATTGCCTCCCTGTCCAGGTTGTACCCTACCTCGTGCCAAAAGGGACAGACTCCCGACTGTTACCCCGACCCTGTACATGATAAGCGATATAGAAGATAAATGAATGAATAGGTATTCAGAGGATACTGTATGTATCCATCTTATTGCTTTAGCTTACATGGCAGAGGTCAAACTGGTACAGTTTTTACCTTTAAAAAAAAAAGGAGATGCGTTGCACCACATCCTGAGGGACTTCTTGTAAAAGTACATCATGTGTTACAGTATATATGGAAAAATGGACTTACGGTATCCTTTAAAGTTGTAAGCCTTACACACAACAAACTGTGATACACTCTACATTCTGATACTTTTCTATTGGAACTTTTTCAGCAATTTGAGCTACAGTGGCTCTTCTATTGGATTAGATTACATGGGACAGCCTTCACTCCCCACATACATCAATAAGCCTTGGCTGCCCATGATCCTGTCGCCAGTTCACTGGTTTTCCTTCCTTCGACCACGTTTTATATGTCCTCACCAGTGCAGACTGGGAACATCCCACAACAGCTGTGATTTTGGAGTTGCTCTGTCCCAGTCCTCTAGCCATCACAGTTACAGTAGGTCCTTGTCAAAGTTGTCCAAAGTTGGCTTCCAACACATCGACTTCAGGGACAAAATGTTCACTCGCTGGCTGATACTGTATATCCCACCCATTGTAATGAGATAATGCTAATGCACATTAGCTGTTAATGCTATGCACATCACCTGTCGGTGGTCATACAGTTATGGCTGATCAGTGTACTGTATATTAAATATGTTGTACTTTCATTGACGTTCGTAGGCCAGAAAAAAATGTCTTATGCACAAAGTACAATATCATACATCCTCCGACTGTACTTTTGTGGAAAAATGAAAGGAACAGCATTACCCCTGACTGTTACTGTATAAAGCACTCCCGTCTGAGACTCCTTCCAAAGATATGGAAAGCTTTGCCATGAGAATGATTAGACATTTTTCTGTGTTAAGTACCAACACATTTTAAATTAAAGAGTAACTGGAGCATCTTCCCTACCGGTCCCTGTGTAAGTAGTTACTATAGAAACACTACTTCAGTAGAATGAGCACATTAATATAAATTTGTGATTTGTCTTGCAGCTAAAACGACTGTCGCTGCTGCTGTTGTAGAAAATGAATCAATTCAAAAGTGGTATGAAAAACAAGTTTCCTTACCCTGATGCTTCATCTATTACAGCAAAGAAAAGGCACAAATTGCTCAGGAACATGTAATACAGTAATGTATAATTAAATCAAGAACAAGAAACATACTCAAGATGTTAATGTAAGTTGGACAGAGACACTATATTTCTGGAGTCTACAGCAACTGACTAATCTCTGCGTCTGGCTGATGAAGAAAAGGTATACACATCTGACGTGACCAGAAGCTCTAAGTCAAGCAGTGTACTCTGTCATATTTCACATACCTATAACAATATACTGCAGCAATAAGCGCTTTTCTCCAACTCATTGCAGATTTTGACAAGAAAGCTGACTCTCAATTTGTCAGTTACTGATTGATGATTCTAGCTGTGTTCTCGGAGGAAAGCAAGTCTGGACTTCACAGATGCTGTGATTTTAAATAAGATATGAGGCTAGTTGTGATAACAGGTCTGGTACACTAGTTTAGCATCATGCTAACTGTGAATATCAGTGATCACACACTGGCTTCAAATCATACAAGGATGTTAACCAGGCTTGCATTGTATGTACTTTAGTACTTAAATAATAAAATTATTATTTACGATGTATTCATATACAGTAATAATTCACATTATGTGTTAAAAATTATAACAGAATAATGCACCAATCAGCCATAACATTAAACATGAGCATTAATACCACACAGGTGTTGGGTTCCCCTCGTGCCACCCGGGCAGTTCTGGCCCTTTTAATGCAAGCCTCTGCAGGGCCTCAGGGGGTTTGCTGTGGTTTCTGGCACGGGCTGCATAGCTTGGACTTGTTTGTCCGGTGCATTGTTCGGATTGGGATCTGGAGAGTTTGGAGACTGATTCAGTGGCCTTGCACTATTTGATGGCTGGGCCATGTGTGCAATGGGCTGCCTGGAGTCTTTCCCTCACGGCCACAATTTACTTTATTTGGAAATTTTTTGCTGCGTTGGCTTTTCTGTTGGATCTGACCAGACAGGATTGCCTTTGGCCTCCACAGCCATAGGAGAAACTTGGGTGCTTATACCTTGACCCAATGAGCTGGTGTGTAATTTAGTACAGTACAGATGATCAGTGTTGTTCAGGTCACCAGGCAGTGGTGTTACAGTCATGTCATGGCTAACCGATGTGAGTCAAGACTTGAAATAATTTTGAACTTATTTGGCTATGACACTCTACTTATAACATGGTGATATGTATAGAAACTAGTGAAAGCACACACGCACACACGCACACACACACACACACACACACACACACACACACACACACACACACACACTACATAGTTTACAGCAGTAGTAGAAGCCTTGTTGAGGCAAATTGTAACTTAGTGTCATGCCATGTAAGAGTTATATTGGATGATAGGTTGAGTTTGGTGGGACAGGATCACATTAATAACAGCCTTGAACTTTGTCAGTTGGAAATGGGAGACGAATTTTAAGTCTTTGAGTCTTTTCTCAGCCATTTCATGGAAAACAAGGTTACTGTGGAACAAATCTATATCCCTTACCCTTTCAACGCAATATATGTCACTTCCCATTTTTGATCATTATGTGCAAAAAAGGAACCTTTTGATCTTTGAGCAGCTCAATCCAGCCTATCTGTTAAACAGCATCATTCTTCAGTTTCAGTACAATTTCAAATACATGGATTAAAAAAACGCAATTGTGAAAATGGACTTCACGAAGGTTAACGATTGTGGAAGAGCTGATATGTACTGTAAATGCTCGTACGGAAAAGTTGGAGCATTTTAAGTAAATGAGTAAATTAGCTGCACTTGAACATGCTTTAGCTGAGTGACTATGAGGGGAAATTATACAGATTTTATCTTTAAGCATAAAGAAACTGTTTTCTTTTTTTTTTTTTTTTTTACATTTGGAGGGTCAAGTGCAACACAGTGTTTAATTGAAATTGCATTTCCAGACTTTTTTAATATGTGCAGTATCGCTTAAAGCTACTTCAGCTCTATCACAACCTTCTCCAAGGTCTTTCTCACCTCATATCTGATGCATGACTCCCTTCTGACTTCCCAAAGTTTAATTAATTGTTTTCATGCTTGCCCAGCCTGCTGAAACCCTTACAGGAATGGAGGAGCGCTGCAGATAGGATATGTCTCGCATAGCTGACAAAGCAGTCCCCGTGCACGAGCGGGATCTTACACTCCGAATGGCTCGTCAGGAGGTTAATACCATTCTCGTTACATCTCGACGTACCCGGACTTGGCGCATTCTGTCTTAAGCAGGTACCTCTGAAAGGGGGTGTTGACGGTCCTCAGAGCGTGAGCTATTCAAACCTGACGTGAGAAACACGATGCAGTGGAACATTATGCAGATTTACCTCTTTATGCTCCGTGTGCTGATGAATGAATAGAATGAAGTTAAATTACGCTGCACAGCTCTGTGTCATTACACACCCCTTAAATCGGTGGATGCAAATTATACGCCGGCTTCGGTACACATTCTATCATGGCATAAATGGAAACGGGTTGACGATGCTGGTGCATCGGAATAACAGCTTGCCGCAGACGAGGACGACTCAGCCGTGCTCTCCGACAGCAGTGGGGGTTTGTTGCTGGTTACAAAGTTGTTTAAACAAGCTAGACGGGGTATTAATAGAGCAGGGATGGACGACAATGCTCTCACGGGAAAGAAATCAATATGGTGCCTTTCGAGATGCGACACATTGGAGAGGCCGTCTAAAAGCCCCGTGGTACCGTGGTTGTGACAATGCAGACATGCAGAGAGCCTCAAAAGCTCAAAACGCAAAGTCATTCTTCTGCTGTGAGTATAACAGGGAGCGATAGTGTCTTTCTACTGACGAGAACAGAATATCTATTACAAGCGCTACGCGGAAAAAAAAAAAAAAAAAAGAATTCATAAGACACGGTTGTGAATCAATGGTCTGAAAACGTCCATGCTGGTCAGTGTGCAGGGACTGGAACCAACTTAAGCTGCAGATGTGGAACAGAGAGTGTACGTGGCAGAGTGGCAGAGACAATCTTTCTTCTCCGTGCCTCGGCTGAACTCGGCCTCCAGGGTCATCGCTTTTAAGAGAAAAGCTGAGTGTGTCCTCCCGTCGGCAACAAGAGTTGCTGGAACAGCCTCCATTTTGCGGAT
The DNA here is from genome assembly GCA_013621035.1 of Clarias magur. Taxonomy (NCBI): domain Eukaryota; kingdom Metazoa; phylum Chordata; class Actinopteri; order Siluriformes; family Clariidae; genus Clarias; species Clarias magur. The sequence continues at coordinate 1,179,439 of QNUK01000082.1, read as the reverse complement.
ACGAGAGCTCGGTTCAAAAGATCAGAACACAACTTAGAGAAAAGCTTACTTTTTACTATATTCATGTCTTCCTGGAGGCCATCTTTCACACAAGGGGCGTGCACTTAGCGATGGAAAGTCTGAACAATGCCGAGAATCGCATTCATCCCTGACACAAAATGCTTTGCTTTGCCTTTTGCATACAAAAATAATCTCTGATTTAAAAGAAAATAGAAAAAAAAACATCCACAGACAAACTGTTATTCTCACATTCCCCTTTGGATTGCATACAATGGCAAATTTCTACCTCTGAGATAGCTATACAGAAATGGTGGGCAGTGGGGTTTCTCTCTCTCTCTCTCTCTTCTCTTTCTTCCATTACCAATCCATAGAGAGCTTCCCAACACAGCGTGCCACCTCAGATATGCCTTCTGACAGCTTTTATGTTAACATCCACCTACCACTTAGTGTCAGCATTAAAAAAAATTTTTTTTTAATCTGCCTTTCTTAAGTGCACACGTCACCCCATGTACAGAACCGAGAGAATACAATCATGACTAAAACTTATGTCTTATGACTATGTGGTTCTTTTCACCCATTATATACAGTATCCCAGAAATCCACTAAACACTCTCTCTTGAATAATAATAAATTTTTTTTAAATGCCATTATCCATATCTATTTATAAGACAAAAGCAACATTTATGAAGACCATACATTTGATTGATTTGGCCATCTGCATCTCCAGCTACGCACAAAACGACATTACAGCACTATGGAGTCAGATTACATCAGAATCACTGCTTTATCTTCCACTCGTCTCGTTCGTTTTATTAATATGCGTTTTTTTTTTCATCTCAAATCAATAGCAAGAGCGTTAAAACTGTCTATTAAATTTCTTTATTTTATTAACGCACAGACATATCCTTTCATTATTGTGCATAAATGTAACAGACTTCCAGCAAGAACCAGATCATCAGACTCGCTCTATCTACAGCCCCCCCCCCTTTCGATATACACACTAATTGGATCTTGCAGCATTTATTACCACTGGAAAAGGCTGTCAATTATGTAACAAGCACATCAAATCAATGTGACACAGGAAAAGAAGGAAGGAAAAAAAAAAAACACCTGTAGCCTCCAAGGGCATTTGGCAAGTTAGTTAAAGCTGCAAGAACTGCTTGAGGCCCATTAGCTCGAAGATGCATCTAATGAGAGATGTTCCAGGACGTCTGTACCGCATAGAAAATTTCTAATTCGTCACACTTAAAAAACTATATTTGTATATGAGATAATATTTTTCCCCCACTCAAGGGTGTGTACTGTATGTCCTTGCTAGATCCTTTAAAGATTTGGTATAGATCCAAAATGGCAGCCAGCATGAACTTTAATGAGGCAATTACTCACAGCCTGCTTCAGTCAGGTATAATAGAAACTAAGTGCTCGAGCGATGCTGTTCCACATCACCGACCTTCCTGCTTTGCATAGAACCTTTATGCAATAACAAAACAAACTCAACAACCATATGTCACACGTAAGCCCTATTCGGATCGCAGAAGTTTATCAGAGGGATGGTAGTCATAGACTTTTTTCTCCTCTAAGATAAAACTCTCGCACCTGGGCAGCAATAAAATCTTCCTTACCAGTTGTGTTTACCATGAACCCGGTTATATTTGTGTTCATGACATAGGGTTAGGGTTAGGGTTGGGATTAAGAGGCACTGGAGTGAAAAAGAGATTTCACTCACTCACTCATTTTCTACAGAGCTTACGGTATCCTGTACAGGGTCTCGGAAGGCCTGGAGCCTATCCCAGGGACCTCAGAGCAGTACGCGGGGTATATCACACAACATAGGCACACACACACACACACACACACACACACACACACACACTACAGGCAATTTAGAATCATGAATTTAGCTTAATCTGCATGTCTTTGGACAAAGGTGGGAGGAAATCCATTGAGCATGAGGAGAACTATAAACCCCCCCCCCCCCAATTGTATATGGAATGTATGTATCCACATGGGCCAGATATGATTACTTTTGGTTTTTAAAAATAAATAAATAAATAAATAAATAAATAAATAAATAAAGTAGGTAATTCATCCTGTGGACAGAAATAAAGTGACAGTTTGTACAATAGCACGTTACCCTGAGGAACCCAGGTAAATATAATTCTCTGCAGATACTGTTATTAGCATCTATAGGATTAGTGCCCTGTCTGCATGTACACTGCAGCCATGTGTAACACCGCCGTGCTTAAGCAAAGGCAGCAAAACATTTAGACACTACTGAATATAGCCTGTGCGTTCAGAAAGAGTGTCACCAAGTCAGCGGTGGAAGTGCAGAGTGCCCTGGAAAAGTAGAGTAAACACACTATGCAAGAACTGAGATGCTCTTTGTATCTTCCAACTCACTATCACCTTGTAATGGATTTGTTTTTCCCCTGAAACTATTGCATGGATGGCTGGTATAAATGGGCTCTCAAGCCCAGACTGCATATTCAGACGGCCTATTATGACTGTTGTGTTTAGACTTGGTGAAACCCCTCCTAGGTTTACAGTCCACTGGGGAGATTAATGGAGCCGTCGCATCCGTCATAGTCATCAGCAGTGAATGAGAAGATGCACACGAAATATAATAGCAAGTATGATAATAAAGATAAACTGCAAGTGCCGTCAAAGTGCCGTCAAAGTGCAAATTACTTGAAGGAACAAGCGTCTACGTACATAGGGTACATTTTGTATCCCTGGGTTTGAAAGAAGTGCTAGCCAATGAGACTGCAGGCACCACTTCATTTAACACGCTGGCAATTAAGAGATGGTGCATGACTTTGGACTTCAAACACATCTGTATCTGTATTTTATGCTTATATCTATACATAAAACTCCACATTAAAAGGATTGATCCTAAGGGTTTCACAGTGATTCAACGCTCTGATTAAATATCCTGACCAGTCATCACTGAGCTGTTGCGTTCTAATTTGATATCCGGACAACGTCTCTTTGAACAAAATCCTCAAGTGACTATAAGAAGAGTCTTGCCAAAAATGACACGTCTATGTTCCATTCCAGGCAACAAAGCGATTGTTCCATTTGTTTCCCCATACAATGCTGACTGAAAGTGATATGGAGGAGAGAAGATAGAAGAGACGGAGGGATAACCGCAATATGCCTCTGTCTTCTTTCCTGCCGCTTCCATATGAATAATAGATCACAAATGAAAACTAGAGATTGCCTCACATGTGGTTAACATACCATAAGGTCAAGGAAATACCCTTGGGAATTAGGATGATTCAGCTTCGCCTCCTTTAGTTTCTCGGGTCCGTGGTTATCATTCCATGATTCCATATTCTGTATCACTCGGTTTCAGCTATGTAAAGGTCACCTTGTACATCAGGCCACACTGGGTTCATTAAGCCACGGCTTGGTTACACATAATACCATCAGGAAGATGAATTCCCTTCAATCCAATTTAATAAAAATGGATCTATTACAGTAATACTGGCCTGAGCAGCCATTAAAAAGCACCCGTGAAATGATGTAAATGTAATTGTAAATGTAAAAAAGCTAATTCCTGCATCTTTTTCACCTTTAGACGCATTTATAAAGTAAGTTAGGATGTTTGTAAAGTGTTTACAAGTTCATTTTCCTTCCCAGTCTAAGCCATTCTGGGTCATGGAATTGTCCTTTCCTAAGAGTTTATTTAGCACGTGTTTTCTGTATGCTACTCCTAGCCTCAACTGTTCAACAGTATACTACAGGTTCGGCTACGAACCAAGGCCAACAAAACTCTTAATTATGCATCTCATGCTGAAAGTAAGAAGTGAGCACCTGAGATTTCTGAGGTACAGCGCTAAAAACATTTGGAGCTGAATCACACGACAAGAAATACACAAAACTTATTGTGATTCTTTTGGCATCGTAATTTGTGTATCATGACACTGACTCCATCATGATACAGGCCATGGTATATCTTATATTTCAAAAATAATTTTTGAATTATATTTGTTTGCATTTGAGGTGGTAAAATGTTGCAGTTCATCTGTTACCCTATAGGTGGCGTGCTCTAATCTATTCATACACTGGCGGGCAGCAGTGTCCAATCTGGTAGAAGAGAATTATTTGCTGTTTGTTTAGAATTATAACAAAATAAAATAATAAAATCTTTTATAATAAAATCATAATAAAAAGAAGAATTAATTGGGACATTTATAAAATTGCGATACAAACAAGATCGCAATAAGAATCGAATCGGTATCTAGGTATCGTAATAATATTGTATTGCTGGTCCCTGGTGATTCCCGTCCCAACAAATTCGGCACAGTGTTTCAGAACCTCAGTGATTACAAAAAAAAGCACATATAATTATCAAATGTATAAAAGACAAGCAAGTTCAGGTAAAGAAATGAGGTGATAATTATTATTTTCCCCTTCGAGATTTTTCAGAGCACTGCTGCTCATTATTTGAATAAAGAATCTGAAAAGAACAAAAATCATTCTAATATTACATATTATGTTACACTATGGACAGTGTTTTATTATTTATGCACTTTGGAGGTTTATAATAATATGAAATGTATGTATAGCAATTACACCAACCATGCATGTACAGTACAGTAAATAGTACTCAAAGTGGCAATGAGGAGAATAATAAGAGTGGTGATTAGGGGGCCATTGGCTGTTCTTTATCAGTTTCAAACATACATGACCCACAGATTCATAATAACGGTAAATTGTGCATGAGGGAAATTAGCCTGGAAAGCTCTCTTTATGGTTCAGCTGCTGCATAACATATCTGCACTTCCTCTACTTCACATTCGGGAGATGATGGCCATGATTTGAAATTCTTGAAGAATTTTTAAAGAAAATTTAAGAATAATTGTCTTGGAATTACTCACACGTTACTAGTACACAAACTCAATTCCAATGATAAACAGAGCGTCAAATCACTGTTGCTGTTTTTCCACAGGCACGTCCGAGCTTGCAGAATATAGGAAACCCAACACCATAAAGTAGGCGAGAAAACCCCACTCAAGCAAATCAACATAAAAGAATATGAACCCTGCAGGGAAACGTCTCAGTGCCTCAGCCCATATTCTTTCATATTTGTTACTGGCTTTCGAACATTTTGTACTCGTCATACTATAAGTGGGCAGTGGGGCAACTTTTACTTTCTCTCTCAATAGGAAATGAGCAGGAAATCCTTCCACATGCAATAAAAGGAGCCGAAATGAATAGAAGTCGATTTTCAGCCATGAGAGACGCTGGTATACCCTCCATGTCCACTTGTATTGGCCCGAGCTAGTTATTGCAATTTTTCTCCACTTTCCACGGCCGTTCTACAATACATTACCGCTAGCTTTCGGGGATTTCAAGGCTCAGCAAGCAATTCAGCAAATGCCACCTGTAAATTGGTCTTATGGTCAAACTCATAGGACAGCAGGAAAAAGAAGTCGAGAATTGATCAAGTCCAAGGCACAATAGAGAATAGAGAAATGTGGTGTAACTTGGGAGAACCTTGGGGAAAAAAACCCTGTAGAGCACTACAAAACTGAAGTGTATATTTGTAGTTTCAAAGCAGACTATACTTAAGTAATATCACACCCGAGGCACTGACGCAGGATATTCCGCACAACGGCACACCCTCGAGTGGGATATTGCAATTTATTATCAACAGATCATGATTTGCTTGTCTATTTAACCAGTTATTTTGCTCCACCAACACATATACGACCCGCGACTGGCGGAGCTGGCGACCGACAGTTAGAGAGTAAGTTTTAGATTATTACACCTTTGGAGTGGTAGTCAGTCCTGTAAATCTCGTAAGTTTTCCCTTTGATTCCCACTTATTTCACTTTAGAGCATCGGTTCTGTTAAATTCTGGTTCCAGGGTTAAATCCCAAGTAGAATGAAATGGCACGCTACGACGATATGATGTAGAATCACTTGTTCCAAACACCAAGTGGTAGCCTTGATTTGGGGTTAGAGATGGATTTGGGATTCAGCCGGGTTTTAGAAATTAGTTAGATTTGTATCTGTGAATAAAAGAACACAGTCGGGTCAAACATGATTCAGAACAAAGTAATTATTACTTTAAGTAGATAAAGTGTAGTTTAAGATGATAGAACATTATCTGGTGTGTTTCCTCAACTACATTTGCAGATGCGGAAAAGTTAGTCCATGCGTTTGTCTCCTCCAGGCTGCACTTCTGCAATGCTCTCCTCATTGAGACTTCTGGAAAAAGCCTCCAAAAGCTGCAATATATTAAAAACTGCGCTGCTAGGATCCTGATGCGGGCACGTAAATATGATCATATTACGCCCATCCTCAAATCTCTTCATTGGCTGCCTGTTTCATTCAGAACTGAATACAAGGTTGCCCTTCTTACCCACCAGTGCATCAATGGTGATGCCCCTCCCTATCTCAAAGAACTTATCACTTCACATACATCTTCACGAAACCTCCGCTCTGTCTCAGCACATCTTCTGAAACCTCCGAAGACCAACCTTCATACCATGGGAGATCTGGCTTTTTGCTCGGCTGCACCTAGACTGTGGAATGCTCTCCCTGATGATTTTAAATCTGGTCTTAAAACTTACCTTTTTATTAGAGCTTTTGAGTAGAAATAATTTGTAGCACTTTGAGATTTGCCTCAAATATAAAGTGCATTATAAATAAAATGTATTATTATTATTATTCTCGCTGAAACTGCTTCTATGCCTGGTTTTGAATGTGGCTTTTTAGCCGGCAGCTGCTCTCTCCTCAGTACTGCAGACCGTTCTGACCTACTTCCACCCCTGCTGACGACCGACAAGTACTGTGGTGTAATTAACACTTATTAGGACACCTGGGATACGGAGAGACACCCACAGTACAGTTAAACGCCTATTTTCCCCACTCATGGAATGCCTCTTGTCCAATCTGATCACTCAGTCAGAACTAACTGCTGTATAATCTACACTATACGCCTCTTTTTTTTTTTTCCATTTAAATATACTGCATACTGCCAAGCATGAACCTTAATCGAGGCTGTGTCCTGTGATAGCTAGAAACAATTGCATTTGTTATGTAGATATTGAAAGTGACTTAACTAGCATTTCGCTCCGAGGTTTGGAGACAGGGCTCTCAGCACACAGGGGGTATTGAGTGAGACAGCTGGACCAGAGGACAACTGAGCTGACATTTAGAGACTTTGCTGTTTATGGGCACAGAGGGAGGCATTTCCTGTTTGCTGTCAGCATAATGAATTTTCTGGTAAGGATTCTGACAGCCCAGCCAAGTCACCTGCCCACAGATCATAATCACCAGCTCCAATCTCCGCTCCAACCAAGACACGCACACACACACAAAAACACACGGTATATCTGTCGGGAGAAATATGTGAGTTATGAAGATACAGACACTCACAGTTTCATAAAATCAGACAGAACGAATAAGGAATGAGAGAACTATTAATCCGCTGTAAATCATCTGTGCACACTTCACTTGTACAATCTGAAGAGTAAATTACGAAATCCACTCAAACAAACCAACATTCCAGCCAATAGCAAACAGTCATCCATTTTTCGAGTGTGGACAGGTAATCCACTCACCTACTCCTCTTGAATAAAAATAAGCTTATTGAATGGTAACAGATCCCACAGGGATGCCAATAAGTCACACACCATCATGGCTGTGAAATTGAACGGCGCCACATTTTTCCATAAGATAATGTCCAATCATGCACCAACCCGGTTTCTGTCCTGTTTCAGCAACAAGGCAGTATGTGTTAATGACTGCGCAATCATACTGTAGATAAATCACTTAAATTCATTAAACATCTCAAGCTACCACTTACGCTGAGTGTCACTCATGTCCTTCAAGGCAATGCATATAATCAAATCCCGTCCACGGTTATTAAAAACAATCAAGAAAGTTAAAAGATCCGACGCTTTACTATGCTGCGTGAATATCAAACAAGGAGTGAAGCATTTCTAAACAAACTGCTTAATTTTTCTTATGTGTATAAGCTGTATAAGCTTTCATTTTCATTCACAAATAAACTTGTACAGTGCCGTGCAAAAGTATTCATACCCCTTGAACTTTTCCACATTGAGTCACGTCACAACCACAAACCTAAATGTAGTTTATTGGGATTTCCTGTAAGACCAACACAAAGTGGCACATAATTGTGAAGTGGAACGAAAATGAAAAACATAAAAAAAATTTTTTTTTTTACAAATAAATATCTGAAAAGTGTGTATTGAGTCAATAGTTTGTAGATCGACCTTACTCTGCAATTACAGCTCCAAGTCTTTTGAGGTACAGTATGTGTCTACCAGCTTTGCATATATAAAGTGCGAATTTTTTGTCCATTCTACTTTGTGAAATATCTCAAGCTCAGTCACATTGGATGAAAAGCATCTGTGAACAGCAATTTTCAAGTCTTGCCACATATTCTTAATTGGATTTGCAACATGCGCAAATGTATACTATTATTTATGCAAGTTATCAATAGATATAACTTAGATAACTTAGATATCAAAGATTGTAAAGAAAATAAGATTGTTTAATCGCTTTTACGGCATACTGTACAAAGAGCAATTCTCGATCCTTAGCTTTTCTCATGCAACCCATTAGTGAACGATTTGTTCTTTTTAAACAAGTCTTTAAGGTGACTCAGAAGAATGAGAGATTCGTTTTCTACTGGCCACACATTCACAAAGCCTACATAGGTGATGTACAGGGAACAGAAATGAGTAGTTACCTTTGAGTTTTCTAGTCCGAGTCGTTCGTTCTTTTATCACATAACTCCCATAGACGCTATGCAGTGCAATAGATTCAAAAGGATGAACGACTCGGACTAGAAGACTCATGAGAAGAACCGTTCGATTCTGTTTCCTGTGTAATGCACTGCATAGCGTTTATGAGAGTCACGTGACATAAGAATGAACGATTCGGACCAGAGCATATGAGAGGTGAGCTGCTCATTCTGTTTATCATAATATCTCCTTAGCTGCATTGTAATATTTTCAATACTGAAACTATAGGCAAACATTTTGTATGTAGACTCGTTGGGGTCTGCTTATTGTAAGATCTTATCTTTTATTTCCGATCAAAAGAACGAAATGAGCGAAATGACTTGAAAAAAGATTCATTCATTTTGATGAACGAGATTCAAAGAACCGAGTCACTAAAATGATCCAAACTTCCCATCACTACAACCCATCTGATCTGTGTCGACTGAGTTTCTTTTCATTACCCGAGCAGATATTTCAGACGATTGTGTTTTCTCAAACTGTGGAGGAATGCAACAGAGACTGAAGTGCATGTGGACATTTATGGATGGCTAAAATGTAGCGCTTCACTACTTTCCCGGAAAGTGGAATGAGGAAGCACTGGAGCAAGTTTCCTCTAAAAGCATCCTGAACAGATGGCTGCTCCTCATTAAATTCTAGCAGTGTGTGCACAGCTTAGGGAAATACTGTTTATGGCGAGCGATTCTCCAGGCCTTGTATCCCCTGGACCGGTTCTTCAGGCCAGCACAAGACAAAGGAGATCCCATAAGAACGTCCTGCTGCAGTCTCATCCCTCGCCTTGCCGCATGAGCTGATGGCAGCGTTTGATTGCGTGAGCTGACGGATGGAGCCGGAGTCTATTGAAAGTGAGACTGAATAAGCAACTGAATGTTGATAAGAGTAGCTTGAAAAGAATGAGCAACTTTCTTTAGGGAGCTATTCTATATTCACAAAGCAAAAGCAAAGGTCAGAGTCTGACAAACCAATCGCTTCGTCTTTCTTCCTCCTGCCCCTGGATGATGCTTCAGAGCAGTGTGTCTAAAGAATAGGTGAATATTATACTTAAGAGCATTACTTTTCTCCATGCTGGGTTTAAGGAATAATAATTAGTACCTTACTGTGTTTGTGGTCAGATTGAAACAGGGTGCTTTTTGGTGGCACACCGGATAATCCTTCTGAGATTCAAACAGATCGGTAATCTTCAGAAGTCTCGTTTGAAGATTTCTTCTTTTATAACTCCTAGTAGAATGGTTCAATCCAAAGGTGAGAACATTCTTACATTGCAAGCATTTGGAAATTGGATACGTTCTTAAAAAGAGCAAAGCACTTTAGGTTACATGGATGCAGAAGTAAACTTCTTGAACGTTTTGCAATCATAGGTGAAGTCTGCAGCTATCATGGAGCCCATTTTGCCCTTGTTCTGACATTCCCTGCTTATTCCTGAGAGCAACAAACAACAAAGTCTCCAGCTATAATTAGGCACCAAAACAAACTGCTAATTATTTAATACCGAGCTTCACCAAAAAACTCCCTTGTGCACATGGTACAAGCTTTAATTTACACGCTTCACTGCCCTTTCACTTAAAAAAATATAAGTAGGAATAATCTCTTAGTTTCCTGTTTGCCTTGATTCTTGCATCAGAAGGATCTTCAGTGTGTAAAGGCCAGCACACAGTCTGTAATCAATAGGTTTAGTTTGCTTTTGATCACGACTTGTTTCTACTTAAAAATGGAAGCAACAACGTGGCAAAGTGGCCTGGAGGCAGGATGACAAGATGTTGTCTAATGTTGTCAATGAGAGGAAAAGAAAAGAATAGAAGAGGATGTCGAGAAGGACAACGGGTCCGATTTAATCATCAAAGTGGATGCCAATGCACAAAAAGTCCACTTTCATTTACAACAGCAGTCGAATCCAAACTCAGTTAATTATGTTCGACACTCTTTGGGGATGTATTCTGATGTACCAACCACCACTGTAATTTTGCTCCAGACATTAATATTGCAAGGCAAACAAACATTCTGAGAGATAGCATACCAGAAAAAAAAGAAAGAAAGACAGAAAAAGAAATGAATGCTCGCTCGTGTTCAAGGGGTTCAGCTCCATCTAAATGATTTTGCATTATGTACAGAGACAAAGCTGACCTTTATAGAATAGACCAAAAAAAAACCTTGTACAAAGAAGTTAAAAAAAAAAAAAACACACACACACACACATTTTGAAAGCTGCACAGCCAGTAGCACTGCTTTAATATGAGAGCGGTGATTGTATTCATGTCTTAAAAACGCACATTCTGGAAATACACCAATACCTTCCCTGTTCGTACATCATCAAGCATCTCTAAAAATAACTAACATTTCTGTCTTGGCGGCACACAGGTGAATAGGCCGCTGCAAAAAGGGCACTTACATACACGGGGAAAAAAAAAAGCAAAAACAAACCACCCGGGTGGAGTGGTGGGGGAATGAGTCACAGCAAACAAAAAGAAATGGATTTCAGATCATTGCTTTGTAGTAGCAGAAAAAATGCAGGCAGATAAATGGTACCTAATGGAGACTGGCTGTGATGCAGCTCACGCCTTCCTTTCTCCTCCAGCTCACATGGACGCATGATCTGTGCTGCTTTATTTTCTAGGGTAGCTCTTGATTTATATAGGCGATAGACGCTGCTCAGAGACGCCCAGCCTCGCTATAATGCTTTACGGCAAAGAAAGGACCAACTGGAACTGGAATCTCCCCGGCAACAAATATACATCACTGACATGTCTGAGGCATGGGTCTGTTTACCAATGATTCACCTTCCAGAAGAGAAACCTATATACACTATAAGCATGCTGAAAGCTATGCAAGGTCTAAAAGCATGTTAACTCTCCATGTGTGTGATCTGGAGTTGAGCAAGCCGTATGTCGGGAGATTTGAGCAGACACTAGGGTCATCTGCTAACGAGACAGCCTCAGCATGTATATACCAAAAATCACAGAAAATCATGAATATCACATCATAGCTTCAGGCTGTAAACCACAGTACCCGGTAATTGCTCACTGGTGCTAAATCTTCGAGATTGGATTTAGATAATGAAATGAAATTAGCATGTGTTATCTTACCTGCTTTGTAACCAGAAGGTAATATAATTATGTTCATTTTTTTTTAAAGGATCCAGTTAAGTGTTTGTCATAAACATTTGCATAGAGCTAAGGTAAAAGCACTTGATCTGCAGGCAGCATTCAGTTATGCTGATTATAAGAGTTAGGCTTTATCACGCTAATAGCACTTTCCTGTTAACAAACCTGAGTGCATTACACTCCAGTAAGCATTAAAAAGCCCAAATAGCCCTCAAAATATATTTGAGTCTGATATGTTTGCCTATTTTGCACAAGAACGCATGGTATTACCTTTCGCATGGCCTCTCCCAAGAGTCACAAAGCCAGACGAGATGAAGTTATGGAGGTCGTGTCCTCCTCCGCCGCGGCTGCTCTCCTTCGAATAGTGTCCACCTGAAATGAGTGAGACCACCGTGAGTGATGTCCGCGCAGCATATGCACTTTCAGTTGACGCTTCTTTAAGGGTAAATAGAAGCTGAATGCCATAAACAGCATAATTCCCTCGGCACCCAGATTTATGACTTTCCATATTTCAGACATGAAGTCACCTTGTTTGTGCAAGTGGGGTGACTATCGGAATCCTGCATGCATCCTGGAGTGGTATTTCTGCTCTTGACATTGTAATTGCCAGTGCAGTACTAAGTATTATACTCTATCTGATATCCTGCTGATAACCTTGGATGCCATTTGAAGGCTTAAACCCATCAGATTTATAATCCGAAGGCAATTACATGACACAGTGGCTGGTGAAATAAGAATAGGAGGCTTCAGCTTCCATGAAAATATTCCAATTATACCATGAGACTGAGGCCACAAGAGATATTGGACTATTATTAATTCCATGGTCTATTCTGAATTATATATATTAAAAAGAAGAAGAAAAAATCATATTAGTGTTGTTCAGAGTTAAAAGAGATGCGTGAAATGGAGCAAGGCAGAACCGTCAAATGAAATATGGACTGGTCTTGTAATAGGTTGTTTACACAAGCTCTATTCAGTAACTTCACTGTTCCAGCTTTCAAACGCAGTTTTGATCACCAGTGACCGTCGCACAAGCCCGGCAAAACAAATTCAGTAAAACTGCCATGTGCTCGACCAGGCGAGGTCTGACACATCATAGGAGTCAAATAATTGACTGTGTGACAGGGTGGTTCAAATTGAACAAAGCCACCAAATGAACTGGGCACTATGTCTTTAGAGCATCACCGCGGTAGCTGACAGGAGCTACTGAGTGATCCAGCTAAGCCTTCATTATAAAGCGCCACTATGCAGCTTTTTTGGCTAAATATAACCAACTGTTCTATTAATCTCCTAGTCAACTTTAAAAATCGACTTTAGCCTTCAGTCATGTCACACAAACTTTTAAATGACAACACCTTCTAGGTGCTGTCAGTGCAAGTGTGCGTTTGATGCAACGCTTTGCCTCAGGTGTGTCCTGGAGCAAAAGCGGACTGATGCAGCAGGTGTTAACGTCCTCTTCTCCGGATGCATGTGAGAGTTGTCAAACCCCATGGGGGAAAAATCTCACTTATTACTACAGTACATATATAAGAGATCATGGCAGCACAATTTTCATTTTAATTGCTGGGGAACACATATAGATGCCATGAGAAAAGGAGAGACAGAGGGAGAGTAAGGAAGATATTGAGAGAGAGAAAGGGAGAGCTAACACATATAATTATAAAATATCCAACCCACATATGAAATAATTGGCAACCCACATGTTGAATCATTGTTTAACAAGTAATGTGAATTCCATGCATCTCTTGATGCATTCTAGAAGAGTAGACACGTGTACATGGAGGGACCATTGCACTGATATACTGAGCTACAGCAATAAAATTAATTGTTTTCGGTAGTTTTAAGAGGTTTTAATATTAAGGCTTCATTCTGTTTTGTCTATTTTTTCATTTAGTCTAATAATTATATATTAATTAATCCAGTTATCCATGTAGCAAGGACAAGCTTTCAATCACAATTCTAAAAGGACACATAAAATCCTGCCAAAAATTCCAATAATTCTATAAAGTGATTCGGTATGCACTCTCAGAAAATGCATGGTAGTTTATACCCATACTGCACCAGGGCAGGTCATTATGCATGTTATGTTTGTACTGACACTGTCATTGTACTCGCTCGATCACATATGTGAGCAAGACTCCAATTTATGTATTAATTTCCCACAGTGCCCTGCAGCCTTTCAGTAAATCTAATGTCGGTCAAAGGCTCTAGTGCAAGCACTCTCTCGTAGTGAGTCTCAGCAATAAGTGACCTCTAGTGCTGTGATGACAATACAAGGTCAACAGGGACAACCAAGCTCAACAGCACATGCAGTCCTTCGCACCACAGTCAGGAGATCGAAGGAAGCAAACAGTTGTGACTGAGCTGTGTCGATGATGTGTGTAATGTGGGATTGTTGAGATTTCTTAGTCTCCACCCAAGACTTCAACATCTTTAGGTGATTAAAATGGAAATCGTGGATTTGTTTAACTAGAATGGAGAAGCTTCCTAAAATCCTTGATGAAATATATCTGGCAATAGACTAGAGGTGTTCAAGTCAATCTTGGACTCTTAATTGTGCTGCATAACAGAACGTGAGTAAAACTCCCTTTATCGCTATGCACTTATCCCAGCGTTTCACTACTATGCATTATACTGTCAAGGTAGACATTTTTCTCAGTGTGCGAAGTCAGGATCGGTCTGCCTGCATCAGGTGTGAAACGCTGGTCTCCCCGAAACTCCTTTACCAGCACAAACATGTGTAAATCACTTAGGGTGAGGTCAGGACTACAGTATATGGGGGATGTGGCGAGTTACAGGAACTCCCCATCCGAGTTCCTATAAAGTGCAAGTGGTGCTTGTGAATGATTGTGCGTACAGTTCCAACAGACAGATCTGTATTTTTTTCTCCCTTAAGGTAAGGTACCCATCGATTTTCATGCAAGAATCATGCATAATGTTGGAATCATCATTAATTGACATACAGGTTTCTTTTAAACATTTGTATCATTCAAATATTTTACTGCAGTTGGGAGTCTCATCACCAAACTGTTTCTAAAGTCTTCTGTAAATATCAATCAATCTGTTTTACACATTGATTCATGAGAAAAGTCCCAGTTTGACCTGAACACCCATCTTACAACACACGTAATAGTATTTTCTTATTCATTAATCAGGCCATTATGAAATTCATACTATAGATATAAAAATTAATTAAACAGAATACCAAGAACACACTCTGATTCAAAATGAGTAAATTACCCTTCCCAAATCTTCACATTCTGTGAAAAAAAAAAAAAAATGTTGAACCAGTGACAGCATTCAGTTTGAATCGATACCAAAATGCTAACCAGCTCATAATTGCTCAACTATTTATGCATGTGCCTGAATTTGGCATGGGAAAGTCAGCTGATGAACGAGGGTTAACAATCTGCAGTGCAGAAATGAAGCACAAGCACGTTAGCCCATTTTTAAGTGTTCTGGCTTCAGCATTAATTATCCACTGTTTGAGTGACACATGTCTGGCACCTCGACAACACCGAAACCCATAAACATCCATCAAAGAGCTCTCTGATATATGGTTAACACAGCAGTCTAACACAGCATGGCTTTGAGTGAGACAGACAAGCCGAGACTGAACTTGTATCAGTTTAAATAAATACGCAGCAGCATCGAACACAGCTTGGTATCTTAGTTTGGCTTTTTGATACACTTTATTTTTTATTACTATACTCTCATGAGCTCATCATGCTACAAAAATGACTTTATATAAAGATTTTCCCATTTCGTTTGAAAGCAGAAAATGAAATGCAATAGTATGAGGAATCAAGAGTGTTGTCTAGGATCTCACCATGATTGGATTTGGATGTGTGAACAGGAGTGTAGTGGTTTTTGGAGCCTGTCCGCTGTGGAGTGTCGTCTTTGGATGAGCTGTTCATTGCTGCAAAGTTTTCACAGTCATATTGGGATATGGGAATGGGTCCTTGCTGCCTCAAAATATCTGCTAGGGCTCTGCAGGAAGCGATCACATAGAGACATGGTAAACAGGAATGATTTACAACTCCTCTGCTCATGCAGTTTAACACAGTGCAACAGAGCAGCAAAATAATGACATGCAAGTACAAGTGAATGTGATGTGCCTGCATAGGTTTTTATCACTTTATCATTTTAAATGATGTTGTAGCATACTGTACATCTATGGGTAGTGTTTGAAATTCAGAATAATTCCAGATTATGGATACTGCGGTATGACTTTTTTTTTCTTCCTTTTTTTTAATACAGAGAAACCCAATCTTTTTGCCATTTGCTCCCTCCGCTCCATTAGCATAATGGAAATGTCAACTCCACACTTTCCAATTACATTCATATTCTGCGTGTATTTGTTTGCTCTGAAGATTTGAATATTTACACAAAAGCCACAGTTTACAACAACCACAACTATACAGTAAGAACCTCCTTCACCCCTACTGCCTGATTTTTTAATCACTGGTTTTATACTCTTTTTTTTTTTTTTTTTTGCATACACATGTTATCATTGAAATCAGATATATAAAAATAAATATATACTATGAGACAGATATGGTAATGTTTCACTGAATATTGTGTAATGTTTCACGCAATATGTTGCAATATAATGCTATGCGGGAATGTGTAAAATCTGGCATTGGCATTAAAAACATTTGTTAAAATGCATTTAGGACTCAGAGACTAACAGGCCACCCTAGTGAATCTTTAAACCTATAAAACCCAGCAATACTGATCAATGCTGAGGAGCAAAATGAAAAGTTGAGAAATATTCAATAATATATGTGGCATATCCATTTATCTACCACGCTGGATTTATTGAGTTCACTGGTGGACACATTTTCATCACTAGCGCCTTGCCTTGCCTCTAACCCTGCCGCTGTGTCACACAGTCATGGTTACATGACAGTGGGAATATATGATCCTGAGAATAAAATACCCCATCAGCTTTTTGCCCTCATTTGCTTATTACTAGACATGAAATTGTCCATGTCCTGGGAAGAATAATGAGAGAGCTAGAGATCATCCTCTCCTTCCTAAATGAATTGCAATGCCTTATGATGTGCCGAGTCAGTGGGGTGTTGTTATAAAATCAGCTTTTATTGAACACTTGAAATGAAAACTAAAATTGAAGTACAGTCAATGAGCTGTAAAGTCTCTCTCTTGACCGTATGCATGGGGTGTTTGGCTAGAACTGATGACCACATAAGGACGAATATTCAGCCCCACTTGGGAATCTGGTCACGACCAGCTCATACCACATCTAATATTGCATGCAGGCAGCGATGCGAAAAAGAGGCACATCTACAGAAAAGGAAGACTGCACAGGTTGCTATTTACTCAGAAAGCTCCTATCTCCAAAACCAGGAGTTTTCAGGAGAAATACTTGCTTTGGTCAAGTGCTTAGTGATGATAAAACTTTGTGTTCAAAACCCTGTTCACAGGCTTTAGAGACTTCAATCATTTGTCATCACATACTAAATTGGAGAGGGTATATAAATTCTGCTGAACAGTGACTATAAGTTTATGTAGAGTTTCATATAGATTTGTATACCTCTGTACAACTTTCAGAAGTTATCTAGATAGGCATAAAGGCATCTGTTTTTTTTTTGTTTGTTTTTTGTTTTTTTAGATATTGTATATTGTATATATTTTTTATTTTAATTTATATATTTCCTTAAGTAAATAACAGTGTTTAAACCCAAAGACCACACTTTATTGGAAACGTCTTTGACACTTCTGGTGACTTGTGTCCACAAGTACAATTTTTGACAATTTAATGTAATATTTAGTGCCATGCGCCAGAATACATGTTGCTTCTACCTTTAAAAATGTTAACAGACTTCATGAGCTAATTTATTTTCCATTCAATATTCCTGCACTAAAGATGGCGTGACTATAACACACCACTCAGTGTAAACGGAGTACTATTACAGTTATGTCCATACTATAAAGTAAAGTCAGATGCAGTTTTGGGGCGTGTCCTCAGTCCTGACACTCACCTGTGTATGTTCATTTCCTGAGGCGGCCTCGTGGCCTTGTCGTAGGCGACCTTAGCCGACACTCCGAGCGCGATGACGAAGGCTATGACGCCGCACGTGATGTACACCGCCGTGTTGGTCTGGTCGGCGCTCGGGTCGTACGGCTCGCTGGTCGGGGCAGGTGACGGTGTCGCGGTTTTCACCCAGTCGGGCTTGTTGTAGTTCTTACATGTGCGCTGGTCCAGCCGGTTGCCCCGGAACTGACAGCAGAAGCGCAGGTAGCAGGAGCCGCAGCAGTAGCGGTGGTCCGTATTGTTACACTCGAACTCGCGGTCGAACTGCCCGCTCACGTCGTAGTAGCCCAGGCACGTGTCGTGGTTCTGACCCGCAGCGGGGACGGGCGCGGGCGCAGGCGGGGCAGCGGGCGCGGGGGAGTTCGCGGTGCCGTTCAGCTCCTTGGGCTTGGCGGTCCGCCGCGGTGCCACTTTCGTGCGCTTCGGTGTCGACGTGCACAGCACACTCACCGGGTCCAGATAAATCAAAAGGAGCAGGATAGCCCAAGGAGCAGGATGGCCCATGGCTCGTTCTAGCCTCCTGTTATGTTTTATTCACCTTTTTTCTTTTCCTGCCGATGATTTGCTTTCTCGTGTTCTACACGGTCCTAAAGTTCCAGTTTCCTCCGTTTCTCTGCATCTCTGCTAAGAGTCTCCTAAGAACATTACAGGCTACGTGGACAGCGCCATTAGTGTAATTGGAATCGCGTGCTTTCGATAGACAGAGAGGAGACGTGGCAGTCACACAGATGAACATACATCGCTCGTCCCGCGTTCCCAGTCGGCGCCCTGAGCGAGAGGTCTGAGCCAGCGAGCTTTACCTTCTGCTTTTCATCTTGCTCTGGCAAGAAGCACACACGCACTTGACTGTTATTTGACCGTCTGTTAAGTCAGACAAGGCATTACATGTTGATGTGAGCAGAATCAAGCAGAAGAAATACTTTTGGAATGAGTGCTTTAACGCACGTATAGGAGACTATTGGTACCGCCGTGCCGTTCCATTGCACACAAGCGTGCACGGCATGGCTACAATTTAAACACTATAAATGAATGCATTCCAGAACACCAACTCGTAGTCATCAAATATCTAACAATTTGCACAAAGAATCACTTTGTTGAGTTTGTTCCTATGCGTACGGCAGAGGACACAATGTTCAGGAGCGCACATGAGTTTAGGGTTCGGGAAGCAATCCGGAACTCTGTTAATCAATAAGACATGGCTACGATCCAAACCGCATTTTCCTGTTGGTTACTTCACTATAGGTGAAATCTCTAGTTAATTTTGTGACAGCTTCTTGCCCATTTTAAACACTCAAACACAGCAGGATACGGTTTAAGATGTAGCCAGAGCTTCCACTTTTTACAAATGAATAAAATATTTAAAAAGTGTCCTGTATGAAATATGAGCGGGACTTACCTGCGCGTGGCGCGGTGCGTGCTGGGTGCGCGGGCGCTGGCGGAGCGCTGAGTGAGCGGGGTGTCAGCAGCCGCGCGCCCTTCTGCCTTGCATCATTAAGAGCGCTGCTGACGTCACGGCTCCGAGCGCAGTCGCTGCCGCTGCTCTCACGCAAACATGTCAGTCTCAGCGCAAAGCCCGCCGCACATCTTTCACAGTTTCTGCGCGCTGAGTTACTTTTCATTCGCGCCATAAAAATATTCACAGACATTAGTTAATCCATTGTTTAAACAAGTGCAGCGTTGGTCTTTTCTTTCTTCCTCACCCCCCCCCCCCTCCGCCTCATCATTCCATCTCTCAGTTCCTCCCTCTCTTATCTCATCTCATCTTTCACACACTCTTTCGTCCTGTCTCTCTTTCTCATCTTACTGTCTTTCTCCATTTCTGGCTCTCCTCTCTCTCTCTCTCTCTCTCTCTCTCATCTTTCCATCTCTCATTCTTCTTGTCTCCATCTTTTTCAGCTTTCTCCTCTCCTGTCTTGCTCTCTTTATCGCTCTGCTCCCCTGTCTTCGTTATCCTTTCCACCCTCTTTTCCTCATTCCTTTCATTTTTCAATTTCGCCTCTCTGCCCCACCTTCCTTACTTATCTTTCCGTCTGTCATTTCCCCATCTCTCTCTCCTTCCCCATCTTTCCCTGTCTCTCCTTCTTATCTTTCTCACTGTCTATCTCATTTACTGTTCACCTTCTCTCCCTTTTCATTTTTTATCTCTCCCTCTGTATTTTTCTCTATGTCCCACTTACTTTCTCATCTTCCCTCTCTCGTTTCCTCCTATTTTCTTTCTATATATTTCTCATCTTTGTTCCTTTTCTTTTATCTCCATCCATTTCGTTGATTCTCCACACATGCAGACATTTGGCAGGTAGAGATGCTCAGCTGTCAGAGGCAGTCACTCTTACTGCACTGATGGAAATGGCTTTGGCTGACAGAATGTCTTGAGTTTGAAGCTGTGTAGCACATGCTCCAGCCATGCTTGCTCCATCTGCAGCTTCTTCTTCGAGCCTGAGTAGTTCATCGCAGTACACAAGGCAACAGATCGCTATTACTAACACACATATTGCACACGCCATAAAACATAAAGCACTCATTTTTATTGTTTAACTGCTACCTTTAATCTTGAGAGATGATGAGGCATGCGGGTGCATTAGCCTACAGAGAAATAGGCACAGATGTTGTGAAAATGAAAAATTAATTAAAAGGGGAAGACCTATTGTACCTTGACATTAGAGACTTCCTTTTGGCAAAGGGTGACGAGTGTTATATTTCAGTCTCACTTCTACAGTATGTGTCAAACAGATTTATTTTACGACAACCTCCTTTCAAGAAGATCTGCTGTTTAAATTTTGCTTTATTCATTCTATACATTGTCAGATAATCACCTTACTCTACAGATGACTACAGTATTTAAAGACCACTCAATATTCAATTTACTGTACTGTATACTATACGCAATCATGTACATGGAATTATTTGATACATTACAGGTACAAAAGATGTGCCCTTGGGGGAACCATGTCAGGAACAAGAGTTTGTTCCCTGAAAGGTACAATGTGGTACTTTTTTTCTTCTTCCTTAGAGAGTGTTATGAATGTGTTGATTCTAAATAACAATTTCACTGGTTTAGACTGAGCTATAACTGAAAGGCAGTTCTGGTTGTTAAGCCTATGTGATCATTTACTAATAGTCCCTAACATAGGAGTGTTTCAATGCTTAGCTGAGTTAAGGATTCATTGGAAGCGGTGCAGCAGTTAGCAGTTAAGGTTAAGGTTCAAGAGGATAATTGTATGCATAAAAAAGGATGAAATTCAAAAATCAGGTGGTATTATATAATCAGAAATGAGTAAATAAATTGAAATATTGTGTGTATGTAGGCTTTGAGCATCTCTGAATGAACAGCCTACACAATCCTCTGATTATAAAGCCTAGGAGCAGTTGCTAAGCTACCATTTTTTTATGCCATCCATACTTACTGTAATGAAAAATTTAAATATTTTTTGTGAAGTTTTACTTCAGAGCTTAAAACGGTATATTGAGCTCAGAGAAACGTCCGAAGACTAGTACAATGGAAGTACAGTATGAAGGCAGGATAAACGCAGATTATATAGCGTGCATATATTTTGTGAAACCCGAAGTGTTCTGCCACTCACGGACAGCCACCCTTATTTTCTCATTGCGTTTGTTTCATTCTCATTTGCTAGAAGGAACACTATGAGGAGCCCCATTTTGTATTCGAAGCAGCCGTGCTTTTGTGAGGAAAAAGGGAGGGGTGCGGTTTTGCAGTGTCCTTAAAGCAAGTCAAGAGTTCTGCCTCGCTCTAGAGAACAGAGGCTGTGTCCAGAGGAAGATTAAAGCCTGCAGTATTCTGGTAAAGAGTCTGCATCCCACCTACAATTTAAGCCTTTATATCGCTATACTGCTGTTACAGACTGAATGCTTTTTCCCAGTACTTATTTTAATTTTACATTGAAGGTACTGAACTACTGCATATATAAAAACCTGCAACACACTGAGAGTAATTGAAATGTTGCAAGTTCCTTCGCGAAATCCGGACATTGTTGACAGGAAGAAATACTGATTTCGTCTCTGCGCTTTTATTTCCCTGGGTCACAGCATGTGTGCCTACCTGATTAAAGGCGTCAGAGAATATCGGACAACACAAAGCAAACAGCATGAGAAACTGTCTCTACAAATGTGCAGAACAACACACTGCAGTCTGCAAAACTCTTCTAAGCGTGTGGCCGTGTCATAAATGTTAATCCTCACCATCTAATCAAACCCCTAATGACTTTGTTCCCTTCTTCAATCCCAAATATGAATCCCATTAGCGGTTAGCATTGTATTTGCCGTAATTAGTGTTGAGGAGCTGATTGTGTGTTTATTGATGAACTTATTTGTACCACAAGTAACTGTTATGGCATTATCACTTCATTAATCCACAGAAGCGTTGTGCCATGTTATTATTGTTTCGTCTAAATGAATTAGCATGTGGAGAGTATGTGCCGTAGTAATCCAGTTTAAATTGGCTTGTTCTTACACTAGGTATATGGACTATATACACAATTTAAACTAGCTTCGTACGTGGAGTTACACAATAAACACGAGTCATACAGTAATACACTTAATACGTATAGTTACACAATGAACATTAAGTCCCCTATATACAAACGAGTTTGCCTTTACATTTGAGCATTTAGCAGACACCTTTATCTAGAGCAACTTACATTTTATCTAATTGTTTTACATCTGAGCAATTAAGAGCCCAACAGTGGCAAGTTGGTGGTGCTGAGGTTTGAACCCGGGCCCTTTCAATCTGTTGCCCAATGCCTTAACCACAGAGCCATCATCGCTGCTTTTACACTTACTTCCAGACATGGACACTGTAACTCCCGCGATTGAACATAAATCCACAAAACTCGAATTTTCCTATGTCAAAGACAATATGTGAAATTACACATTAAACACTAATCATGCACTATATACAATATGTGGAGTTACACAATAAACACTAGTCATGCAATACACACAATATATGGAGTTACACAATAAAAGCTGGTCATGTACTCCGTATATAATATTGATTTTTATCACACTCTCTATGTAGTAGTGAGAGTATTTACACTCTGCACAGGTACACAGTGATCTCTGATAATCTAAGAGGTTTATGAAACTCAAGCCTTTGCCATTTACAGCACGATCAAAAGCAACAAAGCTGTGAGACTTTCTGCATTTGTGCAACCTTTGCTGTTTCTTTTTTTTCATCAGCTCTCAAATGCAGCACTTGGCAACAACACTGCTTTTAAACACACCATCCCCTTGTGTATCAGCATGTGTGTGGGGTCTCTGTGAAGAAAGTGCTCGGTCAAGAATTCTGAATGCATCTCATCTGCGGGAAGGGATAACGGCACAATACACAAGCTTTGAAGTGAACACACAGGTTTTCAGTGTTGCATACAAGGACACCGACACCATCTGGAAGTGTTTATTGTGTAAATCCACATGAATTAATACAAGAATAAACTCATGGGTAGACTGGCCGAGTAAGTATTGGGTAATCAGAAGTGTCCACGGGTGGCCCTTAGTATATAATTAATATTTTCCTTGGTCCATTTTACTACTCAATATCTTGTATAAAGAAAACATTCTTGGATGTCCTATTATCATTGCCAAAACCATATTTTGTTATTCACTGTGCAAGCAATTCCTTAAGACATATGCAGTTCATTCTGCCATTACGTGTTCAAGTGGCATTATTATTAGGTTATCACTGAACAGTTGTTTATATCTTTGAGTCAATTTCATAACCACTGCCCTGATAAGTCTGACTAACAGCTGCATGTACTCTATTCAGGGTTAAAATTGCCTGGTCCATGACATTTTAATGTTCCATTTAGCAGGAAGTCCATGTGTAGAACAGCAGTCCAATCCCTCTGTAAAATCAGGAGGCAGCAAAATCAGTAAAATGAGGACATCTGTCTATGGAGCATGAGTTTAAATCAGATATTACTGAATTAGCAAAATATAATGAGCGTTCAAGTAAAACTGGGAAATGTGATGAGATTTTTACGATGAATAAAGGGTTAAAACTAATTGACATAAACAGTACAGTGAGGAGATTTGTATCTGCAGTAAAACATTTGAATGGTACAAACATTTTAAAGAAGGCCGTACGATAGGGCTGAATGATTTTTGCCAAAATGTGAATCTGATTTTTTTTCCCCAAGGGAAAATACGGTAATGATTGTTCTTTTTTTTTCACCATAATAATTTATTGCACTCAAGTAAAGAAAAACATGTGCTGTCTACAAGGGACTTTCAACTGTCTTGTATAAAAAAAAAGTCTGAATAAGCAGTTTATTTAATTATATTTATATAGCACTTTTAACAATTGTCATTGTCGCAAAGCAGTTTTACACAATCAAAAGAATTATTCACGTTTGTATGGACTGTAAATGTATATAATCAAAAGGGTCAGATAGTCCATGATGAGCAAGCCGAAGGCGACAGTGGCAAAGAAAAACTCCCTGAGAAGGAGGAAACCTTGAGAGGAACCGGACTCAACAGAGAACCCATCCTCATTTGAGTAAAACAGAAAGCTGGAATTGATCTACATTTATATGTGTATTAGGTGGCAGGCAGTTCAGTTGACGTTAATTAATGTTAATATGGAGTCCAGGTAGGGATTGGAGGCTCAGGTAGACTTGTAGGAAATTCCAGTCCTGAACTATCGAGCGACTGCAGCCAAGTCAAGTCCTCAGAGAAACAGCTGTCAACATCAGTTGAGGGCAGAACTGTCTTCATGGTATAGTGAAACTATCCACAAACGCATCCCAAAGAGACACACTGGGCATCAATGTGACCAGATTTCCAACCGGGGGAGAAGCGGGGCACCAGGATGAGTCAGACAGGTTCAGAGGGCAGAGGGAGTCTGGATCACTGGCAGCTCAGGAACGACATGTGTAGCTCGACAGAGAGAGGGAGGAGAGAGAACAGGAGAGGGGAGAGCAGAAGAGGAAAGGGGTTAGTTAGTTACTTAGGTATGGTCACAGTCACATAATTTATAAGTATGTAAATGTATACAAGCAGGGACTTCAGCAGGACTAACTATAACAGCATGACTAAAAGGGAGAGCCAGAAGGAAACACAGACATGAGGGCTCCCTGAGATGTAAAGCAACCAATCACCTCACCGTCAACAAACTTGAGTGATCAATGAGAGTGGGGAGGACAGCATCTAAACATACCAGTTCACCAGAATACTCTACGTCCATGAGTCGCCCAGATCTGCTCCTTTACCTAAGGCTAATCTATTTGCTTGGCTAAATAAATAGGTTTTTAGCCTAGACTTAAACACTTTGGGCCTTTGTAAGAAAAAGCTCTGCCCCCTGCTGTAGTTTTCATAATACGCGATATTGACAAGCAGCCTGCATCCTTTGATCGAAGTAGGTGTGACTACAAGACACTAGCAGTTCACTCAGATACTGCAGTGTGAGACCATTTAAGTCTTTATATGTCAAAAGTAGTATTTTAAAATCAATGCGAAATTTCACAGGGAGCCAATGCAGTGTAGATAAGATAGGGGTGATGTGCTCGTATCTTCTGGTACTAGTGAGGACTCTCGCTGCTGCATTCTGGACTAACTGAAGCTTGTTTATGCACCTAATTGAACAACCAGACAGTAAAGCATTACAATAGTCCAACCTAGAGGTGATAAAAGCATGAACTAGTTTTTCTGCATCGTTTAGTGACAATATATTCCTTAAATTGGCAATATTTCAAAGAATGTTATCCTGCTGATATTATCTACATGAGCTTCAAGTGAAAGACTATAATCTATAATCACACCGAGGTCTGTTGCACTAGATAGAACAGAAAGGCTAAAGTTACAGTGTGATCGAAAATCTTGCTTCTAGCTGCATGCAGTCCTATGACTGGAACTTCTGTCTTATCAGGATTAAGCAGAAGGAAGTTAATTAGCATCCAGTCTCTTATATTCTTTACACATTGCTCATCTTTAGCTAGCTGGATTTTCTAATCTGGTTTTGCTGAGACGTATAACTGTGTGTCGTCAGCATAACAATAAAAACTAATACCATGCTTACGGATTATGTTTCCCAAAGGAAGCATGTAAAGGGAACAAAGCAGTGGGCCTAAAACCGAACCCTGTGGACCAAACTCTACTAAAGAAAATGCAGAATAATCACCTTTTAAATCAACATACTGATAACAATCAATCAGATAGAATTGGAGGGGCTGTTCTCTTAATTCTTACTGCATTTTCTAATCTGTGAAGAAGAATACTATGATCAATGGTGTCAAAAGCTGCACTGAGGTTGAGTAACACAAGTATAATGACGCAGCCCTGATCAGAGGCCAATAGAAGGTAATTTACTACTTTAACAAGTGCTGTCTCTGTGCTGTGATGAAGCCTAAATCCTGACTGATACAGTTTGTGTATGCTATTTCTATGTTGATATGAGCATAGCTGCCCCGCTACAATCTTTTCCAGAGATAAAGGGAAGGTTTGATATCGGCAATTAATAGCACCTGTGGACACTCAGACAACTACAGTACTTCACTATTGCATGCATTATTTTACTCTCACTCACCCACTCATCAGCTACACCACTTTATTCTGATTCAAGGGTCGTGGGAAGCCTGGAGCTTATCCCAGGAGGCTTAGGTCATGAGGCGGGTTACATACTGGACCAGGTGAAAATCCATCACATTCACACACTACGGGCAATACAGTACTGTAAGTTATATCCCAATTTGAACTGTACATTCCTGTCTCTGTTTGAACAGTAGTATATATTTTAGTTTTTAGCATGTGTGTGCATGCGTAGGTGTGTGTGAGATATTTACCCTATGTTGATAAAAAAAATTCTAACAGTATAAACTAATGCATACGATGATAAACACAACAAAAGCAATGTAATGGTTTTACACATGCGCATTGAGGCAACACATCAATTGTCAAAAGTAGCCAATAAGAAGCAGGTCATCAGAAAGTACCCCCCTCCCCCCAACTTCTGATTAGCTGGTATTGTCCGTACTGTAGCCTGCAATTGAGCGAGTGCAGCTTTATGACATTGAACGTGCACAGGAACAGACTTTAGGGTTTTACCCTGAATATAACGGCGTACTACTCCAACAACACCAAGTAAACCGATTGGCTTGTTTAGGGCTCTCTCTGCGTTGCACGTCATGCAAGCGAAAGCAAATCGCCGTAAATGAGGATGCAAGATAAGAGAAGTGATTGAAATGTATGACTGAATCATTCGCTAATCTGTGGCCTCCTTGGTGAATTAATAGTGTTTTGTTTTACACTGTGTGAGTGTGATTGATATAGCATCTCGGGATTGTTGTTAAGTAAATAAGTGAGAATACTTGATATTAATGCAGGGAAATACATACAAGTTAATTGCATCAATCATAAATGAGACGGCATGGATGTATGAATCAAGATTGTGAAATATATACACACACGTGGACAAAATTGTTGGTACACTTCGGTCACTGAAAGAAAAACTCACAATGGTCACAGAAATAACTTTAATCTGAGAAAAGTAATAATAAATAAGAATTCTATGAATGTTAACCAATGAAAGTCAGACATTGCTTTTCAACCATGCTTCAACGGAATTATAAAAAAAAAAGAACTCATGCAACAGGCCTGGACAAAAATGATGGTACTGCTAACGTAATAGTTTGTTGCACAACCTTTTGAGGCAATCACTGCAATCAAACGATTCCTGTAACTGTCAATGAGACTTCTGCACCTCTCTGCAGGTATTTTGGCCCACTCCTCATGAGCAAGCTGCTCCAGTTGTTTCCGGTTTGAAGGGTGCCTTTTCCAGACAGCATGTTTCAGCTCCTTCCAAAGATGCTCAATAGGATTGAGGTCAAGGCTCATAGAAGGCCACTTTAGAATAGTCCAATGTTTTCCTCTTAGCCATTCTTGGGTGTTTGTAGCTGTGTGTTTTGGGTCAATGTCCTGTTGCAAGACCCATGACCTGCGACTGAGACCCAGCTTTCTGACACTGGCCAGCACATTTCTCTCTAGAATCTTTGATAGTCTTGAGATTTCATTGTACCCTGCACAGATTTAAGACACCCTGTGCCTGATGCAGCAAAGCAGCCCCAGAACATAACAGAGCCTCCTCCATGTTTCACAGTAGGGACAGTGTTCTTTTCATTTTTCCGTCTGTGAACATAGAGCTGATGTGCCTTGGCAAAAAGTTCCATTTTTGTCTCATCTGTCCATAGGACATTCTCCCAGAAGCTTTGTGGCTTGTCAACATGTAGTTTGGCATATTCCAGTCTGGCTTTTTTATGATTTGTTTTCAACAATGGTGTCCTCCTTGGTCATCTCCCATGTAGTACACTTTGGCTCAAACAACGACGGATGGTGCGATCTGACACTGATGTTCCTTGAGCATGAAGTTCACCTCGGATCTCTTTAGAAGTCTTTCTGGGCTCTTTTGTTACCATTGGGATTATCCGTCTCTTTGATTTATCATGAATTTTCCTCGTGCGGCCACGTCCAGGGAGGTTGGCTACAGTCCCATGGATCTTACATTTCTGAATAATATGTGCAACTGTAGTCACAGGAACATCTAGCTGCTTGGAAATGGTCTTATAGCCTTTACCTTTAACATGCTTGTCTATAATTTTCTTTCGAATCTCCTAAGACAACTCTTTCCTTCGCTTCCTCTGGTCCATGTTGAGTGTGGTACATACCATGTCACCAAACAACACAGTGACTACCTGGAGCCCTATATATAGGCCCACTGACTGATTACAAGATTGTAGACACCTGTGATGCTAATTAGTGGACACACCTTGAATTAACATGTCCCTTTGGTCACATTATTTTCAATATTTTCTAGGGGTACCATAATTTTTGTCCTGACCTGTCCATGAGTTCTTTTTTTTTTTATAATTCCGTTGAAGCATGGTTGAAAAGCAATGTCTGACTTTCATTGGTTAACATTCATAGAATTTTTTTTTAATTATTACTTTTGTCACATTAAAGTTATTTATGTGACCATTGTGAGTTTTTCTTTCATTGAAAAGGGTACCAACAATCCATTTGTGTGTGTGTGTGTGTGTGTGTGTGTGTGTGTGTGTGTGTGTGTGTGTGTGTGCGTGTATATATATATATCGTGCAGGCCTAGAATGATGATCCTGGCCGAGGTGGCTCAGAGCCGACTGCACTCGTTCCTGGAACATTCAGTGAGAGGAACACCTGATCCTTGAAAATCAATGGATAACTTGTCGCCAAGTCACAAAAGAGACACATTGGTTTGTGGGAACTGTACACACAATCTTTCACAAGCACCACTTACACATTACATAAACTCGTCTGGGAGTTATTGGCACATCCCCCCATACAGTTCTGACCTCATTCCAAGTGATTTCTACATGTTTGGGTGATTAATGGAGTTCCTAGGAGGCAAGTATTTCAAGTATGAAGTAGGCTGTATGGTCATGGCTTTTTGACGGGTTTCAAGTACTAGTGAAATGCTGGGATAAGTGCATTAGTGTAGCAGGGTATTATATGGAGAAATAAAGGTACTTTGATCTCATAACTGTATTCTCTAATTCTGCACAAGCAAAGGTCCCGGGTTTGACTTGAACGCCACCATGCAAATTTAAATAACTTTTTTTTGTGAAGAAACTGGTTAAACGCATCTTTTCTGAACATGATCAGAGTTTCTTTGGTGAATTTACAGAGTATGAATATCTGCTGGCATTAATCAAAGTTTCTATTCCATCAGTGCATGAGAGAGAGAGAGAGTCAACATCCATTACATACTTTCCTCCATCTCAGCAAGAAGGAAGTGTTGCCTATATGAATTAACAGTGATTTTGACATACACAGCCTGTTGTTTTTCCTTTGGCACTTCACAGGTTTGTGAGCACAAGATGTATTGTGAGATGAAAGCTCATCTGTGCGTACCGAATACACAAATGGAGTGATCCACACCACATGCTGCTGCACATACCCAGCTGATCATGATACATAATCTATACACATTTATAACAGGCTAAGGCTCAGACATGCATGCAAATGGAACAGCATGGACACATCAGTGTAGAAATCTCCGTAAGATCCCAGCCGCAGGTGTTGTCAAGGCAACTTAGCCACAGCTGTGTGCATTTAGCTTGGTGAACTTGCCGAATAAATTAGCATTCAGATTAAGTGATGGACTAAGAATTTTTTAAAACATTCTCCAAGACTGAAAGGTTTACTCGCATTGTAATGTGTTCTAAGTATATTAAGTAAGAAAGGCATATAACCTGATTGCACATGATGCTTTAGGAAACCTCTTAAAGTGTCTTAAAGTTTTATTATGCTTATACCAAAGCTTTTGGCAGGACTGCCTATCTAATTAACTACTGTATCAGTACTTTTCATCAGTTAACAGCTATGCTGTTTGTGGTCAGCCTACAATCACACTCGTATATGGGTCTCTGGCAGACTACAATGGGCATTCAGGGCAAAATGGGACTTGTTGAGAAGTTTCTTGTAAATGAACATGTAAAACCAATTTTTTAAGCTGCAGTAAAAAAAATAGATTTGTGCAAACTCTTTAAAGAAGGTCATATGTAAATGAATGATTATATCTCCACATGTTTGGGCCATTAAAGGAGTTCCTGGGAGGCCAGCATTTCAGACATGCCACAGGGAGCCTGATCATGGCTCCAGCATACTGAGAAAACTTTTCATCCTCCTTGTTACCCAAAAGTAAATCTAATTTTGCAAATAACAAAGAATATTAAAGAATAATATAAGAATAATAAAGTGTTAAAGTGATTCATCAAAATATTAATGAAAAACGTATAATTAATATTTTGTATTATTTTGCAAAACATTATAAATCCCTCCCCAGCTTTTGTGCTTCCCGCATTTATGGCATGCATGCAGCAGGTTATCAGTGCGTCTTTGTCACGTACTGGGAATTTAGTCTAAATCTTGGATCTAATTCCTCACACCATCACTGGTCGTGTCACATATTTACAGTATACCAACCCCACGGATGCATGTAGTAAGCGCATACAGTAATTACTGCCTGGTGCGATCTGATCGGACATAGTAATAACTTGGTTCGATCTGCATCATCTGGTGAGCACATGATCATGTGCAAGATAGGAAATTAGTGACAACATGACAGACAATGAGAATGTGCGACTCAGAAGAAGTATGATCTTGATAAATGTACATTTTTCCATTTTGAACAGGTTCCTGCTGCTTTCTTTGATATTTTTAGGACACAGTGGGAACTTCATGGTCTTCATCACAGTGTGACGGAGCCTTACAAAGACTGTTGAAGGACATTAAAAACAATACCAAAACAATTGAGTTTACAATGCATCATCAGCAATGCATCATTAGCACCTTTCCAAATCCAAATTCAAATTTTATTTGTCACATACACAGTCATACACAGTACGATATGCAGTGAAATGCTTATACGACCGCTCCGTGACCTTAAATATTTTTACAAAAGGAACCTATAAAACAGATTCCAACAAGTTACAAAATATATATATATACATATATATATATATATATATATATATATATATATATATATATACATAAAATCTGAAGTATGACTACTACCGCTTCTGCCGTTGATGGCAATGCCTTATCATAGAACTCCTAGACTGCAGTGGCAGTCTGCAGAGTGTAAACATCTTTTTCCTGGCTTTAACATTTTCCAGAATTCTATCAAATGCATGAAGCTTCTTGGAAGCTGATATTTTGCCCTGCTGATAGTTTCACTACAACAAAAGCGATGCAATTGCCATTGTTTTTGGGTCGCATTTTGACTATGAAATGCAGTCATTTACTGTCTCGTTTTGCCAAAACATGCATGTTTAAAGCTTTTACAATAAGGCTATATCATGATTTCAGGAAAAAACTATTTGGTTACAGACAACTGTGTGGCTGAGCAATATAATTTGCCAGGTTGTTTTGTTTTTGCCGAGTAACACAAATTGTATAGGATGTCGTCATATGCTGCATTATTACAAACTATAAAAATAGAAGAAAGGTTTGTCTGTACATTGGTCAGAACTCGCTCTTTCATGATATCTTCATGTTTCATACATCGGCACCGGGAAGGACCCGAAACCTGTCTCACTGGAACAACCGTAATGCCCCTAAAAGGCGCCCAAATCCTCACGAAACGCACACAACAGCACGACTCATCATGGCTTACTCCATAAAAAATGGGACGTACACTATAAAGATTTAACCTTTTGGCTTCAATGAAATCAAGATATTGATTAGAAGGGAAATTATGGGCCTCCGAGTGGCGCAGTGGTTAAAGCGCTTGCCCTATCATCCGGAGATCGCTAGGTCGATCACTAGTCCCGGGTGTTGCTGTAACCTCTCGCAGCCGGAGAGAGCTGATTGGCCGAGCTCTCTCAGAGGGGAGGAATGAGAGGTACATAGTGCTCCGACATTAATCATGGCTCTACAGCCAGTCGGGGCGTCTGTGAGCTCACGCAGCGGAGGGAGCGGATAGCGCTGTCCTCCGAGTGTGTTATGCCGCCCCCAACGGTGCGCGAGCGAGCAGTTCGAAAAGATGCGGTCGGCTGGCGTCACGTGGTTCGGAGGAAACACGTGATAGTCTTCGGCCCTCCCGGCTGAGTGGTAGTAGTAGCCTTAATGTGGGAGCCCCCTAGTGACGGGGAGGAATTGGACACGACTAAATTAGGGAGAAAATCGGGGAAAAATCCCAAAAAAAAAAGGGGGAAATTACGAGCAGCTACAGTATGTGCTAGATTATGAATCAGAACTTTTGACAGTGTACTGCAAATACATTGAACAGTGGGTGTCTTAAACTGACCACTGGACAGAATTTAATAAAACTTTTGCAGTACTTAGATATCTGCCTGAAATTTAAACTGCACCATAAGTGAAATCAAAATGTTGAGAAAAAGCAATGTTATGAACAGTTACGTGGCAGATTTAATAATCTACTTTAATAATCTACTGGGATTAGTTAAAGAAATAACAGCGCTGAAGTGGTATAAGTGAATTTTAATGCGCTGGAGTCATTTTAAAACAAAACGTAGTCGTTACTCAATCTGGTCTTTCAATTCCTCATGTGTGATTCACTCTCCGATTTGGGCGAGGACAAAAGAAGTACTCAGTCTTATAAAAAATGTATTTCTTAGTATTAATAAGTATAAGTATAATACAGGAAGACAGGGAGACATGAATGTGGGCTTTAACCTGAAATAATAATATAAATGTTTACATTAAAACTGATCAGCTTATTTTTAATTTTAACCTTTTAACTCTTTCTAAAAAAAGAAATGGTTCCTTAACCATGAACGACGGGTACTTACGAAGCGATCGAACCTGTTTGACCATGACAATACCATTATGCACAATAAATTTGAACACCTCTTGTCCAACATCAGTTCTTAATGTTAGAAATGTAAAAAAAAAAAAATGAAAATAAAATAAAAAGTCATATATGGATGTGATGTTCAGAAATCCACATTTTGGGTCCTATAGTGCACATTGTACATTCAACATGGTGAAACGTATGGAAAGTACATTTGTCACTTGATATTTATTAATTGAACACTTATATTAAAGCAGTCAATCTTTCACTAGCTTCTGTTATTTTCTCATGCGGACTATTGAGCAACTTTGCAGTCAGAAAAGTATTACAAAGCACTGGCAACGGTAATACATCTCATCACAGAAAAGTTCAATATATCAACACTAACACTCACTTTTAAATCAGTTTATGTGGAGCATTCACCATTAAGAATGAGTTATGAATGGAAAAATGAATGAACTACTGCTATAGATCTGTTAACATACAGTATGACAAGAATCATATTTTACAATTAAAACACTTTTTTGACAAATCTGATTCAGTAATGTAACAGTGCTATATTATACCTTATATACTGTATAGCGCTAATATTCACAAGACTGCATCGTTCAGAAGACTGAGACAGTAAGACTGATTTGAAGGCTTATTTAAGTCATTTATTCCATTTAATTCATTTAATTCTTTAAATAAAACTAAATTAAAAAGAGATTTATAATGTTCACTTTTTTTTTTTTTTTTGCTGAGTTCCAGTTGACAATTGTTGATCTGCTCCAGACAGGCGATCTGTTAAGGTACGGTAAAAAAAAAATATTAAAAAAAAGAAGACAAAGAAGTGACAGGCGATTGCAATTCCAGTATTCCTGATTCACACATACACACAAACACACATACACATTTTTATCCTCGTTCTCCTTTTTGGCTGAAATAAACGAATATGATGATGCATATATTAGTGGCTCCAAATGTATAGTCCGGGTTATCATGTAGGACAAAATCTTTTCGCTTTTTTTCTTTTTCTCTCTACGTCTGATGTCGAAGCAATTCTTGCATTGATTAATTTGCTGCAGAAATGCAATGCTAGTCCTCAAGAAGAGGAGCTTGCTTTGCCATCACACACATCTGACAACTTTGCACATGGTTGGCAGCACTACTGTCAGCTGTGAGATCGCTGCATGTGGAAGTAAGAGTTATTGTAAACGGCTAACAGCTTACGTGATCCAAAACCGAGCTTCCCAGAGGGATAGTTTTACAGCTGCTTCTGTTTTGCTTACTCCTGATGTTGTTTGTAGCATGGATGCATTAAGTGGGTCACAGCTGCCACGTGAAGTGCATTCTGGCTTTTCTGCAGGACTTTCCTGGGGCTGAAAGACCCCATTTCAAATATACTGTATGCCTCTGTTCTATCCTCAAGGCCCTTATTTCTGGTCAAAAGCAAAAAATGCATGAGCCGGAATGTTAAATCATTCATTTACCGAGTGAGACAGGCTTTCGTTTCTTCTCATCTCCCACCCCATGTATTATTCGGTGTCTTTTTGCCTTATCTTATACAGTACCAGTCAAAAGTTTGGACACGCCTATCTAACTCCACGGGCTTTCCTGATTGTTATTTCTTTCTCCACTGTAAATCAATGCTGAAGGCATAATCTCATCTGAACAGCTGATAGTGAGATGTGTCTGATACTTATGCTCTGTAAAGTCTTCATAACAGCTCTAATCTGAGATGCTGTTAATTGATTTTTTAAGGCTGGTAACTCTAAATGAACTCGTCTGCAGCCGAGGTAGGTTTTGTTCTTCTTTTCTTAGTCTTCATGTGAGCCAGTTACATCATGGTGTTTGATGGGTTTCGCAATATATACCAGCCATATGTGTGTGTGTATATAATATGGCTGGTACTTTATAAGTAAATGTTCTTTAATTATTATTATTATTATTGTTATTATTATTATTATTTTTATTATTACTACTGCTACTATATTATGTTAAACATAACCATCATACTGTCATAAACTGTGTGATAGATTTATCATTTAAATTTTAGCTATTCATCTTCCCCGCCAATTAACACTTGTCAGCATGGCTGCTTGCTTCCTATCAGCCGTACTGCGCCATGGTTGCAGATTTAACAGTCAGTGAACACAGAGATTGACCCCTTTTCATTTACTCCTCACAGCTTGAGCCACACAAGCACAGTACTTACAAGATATGTGACCAGTCTTTGACCTTCTGCGCACACCATCAAAATGTGACCGCCGCTTCCACCTCGGACACGGCTATTAAACTGACGGAAGTGAGCCATCATTTATGCAAAGATTATTACAGACCACCTGACTCTTACCGTAAATCTGTCACATCCCAGGCAGATATGATATTCATGTTTTTAGGATAGTGCATCTGAGCACAACTGTAACTATTAAATACTACAGTGGGGTGGTCGGAGGTCTGGAGATGAATGATCTCATCTTGACCGCCCAAATAGCGCTTCATCTGTCATGCGAGTAGATGAAGAAGAAAGGAAGCCTGAAAAAGTTCTGAAAGGGGCGTCAGCGCCGGGCCTCGGCTGTTAGGAACAGTCTGGAAACAGGAGGAAGAAGTGAGAGCAGAACTGCACATCACAGCACATGCAGATTAAGAACCGCAGAGACTTGTCATGTTCATTCCCTTTGTTCTTTCAATAGAGCGAATGCCCACAGAACACGCGAAAGTGTGAACGAAAGAGGTGCACATCAAAGCTTCACGCACACACACACACACACACAGACCCTTGATGTGTGTATGTCTTTTTTGTTGCAGGTACTGTATTGCTGCTTCAGCACTCTGTTCAAGTAAGCACTTTGTTGTGTCGGTCTTGTAACATGTTGAATGTAAGTTACAGTATAAGGATACTGTACTCACACAGGCGCACACACACATTACAAAATGCTTTAAGATAAAATGGTTCTCTATTAATAAAAACTATTACTATTAAAAACTAGAACCAGTAATAAAGTAATATAATGTAAGGCAACACTGGGTGAGACAACACTCTGGTGCTTTTTAATACTTTAAACACATTTGAGCACATTTACAATGACATGATCAAATCTCATATCATATATGCAATATGACACTGTGTGTTTAAATTGTGTGTCTTTTTTATGTTCCATAGCATACCCAGAAGCATAATATTTGCTGTTTTACTACCACATATAAAAGAAGTGACCTTCTGAGATTTCATTGCAGTGTTTGTGTTTTATTTCAATGACTTTGGTTTATTTGTTTCACTGTAGCCTTGCACCTCCAGAGCTGGAGGTTTGAGTCCCACCTTCAGGTCTGTGTGCAAGCAGTTTGCATGTTCTCCCCATGCATGGTGGGTTTTGTGTACTCTGGCTTCCTCCCACAGGCCAATGATATACAGATTAGATGACAGATTAATTGGTGTTTCCAGTTTGCCTGTAGTGTGTGAGTGAGTGTGTGAGTGTTTGCTTGTGCTTGTGCTCTGTGATGGACTGGCACTCCATCCAGGGTGCATTTTGTATTTTTCAGCCCTGAGTTCCCAATGATAGGTTCAAGGGATAGTATGTGTGTGGTTAAAAAATTTTTTAGGTTTGGTTAAGGAAGTTTTTCTTAGTATCCTGTAGAATTGGCCATAGTTCTTCTTGAGACTTTGACAGTTACACAGTTACACATTTCTACTTTATATGCTACCAGTCAAAGGTTTGGACACACCTTCTACTTCAATGAAGTTTCAATGCAATACACTCATCTGCTGATAGTGAGATGTGCCTGATACTTATGCTCTGTAAAGTCTTCATAACAGCTCTAATCTGAGATGCTGTTAATTGATTTTTGAGGCTGGTAACTCTAAATGAACCCGTCTGCAGAAGAGGTAGGTTTTGTTCTTTTCTTGGTCTTCATGAGAGCCAGTTGCATCATGGTGCTTGATGGGTTTTGCAAATGCACTTGACAGTACTGTTCTGCCATACGGATTATTTTATATCTTTTTCTAGCTTGTGTATATTTTACTCTACATGTCTGATATTTGTGAAAAAATCAATTGTGGGGGTGGGGGGGGGAGGGCGTAAGATGAGTAATAGAACGCATCAAGATGGTTTTTGAAAAAAAATTTATCTGTCTGTTTGTTTGTGCACGCATTACATAAAAAGTAATGACCGAATTTTAATAGGTTTTTCACAGGTGTAACTGTCCGAGCTTGAGATACCATCGTTTGTTTCAAAGATGCTTATTTGAAACTTCAATACGCCCTTATATCATAAAAATTGACCTTGACAAAATCTTATAAACTTTAGTTTATCTCAAAGTTCACCAGATGGAAATGTAAATTTTTTTAAATGCACTTATGAGTCTCCAATTAAATTCCACTCAGACGAAGTTGTGGGCGCATCTACTGTATATATGTACTGTATATGAATAGAACTGCAAGAATCGAAGCCTAATGTGAAGGTCACAATTCTTATCACTCTAATTAGGTACTTGTAACACACCACATATTAATAATTTGAGTGCTGACTATAAGTCTTTATCTATTGGCTTGCTTTAATAATGAAGCACTCATTTACAGTCCCATTAGGATCTGAGGGCAACCAGTTAATAAGTTCCACAAAGATTTAGGTTTCTTCATTTAATTGCTTCTCTGTATCAGGGTTTTTTTTTTTCTTCATGGAAATAATAGCGTTTAAGCAGTAATTAAATATATGGCTCTCCACATGCACTCCCTGACCACTTAGTGATGTCATGGTTTTTGGTGCTAGTCCTACTTGTTTGAGTATTTCAGAAGCTGTTGTTCTACTATCCTTTTTAACGTATAAGGCATGAAAAACAACAACAAAGAAAACATCGAGTGTCAGGCCTGGGGACGTAAACGCCTTGTTGATGAGAAAGGTCAGAGGAGAATGATCAGTCTTGTCCAGTCTGATGAGTAGGCTACTGTAATTAAGCACTATTTATCTGTACTGAGCTGAAAAAGCATCCTAGGATGAAACCTTGAGGTGACAGCTAATGAAGATACCATTGGGTTCCACACTTCTTATGCAAGATCAAGAATCTGTGATGACAGACTAACCAAAGCTGAGCAATTGAAATTTTTCTTTAACTTTCCAGTTTACTGTATTTCAAGATTACATCCAAACACCACCCCCCTCCCCGCCCTTTCTGCTGCTTGATGTTTTTGCCCTTAATGGTTCATATGTTGCGTTGTGTGTTTTTGCCCCTGATGGTTTTATGCATTGTGTCTCTTCCAAATTACTGGCTGATTAATGTAAAATAATGTGCAGGTATGTAGGTGTCCCTAATTCAGTGGACACATTCCATTACAAACAACCTGAGCAAATTGCGCTGAAGTCTAATGCAATTGTAGATGTCAAGGATGGGGGCAGATTTTGAACGGTTGGTGTGGTTATAAAAACAAACATTGAGAGAAGGATTCACTCACTCACTCACTCACTCATTGTCTATAACGCTTTATCCCGTATACTGTACAAGGTCACAGGGGGCATGGAGCCTATGCCAGGAGACTTATGGCACAAGGCGGGGTACACACACATTTGGAAACACTTGTTAAGAGAAGAAAGGGGAGTACATTGAGGAAACCCACCAAGCACGGGGAGAGCATGCAAACTCCATGCACACAGAGGCGGGAAACAAACCTGACCAGAAATCGAACCCAGACCCTGGAGGCGCGAGGCGAAAGTGCCAACCACTAAGCCACTGTGCCGCCTGGGGGAATCACTGTTTAAGATAATCTTTGGAAACAACAAGAAAAAGAAGAAGAAGTCACCAGTTCTCATTAGAGAACGACATCATTATTTTACTTCAATGTTTTACACTTTTTTAAACTTCAAAGCATTCCTTTGGTGCACAAATAGTTGAACTTCATTTGGTCTTCCTTTAAAGTTAAGCCTGTGATGAGAGTAATTAAAAAGGAGCGCACTACTGTTGCTCAATTATTCAAGATGATCCAAAGACAAAGCTTTTACTTCCAGCTGTAATGATTAAAGTTACAGCACGTCTAACAGGAACTTTTAACTCAAGACCTCAGTCTACTGGCTTTTCCCTCTACAACTTAAAAAAAAGATTAATGGATTTGTTCTGATCCAGGAACTACAGTAAACAAAGAGGCCAAATACTTCAGGTGTACAAGTGGCTGCTCTGTAGCTGTTCATTGGCTTCAGTGGTTTCTTGCTATAAGCAAGATAAATGTAATGGATATTTTTAGTTATTGGGAAATACAGAGCCATATGATTTCCAGTGAGCTATAGTACCATCTCCCAGGTGCTGTTCATACCCAACAGCTCCAACACTATTAATCAAAACAGATGGCTCAGAAATACATTAAAGACGAATTTGGCTTCCTTTGCTTGCATCTTAGTTTCTTGTCATGGTGTTTCACAGATAATAATACGTGAAACAAGGCGAATCAGTCAAAAGGCAATTTATTAGCCAACAAAGTCTGCCAAATCCCACCATCTGCTTTTGTTGGAGCTAATCCTAAAATTGAAAGCCATTCTTAACTCCCTGGCAGGTCTGTTATT
Source organism: Clarias magur (assembly GCA_013621035.1). Classification (NCBI taxonomy): domain Eukaryota; kingdom Metazoa; phylum Chordata; class Actinopteri; order Siluriformes; family Clariidae; genus Clarias; species Clarias magur. Next base: position 1,139,669 of record QNUK01000082.1, on the reverse strand, counting down.
TTTCTTTATTGACAGGCCTCTCTCAAAAAAAAAAAAAAAGAAAGAAAGAAAAAGAATGATTAATAATTAAAGTAATATATAGAGGTTTATATATTTGAAGGATGCCTTCACCTTTGATGGTATTAAAGAAAATGTTTAGCAACATAGTAATATTTGTGTCTTAAAAGTTTCTCATCCACAGATCCTTGGTAAGTTGCATTGATGTTTGTGTGTGGGGGAGTTTAAATAAGATATCAAGGAAATAGACAACAGATTAAAATAACAGTTTCATAACCCAGTAATGTTCAACATGTCCAGTAATATATCAAAATGATTGTAACAAATATCCAAATACTAGAAATAGGACATACTGTATAGAATTCCGGCTAAAGCCACAACTTTTCATGTTGAAATCATTAATCTACTGCATATCTTCAAAATTCTTTCACATGGCGAAAGAATAACAATTACAGAAAAGGTCTGCTGGGCAGCACACAGTACACGAAATCCTTCCACTGCTTGTCTTATATAAATAATATATTTGTCTTTCTAATTATGCATTTTATCTCCAAACCATCTACCTCTGTGTTTGCGTAAATAGACAGCACTGTCACAGTACGTTGGTGATTTTGCACACACTGAATAATGGCTAATTCTCCCTCCACTACATACTAATGAAGCGGGGCGTTTGCTAAGGCATGCTAACACCTTACAGGGGTTTCTTTTATTCATGAACCATGAGAGGTAATGCTGTTGAATTTTAGATGTAGCTAAAAGTGCCAGACAAGCACTAAAAATGAAAATACAGCTTTATGCCTTCACGGTTACAATATATACACTACATTTTGTTACACTTAAAAGTAGGTCTAGGAAAACCTAATAATATTGCATGAATAATGACCACATGCAACCGCATGCAATCCGACCTTTTCGTGTTAGTCGCAGTATTTTTATTCAGATAATCATGTTAAAATATAACATATGCTTTGGCAAAATAGCATAAAATTGGTGCTGGTGTGAGAGTATATATTACTGCAGGGTTTTTTTTTTTTTGCATTGTTCCCGTTGCAGCATTGCCAATGTTGGGCTTAAACAAGCAGTAATCTTGCTGTAAGTTACACACTCCTAGAGCACATCCATATACCCTTGTATAAATGCCATTTCTGTACCATACACAAAGAATATAATTTTCTCTCTTATATCTTATATCTCTATTCTCACTCTGGGCAGGGGGAGCTCGGTGGTTAAGAAGTGAGACTGCTGAGTGGAAGGTCACAGGTTCAAACCTCAGAACCATCAAGCTACCACTGTTGGGTGCTTTAGCAGGACCTGTAGCCCTCAACTCCACTCAGCCATGACATATGTGTACAATATATCACTAAGTGATGTGATTTCATGATAAAAGGGTATTTCTAGTGCATTATTTAATCTATACCGCACACTTTTAAAAAACAGGCTGTATTTAATGAACAGATATGCCAGGTGAAAATCAGAAAAAAGCAATATCTTCTATATTGTTCCTGTAAACAAATTAACCCACTTACCAAACCCATAGAAGGAATATTCATTTTCCATAACTAATTCATACGCTCTGCACAGTCACTGCAGTATTATGCTATTTGAAGTCGTTCTTTTTGAAAATGCAATATCATGATATCCCTAAATCCATGACCTGTCCTGTTATCAAAGTAAGAAGCAAAGCATGAATTTTTCATATACTTCTATGCATAGTTGGGAGCTTCGCTGCTCTGGGCCAAACTGTATTTAAGATAGAAGTTCCCTTAGTCTCTCTGACCACTTTATGATTAAAACTTCACAATTAAGATGTTAATGCTTTCTTAATTATGAATTAATATTTTTTGTGCACATTCTTGCACAGCATATACATTAATAATCAAGTGAGTCTTATATGCATAGGTAGTTATATGTAATTGTGATATCTTTTGCTATTATTTTTAATTCATTCTATAAATGAAAATAGTTACTTTTAGAATTTATGAATATAAGTTATGTTATTAGGTGCCTGTTTACAAATAATATAAAGGGTGTAGGTTATTATTTCAATTATTTGTTCTTAGGCAATTTCAGGTATTTTATGTCCAATCTAAAGCTTAATACAGCATAAATTATAAATACAAATTTCAAGTGTGGTATATACACTGTGTATATAAAAAAAAAACTCTACACACGGTTTTAAGTAGGCCATAAAAACTGTCCTTTCTAGCATACAGTGCCGTGAAATAAGTGTATGCTCCTTCCTGAACATTTAATTTTAAAAAAATATTTCTTACATATAAATAATTCAGAACATGAAACAAATTTGCATATTATACAAAGGAACTGCAGGCTTTACTTGCTTCAGTTAAGGTCAGTGTTCACGATTCAACAATAAGAAAGAGTGTGCAAAAATGGCATCAGTGGGAGAGTTTCAACTGGAAAGCCACTACTTACCAATAAGAACACAAATACCCATCTAAGGCACATATTTGCCCAAAAATATCTTGAATACTTCCAAAACCTAATTAAGGTTTCAGAGCGGCCTAGTCAAAATCTGATTGAAAGGACCATAAACACGCCATTCATACTTGAAAGCCCTCAAATGTGGCTGAATTAAAACAATTCTGAAAAGAAGAGCGGACCAAAATTCACATATAGGGCCAGGTAGGTTTGGACAGCTTTTTCCCTCAATAAATAAGACCTTTTCTCTATGTACTCTGTAATAACTATGTTATTTTTGTATTTTTGTTAACATTTGTTGTTTGATTATATGAATCATTAATCACGTGTGACAAATATGCAAAAAAAAATAATAAAATTCTGAAAGGGCCAAATACTTTTTCACTGAACTGTATGCCACAGCCCTTACCAACCTTAGTTTGGTCATTTCCCTCCATGTGCATCCCTACACATTTAATTCTAATCCATGCACCATGTGGACAGATAATAAAATATTAAATATAATATTAAAATATCAGGAGAAAAATACACCTCAGGATCAACCAAATATCAATTTTGCTCCTTTATTTGAATACGTTTTAGCTTTTGCCTCATTTTGAAACAAATATTATCCATATTTCGGAAGCAGCACTTGACGATTTTAGCCATACTGTGCATCAACAGAAAAAACATTCACATTTGGGAACTGAGCTGTGAATTACACAGATTTTCGCCAATTAATAGAAGTCTTTGAGCTCATGTATGTGGTAGAAGACAGATATCGCCCCCTTTGTTATGTGTTGTGCTGTTATAACAAGAAAAAAAAGATGTATCTGGTTGGCTTCATGTGTTTCAGAGGAAGTATGTGCTTTCCCTTTTTCAAACATTTGCTTAGAATAACTATGGTTTCAATATTGTGGCTTGCTACTGAAGTCATTAATGATATACAGTAAGTACAAAGCACTATGACAGAGCTACACTTTGTCTACAGTGGCACTACATAAAGGCATGGAAAAGCTGACAATTTGATATGTTAATGCCATGGATACCAGTAAATAATTATGAGATAAGCAGTCGGTGGATCTACCACATGACTATGTTTCACCAATCAGACGTAGTAACAATAATCACATGACTCCTTTTGACCAATCAGCCGTAATAACAATTACCACGCAGAGTCACATTGTCACGGACTAACCGGAGATGAAGCAGAAGACTAGCAGTTAGCCCTGTAGCGTGGATGGTAAACCCAAACGCGGAAGTAGCGCGAGCAGGCAGGATAACCACGCTAGTTATTCTTAGAACTCTCCCGAAGCGAGAGCAAGAGTTTACACAAATAAACCCGCGTTCTAAATACACACACCCAATCAGAAGCGATAACCCAAGAAAGTGAGTACTCACGTTTGGACGAGCGAGGCGTCGGCGATAGCATGGGCATAACTCAATGACTGAGCAATGTGAGGCGTCATCTTGTTTCCTTTTATGCTTCCTGAAACCCGACCGTATTACTTCCGGGTCCTAGTGCCGGTCGTGTTATGAGTGTGCATGACAGTACCCCCCCGTCCAGGACCGACTCTCGACGGTCCTGGGGTGGAGGATACCCGACGACGGTAGTCCCGGATGAGTTCGGGGTCTAAGACAAACCGAGCCGGAATCCAAGATCGCTCCTCGGGACCGTAACCTTCCCAATCCACCAGGTACTGGAGCCCTCTGCCCCGAGGACGTGAGTCAAGGATCCGGCGAACGGTGTAGGCGGGACCACCCTCAATCATACGGGGAGGAGGAGCAGGGTGGGTGGGTGGAACCATTGGTGAGGTGATGAAGGGTTTGAGCTGGGAGGTGTGGAATACCGGATGGATCCGGAGCGCCGCAGGCAGCTGGAGCCGGTAGGTGACAGGGTTAATCCGGAGGTTGATGCGGTATGGTCCGATGAATCTGGGTGACAGTTTTCTTGACTCAGTCTGCAGGTGTAGGTTTTTTGTCGATAGCCATACCTTATCACCTACTTGGTACATTCGTCCCGGTGGGTGTCGACGGCGATGTTGCAGGGTGTAACGGCGGTTGGCCTTTTGAATGGCGTGGTTTGCTTGTCTCCAAAGCCGTCGACACCGGCGAACCAACTGTTGGGCCGACGGCACCTCCACCTCCGGTTCTTGATGGTCGAACATCGGAGGTTGGAAGCCGTAGCATACCTCAAATGGGCTTAGGTTGGTGGCAGAAGATAGGTGGAGGTTGTGGGACAGTTCAGCCCAAATGAGGTAGCGGGCCCAGGAGCACTGGCGATCAGCAATGAAGCATCTCAGGTAGCGCTCCAGTTGTTGGTTGGTTCGCTCCGTCTGACCGTTAGTCTGTGGATGGTAACCGGAGGACAGACTGCAGGTGGAATTGATCAGACGGCAGAAGGCCTTCCAGAACCGGGACGTGAACTGGGGCCCCCTGTCCGAGACGATGTCCTTTGGGAACCCATGCAGGCGGACTACGTGCTCTAATATCAGCTCGGCTGTCCTTTTAGCTGACGGGAGACCGGAGAGGGCCACCAGGTGAACAGCTTTGGAGAACCGGTCGACGATGGTGAGGATGGTGTCCCTTCCTTCAGAAACCGGCAGGCCCGTGATGAAATCAACGGCAATGTGTGTCCAGGGTCGGCGGGGAACCGGGAGTGGTTGAAGTTCCCCGGGCGATGGTCTGTTGCTGTCCTTGGACCTGGCACACACTGGGCACGCCTGGACGAACTCGTCTACGTCTTTTTTCATACTGGGCCACCAGAAAGCACGTTGTACAAACAGTAGGGTCCGCCGTTTCCCGGGGTGTCCTGAAAGGGGGGAGGAGTGTCCCCACTGGAGTACTTCGGCCCTGATGGCATTGGGGACATAGAGTCGGCCAGGCGGCACACCTGCTGGTTCGGTCTCCGTAGCTTGTGCCTGGCGAACCCTCGTTTCCAGGTTCCACCTGAGCGGTGCGAGGATCTTGGTGGGTGGCAGTACAGGCGCGGGGTCCGCCCGGGGGACGTCTTCCTCGTGTTGTCGGGAGAGGGCGTCGGCTTTGGTGTTCTTGGACCCCGGGCGGTATGACAGGTGGAAATTGTAATTCTCGAAGAATAGTGCCCACCGCGCCTGTCTGGGGTTCAGCTGCTTTAAGGTGCGGATTGTGATGAGGTTTTGGTGGTCGGTCCAGACGATGAACGGCTCTCTGGCGCCCTGGAGCCAGTGTCGCCATTCCTCCAAGGCCCACTTTATGGCCAGCAGCTCGCGGTCCCCTACTCCGTATCGCTGCTGAGTGGCGTCAAATTTCTTGGAGAAAAAACTGCAGGGGTGCAGTTTTTGGTCTGGACCTCGCTGGGAGAGAACAGCCCCGGCGCCCACATCCGAAGCGTCCACCTCCACAACGAATGGTTTGTCAGCATCCGGGTGAAGGAGGATGGGAGCAGTGGTGAAGCGGCGACAGAGCTCATGGAAGGCAGAGACGGCAGTTGGGGTGAGGTTGAAGGGGTGAGATGATGGGCGGGTCAGAGCGGTTAGTGGCGCTGCAACGGTACTGTAGTCCCGGATAAAGCGGCGATAGAAATTGGCAAACCCGAGAAATCTCTGGAGCTGTTTAAGATAGGTAGGGGCCAATGACTCACAACTTCCAGTTTCTGCGGGTCCATGGCCACACCCTGGGGTGAGATGACAAAACCCAGGAACGTGGTGGAGCGCTCGTGGAAAGCGCACTTCTCCAACTTACAGTACAGCTGGTGGGCGAGCAATCTCTTTAGAACCGCTCTGACATGCTGGATATGCTCGTTGACAGTTCGGGAGTAGATGAGGATGTCGTCAAGGTAGACGAACACCCAACGGCCTAACATGTCTCTGAGAACGTCATTGATGAATTGTTGGAAAGCGGCAGGTGCGTTGCAGAGACCAAACGGGATGACCAGACTTTCGTAGTGTCCTGTAGGGGTGATGAAGGCCGTCTTCCACTCATCGCCCTCTCTGATGCGCACCAAGTTGTAGGCGCTCCGGAGGTCCAACTTAGTGAAGATGGTGGCACCAGAGAGGGCGTCCAGGGCAGAGTTGGTAAGAGGCAGTGGATGTCGGTTTTTTATGGTGATATTATTGAGCCCCCGGTAATCGACACAGGGACGTAGACTACCATCGCGTTTTTTCACGAAAAAGAACCCCGCAGCGGCAGGTGAGGAGGAGGGCCGGATGGTACCATGGCGAAGTCCGCTGGAAACATACTCCTCCATCGCCTGCGTCTCGGTGTTGGATAATGAATAGAGGTGGCCGCGGGGTGGTGTCGCACCTGGCTGAAGATCGATCGCCAGGTCGTATGAGCGATGAGGAGGTAGGTGGGTAGCGCGTCTTTTGCAAAAGACTTCAGCCAGGTCCCGGTAGTCTAGCGGGATTTTGTCTGTGTCGACATCGGGGGCCTCGGACTCCCTAGAGCACGTCCCAGCCTCGGCCCGTAGGCAAAGCTCAGTGCAGGTCGGCCCCCATTGTAGGATCCGGCTTTGGGTCCAGGATATGAGCGGGTCATGTTGCAGCAGCCAAGGGTGTCCGAGGATGATGGGTGGTGACGAAATGGTGGTGGTGTGAAACTGGATCTGTTCTCGATGCTGGTTGATGATGAGGGTGATAGGTTGGGTTTGAAAGGAGATGGGGCTGGAGGAAAGAGGCCGACCGTCGACTGATGTAATGGTTACGGGCTGGGATAACGCCTCGATCTTTATCCCCAATTTTTTGGCATAGGAAGAGTCAATGAAGTTACCTGCTGCCCCGGAGTCGACGAACGCGGTACTTCCGACCCGTTTGTGGCCAAACTGGAGATGTACTTTTACCGTGAGACGGGAATCACTGGTCAGGGTGGTGGAGAGGGACATGGGACCCGGTGAGTTCCTCCCATTTCTCACCGGGGCTGCGCGTTTCCCGGCCGCAGAGGACAGATGGCCCGATGATGTGCAGAGGATCCACAATACGCGCAGAGCCCCTCTCTGAAGCGGCGTTCCCGTTCTGCAGCGGTTAAGGAGGCGCGCCCTAATTGCATGGGTTCCCCGGCTCCTGTGTCAACCACGGCGGGAGGTGGAGTACCGACGGTTCTGGTGGGTGCTGCAGTGAATGAGGCGTGGACTTCTGGAACTGGAGAGCGGGAGAGGAAGGGCGTGGTGTGAGGTAGTGCTGTCATGATGGGTGGCAGGGTACGGGGAGCTGGCTTGGGGCGAACGAGCAGCCGTTGGTCGATCCGGAGGGCGAGTTGAATTAAACCCTCCAAGGTCGCTGGGAGCTCTCGTCCGGCGACCTCGTCTTTTATCCGTGAAGCCAGTCCCTCGTAGTAGGGAGTGCGGAGTCTCCCCAGTCGGTCTGTACGGCGAGAGTGCGAAACTCCGCGGTGTAGCGGCTCACGGACGACCCTCCCTGCTTTAGATGGTATAATTTAGAGTCGGTCTCCACCTCAGCAGCCGGATGCTCAAAGGTGAGTTTAAGCTGGCGGGTGAATTCTGTGTAGGAGTAGGCGACATCTGAGTCTGAACGAAGAACCGCCGTGGCCCACTCAGCTGCCTGCCCGGATAGCAACGAAACGAGAAGAGCAATGCGCAGTCGGTCTGTGGAGTATCTGGTGGAATTAAACTCAAACACAAGATCCAATGCAGTTAGAAAAACACTGCACTTCCCATCCGTGCCATTCCATTTATCCGGTAAAGATAGAAAAACATCAGAAGGTGGAGAGGGAGTTGGCGGCGCAGCAGCCGCTGCGATGGGCGTGGCCACAGCCGGCTGAGCGGCCGCCCCGCGGAGGATCGCATTCTCCTGTCGCAGCTCCGCCACCTCGCGGCGCAAGGCCGCGACGCCCTGGAGCTCCGTGCGGAGCGATGCGACTTCACCACGGAGCTGATCGATCAGCTTAGCATGCCGGTCAACCACATCGCAGAGGTGAGCAAACTCCGCTGGGTTTACTGCCGGTGGCTCAGTCATTCTGTCACGGACTAACTGGAGATGAAGCAGAACACTAGCAGTTAGCCCTGTAGCGTGGATGGTAAACCCAAACGCGGAAGTAGCACGAGCAGGCAGGATAACCACGCTAGTTATTCTTAGAACTCTCCCGAAGCGAGAGCAAGAGTTTACACAAATAAACCCGCGTTCTAAATACACACACCCAATCAGAAGCGATAACCCAAGAAAGTGAGTACTCACGTTTGGACGAGCGAGGCGTCGGCGATAGCATGGGCAGAACTCAATGACTGAGCAATGTGAGGCGTCATCTTGTTTCCTTTTATGCTTCCTGAAACCCGACCGTATTACTTCCGGGTCCTAGTGCCGGTCGTGTTATGAGTGTGCATGACACACATGACCACATGGTTGGGTATTGTTATGTAATAGCAGAGAGTTGACCAGCATGTGGGTGAGAAAATTATGATCAGAAATAATGTCTAATTTAATGTTTTTATAGGCCAAGTGATGTGTCAAAAATTGTAAACATAAGGAAACCCATCAAACAGCTGGGTGAACAAATGAATCGTGGAAAAGAACTTCCATTATTTCAGAAACTGATCTCCACCTACTCCAATCATGTGTCTGACAAACCAGCAACCACTAGACTATGCTGAGAATTGCAGAAAATACTGTATCGCATTTGTTCTCCTCTCCTGGGTTTAGACGTCAATTATCGTGAACCACTTCTGAACACTGCTGTGCATTAAGACGAGCAGAAGGGCAGCTCTTTACAAGAAAAGTAGTGTAGGAGGGCCAGCCAGCTGTCAAGCTTTCAAATGGGGTTAGAATAATACTGATGTTCAGGGTAATATAGCACCAGTCTCAATTTATTAAAACAAGTTTCGAAGTTTCGAATTGTAAAGGGCAGCCAAGTTAAGTGGAAGGACTGCATGCCTGCGTTCCCGAAGAGAAAGTTTCCACTCATAGCTGAGATGTAAGGCTCAACGAGGCAGATGGGGCTCTCGAAAATGAGTTTGATTCCAGCGAGCGTAGGGGAACCCTGGAGATTCAGGGAAAATTTAATGCACGCACCATTTGGTCCTTTAATTTCAGCCTCCTGACTGAAGGTACAGTGCTCTATGGCTGAGTGCTTCCTTTCCTCATTACAAAGGCTGCTAGGCGCACTCTAGAGATTCTCTCCCATCAGGTTTACTAGATATGACTTATTAAAAACCCATACAAGCTCTTCATAAACAGAGGCCATTTTTAAAGACTTGAGAATGCTCCGTGAAATCCGTGAGAATGCTCCATATCGCTATTTTAAGGAATACTTACCTTACTTAAAATAACATTTGATTGATACAGTAGATGCTTTCCAAGTACAGAGAGAGAGAGAGAGAGAGAGAGAGAGAGAGAGAGAGAGAACCGTCGGAGTCTAACAATTTGGTATTTGGCATGTGTGCTACATGTATGGGAGATTAATAAAAAAATGTCTGCAAGGATTATCAACTCTTTGTTGTAGATTGGCCAAATTGGCTTATTTATGATCATATATTTTAAAAAGTGTCAGTAATAATACACAATTCTTTGTGTAGCAGCCTCTAATTGCCTCTTTTTGTAACCATTTAATAAGTCTATAATTTATGATTATATCCAGTGTTTGGAGACCAAGCCTGTGCTATAGCGGAATGAATAATGCTAGCAGAAATTCCTCTAGCATGATGGCCTACACATGGATTCTGTGATATTTATGACCAATTTGGAGGCTATAACTCAAATAATAAAATATAAATGTCATACAGTAAAGGCTGGTGCGATATGGGCTTCTTCTTTTTTTTTCTTCCATTTTTCATTCCATTTTTCATGGAGAAATATTCCACAACTAAAAGTGCTAGAGGCTTAATCATGTGTCATAAAATATGAGTAGAGGGGGTTTAGCCTGTATTCTATATTTTGGAAATTTCCTGTCTGAGGACATATTTCTGGTAACAGCTTCAAAGTGAAGCGGAAAGTTGAAGTAAAATGGAAGGTATTTTTGCAAATCATCTCTATTAACAAGCCTTGAGCTATTTTTGGATGTTCGCTATTTTTATTTATGTTCATTTTTATTTTATTTTTTTCACAATTGAGCCCAGAGGTTGGTTTTCAGGAAAAGAATTATACTTGTAAAGTAGCTAAAATGCACTGTCAAGAAGAGAGCAAACTGGGTTTGATCAGATTGTTATGTAAAAGCCTTTCAAAAGGAGTGTTGAATTAGGAACAGGTACTGTATATAGAATCCTTGATTACCAGAATAATTTCTTACCAATGCTCAGTTCATTTACGCTCATAGTTTGCTTGGCACATTTTCCTTGCAACTCTGGTGAGACATACAGATGTCCACTTTAATATGAACACCTGTACATCACAATCAAAATCAGAACGAGAATCAGGTTTATTGCCAAGTAGGAATCTGTCTTGGTAATGTGGTACAAACGGTTGATAAAACGCACACATTTAAACAATTAGTACTAAAGTGCATAATCACTACAAACTAAAACTGGGCTCATATTCAGTAAACATTCCTGGGGTTAATACAACACTCAAAATGGTACTTAATACTGGGGAATTTATATATACTGTATATACAGTACTGTGCAAAAGTCTTAGAAATAGGAAGGAGCGAGTGTGACGAAGTCACCAAAAGAAATCATATTCTCCAGCATGTTCAGTAAAACCTAACAGCTGTTTTATTTATTTATAAGACTTTTGCACAGTACTATATATTAACATAACATTGTATATTAATACTGAAGACACTGAAAATGATGACAGAATAAATATGGAATTATGTCGCCAACAAAACAAACAAAATAATCCAGGCTATGTTTTATATCTTTGATTATTTTGCTTTAATAACAGCCTCTCCATTAGCCTCATGAGGAAGTCACCTGGAATGGTTTTTAAACAATCTTGAAGGAGTTTCCAGAGGTGTTGAGTACTTTCATCCCAAACCATCTCATTTGGATTTAGATTGAGATATAGATTGTTGGAAAACAAATGATAGTCCCACTTAAGTGCAAACTATCCATTATCTCCCAAATGAGGATGGGTTTCCTGTAGATTCTGGTTCCTCTCAAGGTTTCTCTCGATTGCCATCTCGGGGAGATTTAACTTGCCACTGTCACCCACGGCCTGCTCCTCAGGGACAATCATACAGTTATGATTTATCCATATTTTCTCACATTTCCATAATTTTCCTTTTAATTCTGTAACGCTGCTTTGCGCCAATGAAATGTTAAAAGCGCTACACAAATCAAATTTAATTTAATTTAACTTAGTGTGGCATGTTGCTGCAAAATGCTGGTTAAATGCGCCTTCATTTTTGGAAGGCCCCAACAGAGTCACCAGCAAAGCACACCCACACCATCACCACGCTATGTCTGCAGCTTGAACTCAGAGAAGCATTTATGTGGGCTTTAAACCGAGGTGCTGTAAATAAGTTTCTGAGGATGGTATTTCTAATAAGCTTATCCGAGCAGAGGAAGCTCTTCCTCTTCCTGGAAAGTTCTTCATGAGAGCCAGTTTCATCAAAACGTTTGATTTTTTTAAGTGTGAAATGTTTTTTTCTTGGGAATACATTCAAAGTGCTTGAGATTTTCCGATTGATTGACCTTCATTTCTTAAAATAATGATGGTCTGTCTTTTCTCTTTACTTAACTGAGTGTTTCTTGCTATAATATGGATTTGTACAGTAGTTCTAGTAGCACTAATAGGGCTATTGACTTTGTACTTACCCTTCCCTATGCACAAGACAACTGATGATCTAAAACATATTAAGAAGGAAATTTTCTTTACAAATTCACTCTTGTCAACTCACACCTGTGAATTGAAAACCATTCCACATGACTACCTTGTGAATCTGATGATAGAATGCCATGAGTTTGCCAAGCTGTCATCAATGCTAAATGTAGAAAAAATATATAATTCATACACTTATTCAAACAGCCAATCATATGACAGGTGCACGATGCATAGGACAGATCAAGCTCATGTTTAAACATCAGAATGGGGTCTCGGCAATGTTGACTTGTCATCTTTGTTGGTGCAGAATCAATCGTATGAGTGTTTCAAATGCTGTGTCTCTGCTTCAACAGTCTCTAGATTTCACAAAAAGCTGTTAGAAAAACAAACAAAGAACAAAACATCAGATGATTGGCATTTCATCTTTGATGAGTGACATGTGAGAGAATGTGTCCATATTAGTTTTGAGCTAAATGGAGAGATATAGGTATAACATACTTAGCTAATCCGGTGGAACTGGTGGAACTATGTTGAGCAAAGAAGTTACAACACGCAGATTGCACAACACGCTGAACCTTGTTAGATGTGCTTCAAAAGCAGGAGACTACACTGGACTTTACGCCTGTCAACCTGAAATAGGAATCTGAGGCTACAGTGGGCAGAGACTTACAAAAATTACATAAACATGAATTATTTATTACTTATTTATTTATTTTTGCAGCGCTGCTGATTGGACAAAAGCATGAATGAGCATATGCACAGGATTTTCTTTTTTATTGTAGACAGTGAGTATTTTTACATGCCAGGTCATTTTTTGAGCCAGGACATTTTTTGAGCTCTTCAGAATTGATCTGAAATATTTTTTAAGATTCAATTATTGTTTACATGTACCTTAGATCACAGTGAAATGATTTTCTTTCACATATCCCGGTTAAGAAGCTGAGGTCAGAGTGCATGGTCAGCCAGGATACACCACCGCTGGAGCAGATAGTGTTAAGGGCAATCCTCAAGGGCTCAACAGTGGTAACTTGGCAGTGCTGGGCTTGAACCATGACCTTGTGATCGGAGCCTTACCGTTTGAGTCATCACTGCTCTTACATTATACAGTAAATTCATCTGTGATTAAAATACAGTGGTAAATATTTCTTAGCTTTGCACTGTGTCAAAATGAGGCCACTTTCATAAGGCTCCAAGGGTAAGTAATAAATTCAGCAAGCTGGCAAATGTACCCACGACAGTCAGATGTCGATAATCTATAAACAGCCGAGCTTATTGCCATAACAGTAAAGCGAATTGATCTAAGCTGCTCAGCAGTGATTTTGAAAATAACTGAATAAAATATCAGCTCCCAGAAACAAAGTCACTAGCCACGAGCTTACAGGTAGCTGATCCTGACTGTAGTAAAATGCATTAATTAATGCCATTTTGACATAATAATCATTCTGCATAAATGTCAAGCTATGGGTCAATTTAAAATGCATGATATGCATAAGCAGTATTTTTGCCCTTCATCTTACAGTAGTAGCTGCTGCATTATAATTAGGATGTCTTAAAAGCTTGCATGAATTAACTTCTAATTAGAATAAAACTTAATTTGTTTTACTTTGAATTATTGCAGTGTCCAGCCTGAACAAAAAAATGAACGACTCATAAATTTTGGAGCATCAATCTTTCAAAGGTAGAAAATATTACTTCAGACCTTGGAAGTAATACGACATTACTTACGAGGAATAATGCACACGTATTATCATTCTACTTTCTATCCCCTATCTCTGCTATGTTTTGTGAAATATTAAAATGTTCAGCTGTGGCAAAATTGTTTTTGTGTCTAAGCTTTTCATTCCAAATAAACCTGAAGAAATTTAGTCACCGGTAACGGACGAATGAAATCGATTGATTGAAGCTGCTTCAGTTGCCAAGCAATCTCAGTGATATCTCGTAAGGGAAATAGGTGTAACAGAAGGAAGAGGAAAACAACCAATTACACTGTGATTCACGGAATTGGGGATTGCAATCACTCCCAGGTAATTGGAAAAGACGTCAATTTTAATTTGGTAACGGGTTTAAATTTAGTTCCCCAAGTACTAATCATGCATTATCTCTTATTAGATTTTGTTTGTCTTTATGCACGGTGTCTTTATGGATGGGAAAACCCTTCACAGGGTTAGAAATGGACACTTCTTACTATATACAGTATATTTAATTCCTGAAATAAAATGAGAAAAGAGAAATTGTACATTTATAATTGCAAATTATAAATTGCTATAATAATAATTATTACAATTTATAAATTATAACATTTTAATGTCTCCTTACCTGCAAAAGGAAAAAAGTGACAAACCGAGACTAAAAACAATAAAAACTAAAAACTGTTATTTCCTGAAATCATTAGGCAGCCCAAAATCTTTCAAAGAACATGAGACAATATTTTATTCACAATAGAACATAAAGGACATAAATGTTTAAACTGAGAAATTTTAGACGTTTATGCACAAAATGAGCTCATTTCAAATTTGACACTTGCTACAGGTCTAAAAAAAAGTTGGGATGGGGGCATGTTTCCCATTGTGTAGCATCTCCTCTTCTTTTCAAAACAGTTTGAAGACGTCTGGGCCTTGCAGTTATGAGTTTCTGCAGTTTTGGTGTTGGAATGTGGTCCCATTCTTGTCTGATATTGGTTTCCAGGTTCTGAAGAGTTAGAGAGTTGGATGCAGGCAGACCAATTCAGCACCCAGACTCTTCTACTATGAGACCATGATGTTGTAATAGCTGCAATATGTGCTTTTGCATTGTTCTTCTGAAAAACACAAGACCACCCCTGAAATTGATGTAATCTAAAACCTTCATATACCTTTCAGCATTCATATTGCCTTCCTTTTTTTACTGTATGCAAGCTGGCC
The DNA here is from genome assembly GCA_013621035.1 of Clarias magur. Taxonomy (NCBI): domain Eukaryota; kingdom Metazoa; phylum Chordata; class Actinopteri; order Siluriformes; family Clariidae; genus Clarias; species Clarias magur. The sequence goes on along the minus strand of QNUK01000082.1, from coordinate 1,124,662 downwards.
ATACTTTGTGCACTTATGCACCCCATACCATCAGAGATGCTTGCTTTTGGACTGAATGCTGATATGCTGTGACTTCCAACAAGAATGTCAAATTTGGACTCATGTGACCATAGAATACTTTTCCACTTTGAAACAGTCCATTTTAATTGAGCTTTAGCCGACAGGACACGATGTTTAGAACTTTAGCTAGTATCTGCAGATGGCACGGCGGATTGTGTTTACCGGCAGTGGTTTAAGGAAGTATTCCTGGGCCCATTTAATAATGTCAATGACACAATCATGCTGATAAGTGAAGCAGTGTAGTCTGAGGTCCCAAAGATAATGGCCATCCAATAAAGGTCTTTGGTCTTGTCCCTTACGCATAGAGATTTCTCCAGTTCCTCTGAATCTTTTGATGATGTTGTGCACTGTAGATGATGAGATTTGCAAAGCTTTTGAAATTTGACATTGAGGAACATTGTTTTTAAGGTATTCCACAATCCTTTTATGCATTCTTTCACAGATTGGAGAGCTTCTGCTCGTCTTTACTTCTGAGAGACTCAAATTTGAATTGAGCTCATTTAGTGGATAAAAGTGTAAAATTTCTCAGTTTAAACATTTATTATGTTCTATTGTGAATAAAATATTGGCCCATGTGATATGAAAGTTTTTTTTTTTTTTTTAATTTAAAAAACGTCCCAACTTCGGATTTGGTTGTATATAAATAAATAAAAATGAATTAATGAATAAATGAATAAATAAATAAATAAATAAATAAGATCATTAATTATAAATTTGACCATGAAATTTCTCTCTTTATATCAGCTTTCATAGAATAACATACAGTCAGACCTGCTTCATCACTTCATCCAGTAAATACATCATAGCCTGTTAATAATAATAATAATAATAATAATAATAATAATAATAATAATAATAATCCCTAAATAAGTTTGATTGTTTGTTTGCTTAAGCAAAAAGAACTATCAGATAACTGGAAAATGTTTGCAATTTTTAATCCACAGCATGTTAGAGCCATCAGTGGCCAAAAGCCAAGTAAGCAAAATTAGCCACGCTCTCTGAGTGGGAGAGACGGCATACACTTTCTATCTTGTCAATCAGAGTGACAATAGACAGTCATGGCCATCTGTGAGGTCATGTATGTGGAAAAGGGCAGATAACACTTCCTTTGTGAAGCAGTATGAGCAGCAGCTCAAATAGATGTACTTGGCTGGCTTCACATATCTCAGCGGAAGAACGTGTTAGTTTGTAGTTTATTCGAATTCTTTATATTTACATATAATGGACATTATCTCCAGAGTCTTTAAACAGCACTGAGATTACCTTTACCTGCTGAAAATTAGATTTTTTTAAAAATCTTAACTGACTTTAATTTTATCCTGATTTTAACTGCAATCTACAGTATAGTAACCTAATCTACACCCAACTACAGGGACATTTTAATAGTCAAAACAATTATTCTAAAGAGTCACAAGGTTACAACAAGAAATGAGTGATCACTTTGATTACCCAGTAATATCCAGATAAGGCTTTGTTCCATCACTTGTAGCAATCAAACACAAGTCTCATCACTGTCTCTTCACTCCACTAACTCGCTGATTAATTCAGTAAGTTCAGTTCTGCTGGGTAAATTTCTCATAATTGCATTAATTTGTTGAAATTTTCAAACTCTGTCTATTGTCTTCCGCATGTGTGTAAGCTTGTTTCATTATTTTGAAGATGCGCATCATAGAAAATTTGACAGCTGGTATCTGATTACAAAACTGAATTGAATAGGCTTATGTGTGTTGTGCTGTGGCACAGAGCTACTTGACATTCACCGTTTGAGAAAATACACAAACCGAGCAAGACTCCACACATCTTTAAGCTCGTTGCTCGACTGTGTCCGTGTTCCCAAAAAGAATAACCATGGCAAAGTCAGTAAAAATAATGCAGGTCATTTTGGCAAATTTCGTTTCCTTAAAGGTGAGGTGTTGAAGTGAGCTACAGTACATGCAGACGGGGTTTTGTTTTTGTTTGTTTGTTTCCTAGAGTGAATTTCAGTCATTTTTCCCAGACCACAATTTCCTCCTCTCTCCTGTTCTCTTCCACCCACTCCCTCTCTTGTCCATTACTGCAGCATTTTTACAGGTCACATGTCACATGAAATAATATTTCAAGTTGACACCAAGTTAAAGGGAGAAAATAAATCGACATTTTGTGCTTTACAACAACATAAAATAGACGGAAAAGGCTGACGAGTAGCAAGAAAGAGCTTTCGTGACACAGTCTTATGTTAATCTAATGGGAACAAATATCTAAAGCTCCGAATTGCAGTCACTCAGCATGGCCTTGGGGCGTTAACACTGATTTCATGCCTCCCTTAAAACACAATACCTACAATAACGTTCATGCACAGGAGTGTTTCTGAGCGCTTCGAATTCCATCACACTGCTTTCTACAGAGTCGCACGCGAAGTGTCGCCGAGAAACCGGGTAGAACCACTGGAAAGAAAAAAAAGGAACAAAGGAAAATAGATTATATGGTTCAACCATTTATCAAGGGCAAGCAGATAGATATCTATTCAAAGTACTGTAGTGCCACGATTCTGAAATCCCAGGTCTATCTGCAGCCTCATGGTTGTGATATGTGGTGCATCTGCCTTTGCTGAATTCGACGCTGAATTTAATTTAAAACAGAGCGAGAGGGATTACATACAAAACATACTTAAAAAGTGTCCTTCCTTGTGCTTTATTGTGCTCTTGAAAGTAGGATTGCTTCCAGGGTGTCTCAAATTTCTCCTTTGGCTCGGGTTTTAGTTTAATAAACTTCAGGAAAGTTGTGCTTGGTTTTGGATTAAATATGATTGCTCTTCTATGAGCAGACTCTCAGGCCACTATCTCTCCTTACACCTGTGTTAGACCCTTTAGAATTTTTTTTCTTTCCACGTAGCATTAGTAGTCTTCAGTGGAAAATGCCTAGACTTTTATGCCTAGATATATTTCAAAAAATGCATTACTTTATCCCTCTTCTGTTTGCCAAGGAATAATTGGGAGCGACTGTTCTTGTTAACATGACTGCTCTTCTCGCTGACTACATTTGCTTTTCATTTTCAAGCTCGGGAAAGAAACAAACATTGCTCATGAAAAGCATTTAACATTCAGTGAATATTAATTTCATCGCACATTCAAAGTATTGTTGCATTATTCTGTCGCAGCTCTGAATCACTCTTATAACAAAAGCCATTTTTACACAGTATGTCCTACTTCAGCGGCGCTTCGATCGAATCCGATCTGGAAAAACGCCCCCAGAAGAAGGCCGTCCTTCTGTTAACAAACCATTAGGTACTCAATAATAACAACACATTTAAGCACTATAAGCGATGTGAGAGACGTCAGCTAGAATTTACACCCACTTGCATGTATACACAGATGCTCACATGGACGCATGCTACGGAAAAAGAAAAGATGCCTCATCGAAGCCTGTGTATTTAAAACACTCATGAAGATGGCTTTCACTTGCAGCTCCTTCATTCCCGGGGCTGCTAAAGTGGATTTACTGAGGATAGAGGATCTATAATGAATATGACAGGGGCAGCTCTCTATCTATCTCTCATCTTCACCCTTACCCCCTGTTACTCTATATCTCATTCTAAGTTATATACATCCATTCCTGCACTTTGACGCTTGTCCATCACATGTCCATTATGTTGGAAAAACACTCAACTCGACTGCTCTGTATAGGCTGTGCGAACACACAAATGAAAAATTTCATCAGAGTCCCTTTTTTTTTTTGTTATATCGACGCATCGGGGATCAAAAGATTATTAAGGTTCCAGTGCATAATTACATTGAATTAAGTTGTCACAAAGCAGTTTTACAGGAATCCAGATCCCTAATGAGCAAGTGCATGTTGACAGCGAGTGTAAATATTGTTAACAACAAAAGACTCAGCACTGGATAGGGGACTTACAGAATGAATAATGCAAGTATGGATTTCAAAAGCACAATTAAGATTAACAGTTATTAACAGTAATTACGATCAAAGGAGAACTAAATAAAGCAATAATTGTAAAATTGTTTTAATTAATGATCTAAATTCTTTTCAAACGTGTAAGTGACTCATTTGCATGATGACCAATTAGTAGGCCTAATCATAGTCTTCTTGAGTCACATGTGCTCATGCATCATGGAGAATAAAGGCAGATGACTTTGTAGAAGTAAACAAAAGTGATGGGGGGAAAAAAACATGGGCGGTGTCATTTCTGTTTCTGAAGCTTGTTGACTCACTGCTTACAAAATTCAACCCTGTTCTATATGCAAGCAATTTTTGTGCAACATTGGAAGGAGACTATAAGTTTCATGACTGAATTGATGAAGGGTCATATTTAAATATGAGGTCATATTTAAACAGATTTTTTTTTCTTTTTTACTGATTTCAATGTTGCTAAATGTGTATGTTGTTCCGAGGACATAGTAATTTTAAAAGACTATACAGTATATAAATAAGACTATATAAAGTATTTTTGTATGTACAGTAGGTATGTACCTATGTAGACGGCATGGTGGCTTAATGGTTAGCATTTGCACCACCAGGGTCCAGGTTCAAATCCTACCTTAAGTCTGTGTGCATGACGTTTGCAAGTTCTCCCCGTGATTGATTGGTTTCCTTTTGGTGCTCTGGTTCCCCACCTCAACCTTGTTTCAAAGTTTGACCAACTTGGTGTAAAAACTGTGACCATGAACATATCTATGCTATTGAACATGTATAAAGCTATTCATTACCTCAAGAACAACACTACTGTTGTGTTCAGACGCCCCGGTTTCGGTAATGTAGATGAGCTGGATCCCCTGCGATAGTACAAAAGAAAACCGTCAAAAACTGTTCATTGTTCATATGTGGAATGATAAACGAACATAGGGATACAAAACACAAATTGTCATCAGGACTTAAAAAAATAAAAGTGGTGATGATCGTCTATCCTCACAGGATCGATGAAATGTACCTGAAATCAGGAGCACCATCTCACGATCTTGCATCAGCAGCATGTCAGAAAGTATGAGTAGCACCTCAGTGCTCAATGCTACAGTGTCAGTCTTTTAGATAGGAGAAGTCCGTATATTTGGCAAATTAATTGTTAATTTTATTTGGCAGACAGTGGCACACTGAGTTTGACATGACACTGTACATGACATCCAGAGTGCAAGCTGAGACTCCAATGAGCCTTGCTAGAGCTGCATAATAAAATAAATATTGAATTTATTTAGATACTAAGAAATGTCAGGCCATTTGTTTATAACAGTGAAATTGTATTCATAGAAAAAGTAGTGTTGATAACAGGGTTAACGTGGTCACATTTTTAGCAAGCCAGCCAGCCTGCCCAGCATAACAATAATCAACCTTTTCTATGTGTTATGTAGGAACTGTACAGTATATTATTTTGCTTAGCAATAAAAAAGTATATTCTGGTAATGCCATTTGTATGTGCTCGAAATGACTCAATAGAATCAATAGTGTTGACGATGTTTCTCACTTTTGTTCTTGGAGCAACTGAAAAGCTTTCGGGTTTTAGCACAGAATCAAGCCGTAAAAAGAATCACATCAAAGCAGGTATTACGTCATACTTTTTGGGTGCATATTTTCAGATTTCTGGTAAATGAATTTGTCTGTGAGGAGGGCCTTGGAAAAAACCCATTTTAAATTCCTGTTTAAAAAAAAAAAATTTTTAACACTTAAAAAGGGATCCTGTGATGTAGTAAGAAGGAGAGAACTTAACTTCAGGAACTTCAGGATTTCCCTGCTACCTCTATAAATATCTCTTAGGTTTATAGCAAACACATTTTTTAAAATTAATAATAATAATAATAATAATAATAATAATAATAATAATAATAATAATAATAAAGTGTGTTTTTCTGTTACAACTGGAGTAATTATCTTGGATAGTGGTCATAAAATTTTTGCATTAAAACTGCTTGATTGCTAAATTTGTTATGTATACAATCTTTAAAAATACACTATTGTGTGTCAGCATATCAACAAAAGTTCATTCTGAGCTTGCACAGGTGCAACCAATGGAAATGTATAATTAAACTAAATAAATTACAATTACAATTATTTGTTGATTTTTTTTTTTTTTTATAATAATTCCCCTAAGTCAGCACCTTGTGGGACAGATTATTTTGAAGAGAGCATTTTATGCTTGCACTCGTAAGCATGAAGTGATCCATCAGACCGTCAGACAGAGAGCTAAATAATTTTTTAAGAAAAATCTTTACTTTGTAGTAAATCCATAATAACTGGAATGAGTATGTGGATCAGCATATTGGTGTCTATACTCAACGGTAAGTTAAACTGGTAAGATGAATTGATTACAGTGCTGGTTCAAGCTGTTAAGGTTCTGGGTTACGGACCGGAAGGTTGGGGGTTCAAACTCCAGCACTGCTGAGCTGCTACAGTACTTTGAGCCCTCGAGCGAGGCCCTTAACCCCGACTGCTCCAGGTGAGCCTTATCCTAGAAAAATCTTTATATTGTGCTGTAAGCTACATGTGACAAATAATTTAATGATTACAAGTTGTATGATTTCATTATTGGAAAAAAAATTACAATTAAAAAATATAACTCTAAAGAGAACAGTCAACGTATACCATGGATTTACTTTTACTTGTCGGTCCATTTGCAAATGGGGGGGGGGGGGGGGGGCAGGATAATCCATGTATACCTGAGTATGTATAAATTCACACATACAAAGACTAACTAACTTAAACCCAACTAACGTAAAGCATCACCCAAAAAATACAAAATAGACAACACAAATCCATACTTTAAGTATGGTACAGTAAAAACTAGCAATTGAATCATAATAAAATAAAAGTGTATACTTTTATTAGATGATGCTTAAAAAGGTGGGTGAGGAATATTTCTGAGAATCTGTTTTTTATTTTTATGGTTATTTATAATTATAAAACGTTTATTTCTCACAAGTTTATTAAGTAAAGTTCACACAGCTTATAGAAAAGGTGATTAAGCTATTTTAATGGTTCTCCGTGAGTTCTCTCTGAGTTCACACTGTGTTTATGTGCCGGAGTGAAACAGAAATAGAGACGATGAATAAAAAAAAGTGCAGCGTGGCTCTCTGCGGTGTCTTTTATACATGTTGAATGCACTTCTGACACAGCTGGTGTGGCGTAAAGCTCTTGTTCAAATGGTAATGTTCTGTCATGTGTGACATGAGAAAAAAAAATACTTCAGAAATTTGTATGGTGTGAATTATTATAGGTGACATCTCAAGGCTGTTTTGTCTGTTACTTGGCCTTAACTATGTGTTTCTCTCTGAGTGTTATCATTAACATCACAATAAGCCTTATTTTCTATTTCTAAGCTAAAGCCTGAATTATTGGCAATGAATGTATTCAAGGACAATGATGTGAAACACTGGCACATATGTATTTAGAGTATAAATCACTATTCGATTCAATTTATTTGTATAGTGCTTTTTACAATTGGAGAGGCAGCATTAAAGTAATATAAATTGAGGATATAGAAATAAAATGAAATAAGAAAAGTGGATCCACATCAATTTATCACAAGGGAGCAAGCCAGAGGCAATAGTGGCAAAGAAAACTAAGCTAAGATGACATGAGGAAGAAACCTTAAGAGGGACCAGATTTCAAAGTGAACCCGTGCTCTTTAGGGTAATACCAGATTGTACAACCATCAATAAAACCCTTTGATATCTTGGTCAAAAAGTGCAATTGTATAACAAGGAAATTCACAGAAAGTCCACTTTCTTAAGGTTAATATTGTTCACTGATGGAGATGTGGTTCTAGAAATAATTACTTTATTAAAGAGTCAGAAGGAAACAAAGATGAGAGGGCACTCTGGGACGCAAAGTGGCCATCAACAAAAAGTAGGGATAATAATAAATAACTAATAAATCACAGTGTTAATTTCATCATTGAAAATAATTCCAAAATATATTTGTTGATGACCTGTTTTGCATGACAAAGCTTTCATCTAGTTTTAGTACATCTGCCTTGTCAGAATTAATGCGAAGGAAGTGCATAAGCATCCAGTGTGAAATAAAATGCACAAATTCATTAAAAAAAATTTTGTCCAAACATATGACAGTATAAAGAACTTTAAATACATAAAGTGTGTTTCCAGGGTTTTGTGTGATGGCTCCTCTATCCGTTAGACTGTAATGCATCGTATAGACATTAGATCCTACATGAATAATGAATAATAAACTATCTTTAAAAAATAATTGCTTACTTAAGACAATAATTACTTGTTATGTCTGGCAGCCAAGCTCTCATTATACATAATACATGAATATGTTCAGTTTTAAAGGGAAAAAAGTGGCCAAGCCAAACATTGCTTAGAAAAAGCTTTTACTTTTCATTGCTCTTTATTTATTTCACCAATGCGTTTCATTATTTTTCATACAATATATGAAAATGACATTGACATAATATTTAATTTGTCTTTAAACTAGTGTGCTTTGTCATTAAAGTGTACCTAGACCAGTGGCAGGGGATTACACTGTATACATGTATAGTAGTTATGTAAACATGTATATACACCTTTTGAGAGCGCAACCTTTAAAAATAAGGGAGCCTTGCTATTCGGCACATATAAGCCAATGTTATATATAATTGCAGACAGCATATCTATAAAGTAGAGAACCATTTCTTTTGTAAGATATATTACAATGACTGCACAGGGAAAGAAGTATTATAATGGAGATACGGATGCCTGTATATCAGGAATGCATGTGCACCATGGAGACCTTGTTTCCAACACAAAGGCAGAGAAAGAGAAGGGAAATATGTCTCTTTTTTTTTTTTTTTTTTAAATGTCTGGTTATTTTGGACTAGTTTCAGGTCTTTTGTCTAGTTTTTTAAATGTGAAGTTGGGCTGAATATTTTGCTGAAAGCTAGAAACCTTGGTTGGTGATATACAAATGCTGTTTCGAACACAATTTGACAAAGGTACATTTATAACCATTTTATATACAACTATTATGGCATTACTGTAGATAGTAGCCTGAAGCATAAGCCAAGTGTGATAGCCTCTCAACCTAATTTTCTTTAAGGCGATGTCATTATTGCTTGTCCTGCCCAAACAATATCTATTGGTCTCGAGTCACTGCTAATACAAATGGACTGCCATTACAGAGAAAATGAAACACCTTCAGATTTTCAATTTACCTTGCATAACATATCGTTCAGGCCAAAATGCAAATGAGAACAAATATTAGATATGGTTGGTTGTACTTGGGGCTTTTTTTGTGGCCCAGATCCCAAATGCTGAAACCTTGAAAGTGACTGCTTACAATTTAGTCACTTTTCAAATACAATATTTGTAACGGGCGGCACAGTGGCGTATTGGTCGCCTTGCCCCTCCAGGGTCTGAGTTCAATTCCCAGCCAGGTTCGATCCCCACCTCTGTGGGCATGTTCTCTCCGTGCTTGGTGTGTTTCCTCTTGGTACTCTGGTTTCCTCCCACAGTCCAAAGACCTGCAGATTAGACTAACTGGCCATAGTGTGTGAATGAGTGAGTGTACAGTATGTGTATATGTGTGTGCCCAGTGATAGATTGGCACCCTGTCCAAGGTGTACCCTAAGTGTACCCTCATGCCCTAAGTTTCCTGGGATAGGCTCCAGGCCCCCCGTGACCCTGTATAAAGGATTAAGCGGTATAGACGATGAGAAAATATTTGTACTGTTGTGAAAACTGGCCCTTATGTGCCTACATTTAAGTATATCTAAATCGTTTGCTAAATAGAAGGTCCTGATTTGGTAATATTAATTCTATTTCTGAAATGTCAGAGCAAACATTTTAACGCATACACATGCAGTATAACTTGTAGTTGCAATGTATGCAGAGGTGGAAAGAGTAATAAACTTTTGTACTCCAAGTAAAAATACTGTTACTTAAATGAAATTTTACTGAAGTACAAGTAAAGTTACCATTGTAAAAATCTACTCAAGTAAAAGTAAAAAGTAGCTCATTAAACATTTACTCAAGTAAAATTAAAATGACAGATTTAGTAAAAGTAAAAGTATACAAAAAAACTACTCAATTACAGTAATGTGAGTACAGTAAATGTCATTTGTTACTTTCCACCTCTGAATATATGCTAACCAACAATGTTTTTATGTCTAACAAAAATGCTAAATACTCTCAAGGAAATAGACATAGACATGGGTGTAATGTATTGTGGGGGATGGTGAGGATGTAACCCATCCAATAATCAAAACCAGAGAGTGCAACCCTCAAATATTACATCATAAAAATTAATTCAAATTAGGATAATCACGTGGTTGGTTTTCTCAAGTTAATGAAATGAAAGGGTTAAAGAATAACATTCCCCCGCGCCACTGTGTGAGACCAATCCAATCCATCCTTTTTGTTGTTGTTGTTAATTTTAAATGTTTCCTGTATGTCTGGTAGGTCAGCATGGCTTCATCAGGGCATAGACGTCTCAGGGAAAGCGGGGAAAGTCACCTGAACACAGAGCATTAGGAAGCTCTTTGTTTATGCATCTCTCCGCCACAGTAAGTGAGATGTGAGAACAGGACATATTGAGAGGCTGAATAGAGACGTTTGGCTGGCCAGGCCATGTGCTGCTGGACACGACACTGCTGCCATAGAAACTGACAGTGGCAGGGATGTGAGCACTGGCACATTTCCACTGTTGGCATGTCAGAGGGCGCACTGCAGCGGGGGGCTGATCACTTTCTAATCCAACAGCTCCTGGAGATGCAAGATTAATGGAGGGAACAACACACTGCAGGAAAAAAAGTTCAAGGGGAAGTGATTGCAAGCCAAGCTTATAATGATGACAGAGGCTGCAACTCCAACCACAGGCAAGCGCCTGGTTCATTCAGGGTTTACAGTGTAATTTAAAACAAAAATAAATACATAATAAAGGTAATAATAATAAAAGAATATTCCATCAATTGTTTATTTTAGTAAAATGTATTCTTGCTAGGTTTGCAGTGGATTTCAAAACACTTATCATTTAACTGGAATGTACACTAGACATTACAGTAGTTTTACTGCAGGGCACCGGGTGCACACACACACACACACACACACACACACACACACACACACACACACACACGCAATTATACGTACAGTAAGGGAAATCTAAAGAAGTCAGATCACCTGCAGTATTCAAACTCTACATAAACAGTAACCTGAGCTCAGGATCAAACTGGGAACCCTGGAGCTATGCAGAGACAAAGACTTTTTACTTTCTTAACATTAACGTTATTAATGATTTATTCATGTTACATGTATTGTATGTTTATGTTACCTAATGGGGGTAGTCATTTAAGTTAAGGGCTGGAAAGGGTTACAGTATCAATACTTCTGATAATCCTAAATCCATTTAGATATGTTAAATGGACATACGATACACACTATGTACCGGCCAAACAAAATGGCAACCAGCATTTGGAAATAATCTTACACTGTTATGTAGTATGATGAGTAGGATCGCAGTGATCACCCAGAAGGAGGGTTTATCTAAGAATCAGATCATTTTTTTATTTCATTGCCTAAACCAGAATCCTGGTCGAAATCGAAACCAGAGAGTGCAATCCTCAAATATTACATCATAACGATTAATTAAAATGACTCTTTTAAAGCATGATCACGTGATTGGTTTTCTCGATATAATGAAACAAAAGGGTCAAAGAATAGCATTCCTCCGCGCCACTGTATGAGACCAGTCTCGCTGCGTGAGATTTTTTCAGACACAATAATGGAAGATGTTTGTTTCCCCAGCCCAGCAGATCATGATACAATTTTCCATGTTTCCTGTATGTCTGGTAGGTCAGCATAGCTTCATCAGGGCATAGACTTCACTAAGCGGGGAAAGTCACCTGAACACAGAGCATTCAGAAGCTCTTTATTTGTGCATTTCTCCACCACAGTAAGTGAGATGTGAAAACAGGACATACTGAGAGGCTGAATAGGGACGTTTGGCTGGCCAAAGTTTGTCTTGGAAAACAGGAATATAGTGAGACCAAATACTGTAAGAACAATATAGTCTGATTCAAGGTATTGTTGATGGAAAGGAAATTATAGAAATGAGTTTGATATTTGCAGAAGCTAAAAATGAATCACAATGCTGAGTCAAAACAAAATGCCCCAAAGTGGGTGATGGTGATGATTGTAATAGCAATAATTGCAGCCATTCTCCAAGCTGAAATAAAGGATGGACGAGAGAATATTTGTAACGCCATGTATAGTAAATGGGTATACTGTAAAAAGATTTTTTTTTAAGCCGCCTCAATGTAAACAAGCTTACTAACAAGTTGCACAGCTTTTTTTTTTCTTCAACTTTTAGAGAATTTTGCTGGCCAAATAACATATTTTACATGGCCTTTTAGTTGACACAATGTGCACCCAGTTCAGTTTGGAATTCAAATATTTAAGTCAGCTCAAGTAGTACATAACTCTTTAGTCAAAGTTAAAACGTTATATAAAACATTATATAATGACATGATGTCGTTACATGATTCCTGTTATCCGTTATCAACCAGATGAGGATGGGTTCCCTGGTTCCTCTCAAGGTTTCTTCCTATTGCCATCTCAGGGAGTTTTTCCTTGCCACCATCGCCGACACCCTTGGCTTGCTCATCAGGGACAATCTCACAAACACATTTTTCTCACTCGTACACACTTCCATAAATTTTCTTTTCATTTTGTGAAATGACCATTGTTAAAAGTGCACTATAAATAAAATTGAATTGAATTGAAAAATTGATCAGCATGAAACAGAGAATACATATCAGAGAACAGAGAATATCATAACCATTGTTAAAAACTAGCAAAGATAAACATTTTTCCCCCAATGTGTCTCATCAAGTGAATCTTAGGGGAGTGTGTCTCTCCTAACCAATAGAAATCCTTTGGATATCTTCATAGGTGTACATCCAGTCCTTCTGAAATTCAATCTTCAGAGCACCAACCTGACCAAACAACACTCCTAAAGCTGCTGCATAGTCACCCAGGCCCTCAAAGACTACAACACCACAGCATCATCAGTGTGTTCATGCTCCTCCTGGAGCTCCAAAAGGCCAGCCGTCACTCCCCTGACCCCAATCCTCCACAGTAAAGCTCTGGATAAAGAAAATAAGGGAAGATACCACCAGAGTGTGTAAAATACTGTTTCTGGAATTCTTATGTAACATGAAGCCTAGCGTTAGCTACAGTAAGCTCACCTCAGGGTAACGTCAGGGTGCCTCAATGTCAAAGGTAATCTCGGGGTAGCTTTATATTTACCGGCCTTTACATTACATTAACATTGACTCTCATAAATAACCTGTAAGCTAACTGAAACATATTTTATTTAAAGAAAGAAAGAAAGAAATTCTTATGCAGAATAAATAGTCCACAAAACGGCCGTCTTCACCTGCCTAGTGCAGTTTGTCGTACAAAACCCATGATTGCATTTCTCAGGGAAGGTAAATTGTTGGCTTGATTTTTTTGGTTTATTCAGTTCGTGTCTCCAAAGTTTTCAAGAACACAATGTTACCTGTTGTCTCGCCAAATACCACTGTAAGAAGTTGGGCCAAGAATACAATATTAATTCATTCAATATTTATCTAGGTGGAGTTTTTACAGTGTAATAGAGTGTTGATCTTTTACACCCTTTATGTATTTTTCTAAATGAAAATGGTGCATAAACATAATAAGCTTTTACCTAATCATCCAATATTTAATTGATTCATATATAAAAATAGTAAGCCTGAAGCACTCTGATTTTGATTTACTACATAGAAAAGTCACCAAGAGAGGTAAACAGTAACAAATGTAATTTATAGATATTTTCATTATGCATATTTCCAGTTCTTTCTCCGGGCATGGAAAACAAATGAGAAGCAACGCATAATAGGTATTTACATTGGTTTTAGCTCTTGGTGATACGGAGACATGAGGAGCAGTTTCTTAACCTTGTGTATAGGAATCCAGCCCACTCAAAATACTAAATGCATTTCCATTCACCTTATCATAAATTTATTTGCTGATTTGTATTAATGCCATATTATAAAATATTTAATGACCCTTTTTTCTTAAGGGTCAAATTGAAGGTCATTTCCCAAGTCCTGCTATTATCTATTCTGGAATAATTTATTTTAGTTAGAGATGCATTGTGTTGCATTGCTCTTGACCTTTCTGCGTAAAAAAGAAAACTTTGGAAAAATTGAAAAATGATTTAGTAGTACAGTGCTGAACCACTCTCTAAACATAAATTTCCCGTTCCTAAAATTTCCTCTCTCTGCATCTCTCTATTTCCCATCCACACACACACTTGAATTGCAGCGCTCGGCCAGAAAAAAAAAGTCATTTGGATTTAAATAAGCAAATACTTAAGAGGCTTTGATTGCATAATTACTGCAGTGATTAATGATTCAGTTGGCAATTCTTTTAACCCTATCTGATGCAGTGAGCATGTCTTAAATAAACATCAGAAGACATATCCCACGGTTTTGCCCTGATTTAAGCAAAGAAAAACAAAGTAAGAGCTTTAACATGAACTTGGAATTGAACAGTATTGGGACTAAGCTTTGTGGACATAAGAAGTGAGGTTAATCAGAGAAAAATATTTAGTTTGATAGGGAGCATAAATATTGGACTTATAAATATTGGGGCAAATGGAGAAATTTCAGGTGTTCAGGTTGACCTTTTTGACTCATTTTAGAGCAATGAGCACATCAGGGTAAGAAGACAAGTGAATGAAGGTATGCATCCATCATGCATAGGGGGCACTGTACAAGCGGAGGCAGTGTTATGATCTGGGGTTGTTTCAGTTAGACAGGTCTACTGTCGGTTGGTGAAGTTACATGGTAAAAGATCTAAATTAAACTTCAAAAAACGTTTTGAATCAATGGAAAAATGAGTCTAGATTGCCCCAATTTCAGAATAATGGGTGCATGGGAGGAAACACATAAAGCGATGCACCCATCATGCATAAGTCATGCCTCCAGGTTCAATTCCTGCCTCTGGGTTTTTGTGCATGGTGTTTGAATGATCTCCCCTTGTTGGTGGGTTTCCTCTGGGTATTTTGGTTTCCTCCAACAGGCGAAACACATGCAGATTGGGCTAACTGGTGATCCCATATTGCCTGTAGTGTGTGAATGGGCATGCGAATGTTGACTAAAGGCTTCATAACTGTCATAAAAATGGGAATAAATACAATGGCCACCAATGATCCCTAGTTAAACTACAAAAATTCCTAAATGAATGAATGGATAGAAAATAAAGTCAACTGATGACCTGAATGTACTGAATGACCAGCATCTATGAAGTCTTTCTTCCCAGTGGCACAGGCATATTCCAGAAATTGTGAAAGAGCATGAGGAATCATTTTCACACATGAACTGGCCACAATATTTTGCAGGATAATCAAAGCTAAAGACAGAATGAAGTCGTAAACAGTGTGACTTTTTGCCAGGCAGTGTATTTTGCCCTTCTGAAGCCACTATAAATTGAATTCATTTTTTTGTGTGTCTTTAGTTTTGTGAATATATTTAGAATGTATTTACAGATGTACAACTCTGATTCTTCTTGAGTGTGAGGTTTCCAATTTCCTGTTCCAGCATCACCCTGAACCAAAACGCATACTTACGTTCTTGAAATACATTTACCAAAAATAAAATGATGAATTTACACCTTACTGTCTGTACCTTGAACTTGGTACAAAGACATTATTACAAAAATGCTAAATACTCACCCTCCCTTGTCTCCGAAGCATTTTCATCTCTTAACTTAATTTCCCCAAATGAAGATTTGTTGATAAAGAATAGTGGACGATTGCTGTAGAAATATGGCCTTGGCTAATGCTCAGTCTGGGCCTTTGCCAGTCATAATAAGGAGCTGATACAGACACTTCCATCTCTGATGTTCCTTCCGCACCTGAGACCCAGTTGGCCTATAAACAGTGTAAGCTTTTTATATCTCAAAGGTTGGGAATGGAGGTAATATTATTACTTATCAGAAATACAGTATGCTTCTGTACATTACCACTGATGAGGTGTAATTGCATGCAAATGTAATAGTTTTACTGTGGAAAAAATAAAAGTTGCAAGCACAGAGGGGGAAAATTACCCACTTCGGTCTCTATTTAATGGTTCTGAAAGTATTTTTATGAAAATTATGCCTTTTATTCATCAGGTATGAGGGGTGCTTCCAGCCCTGTGGGAGCCCGGTGACACTCACTGTTTTAAAAGAGATTTTAGACTCGTTATTTACTTCATGGTATCAGAAAGGCAAAGGGTGATGTTGGATTTTCAGGGTTCTTATTTCTTGCACATATTTATTCAGTCATCATCAGTAACCACTCTGTCGTGTCCTGGTGAGAAATCCGGATCAGCAGCCTATCCCAGGAACACCAGCTGTCAGATGGGAATAAGCATTGAATCATTGTAACATGCATCTATCACAGCATGCAGACACATATTCACATGCTCATTCACAGTAATCTGAATCTACTGTTTGCTTGTTTTTTTTTGACCGGTGAAAGGCAACTGAACATGGACATGAGAAGATGTGAAACTCTAGACAGACAGTACACTGAGTTGAGGATTACATGGTGGGGTCTGGAGATGGAAATGCTCCTTGCTGTGAACTCATGCTGCCCATATTTTGCATATTTTGTGTATGTACCCCCTGGCCATAAAAAAAAAATAAATAAAAAAATAAAAAAAAACAATTATGAAATGGTATGTGTGAATTGATGAAAAAAATTTGACTATTTCTCTCTATTTTCTGTAAAAGGTTACATGACAAGATTCAACTGTTTCACTGAGCAGGCAATGTGACGCGTTGCAAGTCAATAAGAGTCTGCGTGTCACATCCATAATGTCGAAATTGCCATGATGTGCTCCTCCTCCTGGACCACTGGTCCCTTTGATTTTGGGAGGAGTGGAAACCTCAGAAGAAAGGCAATGCATCAAAACGCCTGCGCGGTGAGTGCAGATAGCAGAGCAAGGCCTGAGGAATAATAGACTTCATTGAATTAGCCATCCATTTTGCACCATGCTCATAAATCTGGGATGCCTTGAACTCTCAGGCTTCCAAAAAGAAGGAAGGCCGGGCTCTAAAAGAGAGCGAGCCTCACGGCCATAGCAATCACACAGGACCTGCGTCCAGAGATAGTCTAGTGTCGCTGAGTTAATGCACAGCTGCTTGGCTGCTGCTCAGACCTTATAGATCTTAAGAATCTACCAGCATAAACCCAGGGACTTTATGTGCTTTGATTGGACAAAGGTCAGTAAGGCACACAGCAAGAAGTGATATGTCAGTATAATATGTTATAGACACTCATTATTATTATTATTATTATTATTATTATTATTATTTGCCACTCAAACAAAAAGGATGTAGTAGTTCAACACGAGGATGTAAAGATTCTGGTGGCATAGAGGACAGGAAAAAAATTAAAGGGCAACATCAGCATGACATGGATTGACTAGAAGGCTGTGAATAACTTCCCACATAGTTGGATCATAATAGCACTCAAGACATATGGCAGCCCAGCCATGTCACACAAATGCGGATTTAGGAATGAGGGACATGGACGGGTGGTAAAAAAAAAATGTGGTGACATTTGTATGATCAATTTTCCATGGCTCATTTGCATGGCATGTCTATGATGTTGTTCCCTCATTGGAGTGTATGCCCTTATTGCCATTTAGGAACTAGACAAGGTACTGGTCAGAAAAGTCTCCCATTTAGAATTACAAAGTTGAGAGAGAGGCAAAGGGGAAACACAGCAATGCAATTTGTAAAATCAGTCAAATTACAAAATCACAGTACAGTGGAACCTTGGATTACGAGCATAATTCATTCCGGATGTGGGCTGGTGTTCCAAAACACTCGTGAACCAGATCATCATTTCCCATAAGAAATAATGAAAACTCAAATTATTTGTTCCACAGCCCCAAAAAATAAATACATAAAAATAATTAATACAATCTATAAAATGAAAATAAAACAAATTAATCTGCACTTTATCTTTAAAAAAAGGTACAAATAAATCCCGACAGATAAGTGTTTCCGTTGGTGTGTGTGTGTGTGTGTGTGTGTGTGTGTGTGTGTGTGTGTGTGTGTGTGTGGAATTAGCCCCTTCCATCGCCTCATTTTACACAGTAACACTCCTCCTCCCGCTCCCCACCTCGCTTTTTATGTTTCACAACAAACACACACACACACACACACACACATACACAACGCCGCCGACGCCTGTTGCTGCTCATCGCCACGCTTCGCTGCTCTGACGTAGACCAAGTGCCTTTCTTGTGTTTAAAGGGGCCGCAAAGCAATCCGTGAAAATCCAATGAAAAGGTGAGAATGAAATTTGCTCGGTCAAAATAAGAGTCGCATGTGTGATACATGATACTCGGCGCTCGTAAACTAATACTTGCTCGGTTTCCGATTAAAAATTTATTTAAAATCTTTGCTCGGTTTGCGGAACACTCGTAAACCACGTTACTCGCTATCCGAGGCTCCACTGTATATGAATACATAGTTGTACATATATTGTTGGATCTTTTCATTGTTTCTGTGAAATTGTTAACAATAATATAAAACCAGTCTGCACACCATCAAGGTGAACTGGTATAATCTTTAATCTTTATTGACAGTGTTGATTGGGGGATGGGTAATGATGCTCACCAAATAAAAGAAAATGTAAATTAAAAAATTAAAAAGCTACAGCTTAGAAAATAAAGGAAAGAAAAAGAGGAGAAACAGGCAAATAATAATAATAATAGTATATGTAAGTAATTACATATAGTCTGTATACACAGTAGAACTGACCAGAGAATTATGATGATAAGAATAACAACAACAAAAACTATAAAATGTATAAGCAGTCTATAAATAAAGCATATAAACCACAAAAAAATAAGAAGAAAAAATAAAAAGACAACTAAAGTTAATTACAGAAATGAAGTTAAATACAGCTATGTTCTCGGTTTGTGCAGTGCAATATTATGCATGTAATGAAATACCTAAATATGTTTAATGAAATATGTTTGTTAACAAATATGTTGCAAGCATACACAATATTCGATATAATTTCACAGTGTTTCACACATGATAATGTGTACAGCCTGCAGCAAAACCAATACAACCTACTGTAACAACACATTATTGATTTGGTTAACAATCATTCAGGTGACTTCATAAAGGTTTTCTGTGATTGAAATGATTAGGTCCTGAGGTGGAGCTGGAGCTGGACCTGGAGTATATCGCAATCATGTACGAAATGGCTGTGAACACAAACAGTCGTTCAAACAGACAATTTATCTATTCACATTCGCGTAATGACTGATTGTGCACGCCTGTCCACTATGACGTACAGTCAGTTTCTGTGTTTAAGGGCTCTCAGTCCATAACAGTGATGGCTTGATGGTTAGCACTGTCACCTTAAACCTGTTGTTTCCGGGTTCAGTTCCCACCTCAGGATCTTTGTGCATGGAGTTTGCATGTTCTCCCCGTGCTTGGTGGGTTTCCTCCGGGTACTCCAGTTTCGTCCTACAGTTCGAAGACATGCAGATTAGGCTAACTGGCGTTCCCAAAGTGCCCCTGTTAGTGTGAATGCATGTGTGAGTGTGGACCTACCATGGCCGTAAAAATTGGAACAAAAACAAATGTATACTATTGGCCTCCACAGTTCCTAGTTGGACTACAGAGGTTCATAACAGTGCAAATATGCCTGCCAATGGCATCACTATGTATTGTAGCAAGATGTAGGACAGAAAGCATTTGCAAATATGTTGCCAATCAATTTCTCAATCAAGGCTAATACGATTGAAGTTAAAATACTACTATTAATACAGTAATAATAATACTGACCAAAACAACCTTCTTCTCCAAAAGAACCTTCTTGTTTTTACATCCACTCTACACCATCCTCATGAATTATCCTTTACATCAGTATGTGCCATTCAGGGGTAACCTAGAGTAGCAGTGGTGGGGATCAAACCCCAATCTTCCAGAGAGCAACCCAAAGCCTTGACCGCCTGAGTCACCCAATCTCCTACATGTATGTTGCAGGGATGCAATCCAAGTTAATAACCTTTAATGCCAGTCTGAATGCCAAGAAGAAAAAAAACCTCAGCACACGAAGAAACACAAGCAGCAAGAGTGAACAGAGGAATAGTAAACAGTAACATCATTCTCTTTTCTTGACAGAGGGAGAAAAAGCAACAAGCACTTTAAAAAACAAATCCTTAAAATGAAATTTACTTTAAGAAACAAATCCTTAACCACAAAGTCACTTCACCACTGTAACGTTTATCATTTTAACTGCATAGCCAGAAAAAGGCCTGGATGTATGGAGTTTAAAGAAATGCAGAACCTATATGCTTGAGTTTGCTTTGCGCGCAGGATGTTCAGTACAGCACACACTGGTCGTCCCTTTGGCGAAACAAAATAAGATCTCTCACAAAAAGATAACTGCTGGATGGTGGATCAGTCTATGTAGATAAGCTCCAGACATCCAAAGACTAAAGCTCTGACATATTCAGAAACATGGATCATTGAAGTACGCCAACACCTGAAACATCCTATTGCGACAAAAACTTGGACTGTAGTCTCAGCATTGGCAGTAAGAGCGATATAGCATGAAACAACACAAGAAGGCTGACACCTTTTACCTAGGTTTACTTCCCTTTGGAAACAGTTAGAACTGGAGTTGTTTTTGATGGTATTCAGTCTGACATTTTGTTTTTTATACCCATATAAGCGTCATAAGGGGAAGGGAAAGTCTTTAGACTGCTGGAGGAAACCAAAGTACCTGGAGAAAGCCCACGGGGAGAACATACAAACTCCACGCACACAGAGGTGGGAATCGAATCCGGACCCTGGAGGCGGCAGTGCTAACCATTAAGCCACCATGCCGCCACAATAACAACAACGATAATACTAATACATCAAATAATATTAATAATAGTGGCACAGTGGCAAAGTGCTCGTCGTATCATCCAGACATCGCTAATTCGATTCCCGGGTGATGCTGTAACCCCCTGCAGCCGGAGGCCTAGAGAGAGCTGATTGGCTGAGGCACTTACGGTTTCACATCAATCACAGCTCCACAGCCAATCTTAGTCCTCTACGAGCTCATGCAAGTGGAAGAAGTAGATAGCGCTGTGTGTCAGGTCATCCCCAACGGAGTGTGAGCGTGCAGTTTGGAAATATGCAGTTGGCTGGCATCACATGGTTCAGAGGAAACACATGATAGTCTTCAGCGCTCCCTGACTGGTAGTAGTAGCCGTAATGTGGGGGACTCCTAGTGAGAATTGAGAATCATTCTGTATATGACTAAATTAGGGAGAAAATCAGAGGGAATAAATAAATAAATAAATTTATTAATTAATAAACAAATAATAATAATAATAATAATAATAATGAGGCAATGGCCTAGTATATACAGTGTATTTGATAAATGAAATAAAATGTGCTGGTAGATTCAAGACTTTCTTTTATTTAGTAAAAAAAAAAACAGTTAAATTATGCTTTTAGAAATAGATTTATCAAAAATATTCTTTCCTTGAATCATATTTCCATTCTATCAGTTTTGAGGAATCTATGTATACAATAACTCAGAAATAAGCAACACCTCTACATTGCTACATGAATATATTTCATACCACAGAAAAGCAACACCACAGAAGAAAAACAAAGACTGAAATCTAAAGCAATACCAAAAATGCTTGATATTTGTTGAGCAGATTGTTTAGAGGCTACAGAACGAGGATTTCATCATCGGAACACAAATAGCATTCTGCCTCATTGCTCTGTCAGGGGATCATCATGCACATTCATGTAGTGTGGGAATGAGAAGTTACTGAATCATAAAGTAAGTGTGTGTGTGTGTGTGTGTGTGTGCATGTGTGTGTGTGTGTGTGTGTGTGTGTGTGTGTGTGTGAGCGTGTGTGTGTGTGTGTGTGTGTGTGTGTGTGTGTTTGGACAACATGACTCTCATTTCTTTACCAATGCACTATGTAGCTTTCAGCTTCGATGAAGCCTTCAGGCCTCAGTATGGTGCATTGATTTATCAGTATTCCTGTCTCACCATGGCCTTTTCTGAAGGCCAAGATGGGCTTGCCTTGAAAACCAAGGTAGAAGCAAGTGGAATTTTAAGAACCATGACAAGCATACAAAATGTTTTATAACCCTGCTTGATTTAATAACCCTGCAAATGGTCTTATTCTCGGTGAATGCTTCAATAATATAAAAGACATAGCTTTATTGATTTGTGCCTGGAGCTGGAGATGAGAAAACATTTATTCCTAATACATATTAGTTCACAGAGTTGCTATTATTATGGGTTTTTTAGTTTAAAAAAAAAAGCCTTCAGGTATATACTGAAGTGAGCATGAATGTCAAATGTGTCAGCTGATCTGATCAAGATTTGTTAAAACCATTAATTGTGTGTGTGTGTGTGTGTGTGTGTGTGTGTGTGTGTGTGTGTGTGTGTGTGTGTGTGTGTGTGTGTGTGCACGTGTGTGTGTGTGTGTGTGTGTGTGTTGATTTTCAGGTTGAGTCTCTGTCCAAGTTCACAGACAGGTTTATTTTCTTATTGATGCACTGTATGTAATCTAAAATTGATGGCCTTTACAGAAGCATGACGCGTGCAAATGTTAACTTACAAAACCTTACAGGCATATTAGAGCACAAGACCGATGGCAGCTTGCATACTAATGCGCAGGGGAACTATTCCTGTTCTTCAAGTCTGAGGATGCACATAAACACTAATCCTGTAGCACGCCTGTCTAAAAGCACAGCGCATTTTAATTAGCATGAAGCCAGCAGGAAGAGCGCTTGTAACCCTCACAAGGGCTTTGCAGCAAGGGCTTTGTTGCCATGTCTTGTCATCTCTGTTTAATTTCAAATTTACATTGCAGACAATTGATGGTTGTAACAGTTATACAATCGGACAAAATTCGAGCATTTGTAAACATGGAATTTGTTCTCAGTTTCTGTTTTTTTTTTTTTTTTACTATGAGTTGTTCAAAAAGTTTCGAGATTCGCACGCCGGTCGCTTTCTCCCTATGTCCTCCCTCACACACCTTAAAGCATGGCAGTAGAATTCTCTATTGACGGATGAATTCTCAAAGCACAATGCACAGACAAAGGACAAAAGTTGTGAGATAGATGAGAATCGGGTCGTGGTTGCGAATCGCCATGGGGACAACATCCAAAAAGGCTCTCTGTAACATAGACTATTGGTTCTTGTATTGACTTTTGTTGGGGTTGAGATCACTAACTCCTCACTTTTGACAGCAAAGACCTGATCGACAGAGATGTGGAGAAGGAGACACCGTCAATGCCATTCTCGGGAAACAATTATACATGCAGCAGGGCATTCTCACTAAAAGCTTTGTCTTTTTCATTCTGACAGGTTAGAAAAGAAAAAGGCACGTAATCCAATTGAGATACGTGACAGTGAGGGTGGTGAGTAAGCAATCCTATTCACTTTCATACAGTCTCACTGATACACGTACAGAACGCCCTTGCACATAAATTCAGGCATCCATTTATTGGGCGGCAAGAGCACTCTGGAAGTGCCTTACCATTTATTTATTTATTTATTTATTTATTTTTGTGAATGAGGAGGAGATGGAGAATAGGACTAGCCTGGAATGCTTCAGAGGAGGAGGGGAAAGGATACAAATCATTCTTAGGCTGCCAGAACCTCTAGTCAAGAGCACACACCAGGCAGAGGACAAAAAAGTGATCGATAGCGTTTTTGCCGAGCTGTCAGTGGATTTATCCTGCAATTAGACATCTCCAGGTGGCGTGCGAGCTGTGCGGCTGTCTCAGGAGGTGAGCTCTGTTTACAGTGCCCATAGGTAAGCCCCTGACAGCTGGGGTTCTCCAAGTGACGGATGAAATCTCATCGTGCCAGACCTGCGGCCTCGGGTGTGACGGGAGGGAGACACCGCACGTCCTTGGCATCCCTGGTATCTTTCACAGGGTCACGGTTTATGATCGCAGACAATGGGAGTAGACAGATGCTTCAAAAGTGCAATGACTCCCGATGAATCACAAACTCTTTAAATGTACGTGTGGACAATTGGCAAGAGATAGCCGCATGAGCGAAAGGACATTCAGTTCCTTTAATTACTGTCACTGGGGCAAAAGATGTTAAAATGAACACAACTATGGAAATGCCAACTGCTTATGAAAAGAAAAGTTTTTCACTGGTTGCACGTTCTTCTGTTAGGTCGGACTATGCAGTATATTGCATTCTGTTTTAAAATGGTGTTTCTTTAAAAGATGTGGCAAGCGACTGTGGGTCACAGCTTCTGCCACTTATTTGCATATAAGAGCCTGCCCCGAGGAGAATCGGTTAGAGTTAAAATGAATTAAATGGAACCAGTTTCAATTGAGCTCCTCTCAAGCAGAACTGTGGCTCTGGAGAAAGAGAGAGAGAGTGAGACAGATAGAGAGAGAGAGAGAGAGAGAGAGAGAGGTGTTTGCTTTCTCCCATGTCATGTATTGAAAAATTCTACTGCATAATTGCACAAATGGTAACCTGTGCCCTGTCATTGCCAGGACTGAAATTGCCTTAAAATATGCACTGGCCACCCAAAGACGTAAGCACGGCTCCGACAGAATGGCCTTCTGCCCAAAACAAGGACACCAAAATCTGTTGTTTTTCTCCACACGAGTGCTTGGTCTGTTTGTTGCTGCAATGACATGAACTGTTCCAGAGATCAGATATTTATGCTTGGTCACTCTGGCTTGACTGCAAAAACCAAGAAAACAACAACAAAACTGTTTTGCACTGGATATGAGGAGGAATTTGCAATTTAGGTAGATATTTGCCCATTCTGAATTTTACAGTTAATGTCCAAAACCATGAAAAGATGGGTGGGGATTGTGTCGTCCTCAAATAAACATATTCATTCATCCCTTATGGAAAGTTCTCGTAGTGAACTAGAACCAGCAGAATATGTGATTTTAATGGGATTTCCATGGACATTATTAATATCCCACAATCCATTTGGATTTTATGAGTTACCCTTTGAATGCAGAATTTCTAAGGGGACAATTATAAAAATTTTAAAATAGATCAGATTTGTTCTGATGATTTTTTTGTTACAGACAACCTACGAGCTATTTTTATGGTGAGTAATTCTTATGAAATACACATTACATGGATATTACATTACATTAACTTACACTATTGGAAGCAGAATCTGCAACATGGGTCACACATAGAGTTTATGATATAAGCGATTAAAGGTGATTAAAGCAACGGCATGGAAATCTTATGACACTGTGTGGTTTTTATGAAACATTTATGCAAATGCCAAGTGCTTCATGTCCAGATGTCCTGTATCTGGTATTCCATAGCAAGCTAAAAACACTTTCCATAAATCTTCATGAGGCCCCTTTAAAATATGTATATATACAATGACTTCCAATAAATGCACCATAGTGTCCCCTTGGGAAGTTGTATGAGAGGACCATGGGTTTATGCACATTGAGTTTATATTGCATTACGTTTAATTTGTAACATAATGCAATTGTAATTTAAACTGCAATATGTAAGAATCAAATGTATCATTTTGTATTCAAGAATACTTCTCAAAGGCTAACACCAAATAATTGGATAAATGATCTTGTTAAGAGGGTATTAATGCAGACATATTTATTTAGCAACTTACTCTCACTCTCACATTCTCGATACCACTTATCTTGTGCAGGGTCACAGGAGGCCTGAAGCCTGTCCCAGGGAGCACGAGGCACTGGGTGGGGGGCGCTGGACAGGGTGTTTGCCCCCATCTCAGAGCACAGACACACACTCTCACACTACAATGCAATTTGCAAATGCCAATTATGATCTAACCTGCATGGCTTTGGCTTGTGGGAGGAAACCAGAGCACCCAGAGGAAACCCATCAAGCATAGAACATAAAAACTCCACATACACAGACTGGAGAGTAGAATTTAAACCCTCAACCCTGGAGATGGAATGCCACAGTGCTGACCACTGCACTAACATACTTCTATCTATCAACTCCAAATTATTTCAAATAAATAAATATTAAATAAATAAATACTAGTACTAGATGAATCAGTTCTTCACATGTGTATCTGCAAAGCGAGATAAAACAGCATTATGGTTATTTTTTTGTTTGTTTGTTTTTTTTGCAATGCTTAAGCAATGCGGTTTACCCCTCATTATAAGCTGGGGCACACCTTACAACCAGTATTGATACACCATGAGGCACACAATCAAGCATGGAAGTGTAAATGCTATAGCCAGTGTAATGCACACACATTCACCTCATCACGTATCAGCACAAAAACAGGAATCGGGACTGATGCATGATAACACAAAGCATTAGCTAATAAACATGAAAATTAGCACATTTCACACATGCATTTGGGAAAAAAACTAAATAGGTGTGTGTGATTTGAGTAACAGGTGTCCGTGCCGCAGTCCCTGATTAAATAAGCTCTATATTCCAAATTAGATTTTTTTTTTACGCTATTAAAATATTGTGCAAAAATACGATCAAGATTATTATACTGACGATTAAAAAAAAAAAAAAAAAGTTGTGTCCAATTCCTCCCCATCACTAGGGATAGGGAGGCTACTAAGGCTACTACTACCACTCAGCCAGGAGGGCCGAAGACTATCACCATCACGTGTTTCCTCCGAACCACGTGACGGCAGCCGACCGCATCTTTTCGAACCGCCCGCTCACGCACCGTTGGGGGCGGAGTAACACACTCGGAGGACAGCGCTATCCGCTCCTTCTGCTTGCGTGAGCTCACAGACGCCCCGATTGGTTGTAGAGCCGGGATTAATGTGGGACCTCTCATCCATCCCCTCTGAGAGAGCTCGGCCTATCAGCTCTCTCTAGACCTCCGGCTGCGAGAGGTTACAGCATCACCCGTGAATCAAACTCGCGACCTCCGGATAATAGGGCGAGCGCTTTACCACTGCGCCACTCGGAGGCCCGAATTAAAACTTTTAAGTTGGGTTGCACTTGAAGGTTAGCTGTTGAGTAAATTCTGAGTTTTCGTGTAGCTCCGTATAAATTCTTTTATACAAATGAATGCTTGCTAGCTAATGTTGTAGTTAGAATATTCTCCATACAGTCTTGCTCCATTGAAACAAACTAACCAACAAACTACGGAGCCACTAAAACTGTCATCGCCTATCATCCCATTAACAACAACCCTTGTGCTGTGTCCATATTTATAGAATGCAACACCTAAATTGCCCAGCATTACTTACTGTTATTGTTTGTTACCAGCTCATTTTACAGACTGTACAGTAACCCAAACCAAAATTCCATTTAGACACGTTTAAAAGAATCTGCTGTGGGAATAAATCGGCTGCGTACTAATTTTTACTGTCTGTTCTGTTACTAGGAAAGACATGACATACAAAAGGAGGATTAAAACTCATATGCCATCCTCAGGGACCTAAATGTTAGCTACTGTATGCCACTGCAGGCTGCTCATTGTCCTTCCTTCTTGAGATATAATGGCAGTTAAAATATTACGTCTCACTAATATTTCCCGTCATTAATACCAGGGGACAAGGACAGTGTCTATTGACTTTTTTGCTTTAGTGCAAAAAATACATAGTGAACTAATGATACCCTGTGTGTGTGTGTGTGTGTGTGTGTGTGTGTGTGTGTGTGTGTGTGTGTGTGTGTGTGTGTGTGTGTGTGAGAGAGAGAGAGAGAGAGAGAGAGAGAGAGAACAGTTTAAAGAA
The DNA here is from genome assembly GCA_013621035.1 of Clarias magur. Classification (NCBI taxonomy): domain Eukaryota; kingdom Metazoa; phylum Chordata; class Actinopteri; order Siluriformes; family Clariidae; genus Clarias; species Clarias magur. Next base: position 1,096,904 of record QNUK01000082.1, on the reverse strand, counting down.
TATCCCTTGGCTCAGAAAGAAGTATCCAAAGACTTAATCATTTCAGTGCTAGATGAATCAGTTCTTCACATGTGTATCTGCAAAGCGAGATAAAACAGCATTATGAGGATCTGTTCAGAGAGATAAGACGAATCTTTCGGCTCCTTCTCCTCGGCTCCGGGGCGTGTTGTTCACCAGCACCTGATCAAAAAAAAACCTACATATCTGCTTTTGTGTGCAAACAGACCAGGACAGGGTTACCCTTTATTTTGCTTTAGTCATGTTTCACTGAGCGCCAACACACAACACAACAGATTTACACTCATGTATGTCAGTCAAACCTCTTCTCCAGGGCTAGACTGTTATAATTAAAACCACATTGGCTTCATAAGGCAACCCCTGTATCACCTTTCTACTAGTTTGATGGACATACGGGGCATACACGGACAGCGTGTCATCCTTTAGCGTGATGGAAAGACATAGCATATAGACTGGCATTGTCTCATCTTTCAGGTTGATGGAAAGACATGGTAAATATGAGCTCTATGTCAGATAAGATGAATGCAAGTCCTTTACAGTACATGCACCTATAAATTGCAAGCTTTTACCCAACACCCACACAGGCACACACGGAAACCCACAAACATACAGCAAGCACACAAATCCCGTTAGCTAAGTTGACCTTGAGCAGGATAATGAAATTACAAATTAGCTTCCTCCCCTTTACCCTTCCTTCCCCCACCCCGTGATTTATTCGACGCTGTTAAAGCCTATACTGCTCGCTCAGAGAAAGGAAGGGAATCATGCTGTTACTGAAGTCAGCTGTTCTTATTGGTCTCTAATAAACAATGTCCAACTCTTCATGGTCATCGAAGCATAAGTAAACTTGGGGGCATATTTTTCTAAAGAATGTCCAGCTCTAAGTAGTAGCCCAGTATGACATTTACTGAAAATCTGCTTTCCTGCCTGCAGCGTCAACAGTCTCATCAAGAAATGACTGCCTGCTCTTGACATGAGCCTTAAACTGAGTCATATTTAGACCAGTGCAGTCTGCCCAGAGACAGCTGCACTTTATAGAAGTAGAGTAAAATATTAGTGTCTTGCATTGTACTATTATTGTATAATATAGTATCAGACTTATTGTTTAGTTAAGTTTTTTTTTTTTTTTTTTTTTTGCAATATCATATCAGACATAAATCTTCCTTTTTGCCTCACTACACACTGTAAGGTGAACAAAACATAAACAAGGAGATGTACTGTCTTTGCAGACTACAGAACTCTCTGCTTGAGATGCTGAAGGAGGCTCATGCCTGTCTGGACTACAAACCCACAGGGACATTGGCGCTTGGGCAAAAGACAGCTTTGTTGAAAAGTTCTTCACTTCCAGGCATAAAGATATATCAAATGATGAGGACCCGCAGTGAACCGCAAACTATCAACAGCACCCAGTGGACAGAAGGACAGATGGACATAGACAGATAGATAGACAGACTGATTGATTGATTGATTGATTGATTGATTGATTGATTGATTGATTGATTGATTGATCGATCGATCACAGAGGAAAATTCGCTTATCACAGCAGCACAGTTTGGGTCATGGCAAAACCAAACTCTAATTAACAAACAAGACAAACATGAAAGATTTCCTTCTATTTTAATGATAAGTAACAAAAAATGTAATCCCATGGCTTTGTTTTATTAGTTTTTATTTCTTTTTTATAAAATAACTTAATATATGAACATTTATAGTAATTAAACCTAGCTACAAAATTTTAAATAATATTTCTTTATTGTAATTGATCTCTCATAGCCCACCTGCAGTACCATCAAAACTGACATATACCAAAAATAGCAAAGTGGGGTGTAAACATTTTAAACAATGTAAAAAGACAACTTTATTTTTCACCTTACAGCACATTATATATACAGTATAGATAGATAGATAGATAGATAGATAGATAGATAGATAGATAGATAGATAGATAGATAGATAGATAGATCAGTATAGCACATTCAAATAGTTTTTTGATATCCTATTTAAGAAGCTCAGGTCAGAGTGCAAGGTCAGCCAGTATATGATGCACCTAGAGCAGATCGGGTCGTTCTTAAATGCTCAATAGTGGCAGCTTGGAGATGCTAGGGCTTGAACCCCTGACCTTCTGATCAATACCCCAAATGTTTGAGCCACCACTATCTCCTCGAAGAAGAAACTTTTACTTTCACTCGTGTGTCTACACAAATACAAGAAGTTTATAACTGCTAAAAATTAAACCAATTTAAATCATGATATCACTAAAACCCTATTTTTCTATCAAAAAGTTAAAAAAAAAAAAAATTTTTAAAAAGGGATTCCCTATGCCCCCATCATGTGACACTGTAGCATCCAAACTTTATATTTACAGTTTGATAGAGTTACAGGTAAGTCTTTAGTTTGAAGTTGTGGAAATGATTAACAACACATTCTTAACCACAAATACAACTACAAATAAAATCTCAGACGAAAAACAACATATAACGTGTTTTACTGTGCCATTATATATTTAGCAAATAAATGTGGACAAGTCCCCCTACGATTCAATAGCTTATAGATCCACCTTTAGTGGTATCCACCACAATAACTTGAAGTAATCATTTACTACTAATTATTGTGACTTTATCAGTCTTTCACATTGTTGTGGAGATATTTTGCCCCATTCGTCATTACAACATTCCTCCAGTTCATTGGTGTTTTGGGGTATTCGCATATGCAAAGCTCTCTTAAAGTCCCACCACATCATTTCAGTTTGGTCTGGACCTTGACTAGGACTTTCCAAAATCTTGATTCTTTCAAGCTGATGTAGATTTACTGACATGCTTGGCATCATTGTCATGTTATATGACCCTCTTTCAAACAAACCTTGGCTATCAGACTGATAACCTCACATTTGCAGCTTATATACTCTGGTATACAGAGAAGTTCATGGTCAACTCTATGACTGCAATGTGCCCAGTTTCTACGGCTGCAAAACATCACCCTTTCACTGCTGTGATTGACAGTGGGTATGAGGTGTTTCAGCTAAAATGCAGTTTGTTTTTTGTCAAAAATTGGCGCTGGTCAATAAGGACAAGCAACTGCACTTTACTCTCATCTATCCATAGAACAGTCATGCTTTCATGTTCTTTTCAGACAGAAGAGGCTTTCCCATGACAACACTTCCCAAAGAACCATATTTGTTTAGTCTTCTTCTAAGTGTGCCCTCATGAACTTTAACATGCTAAGCGATGCCTTTAGGGTTTGAAATGTAGCTCTTGTAGTATCACATTTGCACTTTTGATCTTTCTCACTGTAGAATTTTGCTCTCCAAATTGTTTCGCAAGTGTTCTATAATGCTTTCCAGATTGATGTACAACAACCGCTTCTCTAAATCTATTGCATTTGTCTTTCCCCATTGGTATTGTCTTAACACACACCTGAATGCTCCACACCAGCAAATTGTCTAAACCTCTGCACACCTGTTAATGATCAATTAATTAAGGGCTGATGATTTGCAGCGCCTGGCTTCAACTTACCATCTTAAATCCTGTGGAAGCAGTAAGGGGTACTTAGTATTGTACACATGTTTGGCTTAATTTGTGTTAAATAAATGATGACAGTCAATAAAAGTTATATAAAACTTCATGGACACAGACCAAAAGGGGGGACTTGAACCCTTGATTCGGTGATGTGAGACCGCAGTGCTAATCACTACACTATCATGCCACCAACATCTTTCACAATCGAATAAATAGATGTCAATTTTAGAAGCGTAAAGTGTAAAGCACTTTGAATTACCATTGTGTATGAAATGTGCGATATGAATAAACTTGCCTTGACTTTCCTTGTTGCTTAAACTAGTTTACAAAAAACTGTGATATGACGGCTGATTTCTTTTGTGGTTATTTGTGGAAATTACCATATTTTATATAATTCAGATGCATGTCAATACAGATGCATGCCGATACAAGCCGAAGGGTTACCCCTAAAATCCAAGGGTGGCCTTTTTCTGGTTAGAGCAACAGTCCCTCAAAGTGCCTGTGCATGAAGAGTGAATGGTTGTACTTGATCTATTCAAGTTCTCCTATCATCCAATAAGCTTATACTAAGACTGGCTTAGTACAAAATACAGTATGATTGCTACCGCTACAAATCTCCTTAATCACACCTTTCTGAATGAAGAGCTTTGATGTTTAACTAGTTGGTCGTGAAGGGGATGCTGATGATTGCCCAAAGTTGGCTGTGAGTTCATTGACTGACATCTTTTCCCCCACAACACAATCTCAAAACCTTTCAGAAAGCATCCAAACACTGAGTTGATGTTCCTGGTCAGTTTTTTTTTATTAATCTGCAGCTCTGATGCTGCCTCCCCAGTGTACTGATGCTAGGAAGATTGCACTGGCTACTGCAGACTGGTAGGTGATCTCTAAAATCTTGCTTCAATCATTAAAGGACTTGAGCCTCAGAAAGCCTTCTCATCTCTTTCTTGTACACAGCCTCTGCATTAATCTTCTAGTCCAGTTTATTGTCCAGATTTCAACCAGCTCAATAGCTGGACACATGAAAAAAACGATGCTATTTGTTGTGCACTGCTTCCTACCGTAATCCACCACCATCTACTCGGTCTTGTCCACAGTGAGGTGCAGAGGATTATTCCCTTACACCTCCGCAAAGTTTTCCAGTCCATCCATTATGCACATGACCAGCACAAAATTGTCAGAAAAATTCCTAAGGCAGCAGAGATCTGACCTGTACTAAAAGCCTATGGTGAACAGTGTGAAGAGGATGGGGGGTGTTCACGGTTCCCTGCGGTGCTCCAGTGCTGCTCAGCAGGCACACAGGCAGGCAGGCTCCCAGCCACACACCCTGTGGTCTTCCCGAGAGGTAGTCGGTGACCCACAAGATGTGTCATGGATGTGTCCACACGAATTCTTCTCACCTTCTCTCTCAGCAGGAGACGTCAGATGTTGTAAAATTTGCTCGAGAAATCAAAGAAAGTGATTCTCGGGGTATTGGAGCTGTAGTCCTCGCTGTCGACCAGGAGATCAGATTTTTCTTTTGTTGTTGTTTTGTGTGTGTTTTGGTACTCACCTACTCGCATTCAGACCCTTAGATGCTTTTTTTAGATTATGTACCAAGGAAGCACAACAGTAATATAGAGATTTAGAATACACACACACACACACACACACACACACACACACACACACACACACACTCAGATAGGCCATAATGATAAAACCACTGACAGGTGGAATGAACGACATTGATTATTTCATTATAGTTGCACATGTCAAGGGCAGCAGATATTTTATGCAGTGAGTCAACAGTCACTTCTCTGAGTTGAGGTGTTGAAAGCAGGAAAAATGGGCAAGCATACAGAGCTGAGCGACAACAAGTAGGGATTGTTGTGACGATTAGACATCACATATTGCTACAAAGGTTAATGCTGGTTTTGATAGAAAGGTGTCACAACACACAGTGCATCATAGCTTGGTGTGTAGCCACAGACCAGTGCCTTTGCTGACCTCAGTCAACCCCTGAAAGCACCTGCGATAAGCATGTGAGCCATAGAATTGGACCATTAAGCAATAGAAGATGGTGGCCTGGTCTGATGAACAGAAATTTGTTTTACATCATGAGGATTTATGGACATTGCTCACACCCAAGACATTTATGGACATTATACATTTGAACATACGTGCACGTTTGCACTCACCCTGGACATTTCTATTTCATTTCATTTTGCGCACGCTGCACATCGGACATTTATGGTCATTACATCATCACATTTATGCATATTTGCGGACATTTCTTTTCACATTCTACAGGGTGGGCCATTTATATGGTTACACCTTAATAAAATGGGAATGGTTGGTGATATTAACGTCCTGTTTGTGGCACATTAGTATATGTGAGGGGGCAAACTTTTCAAGATGGGTGGTGACCATGGTGGCCATTTTGAAGTTGGCCATCTTGGATCCAACTTTAATTTTTTCAATAGGAAGAGGGTCATGTGACACATCAAACTTATTGGGAGTTTCACAAGAAAAACAATGGTGTGCTTGGTTTTAACGTAACTTTATTCTTTCATGAGTTATTTACAAGTTTCTCTTTGTTCACAGCCATTGACATGTCGAAGAGGTTAACACGTGATGAGCGGATCGAATTTGTGTTGATGTCTGGTGAACGCAATAACCGGGTCATTGCAGCAGATTTCAATCCAAACTGGTTTGAGCCCACACAAGAGCCCACACAAGAGCCCACAGCGTAGCACTCGCCGCATGTCACTGGAGAGTGGCATTAGTCAAACATCCCTTCGGCGGATATTAGCTACTCACAAATGGCACCCTTACAAACTCCAGCTACAGCAGCATCTCAACGAGGATGACCCAGATCGGCGCACACAATTTGCAGAATGGCCAAAACAAAAATTGGAACAGGACCCTCAGTTCACGCAGAAGAAAAGTGAATGAAAAGTGGATTGGTCGTCGTGGGCCAGTTGAATGGCCCCCAAGGTCTCCCGATCTGACCCCCTTAGACTTTTATCTTTGGGGTCATCTGATGGCAATTGTCTATGGTGTGAAGATACGAGATGTGCAGCACCTGAAACTACGAATACTGGAAGCCTGTGCTGGCATTTCTCCTGCGGTGTTGCTATCAGTGTGTGAAGAGTGGGAGAAGAGGGTTGCATTGACAATCCATCACAATGGGCAGCACACTGAACACATTTTATAAGTGGTCAGAAACTTGTAAATAACTCATGAAAGAATAAAGTTACGTTAAAACCAAGCACACCATTGCTTTTCTTGTGAAATTCCCAATAAGTTTGTCACATGACCCTCTTCCTATTGAAAAAACTAAAGTTGGATCCAAGATGGCCGACTTCCAAATGGCCACCATGGTCACCACCCATCTTGAAAAGTTTGCCCCCTCACATATACTAATGTGCCACAAACAGGACGTTAATATCACCAACCATTCCCATTTTATTAAGGTGTATCCATATAAATGGCCCACCCTGTATATCAATTTCCACACCATCTACCAAATTTTCCATATTTGTACAGCCAAAAATTTTGTCTATCATTTGTACAGCTAAGTGTTTTAAATATTTTATATTTTGTTCTTTTATTTTTTTCTGCAACTAAGCTTTTTATATATTTTATTCTTATTCTATTCCATAATTCATTTCATAATGATAATCTTGATGTTGAAGTCACGAGCGGTCGTATAAGCATTTCACTGCTAGGGACAGTTGCTTACCTGGATAAGACATGGCACAAGGCATTACAGAAAGAAATGGGCAACTGTTTGAGGCAGTGTGATGCTCTGAGCTGAAATCTTGGGTTATAGTACTACCTACTACCTAAACATCTTTTTTCAACCTAAACATCTTTACAAAGAAGTTCAGCCTTTCATGGCAGCAATGGCAGTGACACAGATTCAAGGTGTTAAAATCTCATTCTGATCGTGCATCTGTGGACCTCAGAACAGAAATTAAAGGATCTGGTGCCAAATACCAAAGCACACCTCAGACGGTTTATGAGGTCAGAGCTGTTCTGGCGGCACAAGCAAGGGCCGCAGGTAGTTTTATTGTTATGGCTAATAATTTCCATTTCCACTAATCTCCACAATGGTTACCATCTTTTTGTCACTAACACAGACCCAGTGTTCTCAGGTACCAATTTTATGGTTATAAAAATTGTCTGACTATCATGGCTCTATAATTTTGCACTTAACTATGTTTCTGTATTTAACATTTTAAATGTCAGAAAGTGAAACATTCCAGTGTTTTGTTTTCATGATTTAGGAACATTGTAGGAGGAATATTCTAAGAACATTTCAAAGCAAACCATTACCATTTTAGAACATTGTATAAATGGTAGGAAATATTAAATACTTTCATGAACCTTCATTTCCACACACCTTTCTAATCACACTCGTTACATACATGACCGCACTTGATATCTTAAAGGGTTTTTTTGTTTGTTTTTGATCTAATGCGCCATATGTGTCGTTGTTACCAGTTAATGAAAGCGATTGAACACAATACTTTAATATTATTCAGTGACGGTGATTGTGATGAGATATTGTCCATATGCAAGGCATGCATATAAGCTGATTGTCCTTCCCTGCAGCATGCATATGCTGCCTGGTGATTGACTGTGTGATGCATTACACAAATTAAAACAACTCATGCATGAAAAACAAATATGTGCATATTTCTGTGTGACAAGTTTGAAACATGAGTGATACAATATATTGATGCTCTGCCAGTGTGGAGTTTGTATAAAGAATCATACTTCTACAGTATATGTGAAAGCCTGTGAACTATTACTTATTGATTTTGTTTACCCAAAGTAATCTATAAAAACTAGAATTGAGTTACTTCAATTAGAATACCTATGGACATGCTCAATGTAGGGTGAAAAATGGTTAAACAATCCTGAGCAGCTCTTGTTCTATATACTGTAATTTCCTAGAAATCCTTAATCAGTCTTCATTGTGTAATGATGAACCATCGGGTTTTTTTTTTTTTTCAGTCATGTTTGATCGATTCGATTTCTACATACACAATGATAATTAGCCAATTTTATTCACAAGATATGAACATCAGCCTTCAGTGGAGTCCCTGCAATGCGGTACCACCAAGCTGGCCTCTAATGGCAAAAAAATCTTTCATTTCATTTTGCATATTGTCTGAAGCAATTTATACTGCTGACTACAGATTCATTAAAATGATCAGCAAAGCGAATAGCGTTTTTCCCAATGAATAATTTTGCGTGACTGTACATCTCTGAACCTCAAAAAATGCAATCACAGATTAAAAATCCGTTCTTCGGTGCAGAACTTGCACCAAATTTTATGTAAACAGTTTGTCTGACATCAGTCTGGTAAATTATGCGCACATTACAAGCTGCCCTTGATTAGCCAGAAGTAGTCCATTTAGCTCGAGTGAGAGAGCATCACTTGGAAGTGCTCCAAAAAGTCATTTTGCTATTAAAGACAATCATTTCAAGCCATTTGTTTACACAGGTCCAGTGTTGTTGGACTCAACTTTGGGGATACACTTCACACTGAATGAATATTTTTTTTACTTTTTCAGGTGTGAACTTCATTTTCAGTGCTCAAACTTATCGAAATAATCATACATATTTTTCAGAATAATTTTCTCTTCAACAGCTGTGCAGTTGCATTATTAGAAATCGGAAAGAATACACAGGCACATCTTTGCCTAGAGCTAGGGAGGAAATCCATATGTGCAATTAAACAAACCAGAGGATAATATAAATGCAAGATAGACTCAATTAACATTTCTTACAATGCCAGCACATCAGGGGACTTGAGACTGGGGCGCAGGTTCACTGTCCAACAGAGCAACAACCCCAAGCAGAGAGCCAAAGCAATACTGAACTGGTTCAAAGCCAAGAAGCCAAATGTGTTATAAATGACCAGTCAAAGTAAGACCTCAATTCGATTGAGAATCTATAGCAGGACATGAACGGTGTTGTTCGTCATAATATTCTCCACCCAATCTGACAGATCTTCAGCAATTTTGCCAAGAAAGAATGGATTCAAGTGTTGTTCTAATGTGTAGATAAAAATCCACTGTTTATATACTCAGGCCAGCTCATGGTTAATAAAACTGAGACATTTTTCCCCATTCTGTTGTTTGTGAACATTTACTGAAGCTCTTGACCTGTATCTGCAGTAGTTAATGCATGCTGCTGCTCCATAATTAGCTGATTAGATAACGGCATAATCAACTGCATGAGCCGCTGTATAGTTGGTATAATATTAGATAATGGATGGCAAGTGTATTTTGATAGCCAGACATTCTCCTTTATGATTTTCTGGTAGAGCGCAGAATTCATGGATCCCTTAATTTTTGTAAATCATTTAGATCCTGAAGCCGCAAAGCCCCAGATCATCACACTACCATCACCATGTTTATTTTGTTAATATTTATTGATGTTCATTTTATTAAACACTGTGTTATTTTACACAAGATGTGTAAAATAACAGGACACACACCTTCCAAAAGGTTTACTCTTTGTCTCATCAGGCTAAAGAGTATTTTCCCAAAAGTCTTGAGAATTATCAAGATATTTTTAGGCAGATGTGAAATTTGAAAAGCCTTTGTGTTCTTTTTGGTCAGCAGTGGCTTTCGCTTATACCTCTCCAATAGATGCCATTTTTGCCCAGTCACTTTCTTATGGTTGAATCATGAACACTGACCTTAACTGACACAAGAGAGGTCAGCAGTTCTTTAGATGTTGTTCTGGGTTCTTTTACGAGCTCCTGGGCGAGTTGTCATTGTGCTCTTGTAGTAATGTTGGTAGGCCGACTGCTCTTGAGAGGGTTTACCACTGTTCCAAGTCTTCTCCATTTGTGGATGATGGCTTTCACCGTGGTTTGCTGGAGTCCCAAAGCCTCAGAAATGGATTTCCAGGCTGATACATGTTAATTACTTTGTTTCTCATCTGTTCTTGAATTTATTTAGATCATGTTGCTTCTTTAGATCTTTCATGCTTTACTTTGTTAGACAGGTTCTATTTACTTGATTTCTCACTTCAACAGGTCTAGCAGTAATTAGGACTGTGTGTGGCAAATGAATTTTAACTCCGTTTTCCAAAAATCTATTTAGCAAAGGGAGATAAGTACTTTTTCAAATAGGGACAGCATTTTCCCCTTAATAAGTTAAATGTTTTTTTAATGCATTATGTATTTATTTGGGTTATATTTGTGTAATATTAAAATTAGTTTGATAATCATTTAAGTGTGACAAATATGCAAAAAAATTCTGGAAGGGGGCAAATACTTTTTCATAGCACTGTATGTCTATGTATACTTATGATAATGTGTGCATTTTTTTTTTACCAAGTAAGGTTTCGCTATTAATACACTCTCACTCACTCACTCATCATCTATACCATCTAATCCTGTATTCAGGGTCACGTTGGGCCTGGAGCCTATCCCAGGAGACTTAGGGCACAAGGCAAAGTACAGCCTGGACAGGGTGCCAATCCATCGCAGGGCACTCGCACATACACACACTCATTCATACTCTACGGCCAATTTATGAATGCCAGTTAACTTAACCTACATGTCTTTGGACTGTGGGGGGAAACCCACCAAGCACTATTAATACATTATTAACAATTTATTGGTTTTCCTTTAGTAGCCTTAAGAACAACTTGCATATGGATAGAATGAGAATGTTGTTCTCAACAGATCATTAATGGCATGTTTCAGAAGGTTCAGATGAACCAGGTTGTCACAACATTGATGTTTTAGCCTTTTCTTAAGACTGATCTACAGTACAGTTCTGTTCCTGGTAGAAAGGGGTATTTCAACATTCCTGTTTTTTGCCTCTGAGACAGTCTACCATCGGAATGACTAGCAATCCAGCTTTTTTGGAAATGGGAAATCGTTGTAATTTGGGGTTTGATTTCCTTAGGTCTGTGTGCATGGAGTTTGCTTGTTCTCCCCGTGATTAGTGGGTTTTCTCCGGATGCCCCGGTTTCCTTCCCCAGTCCAAAGACATGCAGGTTAGGCTAATTGTCGTTCACAAATTGCCTGTAGTGTGTGAATGACAATGGGGCATCGAGCCGGCAACCCGACACCTTAAGTAGCTGCCATAGAAACGATGGATATATCTCCAGGGTGAAGAGTACCCGTCTCCCAATGTGCCAGATAGCATGTGGATGGACCAAAATACCAACAACAAAAAAAAAAGACACTCCACTATTTACCCTAGCTGATGCATTGCACATACAAGTAGAGTTTCATTTTGTGTAATTTATTTTTGAGACAGAAAATATATTTTGACCATTTGAGCATTTTTGCGTGGATGGTGTAGCATATGCTTCACTCTCAGCTCTGAGTGTGTGTCAGGAAGCATGACTGGGGATTCAGAGAGATGATCGGACATCAGAATAACTATCTCTTTAATGAAGCACAGACACAGCAGGGACGATGCGAGCATGTTTACTGTATTACTGTCACAACACATTTGTACTGTCTAATAGCAGATTTTGCCCATAAAAATCTAATGCAAAGCCATTTTTTTCTGTTATTAGCAATTAAACAGGGTAGGATGCCAGCAATTTCAACACAATGTAGGCAGAGAATAACAGTTACCTGTTATTAATATGGCAGAACTCTTCACTATGTGATCGGAAAGAGTCGACTCTTAATGGTGATCTAAACGACTCACTTGAAAAGAGCCTCAGTAGTAGTTAAGAGTCTTAAGAGTAGTTGTTTTGTCCTGGGTCGTGACCGCAATGGGTTGCCATAATTTTTTTCATTGAGGTCTTGATTTGCTTTCTGGAACTTTTTATTTATTTAATTTTTTTTTTTTTGCTTAATCTAACATCCTACAACAATTAAACCGGTATAACTTAGTTTAAAATGAAGCCCTATTCGTTATGTATTATTTGAGGACGAAGAAGACAGATTATGGAATATGAGAAATGTTTTTGTGCAGAATTTTAGCTGTTTATTCGCACCTATTCACAAGATATTGTGCTGTTTATCTTATAAGCTCATTATTAGAATTGTTCCATAATATAAACGGAATATAGCACTGAATCAAACAAACTGCGAAGCATTCAAACTAATTCAGACTTATTTAGACCGTGGGGAAAAAGAATTCAGGGTTTTGTTGAAAAAATACTAATTTAGCCTATAAATAAGGCAAACCTGTCTTTTGAGGGGTATTGTGTAGTTTACTACTGCCACCTGCTGCTCATAAAATATACATTTGTCCAATGCAGTATTGATTCTGAAGGATTGATGGATTTACAATTATGTTTTCCTCTTTTCAGTTTGACGAGCTTATCTAGACATGCCGGCTAAACAAATAAAAATGCGATCACCATATTAATGATGGTGGTGGTGGTTTTCTGGAATCAATGTGCAGGCAAAATATTACATTCATGGTTGATTCAAATCGGTTGATTTCTGACCATCCTTCTCGAATTTTTTGTGTGTAAATTTAAGGTGCTGGTTTGCCGGAACAGCCCTGTCTTTTAAGCATGGCCTACAAATTTTCAATAGCGTTAAGGCGGCCACAACCTGCTTTATTCATGTTAAAACCTGCTGTGATGTGTGCTTAGAGTCATGGTCCTTTTTGAAACATTCAGTTTTCAACCAGATCTTTCAACTTTCAAACAGATCTACCCGACAATCTGAAGTTATGCTGAAGAATTCTGAAATAGTTCAGAAATTATGCTCTATCCTGGGTTGCAGGTTGCCTGGAGCCTATCCCAGGACACTTAGGGCACGAGGTGGGGTACACCCTAGTCGCCAATCCATCGCAGTGCACACACATGCACACACTAATACACTCTTTCAAAGGTGGAAAGAGTAATAAAATTTAGTACTCAAGTGCAAGTACTGTTACTTCAGTGAATTTTTACTGAAGTACAAGTAAAGTTACCATTATAAAAATATACTCAGGTAAAAGTAGAAAGTAGATCAAAAATTTACTCAGAGTAAAATTTTAACAGCGTGGGTGGGATGTGAGATTCTAGTGTAGTTCAAAAAATACAAGCGGATATAAATCTCAAACTAGTTGTTTTTAATTTTAAATAAAAACTAACTGAAGGAACACCTTTGCATAATAAAGCTGCTGCTTTTCTTGTGCTTGAAATCAGAGTGGTTGCATAAATATGGTGTGATGCTTTGCACCGGATAGCCGAGGGGAAAAAAGAGCTCAGAGCCAAGAATAATGTTCAGCACAAAACCTTTATCGGCCTCTTTCAGCGTCACAAAATGATAATACAAAACAAAAAAAGCAAAGAAAAGGCTAAAAGAATAGAGCGTTTTGGGAGTGAGCAGCACACCTGAGCTCCTACTCCGTTCTCTCCTTCTCACACACACACTGGGTGACGGGCGGCAACTCTTAAAAGGGCAACATACAGACATAATCTGGTATACAACATAGTCGTGGCCGTTACAATGGCCAGGGGTTTGCTTCATAAGAATTTGATGGCATTTCGCTTTCAGCTGGGTCTGCATCACTGCCATCTGTTTTGTCCATCTCCATTGTTCTTGTGAGTTTAGCGCATTTGTTCTCGCTGCCCATCAATCAATCAGTGCAGTGGTTTACGGGGTGCAATTTTTTTCCATCCCTGTTGCATTATTTTTTATTATTTTTCATTTTCATTAATTAAATTTTTCACTCAGTAGCAAATATGGCTGCAAATGTAGCAGAGTACGATATTTCAAACAAAACACACTTCATTAAAAGTAAAATTACAGATTTTAAAAACTACATAAAAAAATAGAAGTAGACGAAAAAAAACTACTCAATTACAGTAGCGTGAGTAACTGTAATTCGTTACTTTCCACCTCTGCACTCTTTCACACACTACAGACAATTTAGGAACGCCCATTAGCCCTATCTGCAGGTCTTTGGACAGTGGGTGGAAACCGGAGTACCGGAGGAAACCCACCAAGCACAGGGAGAACATGCAAACTCCATGCACACAGAGACGGGAATCAAACCTGGCCGGGAATCGAATGCGAACCTTGGAGGTGCAAGGCGACAATGATAAACACTACACCACCCTCTGGGGTAGTTCTCCTTCTTCGTTATTCATTCACTGATATTGCCTAAATGCGGATGGGTTCCCTGTCAAGTCTGGTTCCTCTTAAGGTTTCTTCCTGTACTTATATACAAATTCTTTACTGGCTTTTGAATCTGCAAGTTTCTGTAAATATGTCCAAGAGACATTCCTGACTTATAAATCTATAACATTCTCAGATCTGACATTCCTACTGCACTGTGTGTCAGTCAATGTAATGAGGGCTGTCAAACAAAGTCTTTTGTTGGCACAGAGAAACTACCAGTTGTAGTCAATCATAATTACTAACAGAAAGTTGAGAAGCTTTGGACTTTACAGACATTCTCAGGTTTTTCAGCACCATTCATTTAATAATCTAAAAAGGTACGGTATATGTGTATTTTGACTTGTGTGTACTTGTGTATTTGGTGATATCAAAAAATCCAAAATAAATGAAACCTTATATGCCTTATTATTTTTGACATCAAAGGTGGATGTTGTACAATAATTCTGCCCCAGAAAAAGGACAAATTCAAAGTTCTTGATGTGTATAATATAAACTTCTGACCACAGCTTTATATACCAGTATTTCAGCTGTGATGAAAATAATCACTCAAATAACATGTGGGTCTCAGGTCATATGATGGCCTTTCCAGGGAAATATGATTAGGATGGTGGTTGACAAATTCTGCATACAAATTGACTACAGTGTGGAATTGTATAACTACAAGGTGCATCTATGTGGTAAGAAGTACTTTATTTACTTTATACCTTTATACTTAGATTTTAAATGCTAGATTCTGATTGGTGAGAATGTGATTTTCCACGCAAGGTCAAAATTTTTGTTACTTTGGATAGTATCTCTGAATATGCTTTAAATTAACAAAAGGTTAAACAATTCTCCAAAATTCAGAATGAAACATTTCTTTTGCAACAGTAATGTTTTATTTTCTTTCTTATTTTCTGTACATTTAAGAGTAACATCAGGAAAGAAGTGCCATGCTAAATATGGGCACCCAAGAACACTTATATAGTGTAGCCGGAGGATACACTACCAATCTCTCAGACCTTAATTACTGTAGCTGGTAACGGTTAGGCTTTGTTCACAGTAATCATAAGGAAAGGCTGAGTGATGCAAATATCAAAGCTTTATTCATTCTCTGACTCCTTAAAGCTTGCACCAACAATCAGCATCCATGGACTCCTCTCAGCAACTGCATAACACTCTGAAAATTAAAATAATCAATGCCCACAAATCAGAGGAAGGCTATAGCAAAGTAGATAGCAAAGCAATTTCAGGAAGCTGTTTCCTCAGTTCCTAATGTGATTAAGAAATGGCAGTTAGCCGAGACACAGGACATCATGGTGAGGTCTGGAAACCACCCATCTGAGAGAAATGCTCATGGAATTGTTAGAAATGCACATCAAAACATCTGTCTGACTGCAAAATATATTTCCTGCATCCTTTACAACTACAACAGAATAATGATTCTAAACACACCTCAAAATCCATAATGGAAAACCTCAAGGTATGTATGCTAACGGTTTTGTCATGACCCTCACAGTCTCTTGACCTGAACATCATCAACAAGCTGTGGGTATTCCTCAAAAGAGCAGGACATGCAAGACTCTTAAAGAAGGACATGAATTTTGCAAGGAAAAATGAGCAAAACAATCCTCCAAACAAAAAGTGAAAGACTCTTAGCTGGCTAGTTTACTTTTTGATTTAATAGTAAAAATAATAATAATAATAATAATAATAATAATCATAACTATAGTTTATAATATTAAATTAATGTGTTATAATACTTTGGAGATCAATTCATATTCTTCTTATGTAGCCTTTAAAACTTGGAGCATTTTAGCCATATTTTTTTGCTGTTTTTTAAACATATATATGGTGCTAGGACAGCACAGTGTTCCGGTTTCCTCAGTCCAAATAACTGCCGATTACAATTACAGCTAATTACAGTTTCCAAATTTCCCATAGTGTGTGAATAAGCGTGTGAATGTGTGTATGCGTGTGTGCCCTGCGATGGATTGGCACCTGCGATAGGCTCCAGGACCCCCGTGACTATATACACAAGATAAAGTGGTGTAGATAATGGGTGAGTGAGTAATTGGGTGCGTGATCAGGATTATGCAGTCTAGTGTGACATATTCTCTTTTTTTAGCACAACCTATGCAATATGATGAACTACATTTTATGTTATTTTAAACAACTATACAAACGTGCAAAATCAATTAAAAATGGGTCACACAGGCAAAGAAATAGCACAGATACACATGATCACATGTTTTTCTGTTTGTTTCTATGACCAAAAAATGTATATTAGTTTTTTTAATGTGCTCAACTGTTTATAACCACTATAACATGTGATAACATAAATATAACTGATGATATATGTCCACTGGTTTGTAAATGCCTGACCAAAACATTTACAGTATATGTGCTTGTTGCCCATCCTTTTCCAGATATAGTCTTTTGTTTATTGTTATAATAACCTTCATTTTTCACTAGATTTTGCAGCATGGCTGTGGGGATTTGCTCATCCAGCCACAGGAGCATTATTGAGGTCAGATTCATGTCAAGCAGAATGTCTGGTTCACCGTCATTATTCCAGTTCATTCCAAATAAGTTCTGTGGGGTTGAGGTCAGGATTTGTACAGGCCCTCTCAAGTTATTTTTCTCCAACCATGGCTTTCATGGGGCCTGCTTTGTGCATTGGATCCTCAGGTGGGAAAATGTATATATATATATGTGTGTGTGTGTGTGTGTGTGTGTGTGTGTGTGTGTGTGTGTGTGTGTGTGTGTGTGTGTGTCACAAAAGTGACTACACCCCTCACGTCTTTGCAAATATTTAGTTATATCTTTTCATAGGACAACACTGCATAAATGACTCTTTGACACAATGAAAAGTAGTCAGTGTAAAGATTGTATAGCAGTGTAAATTTATTGTCCCGTCAAAATAACTAAAAATACAGCCAATAATAGCTGAACCCCTGGCAACAAAAGTGAGTACACCCTCACGTGAAACTAGAAAATGTCAATATTTTGTGTGGCCACCATCATTTTCGGCTTAAATTCTCTTGGCCATGGAGTTCAATAGAGCTTCACAGGTTGCTCCTCCATCACAACATCAAGGAGGTGGTGGACATTTGACACCTTGTGCTCCTCCACCTTCCTTTTCAGGATGCCCCAGAGGTGTTCTATGGGGTTTCGGTCTGGAGACATGCTTGGCCAGTCCATCAACTTTACCCTTAGCCTCTTTAGCAAGACAGTGGTCATCTTGGAGGTGTGTTTGGGGTCATTATCATGCTGGAACGCTGCTCTGCGGCCCAGTTTCCGGAGGGAGGGGATCATGCTCTGCTTCAGTACGTCACAGTACATGTCAGAATTCATGTTTCCCTCAATGAACTGTAGCTCCCCAATGCCAGCAGCACTCATGCAGCCCCAGATCATGACACTCCCACCACCATGTTAGGCAAGACGGTAGGCAAGACACACTTGTCTTTGTACTCCTCACCTGGTTGCCGCCACACACGCTTGACACCATCTGAACCAAATAGGTTTATCTTGGTCTCATCAAACCACAGGACATGGTTCCAGTAATCCAGTTTGCATGTCTGCAGCAAATTGTTTGCAAGCTTTCTTGTGCATCACCTTTAGAAGAGGCTTCCTTCTAGGACGATAATCATGCAGAGCAATTTGATGCAGTGTGCGGCGTACGGTCTGAGCACTGACAGGCTGACCTCCCATCCCTTCAATCTCTGCAGCAATGCTGGATGCACTCATCCGTCTGTTTTCCAAAAAACTATCTTTGGATCTGATGCTGAGAACGTGCACTCAGCTTCTTTGGCCGACCGTGACGAGGCCTGTTCTGAGAGGAAGCTGTCCTCTTAAAGCGCTGGATGGTCTTGGCCACTGTGCTGCAGCACAGTTGCAGAGTGTTGGCTAACTTCTTATAGCCTTGGCCATCTTAATGTAAAGCAACAATTCGTTTTTCAGGTCTTCTGAGAGTTGTTTGCCATGAGGTGCCATGCTGAACTTTCAGTGGCCAGGTTGAGAGAGTGGAAGAGCTTTTATACCAAATTTAACTCACCTGCTATCTGGTGACAAATGAGACAGTGTAACACTAATGAGTCACATGACAAAGGGGAAGGAAAATGACTAATTGTGCTCAGTGTGTACATTTTCACTTATGGGTGTACTCACTTTTGTTGCCAGGGGTTCAGCTATTATTGGCTGTATTTATAGTTGTTTTGAGGGAACAATAAATTTACACTGCTATACAAACTTTACACTGACTACTTTTCATTGTGTCAAAGAGTCATTTATGCAGTGTTGTCCTATAAAAAGATATAACTAAATATTTGCAGAAATGTGAGGGGTGTAGTCACTTTTGTGACATACTGTGTATATATAAATTCCAGGCAAAAGGCATTGAAGAGATCATAAATGTGTGTGTGTATATATATATATATATATATATATATATATATATATATATATATATATATTTGTAAAAATAAAATAAAAGTATGTGGGAGTGTTTTATGACCCAGATCATAGCTATTAAATGCATATATGTCATGATTACATGATTAGACTTATAACCATATAGAGCAATCAGCCATAACATTATGACCACCTGCCTAATATTGAGTAGGTACCCCCTTTTTTTCTTCACTATTGGATTGAATTACATGGGCCATGGGCCTTGGTTCCTGTGTTTGCGCATTTTTTTCTGCTTTCAACACATCAACTTCAGGACACTGGAGGTTCACTTGCTGCCTAATATATCCCACCCACTTCCAGCTGCCATTGTAACAAGATATTGAAAATGTATGTCGTGTGAAAATGGCCAGATTGTAATGGATAGACAGATGTGTAAGAGCAACTTAAAAACTGCAGGTCTTATGAGATGTTTTTAGGCTGCAGTGGTCAGGACATACCAAAAATGATGCTGTCAGTGTGATCCTGTCGATACGGTCACGTGTGGCCAGGTCCCACTGCTGCACGTGGGGAGCAAAGTCTGATCCAATGTAGTTCAAGTTAAGGAAAAGGTTCAAATTAGAGGTTAACAATAAAATTAATTCTGTGTCAGAACACACAGTTTTGTTGTCAAAAGGGGGAGGGACCCACTCAATATCATGCGGTTGGTCATAATGTTACGGCCGGTAAGTGTAAATCCAACGTGGTTTATTCTTGAACTCCTGTAGGCCAAACTCTGCTCAAGACAAAGGCGTGGCTTTCGCGTGTCATGACATCATTCAGGGCGGGGCTACCGAACAGGTGTCCGCTCGACAAGGAGTGAGAAAGAGAAACACGCGCTGCTGCTGCGGGACGCACGAGCTCGGGGATTTCCTCTCCCCATGCGGCGGCGGCGGTGTGCGTCATGGTCCCGAGGTGTATCGGGGGCTGCATGCCCTTATTCCTGCTCGGCGTGGTTTTTGACGTGATCGGCTTGACTGTGCTGCTCGTCGGCGCTCTCGCCAATCTGCGCCTGGGCGGCCGCTTCTACGGCGACTTTCTCATCTACACCGGCGCCCTGGTGGTGTTCCTGAGCCTCATGTGGTGGGTGCTGTGGTACACAGGGAATGTCAGGATCCCCTTGGACGAGCCGGAGAAAAACTTTTGGAGATTGACGACGACGATTTCGCAATCCGTATCCGAGGTGGGAGAGAAACCCAAGAGCGTCGATGCTCAGGAGTTGATGAACGGCTCAGTGCCTGTGTATATTAACATTCCCAGCCAATCGGTGTGGCAGATCTCGGGCGTGAAAGTCTACGACAACTTGGCTTTCGAAAGAAGTGATGACAAGCCACCACCACGTGAGAAAACAATCGAGCTGGACATTTTAAAGAACGAACGAATAGAGAGATTTCTCTGATCTCCATCTGAAACATTCTGGGGTTTTATTCCAGAGTTTGTCCTTCTCTGCTCTGCTTCACTCTTTCAGATCGTATCTGATCGTTTCCGAACCAGTTGGTCAGCCTTCAGCGTTACATATAAACTGTTCCTCAAGAATGGCTTCTGTTTATTCAGCGCTTTTATAGTTGTATGTATATTCAGAATATTTTCTGGATTTTACTCATGGTACCTCTGGATTGAACTTGATTGCACATGCACAAATTTTGAATTCAAATTTAATTTCCTCTACTGAATGCTGGGTCAAAGGTAACTAAAGTAAGAGGTTTAGCTTGGCATGATGCTTTTAAGACACAGAATTTATTACATTTTGAATGGCATTTAGGATGTTAAGATAAATGAGCAGAGATAAAAAGAAGAAAATTAACTGTACATTTCCTTGTATGTGGGGCGTAACACCAAATATATTACTTCATGTGTACACATTATGTAAATGTGTGTCCTTTAACTGGAAAGATACATGTCTTACCTTTAACACGTCACTGTAATGCTGCAATTATCAGTCGTGATAAAAAAAAAAAACAGGTTAGTTATTTTCCTGTGTATCAAATTAACCAATTTGTTATGTAGAAGTTGGTATGCAAAACATTTGGCAATTGTTTCAGTTGTAATAAATGTGATGCAAATCTTTGGATAAGGAAACAAAAAGAAAAAAACTGCCATTAGCAGTGGCTTGTAACAATATGATTTTTCTACCAATCTTTTTTTTTTCTTTTTTTCCCCCAGATGAAGTAATAAGTTCATTTTAACTTTTAATGAGCTGTGAAATTGTGGTTTACTGTGGCAGTGTTGCTCTGTATGACTCAGCAAAACTCTGAGAACCAACACTGAAATTGTATTAATTGTATTTTGCAGGCGCCATTTGGAAGCTCAGCACTGTTTTTCTCACAAATTGACTGCTTTTATTCAGGGAATAATGTTTAAATATATTCTTTTTACATGTATTTTAAGCTGAATATTATTTTTATGGCTGATTTTGCTTGACTAATTGTATAAATGAATAGATCTTTTGGTAATTAAATCTATTTTATATACAAAAAAAATGATGTGGTGTGTTTTGATCTAATAAGGAGCAAAATTCCCAACATGACCATATTTAAATAACACCAAATATATTACTGTCTAAGCTACACCTGTAATACATAATAAAAAAAAGAAGAATCTTCACATTCTTCTATGATTATAAACCATAGTAATACTGTTCCTCTTTCATGGTTTTATTATTATCATTATTTTATTATTATTATTATTATTATTATATATTTCATATATTATATGCTTAGTAACAGTCATTATATTTTCCTCTAACAGCAAAGTCGTCACGATGGAGGACATACTGTAAACTTTTCAAAAAACATAATGATTGTTACAAAGCACTAACCCTATCATAACCCTTTTTTTAAATCAACTCATTAACGCAGTTCCAGAAAGGTCAGTGCCTATTTGTTTTTTCTCTCTTTAATTTTAATATAAGTTTATTGGTTTCCTACATGATGTTTCCCGTAGGTTTGCATGATCTCGCATTTAAACAATAGTCATGGCACAATCTTAGAATTAGAGATAAGATTCCAGGAAAAAAGTTGCCAGTAACTTTCTGAAAGATTTTATTACTATTGAATTATCTTTCTCAAATATTTAAACAGACCTTTTGATCTTTTTTTGTTTAGTTTTTGGTCTCAGTCACATAGCAGTTTAATAAGCTTGAATTCTGTAAACATTTATTAGAAGAAAAAAAATGATTAATCAAACGGAAAATAAACTATGAGGGGTGTTGAAATAAAACTGGGCCTTATGATTGTGCAGAATAACAGAGTTATGAGAGTAAACACTTCCTTTATTTCTGTTTATAATCCCTTGCTACACTAATGTACACTATGTACACTAACTTACCCTTGCATATCATAAGCGCTTGGATACCATCAAGGTAGAAATTTCTCTCCATACGCCGGAGCCATAATGAGACTGCAATCAGTTACATC
Source organism: Clarias magur (assembly GCA_013621035.1). Classification (NCBI taxonomy): domain Eukaryota; kingdom Metazoa; phylum Chordata; class Actinopteri; order Siluriformes; family Clariidae; genus Clarias; species Clarias magur. The sequence continues at coordinate 1,074,423 of QNUK01000082.1, read as the reverse complement.
TTCGTTCATGAGACATTTCATCAGAATTCACAGCTGCTCAGCCATGGAAACCCATTCCATGAAGCCCATTCCATACACACTGTTCCTGAGCTAATTTGAAGGCCACATAAAGTTTGGAGGTCTGTAGCTATTGACTCTGCAGAAAGTTTTTGGCCGAACTGCTGTCATTTTATTCACCTGTAACCATGGAAGTGATCGAAAAACCTGAATTCAATGATTTCAACAGGTGAGTAAATACTTTTGGCAATATAGTGTGTATAAAGATATATAACATAAGAGACCACTGCAAAAAAAACTGTTTCTTCTGTTTTTTCCTTACAGGTGCATGTATTGGGGAGATGAAGAGTTTTGTTTCATTTTTTGTGAACTGCTGACGATATTTCTCCTAAATTCAAAATATATGTCATATGTACTGTATAAATATAAAACTATTGTTATTTGGAGTGTATATTTAAAGGAAATGACAACATCACAACACATAACATGAATAAATAACATGATTTTCAATTACATACAGAGATTCTGCTCTGCTGATCTGATCTGTTGCTCACAACAACTTCATCATAAGAAATTGATCTAAAAACACCAACTGCCATTCCCAGGCACATGTACCTTCCAAAGAAGTAAACTTCACTAACATAATCACAGAAGTGCTGGACAAAGTCAGATTTTGTCAGTGTGACCAAGTGTTGCCATGGAAAAAAGTGTTACTACTTGAAACATGAACTACATCCTGGTGCGCTTGGCATTCGACACACAATAAAACAGGTTTTCCATAAGGCACACCCTGTTGCTCTGAGTGCAGCCATTTGACCCCCGTATTTGAAATAATCCTGCTGAATACACAAAGCAGTTGTATAGGTGTCTCTATTGGAGACAAGCCACAGAAATTTCAGAAAGGAATGTCTTTTCTGGCTATTGATTCTTTGTTTTAGCCAGTGGAAGGCTTTGTGATTAAATTGTCCGTCTGAAAAGAAAAAAAAAAACAGCATTTCCAATTTTGTATGATCCCATATAGTCTAGTATAACACCTTGTTCTATCAAAATCAGCAGCAAGAATATTTTACATCCTCACCATTAAAATTTCATAGGCCTATTTCATAAACTGTCTTAGATGTTGTTTGCCAACAAAATGAACATGTGGGTTGTTCTGTGTGCTGTAAACAAGACCGATGCCGACTCAGCCAGTTTTAACAGCCTTTGCTTTATGGCACTGGAGGCACATATTGCTAATGCATCTCACCTCTGTGTTGGGTGTCTGGTTTATCTGAAGACTTGGATAGACCAACAGGCCAGATTTCCTGTACACATCAAACATGTTAGACAGGCGTCTAGATATTCAGTTCCAACACCTCTGACCAGGCGACATGACACCACCAGGGGCACGGTGCCAGAACAGGACATTTAAGAGGAATAGAGATCAAATTGTGCCTGATTGAGGATGCACCAGACATGCCCTGCTTTTATCCTAATAACCCTGACCATGCACATTTTCCAATTCCAAATTTTAGCAGCTTTACTCCAATTTATAATTTTTTTCATTCATGCATTTTAAGAAATATATTAATGTACTTTTGTACTTAATGTACTATAAAGCATTTATTAATAAATATCGCTTCATGCCAATTCCCATACTGCTTATTAAATGTTAGGTTAATCCTAAAGCTACATTCTGGCTTCAAGCCTTTTATTGGATCCATACCAAATCTGATGATAAGGGAATTAGGTGCTGCTTTAAACATCAAGTGTAATATTTTCCTAATGAATAATTCAAAACACCAGGGTGCTGAAGAGTGTAACAGGAAGCCAAGACACTGATGCCTTCAGGTTTTCTTTGCACAAAACGTATGCTGCCACCTAATTGTGATGGGAATCAAACCGTATGTACTTTATTGTACTATGGATACAATCGTATCAATTTTGAAATCACATATTAACCACCCCCTTTATCAGTGAGCTGGTGAAATCAGTGAGCCAGTGTATAATTGTGAAACCCTTGCTGGGTAGCAGAAAGTAATTATTACTGATTATATCTCCTTGAGTGTGTGTGTATTTGAGGAGTGGCAGAGAAGCAGGGAGGTGTGTAGAGTTGCATTGTTGCTTTACCGCGCCAGTATCCCTGGTTTAATCTTGAGCTTGGGTTACTGTCTGTACAAAGTGTCTATGAGGGTTCCACTGGGTTCTCTGATTTCCTGTCACCTCCCAAAAACATGGCACTATATGGTTTGGCCATGATTAATTAATCACCAAGTGTGACTGAGTGTGAAATATGGTGTACTGCAATGGATTTATGTCCTATCCAGAGTGTACTCCTAAGGGTACAAGTCTTGCTCATGATAAAAGAGTTCCTTAAGACAAACGAATGAACATTTATTGTTCTGCTATTGAAATTGTTTATTCATGCACAACACACCTTATTTTTTTGTATTGTACCAAAATGAAAGGTCAGAGTTATAGTAAAAACTGCATCTATTTTTTGTTGCTTTATTCTTAACGTCCGTATTCATTATTTACAACATACTGTGCAAAAGTATTGAGCCCCCCCACCCCCGCCCCCACTCCATTTCTCCATATCTTTCCTTCTCAAGATCCAGCCTTTCTTGTATTTTCAATATAGTCTTGAGGATCATTTTTCAGGCTTCCTGAAGGATGTTTTTTGCTCTTATTTTCAGTCCAGTCCCTTTACCTGAGCAGTTTTAGAAGAATGTTTTTTTTTTTAATTATTATTCTTAAGCCACAAAAAAATCTAATTTGATTAGAATCATGAACCAGAGAGAAATAGGTGAAGATGATGACAGATTAGTTTATCTGTGATGCTGAATGCTGAGTGGTTGGAACAGACGAGAGGGGAAATGAGGCCGCTGCTGAGGTTGTTACATAAACATCTATTTGTGTCTTTAAGCACTTTGCAGTCTGTCACAGTAAAACATGTGTTCTCGTTTATTTAATTTAGCATATGTCATTTAATTTCATTTAGTAAGAAGAAATGAGGGCTAGATCAAAAAGTCTGGTATACTCTGCAAAAACTGTGCTTTTTCACTCCAACATACCTGTATTGCCATTGGTTCCTAACTTTTTAGACACCCTGTATAATCTGTAATGCAATAATACATTAAATAAGTTTAATAATTGTTTGGTTGTGATTCTCCACCAGTAATAGCAGACATTGATAACAATGCAAACCAGAAGCATCAAGCAACAGCACCTTTAAGTGGCTCTCACACCCTCTTATGTTATTGGTTATTAATTAATTAGTCATACATTATTGTAATTATTGCTACAATTTGATTATCTTTTATTACCTTTAAGAATTTCTTTATGAAGCACTTTGAGAATCATTTTGCATACAGAAGGTAACATACGTATATAAAAGTCGTTATAGTTTATCATGATGAATTCACTAGTGGCAGGGTTTGTTATTCCATTTACACCACAAATTATAGTGCATTTCTATTATGCTTTACACTTTTCATGAAAATTAATATTTATCCAGAATCTTTAATGTAAAGAAATGCTAAGAGATTATAACACTGTGATTGTGGGAATGAGTAAACAACACTTTCCAAAACTGGGTGGACCTGCATATCTGCATACCTGTAATGAGTCTCTTCTTTCATCTACAGTTTATGTTATGAAGATCAATCAGCATAATTTATCAACAACAGTGCAACAGTTAACATAAATTAAGGTCGACATGCTACACTGAGATCAATGACCAATTTTTGTTTAACAGAATTTTTATGTGACATCACTGTGTGTATTCCGCACTTACTTTAAATATTCTGACATCACTGTTTAGTGCAGTGAAGTAAAAAAACAGCATAACATCTTCACAAACAAAAACCTCCGAAGTGTAGGAGGGCATGAGAGTCAGGTAAATAGGAAAGGGAACAAACTTGAGGAGAATGTGGCTAATTAGTATATCTTTCACTGTGAGCTGATTTTGACTACTGCCAGGGCAAAAAAAGAAGGCACCACCTGGATTTAACTAAGCAAATAGGTAAGAGAATTACTTGGATAATTACTGCAGTGATTAATATGTTTCAGCTAGCAACAAGTTTTTTACCCGTAACTGATGCAGCAAGTAGCTTGCCATTTCTTAAACAACCTTAAATGACTTAAATACAATGTCAGAGTATATATATTTTGTGGATCGGGCAAAGACGTTACTCTGTTTCAGAAGACTCAAATTATTGGCCTGCATCAAGCAAAGAAAACAACTAAGGAGATCAAAAACTACTGAAATTGTGTTAAGACCTACCCATTGCATTATTAAAACCTGGAAGGATAGTGGTGAACCAACATCTTTGAGGAAGAAATATAGTCGGCTAAAAAATTTTTTTGAATGATCACGATGGGAGATCACTAAAAAAGTTTAGTACGGTGAATTGATAAAAATAAATAAATAAATAAATAAATCAATCAAACAGAACTTATGGTTATGTTTAATATTGAAAGTAAGAGCATTTCCATAGGCACAATGCAAAGAAAACTCAAAAAAAATTTCTAGAGAGAATAAAGAATGGACTGTGGAGTATTGGAAAAAAGGTCATGTGGTCTAATAGGTCCTGATTTACTCTTTTATAGAGTGATGGGCACATCAGGGTAAGAAGAGAGTTGGATGAAATGATGCACTGATCATGTCTAGAGCATACCGTACCAGAGTGTGTGGGCAGTTGTTATCACCTGGGGTTGCTTCTGTTGGTCTGGGCTTGGGCTCAGCAAGGTCAGCTGACAACCTGAACATACTGAATGACCACAGTGGATTTTTTTCTCTTCCATGATAGCTTGAGCATGTTTATCTTGGTTTACGTTTCCTCAAATTGTGAAAGAGTGGTTCAGAGAGCATTTTGGCCACCAGAGTCCAGACCTTAACATCACTAAGAACGTTTTGGATGTGCAGGAGAATGATTTATTCAACAGTCAGATTCTCCCATCAATACAAAATCTTGGAGAGAAATTGATGCGACTCGGGACAGAAATACATGTTGTTGTGATATTGCATAAGCTTATTGAAAGGATGCCACGACCGTAATCTAAAGAAAAGGTGGTCCGATGAAATATTGGCGTACGTGATCTTTTTTTATTGGACAAACAGTGAATTCAGTTCTTCTTAAGTGAGTCCTGCTGATGGTCTTGTCTTGTTTTTTTTTTACCCACCTTACAGCAGCAGACACTAGTTTGTAAGAATGAGAATCACCAGGGATTACATATCACAATACATTGGTGGTAATTCAATTTGTATCAAAATTCTGTATGTATGATGTTTTGATGAAAAAATATTCTTAGTATATACATATATTTCCAGATTTAATTACCATTCTAAAAACACACAAATAATTTGCTAACAGCACAATGGAAGCTGTGATGCCTGCCAATGCATGAAACAATTTAAAGCACACCACCAGTAGGATTATAGAGGAACTGCAACGTTTTACCACTTCAAATGTAAACAAATACAGAAAGTGAAAATTTAATTTAACAAAAAAAAAAAAGATTTTGGAGAAATCGACGTGGAGATGCATGAGTTGCTAAACAAGAGTTGTGATGCATAACTGGATAAATTTTTCCTAATCTCTACTAATTCTGCACATTCTCGTGCACCATTTCTCATTCATGACGCTTTTGCCCCCAAAACCATGGAATTCATTGCAACTAAACAGTTTTTTAGATTTTTAATTTAGCTATTCATTGTATTAGCATAAAAGTTCACTTTTGAATGAAGTATTTATTATACATCATCTTTGTAAGTTAAAACATCACCTTAAAAGCTGAAAACCGTAAAAGATAAATATGAGCCATGATCCTTAATTCAAACAATCCATTATTCATTTTTATTAATCAATAGACTTCAATTATCAAAATTTTTATTATTATTATTATTTTATTATTCCCAATCAGCACACAGCTCCATGAAATCATTATGCAAAATTTTAATGTTTTTTTCTTGTCAGTCACAGGGACACAATGATAGCTATTTTAGATCTTCATAAATTTTTCTTAGCAATTCCAAGAATTCCCTAATTCTGTTAAGATGCTTTGCGACATTGACCATTGTTAAAAGCACTATAATAAAATAAAGAAATAAAAATAAATCACTGAGATTTTGATATTCTGTTAACATGATGCAAATTAATTGGCTAATATTCTTATTCACCGTTAGTACATTGAGGACTCTTGGGTAAAATAGGACTTGTTTTATTCATCTTCATGAATATGTGAATGTGCGACAGATGTGGATACATCAAATATTGTGCTTCTATGCACATCACCATCAGTTCCACTTTTGTCTGGAACAAAGTCCCAAACTTTATCAATATTAGTAAAGCTACGGCTTAATTCACAAAATAGAATAAATATATATTTGTTTGAAGGTTGCGTTGATTTTCAGTGCTGGATGCTCATAGAGTGGTATCCAGAAGGATCCATGTATGGATTTTTTTTGTGATCACACAGCGCCATCTACAGGAAATGTCCAGGTCAGAATTCTGACAATTAGCTCGTTTTCATTTGTGAAAAATGATGGAAACACACACACACACACACAGTTAGAACAGAAATTATGGAGCTTTTAATTTATGTAAAAAATGCGTTTACCCACTGAAGCAGAACAACATCTACCACATAATTTTTTTTCTTGTGGAATACATCTCGTTCGAGCCGTCTCATTCAGCTGTCTGAACAACGTAAAAATAATATTAACGGGCAACTGTCAACTGTAACACAAAGTTAACACAGCCAAGGACATACTGAAAACATAAAAGGGTCAAGGGAGGAAAGGAAATAGCATTAACGAGTTTTAAGTGCAGTGTGGTCCGAATCAAAGCAGATTCTTCTCGGTCACCCCCTGTCCAGTCCCGCACCAACCCCCACCCCCCCCCCCCCATCTCTCTTCCTTCTCAGTTCCTTTCTAAGGAACCAGCCCAGGTACAGTATATGCTCTCTACACATTTTCATGCAAGCTCTGATGAAATATTTCAGTGAAATACAAATGGAAATATATTCCTTATTTCATAGGTTATCTGGTAAAATATGAAAAAAAAAGCTCTTGAGGAGGTGAGAAACAACATTTGGATTTGTTTCAACAGAAGTAACACAAGTCCTCTATTAATAGTGTTTTCTTTGAGGAAGCAATTACATTCACTTCTATAAATGTACGAGTCCATACGTTTAAAAAAACAAACGAAAAAAAAAAAAAAAAGCGAGAAAAATGTGAGATAAATGCCATCGAACTCACTTTAGCACTGTTTTTGTTGTTAAATACCTGTGCCTTGGAGAACATAAATACAGACAAATTATATCCTAAGATACACATGTACAACAAATTACTGCATATCTACTAAGGACTGGATTAGGTAGGTCGACATTAAGCGAGGCTAGCTGCCATGATAGAGGAGAAAGGTCCTCATTCTACTTTTGCTGAAGAGAATCGGGTTTAAAGATTAGGAAAACTCATCGAGTTGCCACTGTGTGCAGGTTCACAGCTTAACAACCAACCTCTCTTTATTATTATTATTCTTTTTTTTTTAAATATGTTTATTTTTTTACTATTTGGCAAGTTCTTGTGTGACCTCTTTTGAACCCCTTTGCTCAGTATATTTAACAACTTGCTGGATATGAAGGACATGTGCCTATAATTTAGCTCTACTGCATGTACAATATAAATCCATCAAAGTTATGCTACGGTTAAGGTAAACCATAGATGATCAGCCTATATGGTGTAATTACCTGCATACACAGGAATGTTCGGATGTTACCTGCTGCTTCCTGAAATTTAAAATGGACTCGCTATATTTCCAGCATGTTAGGCTGCCAGCTATTCGTCCAGAGAATGCAAAATCCATATCGCAATCTCTTCACCTTCTAAGTTCTGCCCAGAGGTAGAAGAGATGGGGGCATGGAACTTCCTGCTAAGTTTGATCTAAAGTACACTTCGTAGCTTTAAGTACACTATATCAATATATTTATGCATATGTCAGTGAGTACTTAAATATTTTGCTAAAAGGTCTCCTGTCACTCTCTTTGCTGTCCACTTCCAGTTGTCCTCCTCACAACCTCATCACGTCTTGATTCAACTTCGCAAATCATGCACGCGTCTGTGCCATCATTAAATCACTCTACACCCCTCCAATTGGCTTCTCACTTTCCGATTTGGCACCTTAGACTTAACAACAGATAACGTGGAATTTTATGGTGGGTGAGGTCTCAACTAAGAAGGGTTTGTGAGGTTAAAGGAAAGTGACGTGGCCGCTCTAATCGGTGGTGTCCCTCTCTGCTGCGGCGGGAACGGCCCCCGTGTCCCCTCCGTCGTCAGCCTTGAGCCGTTTGGGGTCGGGCTGCTCGGACTGGTCGCCGTTCTGCCTTTTGGTGGGCAAAGAAGCTGACGCAGAGGCGTGAGTGGCCAGCATGTGAAGAGGACTGGCTACTGGGAACAACAAGATAAACACAAGATCTTTAACACCAGTGCTATTCAAACTTTTCATTCTTTAAAGGTTTTTAAAAAGTATCCTCAAGTGTACAAATTACAGCTGCACATTTAAATAGCATTAAAATTTAAATCGTAATATATAACTATCATTTAATTATTCAATTTATTACACAACATGCATAGTCTATAATTTATGAGGAGTTTGTTTGTACCTTTATTTTCCATTAGCCTAGATAAATGTTTACATACAAAATTTAATAATTATATATTGCAGTTGATATCGCAATACGTGTCAAAATAATCGCAATGTGTGTTTTTATGAAATTGTGAAGCCCTAGTACAAATTATTCTGGGATATTATAATTATTATTAGTTTTTCCAATCCTGTCAGATGTAATAAATAAATAAATAAATAAATAAATAATAAAAAAAAAAGGTAAGAAAACCTAATTTAGTCCATGGTTATTAAAACAGACCTCAATAGGTGTGGTAATCAGTTATGTAATTCATTAACTATTCCGCCGACTTGGAGTGTGCACTATTAATCCCGTCCCTGGCTGCTCAAGCATATTGTCAAGCAAAAAAAAAAGAAGAAGAAGAAAAAAAAAAACAATTTAATTGTGTAACAATTAAGTCAAAGAAAGTCAACACCAAATTGGCATACAATCCTGGACAACCTTGCAATAAAATTCTAATATAATATTTTACATTTTTCAGGTAAAGTTTAATTTGATAAAATAATATAGATACATTTTAAAAGCTTCGTCTCACTGCTACAGTGATTGCATGGAGTCCCGTCTCTTGAATGCTGAAAACATCCCAGATTACGAAATGGGTTTGATCATAATCATGTTCATTTTTCCACCAACATGATTTAAACTATTTTTATTCAGGTTATTTTCTAACATTTCCTCAGCTGTCTAGTTCATTCCCCGTTTATGATCATAATGAACTGTATGATGCACATAAGGATGACCTTTTAAATAGCCAATTTTGACCCTATGCATAATTCTCCTAGCCATCTACTACTAAAAGCTTTGCATCTTATTTAGTGCTCAGAAGGTTTCTCTAGAACATGCATACAAAAGAAACCGGTTCCTTACCAGTGTTTGTTGAGCCTTGGATTGCAGCCACCACATGCGTGCCATTTTGTGTGATGGCCTTAACAGGAAGCTGATGCTGTCCCAGCGGTGCCTGCTGCACTATAGTAACTGTCTGTATAGGAGTAGCTGCAGAGGTCTGAAGGACGCGAGTAGCTGCGCCTATAGAAGCAGTTGTAATGGCAGGCACAGGCTCTACTTTCACTGGAAGGGAAAAAATAAATAAATAAATAAACAAACAAACAAACAAAGTGAAGTGAACTGTTGTGTAGTACTCACGAAAACTTTATTTACAACACCAATTCAAATAAAATGTGATGTCAAAAATCAACTGCTGGTTACCTTTGACCTCTTGGTGATCCCCGTTCTCCTGTGGTTCTGCTTTGGGCACAACTTGCTCTTCTGCTGTGTGTGCAGCGGCTGTGGCGAAGCCTGTAACGGCGGTCACGGAGACGGCAGGGATCTGGTGCACCACATGGAGTGTCTGCATGATGGGCTGCTGGGAGGTGGAGGTGGTGACTGGTGTGGCCACGGCGTAGCTCACCGGTTTGAGGCTCTGTGGGAGCTGCCGCTGGACGGTGATCAGCACGGGCTGGGTGGTGACTGGAGAACCTGTGAGAGAAGCAATGATGGGCAAGTATAAACTTATTGCTTCCATCTGAAAGAAACTGCTATTCAATGACTAATAACATTCTACAAACAATTCTAATATTAGACACAAAATAAGGTGTTTCTTATTTGCTGATTTGATTTTAAGTTGTACGAAAAAAGTGCAAAGAAAATGGGACAATTAAAAATGTCACTAGCCAAATGCACTAGTCTTGCGCAAATATGATTCCATTACAAGGCGACACAATTGTGCAACAGCGATGATGCAACCTTACAGCTCCAGGGTCTCTGTCTCAACCCTGAGCTCAGGTTACTGCCTCTAAGGAGTTTCTCTACACAGGTTCCCTGTGGCTTTTCTCCCACCTCCTAAACACACACCAGTAGGTGGAAATGATGCACTAAATTGCAAGTGTGTGTGCACAGTGCACTATGTTCAATGTTCCCAGGACTGGCTCTACCCCACTGTGACAGGAAAAAGCAATGTGCGATGGTGAATGAATGCTTCCATTACCTTAAATTAGGCCCATTTCTTTGACCGTGCAATCTTTCCTGTAATTAAATATTTTCTTGCTACATCCTGTTTTTAAACCTGCTCTTATCTTCAGCCATTTTACATCCATATGTGATAGCCCAAAGATTTACCCAAAAATAAAAGATTAATAAAACCCTTCATCGATCTTCCCATTGCTTCAGGGTTACCTGGCGTGTTCTGTGCAAAGCGGGCCTCTTGAATGACTGCTAGTTTGGGCTGAACTGCAGCAGCTGGAGCAGAGACAGAAGCAGGGGAGGGCTCAGGGTCTGTGGGAACAGGAGAGCCTTCTCGAGACAGGCTGTCTGGAGTCTGTACGCCACTAGAATGGGCCGACAGTGCCCCCGTGTGGTTAGGAGAGGCAGGAGCACTCCTGAAACAAAAAATAGAAAGTTTCCAAAATGAAAACAAGAATGAACACCTCGATTAATTTAAATCGATGGCGAGTTTCAGGAGCTTGTGGTTTCTAGTACCGGGAGGACTGTGGGCCGAGTGGGGTTCTGAAGCAGGGGACGCCACGAGGCCTTCGTTTACGGAAGGCTTGATCCATAAGTTTGCCCTCTGTGGAGGGGTCTATCCTCCAGAACGAGCCTTTCCCAGGCTCTTCTTGAGATCTGGGCACTTTGATGAAGTAGCGGTTTAAGGAAAGATTGTGGCGAATAGAATTCTGGGGAAAAGAAACAAAACAGAAAAATAGAGATAAATTAGAGATAACAGAAGGTTCTCAAAACATCACATTTTAAAATATGCTTGACATGAATTTTTTTTAAATGTCAAATACCAACCTGCCAGCCCTTGTCTGCAGTTCTGTAGTATGGGTAGTTTTTAGTGATGTGGGTGTATATTCCATTCAGAGTGAGCTGCTTGTCTGGAGCCATGGTAATCGCTTGGACAATTAGTTGTGCATACGAGTAGGGTGGTTTAGAGTCATCCTGATGTGTACACACAAAAAGAGAGAAATGCATCATATTGACACTTCTCCTCCCCACAGTAACCAAGTCTCAAAGATAATTAAAGCATACAGGCTATGTTCACCAAAATCTGTTGTTTTTTTGTTTTTTTTATCATAATATGACAGATTAGTTGTGTTTATGTCAGTCTTAATGCACAAATCTGATGTTTGTGGTCCTAGATTTGGATATATATCCGATACACTGTTACGCGGCATCTGTGCCGGTGTAGAGCATCATCAGTCAGAACCGGCAGTGCAGGGATTTCATTGAGGAAAAAAAAAACAAGTAAATGTTTTTGCTAAAAACTCATCCATTGCTTTAAATGAACAAATGTTTGCTCAAATATGACACGTTTTAACCCACATGAATCGAGCAAAAATTTATGGATGTGTGAATGCGTGGTATTTCAGAGGATACGCGCATCCACATTAGAGTCAGATAAAAGTCACTTGTACTGATGAAATGTGAACTGTGATGACATGCAAATCTGATCTGTCCACACATGCAATAGCCACGTAGCCACTGATGAAGCAGACCTGCTGAGCTTTAAAACAGGAAGTAATTAAAAAGAATTCTGCGTTAGTCTCAGTGTCTCAAGATACCTGTACAAGGTTACTTTGCAGTAACGATACATTCTCATGCACACAATCACAAGTGGCCAAACAACTTTGTATCTTTGTTGACACCAACGATGCAATTGCTAATTTCATTACATCTTCCTATGAAATATGAAGAAATTGCATCAGAGTTTTGCAGAATGTTTCAACCGATCAGCTCAGTTTATGAAGAAATATCCAGTGAATTACTGCAGTGTGATTATCTTTAAAAAGAATGAAAGATAATATTCAGCTGCGCCTGTACGAGTTAAAAACCAGATGATGAAATTAGTATCAGTGAATGTTTAAAGCCGCAGGGAACCTACATCTGTGACAGGCTTTGAATTCGACCAACATCTCTCTTGCTCACACACATTATACAAAGCGGTTGCACAACTCTGTGGAAGTATAACTGACGAAACATCTTCGGTATAACTACCAGTTTGAGCCTCCTGACTCGATATTTCTCTGTATGAAACAATACATTCGACTGGCCACATAAGCTCCGCTACACCTCCATCTTGAATCAGTAATAGCTACCAGAGTTCTCCTATCCTTATCATGCTGTTTTCCCCCCAAAGCCATGCTAATGTATTAGCTTGAGAAAGACATTTATGGCTTTGATTAATCCTGCACCTTTAGGGTCTGGTGTATGCAAACAATTTGGCATCTTAAGCTACGACATTTATAGCATGCAGAATCCATCAATCATATACAGTGTACAATTACCTGAAACTAACAGGTCAGTCATACAGCATAAACTAACATGGCGCTACATTTAGGTGTTTGTTCCGTTATTATTAGGGTTGGGTACTGAAAACCTATATAACCGGTATGTACCGGACGGAGAACAGAACGCAAATTTCTGTGCCTCATTTCGATGCCACTTAAATGCCTGAACTGTCAATTGAAATATTTGTTCTCTGGGGCTATGATGACACAGTTGTAATAAGCATTAGATTCACTAGATTCACACACATGATCGCTAGTAAAATTTAAATACTGCATTCATGGGGTGTCAGAAATGATCGGAAAAATAAATTATTTCCTTAATTAGAAAGATCTTGAGGACTTCAGAAAGCTTTGATAATACAAATCCAAAACATTGTTGCAGTAATGTAACTGTCCATTTTATTTTTGTAGACTAAAAGTTTATTAGATTAGATTGAGATGAGACCATCTTGCGTTACACTCGCTCTGGCGGCAGCAGGTGGTCTACTGCTATCTTAACTTGCTAAATTAACTCGTTAAAATGCCCAAAACTACACGGTCGAAAGTGTGGTTATATTTCACAAGAAAGGATTCTGACACCGCGACGTGCAGTAAATGTTTTACAGCAGTTGCGTGTAAAGGGGGAAACACGTCAAATCTAATGAAACATTTGAGGGCACACGGAATAAAGTTAAAAGCAGAGGGATGCACCGTGATTGACAGCTTATAGACAACGGCTGGCACTATTGGTGTGGATGACCCCAGCCCCAGTCATACCAGCCGTAGCAAAAAGGAGTCCACTGATTATGAAAACGACAGCAGCCTTTCCGCAGGTTAGTTGTAGACTAATGTAATGTTAATTGCAAAATGCAACTCTTGCATTCATGCTAACAAATGGTCAAACGATTTGTAAAATACTAATGTAACATGGATTCTGTTTATAATTATGGCTTTCCAGATAGTATTTAAACTTTTAATATATTGTTCAATTTTAAGCCTTCAATTTTTTGTAACATAAAAATGTTTTCTTGAGTCATCCACCATCATTTTGTGGCTTTTGCAAAGTATCGATTCAGGCACCGTTTTGGCACTGGTTTAAAAAAGGATCCTTTTGGCACCGGTATCGAAAAAAACCCAAACGATACCCAATCCTAGTTATCATTGGACATTCTTATTTAATAGTGAAGAACAAACAACTAAAACACTGCAACATTTTACCACCTCAAATGCAAACATGTATAATTGTAAAAATTATTAATAAAAAAAAAAAAAAAAAAAAAAAAAAGATTTTGGATCAGTGGGTTATCAGTGTTGGGGGACGTAATTTTTTTAAGGAACTAATTACGTTATAAAATAATGGTCGTTAAAAAGTAATCAGTTACATTACAGCATTACCTTCTGATAAAAGTAACTAGTTCGAGTACTTTTCCATTGCAGAAAATGAAAACTCCTTTGTGATTCCTCATACATGTTGTTTTAGTCAAGACCTTCATAATTATTCTACCATCATCACTCAGTGAAGTTTGGCCCATAATCTGTTAACTACAAACTGCAGGAGAAAGAGGGGGGCGGGGCAAACGGAATCACTGCTGTCTGGCTTACAGATTACATAAATTGTCTGAATCACGGATTACATTTGTGAAAATATAACTAAATAACAGTACTTAAAACGGCGGACCTGACGCGTTAGATAACTCATTACATCAATAAAGTAATCCAAGTAATCCAAAACATAGAAACATGAAATTGAAACATCTGTTTTCACCCCACTAGTACTGACTCTAGCTGGGAGTGTGTTCATTGGAATTAAGTGAAGTTTGGTATCCTTCAATAAAAGACTCAGGAAATAAAACATGTTTTTTTTTCCCTTAACATTCATTAGTGATGCATGCAGATGTTATTCTCAGGATCAGCCCGCGTTTGAGAGACAGCAATCCGTGGCACTCTAGCGATAATATTTTTACTACTGGTCATAAGATAATGATGAGCTCCTGAATGGTCATACCTTCGGACTGTCTCCTCCAGAGGCTTCTTTGTCGTTTTCAGACTGCGAGTTGTCCCCTATGAGTTCGGCTGTGAGCCCACGTCCTACTCTGTAACTGGACAGTCCTGCCCCTCGAGGACTTGACGGACATGAGTTTGCAGCACTTGGTGAAACAAAAAACAAACAAACAAAAAAAAAAAGACAAAACAGTAAATGAGATTTTTAAGGATGCGTTTACAACAACGTTCAGGTTTGTTTGGACGGAATTAAATAATCAAAAGTTATACAGCGAGTTGCAATTTAGAAATGCACCTTGCAGTTTGTCTTAATAATTTAAATCAATATTACAAACAAATTAAATTGAACAAAAAAACAAATTGTAGAAGTCGACTTGTTTTTTCCACATCACGATACAGAGGCTATTCTGTTCCTAGAAGATACAGTCAACACTTGGTTGCATGCAGTCTTGTTTACTGATTGACTTCTTATGACTGAACGGCCGTCATCATCTCTTCCAGTCTGTTTTTATGTGCTGAAGACAGAACCAGATAAACAAATATGCCGTCCTGGATTTCTTCCTGAAGCCTCGTTAACCAAGACAACGCGTCACCTTCAGATTGCCTGATCAAGCCCTGTTCAACATGCGTTAAGCTTGATGGACAAGACATTTTGGCAGACATCCCCACTTCTCCTGCTCCTACCATCCACAGACAAAAAAAAAAACAACAACTTGTAATCCATTTAGCAAGGAGCTGCCGAGGTATGCAACATCACCGGACTGAATGTTCATGCTGTTTAATAAATGCAGACCCGCAGAGAGGGAATAACATTTCGCTGGTCCTTTTTAACCAAATTCGAATGTAGCACAGCAAGCCCTCTTTTAATCAAAGGCATGGTGGACAGCACTGCTCCACTAAACATCAATAATTCAAATGTGTAATCAGAAGGAAACATTTTCGTTGTTAGTTTGGTTCAAGTGTTCAAATGTCAAACTAGTTCCCTAGGCAAGTACTCTGGTAATGTTCTGGCTCGTGAAGTGACATTAAAAAATGGACCTGAATTGAAATCACTTATTCAGATTATTCTTTTGCCTCTTAATATAGAGTAGGGCTGGGAGATTTTGACCATTTAATGCAAATATACTTTAAACTGTGTATTTAGAAAGATTTTATTCATCAGAATGAGACAACATTAACAGCACAATCTATAGCAAATAATGGAGTAGTAAAAAACAAAAACAAATTAATTAATTAATTAATTACTGTATTTGATATCGATTATTACATATTATAGAGATATGTATTAAATAGTTTGGCCAAATCAACATGTCTGTGCACAGCATCAGAAATGAACAGTACAACTTATTACCTTTAAATAAGTTCAGCTTTAGATTGATCAACATACAGACATATTTGTTTGTTAAATCTGTTAAAACAGTTTGCTGCTGAATAAAAAAAAAAAAGTTTTTAATACAGCATATATACATTAGGTATGGGAACCATTAGGGATCATCCAATACAATATTGTATTGAGATTCTGTAAGTATAATTTTTTTTTAAATATCACGCTTTGATATTAAAAATGTATCTCGCTTCTTGATAACTAAACACAAACAAGGGGTCTCTCACTTTGTCAAGAAATCACACCCTAGCACTAAAACAGTATATGTCATATAACAGTCATCACTGACGTATTGTTTGGAAATGCAGATAATTATGTCGAAGACTAAGAACCTAGAGGCAGACAAATCTGATGGCCACCTCTCTGTCTCATCTTCCCAAAACACAAGAATCTACAGTTTTATAGTTCCTGTAAAGTAATTAAAACTGATACTGCAAGCTAATCACATTACATTTTCTTCTGACATTTTTTGCTTAAGTGACTTTTTTTTTTTCTTCCTTGAAATGACAATGGTCATTAATTGTTTTTTCCATAGTCTCAACCATACAATACAGTATAATAAATTGAGCACATGTCAAATCATTTTACTTTACTTTTCTTATGACCGTATTTTGAGTGATGCACTGACGTTAAAAAAAGGAAAAGAACTGGATAAAGTACTAAAGTATGTGTACACACACACACACACACATATATATACACACACACACACACACATATATATACACACACACGTGGACTAAATTGTTGGTACCCTTCGGTCAATGAAAGAAAAACTCACAATGGTCACAGAAATAACTTTAATCTGACAAAAGTAATAATTTAAAAAAAGTCTATGAATGTTAACTAATGAAAGTCAGACATTGCTTTTCAACCATGCTTCAACGGAATTATTTAAAAAAATTAACTCATGGAACAGGCCTGGACAAAAATGATGGTACCCCTAACTTAGTTTGTTGCACAACCTTTTGAGGCAATCAAACGATTCCTGTAACTGTCAATGAGACTTCTGCACCTCTCTGCAGGTATTTTGGCCCACTCCTCATGAGCAAGCTGCTCCAGTTGTTTCTGGTTTGAAGGATGCCTTTTCCAGACAGCATGTTTCAGCTCTTTCCAAAGATGCTCAATAGGATTGAGGTCAGGGCTCATAGAAGGCCACTTTAGAATAGTCCAATGTTTTCCTCTTAGCCATTCTTGGGTGTTTTTAGCTGTGTGTTTTGGGTCATTGTCCTGTTGCAAGAGCCATGACCTGCGACTGAGACCCAGCTTTCTGACACTGGCCAGCGCATTTCCCTCTAGAATCCCTTGATAGTCTTGAGATTTAATTGTGCCCTGCACAGATTCAAGACACCCTGTGCATAACTCCATGTTTCACAGTAGGGACAGTGTTCTTTTCTTGATATGCTATCTGTGAACATAGAGCTGATGTGCATTGGCAAAAAAACTTTTGTCAGATTAAAGTTATTTCTGTGACCATTGTGAGTTTTTCTTTCATTGACCGAAGGGTACCAACAATTTTGTCCATGTGTGTAAACCCTCAATAATAGAGCTGAGCAGGTGCCCTTGTCAAGGGTTTGAAAAGTGGACCATCTCATCCACATACAGCTTGGCACAAGTTTTAAGCCGGATGCCCTTCCCGTCGCAGCCCTGCTATTCTATCCGGTCTCGGGACAGACACTAAGGATGTCCTGTATCCAGTGGCTAGGTTTGGGTATTGGCAGGGTATCGAACCCGGACGTTATGCAGCAGCTACCACTAAGGCCCCAATGTCTGAACCTCTCTATCGATGTGAAGTGTAAGGCTTTATGTTGTACACTAACTTACTGTTACAGATTTAACAATAAATTCATGTCATTTTACAAAATTTACTACACAATGTATTAGGGAACCAAATTAATTTCAGTATTCCACAGTAACATACTGCAACACTACAGAGAAGTTGTGTTCTGAATGGAGATAATGTTCATTACAGATCAATTCTGGTGATATCGGATTGCACTGAACAAGGCAGTTTGAGTCAGCTCTTCGGGAAAATCTGTGTAGTTTTATTTGTATGAGTAGTTGTAATTTTCCCCATTATCGTAGCTAAGCGGTGTATAGATCCTTGACAGACTTTGGGTTCAGCAAAGTTCAGTCTAAACATTTCTTTTCTTTTAAATCAGTAGCTAACTAAAGACAGCTTAAGTGAGGCTAAAGCGAGCTAAATGCATTCGTCGCATCACCTGCAGAAGAAATGGACTAGCATATTGTTCTTATTTAACAGAGCCAAGCTTAGCGGCAACCTTCTACTCCATGTAACAGACCATATGCACTTACACGCTTAATTTGCCCTATGGTACCTTATTGGTAACTAGGCTAATCCAACACACATTGTGTGCTTTGCAGCTTTTGCATTATTTAGCGACAGTTGTTGAGGGGAAACCACTGCTCAAGGCACAGACACACTTCAGCGTAGCTGCTTTGCAGGTTAAAATGTGTGTTATTCATGTGATTGTGTGACTTTGCCTTTTGGGGTGCGAGTAGTAAACGACTAGTCTTTGCCCTTGATTTTTTTTTTGTTGCTCCTTTTATCCCTGTAAGCTCCATTTGGAAGCTGATGTGTATAAAAATTTATGAGGACAAGTTTAAAAGCTGCATGGCAAAAGAATTCTGAACACAGGATCTTTTGCAAAACTACAAAAATGTTTATGTTGAAAATTTGATTCATGACATCAGTACATTCTGGATTAACAGCAGGCTAAATCTCGTTCAAACCACTTCAAAATAATATGCAGAACATGCAATTCCACCAAGTCAAATAAATAAATAGATAGATAAACAAAACTGCAAAAACATTCGACAATTGTTTTGTGACATCCTTTGAACAATTTAATGGCAACTCTAGCAGCAGAGTAACTTTTGTAATAGGAATAATGATTTGAAAAGATATTGTAAACTAAGTGTTCTGTTAAAAAAAAAAAAATAAATACTTGTACACAACAAAAACCTTAAAAAGTTAGAGGAATAGTGTTATTCTTTTTAAAGTATTCAAAATAAATTAAAATTGAAGTTTGAATTTTAGAAATTTAAATTCCATTAGAATTGAAGTGCATTATATATTGCCCTAAAAACTTTAGCCAACTGTAACCGTCTT
This sequence comes from Clarias magur, assembly GCA_013621035.1. NCBI lineage: Eukaryota > Metazoa > Chordata > Actinopteri > Siluriformes > Clariidae > Clarias > Clarias magur. The sequence continues at coordinate 1,054,979 of QNUK01000082.1, read as the reverse complement.
AATTGTTCTGTTTTAACTTGGATCGTAACTAATGATCACTCACTATCATCAATTACAACTCCACAATTTGGTGGGAAAATCTGCCTAAAAATTACGTATAGATTCACACACAGACACACACCAGTTTACCGAATAGAGACTCACCTGCACAATTTTGTCAAAGCGAGTCTCTATTTGGTAAACTAGTGTTTATGTGGGAAAGTCATGATACACACACACACACGATGAAAGATGCTTTACACGCACACACATGTTCAGTGTTATAGTAAGCAGTACACATGCGCACGGATGTTATCTATATGAGTGAGCACTGAGACAGAGTACAGGAGACAATTACCCACAATTCAGCAGTGCAGGAGAGAGAAGAACAATTGGCTCAGTTGTGACCATGTGACGCTCGGTGTCAAAACAAGAAGCGCATGCGTGACATGATAACATCAGGCTCATTAATATTTACAAAGTGGCATAATCAGCAAAAAAATTATTGCCAAATTTGTTCATTGTTGTTTCTGAAGCATTTTTGGTTGTAGACTAGAGCAGGTGCTCAGGATTTTTGTTAGTTTTCTTGGGTATGAAAACGGAGATGTCCTATAACCTCTAGGCACAATGTTGTTTAAATGATGCATTATAAATGGCCGTAAGAACAAGCACTAAGCTGTTTTGCGAGAAACAATGTCTGGCTGGGCAGCTTTCCAGCCATCGTCCTGGAAAATACTTTCTGCATTTCAAGCTCTGATAATACTAGATTGCACAATTTAGTAAAATCTGTGAACGTAAAACTATGGTGTTTTAGTATTCATAAAAAATCAGGCAGCCAAAAAACTTCTGCCAGCTGCTCTCGATTTAGGTTTATAAAGAGTTACAGTGATTAAAATTTTCCACATATGTTGGCCTTGATAAAGGATTCTAATTCATATCTGGCCAGTTTACACCAGGCATGGTCTCCAGATTAGCAACTGATCATGTGTACTTTAAAATTAGTTCTTATGTCCGAGTTGAGCCGGAGTTGAGCCGAAGTATCGCTCATACTGCTTTCTGTTTTGTGCAGGATGGATGCGGCAATATACAAACCAAGTCTTCTGAACCGACAAAACCCAAATCTGTACCCTGGAAACATCCTTAGAAAAAGGCATCAGTTAACTAGCGACAGATTTGTTTCCAGCGTGAGAATTTTCAAGTTAAATACAAGATCAGAGTCTTGTTGAGGCTTGTGAGGAGTCAGCATATGGGTGAATAAAAGCAGATGTTTAAATCACTACGGTGTCTATGTTGGTTTCCTCCAAAAAACCCAGAAATATGGCGGTACATCGACTGGCTACACTGTGTGCCCAATAGGCATAAATAAGTTTGTACATAGTGTCCTGTGATGGATCGGGATCTTATCCAGAGTGTGTTCTGCCTCCCAGTGTTCATGGGATCGGCTCCAGGCTACATAAATCCGGGCCAGGATCTAGTGGTGACCGAAGATGAACAAACAGTACCAGCCCATTCAGTCCTTTCACTATAAATTCTATTAGATCCACACTATATTATTAACCACAAATTATTAATCTGTACATTATATTCCATTTATCAGATCAGTAAAGAAACAAAACAACTATAAGGGGGTAACTTCAGAATAATCTCAATTTAACAATTTCTTAAATTGTTTCAATCTTACAGTTAACAGTATGAAATAAAGCATGAAAGTCATTTAGTTACAGCATCCAGACTCAGTTAAAAAAATTTTTTTAATTATTTTAGGTTTGACATTGAGATTGACAAGAGTGTATATAGGATCTTCTACATGCCGCCACATCGCATCGTAATCAGCAGCTAGTCACTGTGCAAAGACAATAAGGTAGGCATAGACCAACACAATCTGGACCAATCAAACACCTGGATAGATTCAAAAGCACCCTTGTTATCTAAATGCAAGTCCGAAAAAGATTTGCAAGCAAATAACTGCATGAATAAAAATTTTAAGTAGTAAATATTTTTGCAGTAATCATGACTAAAAATTAAAAAGGGGCAGCAAAAGATAAATAAAATCAGTAATAATTACATTAATAGTAAGGTAGTGCCTTTCCACTTAAAATATAGTTTAACTCGTATCCATGTATGCTTTTAATTATACCTAGTATCAAAAGATAAAATCATTATCGATCATTCTTTTTCTTCACTGTAAAAGGTATTTGAGTTAGCTTAGACACAAATCAGCAATTGAAATGAAAATGATGTAAACAACATGCTGCTATTGTGTAACAAACAACCACCTCTAAACTTGAAATAACATTATTAAATGTGTGTAAAAAAAAATTTTAATCCAGAATTCAGACTACACAAGAAACTCTATGATAAACCATCAATATGTAAGCCATAAGGCCCATCAATATGTTAAATATGATTACATGCTGGTCTTTGCTGCCCTTAAATTCATGATTTCCTTTTATTTGTTTTGCCAACCATATGTTGAATGATCTTTGTTTCTTGGTGCTGGGTGCATAAATGCTAAAACTACATTCATCAAATACAGGTCAGTATGCAATTACTCATGGAGGTGTGAATGGGCATGATTCACGGTGGTGCACAGAACAGGGCTAAAGATGCCCCAGCATTTACCCGAGATGAAAAATCACTAAGCAAAAAGCTAACCTAAACTAAACTGATTTTATAAATGGCTCTAATCTGAGGGGCTGTTAATTGAAGATTTCTGAGGCTGCTTCTTCTTGCTACTCTGGTTAGAATTTGTCCCCATCTAACACATATTCCTTTGTCACTCCAACGTCCTGCATGTTCTCCTTCACCACATCCATACAACTCCACTTGGACCTGCCTGTTCTCCTTCTGCCCAGAAGCTCCATCTCTAACCTTCTCCTGCTACTTCTAATATCCTCATTCCTAACCCTGCCCGTTCTCGTCAACCCCAAAGCAAATTGGCTGGTAACTCTGAACTCCTCCTCTGCAGCACAGGCCAGTTTTGCCTTTCTGAGATGGTCTTCATGAGAGCCAGTTTTATCATGGTGTTTGATGGGTTTTACAAATGCACTTGACAAACCTGTTCTTGCAAGAACTATTTCAGCCGATATAACAGCCGACCTTCGTGTCACAAAATAAGTGAATGTTGCTGTTAGTTGATTATCTAATGCTATATGTGCCATTTTAGATTTTTGAAAAAAAAAAAAAAAAAAAACCCACAGTATTGTTCTAGAATGTAGGAAATAATCCAAAATAGACACAGATCTCCTGGAGAATCTGTGAAGTTGAGCTGCACCAGTACATGAGTTTTTTGGCTCGCTGTAGGCCAGAGTGTTCCTGAAATACCACCATTTATCCATACTCAATGTGTGAGTGTATGTGTGAATGGAGGGGGTGTGGTTTAGGCTGGTTGTCTTATCAATGGCTCTAGCTGCATGGCTGACTCACATACAGGATGTAACCTGATCCCTTGCACTCACTTGAAAGCAAGAGAAATCAACACTGTTGCTTATTGGCTGAATATCGCGAGAACCGTAGAGTGTTAATTTTTTGACTGTTCCAGAGAGGCGGCTTTAATTGTGCAGGGATTTTACTTAAAAACATTTTTATAAGAGTAACATCAATTTACACCTATGTGAATTTCATTTTTGTGACCCAAATCAAGCCTTCATAAATCCCAAACTATTTGACAGCTGTTTTGAATATTTTAAAAGCATAACCATGATGCAAATCATGAATCATGTGAAACATCTGAAACTGATATTGGGGTGTTGCGAGGATTACGGGAGAGTGTTTTGATGTTGGGGAAAAAAATAAACACGAACTGTATAACTAGTGTGATTCCCTGTGAATAAAAATCATGCCATGTTTATATCACAGCGCTGAATAACAGTTTGCATTAAACCATCATCACATGAACCAACCTTAACAAGCTGGCTAGCATATGGACAACTACATTAGTATTGTTCGCATTATTGTAATTCAGACATTCCCTCGTATTCATTGATGGGGACACAACTACCATAATATACTCATCATCAAACATGGTTTTGTGTAGTGAGGTGTGAAATGTCCATTTTAAATGGAAACATTTGAAATTTCAAAAGTGCTTCCTTAAAGTATGAAGGCTTTACATAGCTCTTACTGTCTATTAAAAGTAATGCATTTGTAAATGGTAGCATGCTGAAACCGTATGAACCATATAACCACATTGATGGATGGCAGTGGTAGGCTCAAGACAAAATATAACGGTGATATATACCGTAATACGAAATATTACGGTGCTATTTAACGTATGAATGGTGTTTAAAGTCTTCTGTTACTCTGCAAACACAAACACATTTTTTTTGTCCCAACAGTGCGCTTCTTTCTGCTTGCAAAATTTGACATATTTGGCGGCTGTATTTAGGGATTTCTTCTCAGCTTTCCTTGAAACTTTAACTGCTTTTATTAAAAGCCTCCCATCTTGAGCAGGCTCAGTGACTACACATGGATGTTTCTCCCTAATAAGAAACAGCTGCAAAGCCAACTGTCTAAATACTGGGATGATTGCATGAAACACACTTGAAATGCGTCCCTGTTTACATCACCAACTCAACCTCCAGCCCACCCTCACAAGCTGTGTCCAGGCTTCTGGGTAAGAAAAAGTTCCTAGTAAAAGAAGCTTTCAACGGTGACCGTTGCCATTTCTAAAAACATAAGGAGTGATCATTTTCCACATATTCAAGCACTGCTGCAGAGGTTTGAAATCTACCATCAAGAAAAAACAAGCAGTTAGACGCATGTTGGTCATGAGTGTGTACAATGACGACAATAAAAAGAGGTTTTTCAGGTGGACAGCAGCAAGTTCACCATAAAATAATAGTTAATTGTCAGCTACTTATTAAGCAGAAGCTCCTCCATTTCCACCAAATGAGCCATAGTCCCATAATCTGTGGGCTCAGAAATCTGACGCTTATAATTTCACAGGTCAGAAGTTCAACATGATACAGCAAAACAAAGTAAAAAAGGTAGGAATTAAAAGTATCTGAAGCAAACCCGTATCTTTTACAAAGCTGGTCCTTTCCCCTTCAGTGAACTAGCTTTGCTACCAGGTGAAATTTATGCAGGCTTTTGGTCTTCCTCTAAATGTTGTAACTAAATGCTACAATTCAAACATAGATGATGACAATCTGCCATTGGTCATGTAATTCCTAAGATAATACATCAACCCTTGTGAAAGCAATCATTTACAAGGAATGCTCAGAATTACACATATTCTGATATCAAACTGCAGAAATACACCCGAGTTCAGTTCACTCATCTTTACACACTTTAAGAAGCAAAACTATAAAATTAGCTGATCAAAATAACTTACCAACAAAGCTTTTTCAAATGAACAAATACATACAAATACCACAAGTTAATCCAACATGCTGTACATGAATAGCACGAACCAGCATGAACAGGTGTTGAAAATGAACATGAAAGTGGTGATGTACCTGATTGTCCCTGTAGGGGAGGGAAGAGGACTCATTAGGTGGGCAATGTTATCTGGAATGTTGATGGTCAGGGGTGAGATCTGAGGCTGGACGGCTTTCACAGGCGACTCTGGGGTGCTCCTCTTATCCTTCTTGTTGCTGGACAGGGCGGTGAATGTGATCTTGATGTTTGTGCTGGGGAAGCGAAACGTGCACCTGTCAAAGAAAGAGGGAGACATTCATAAATTGGTTGGACATGATCTCTTAAGAGACTTGATTTTAACTGTATTTTGCAACAACAAATAATCCTAATTCTTAGCATAATATTAAGGGGGAAAAATTATGCCCTTTGCATTATTGCGACTCAAGGTACCAGAGAAGTAAACAAGGCACAGGCCCAATTTCCAGGCAGTAACAGATCCCACAAGCATCTGTAGTTTATATATGGCTACCAGCATGACTAGCTTACATAAGGCTTATTCCTTTTTTTATTAACACAGATATATTTGAAGCACTGCTAAAGCTTCAAAGACCTAGCGGAGACAGGCTTGAACTTGATGACATGTCTGCCTTGTGCCACTCATAAAAATAACATGCAACCAAAGAAGTGTAAAATGTAGACAAGGTGACATTCGTTACAGTTATATCGTTGTGGTTTGCACAAAATTGCACCTGGGCATTACTCGACTATCAAATATTCAAATAAATTATGGGATCCTTCTGTTGTGAAAATCCCCCCAAAAAACATTACATCATGAACAACTTTGAAAGTTTGAAATGCAGATGGCATTTAAATAGATTTGTGAAAGCCTGATATAATTCAAAATGAAAACTCAAATCTTATTCTCAGGAGTTACAATTTTAAAGAAGCAATGTGTGTTTTTGTACTGAGCAATGCTTTGATAGTATGGATACACAAGACCTGTGTTTACACTGGAGGCAAAAGCGGCCAGTAACCAAGTGAGCTCATTGTGTACAAGTTTGAATATTGTAGTTTTCATTTTTTGTTTCAAAAACGTTTCCTGAAAGTCTGTAGGCTTCACGTAGCTTCTGTTGTCAATAACAAGTAATGTGATAAATCACATGCTGAAACAGTGATCACGATACAACCACACTGACAGATACAAGAGGCAAACTCAAAATGAAAAATTATGCTGCTCTTTAAAGTACTGTACATGAGACGTTAAAGTCAAACAGATTTTGACCATGCAGAATAACAGGACAATTATGAGAGTAAAAACTACCTTTATTTCTCTACACTTACTCGTATTTAACTATGGGTACCATAAAGGTAGAAAACTTTTTTTTTTTTTATCTACACATAAGAACAATGATCTGCCTTCCAGCTTTATGTCTGAAATGCTGGCCTCCCAGGAACTCCATTAATAAGCCTTGCTTTTAATGAAAAACAGAAAAAAGGCCTTGTGCATTAGCAAAAGTGTTGCTTACCGATGTTAACAATGCATCCTGAAGTGGCCGATAATCAATTGTTTAGTCTGTTTATATTATGTTTCTGATTCATCCGTTTGACCTATATGTGTCTCAGATGCCAAAGATCACACTCCTAAACTGACTTGTATGCGAGGGGGGGGGGTGTCATGTGATGCACTGAAGCTCACTGTAAAAAGCACACGTTATTTGGCCATTTCTTTGGGTCATATCTTTAGTTCGTTTGTTTTAGTTTTCCTTTGCTTTTTGCAACCAGGCTTTCCTATAAGCGCATTCGGAGCGCTCGTGAAATGCCCTTTAATTTTAATTATCCTTTTTCAGCAACATCACGGGCAAACATTTATCCCCATTACCTCACTATTACAAAACTTAAACCCCTTTCACTGTCCTTTCCTAGTGTGAAATTATTTTTATTATAAATTCTGTTTATGTTCAGACTGAGGTTTCATTGCAGAAAAAAAGGAGAAATAAATAAATAAATAAATAAATCAGACCAGTACCAGATTTAGGAGCACATTCGCAAGCAGGTCAAATCAGAATTGGTTGGGGGAAAAAAAAGGTTTTTGGAAATTTTCAATTGTAGTGTGGACGCAGCCAGAGATTAGATGAGACAAGTCAGAGATTAGTCGTGATCCCATTCAATGACAAGTACACAAAAAAGAGAGATGTTTTAATAATAAACCACGTGCGCTGCGTTGGTTCATATAAAACCACAATAAAGGAAACATGTATTGATGAGGAGCTGAAAGGGTTAAAGGACAGGATGTTGCTCTGAAGCTAGTCAGTTTTAGCCATTCTAGCTTCAACTAGCTGATTATTTGCACCACGCACACAGCGAAAATATCTCCCTTAAAGTGGACTCGTATATTGTACTGATGTTATGTGTCCTGAGGATATTTCGCTCGAAGGAAATCTAACGAACAGTGTAAGGTTAGCCGACATGCTAAAGCAACGCTGGTGCGGCTTAGCAGGAAACATGAGATATGTGTTGGTCCAAACAGACACGTGCTGCCGCGCAAAACAAAACACAAAACCCCGCGGGGCAACCGTGATAAAGACGTTTAGTCGTGCATCGGTATCGAATGCGATGTAATATGAACTGGTGATCTTACACTCGGGGAAGCTGGAGAGGAGGAGCCCCGCGCCTCTGAAATACCCCATCCACGAACACCCCGTTTTTGCCGAGGCACCGCAGATAGAAGTCTCCGCCGCCGGCGCCGTCCTCTCCCGCCGTGAAGATCTCGAGGTGCCGCCGAGAGATGAAGCTCGAGTGACCCATGCTGACGTCCACCGAGCCCTGCGACGAGTTGCGGCCGATGGTCACCGAGCGCTTCTTCATCAGGTACTCGAATTCTCGGCCCTCGAGCCGGGCCACTGCCGACCCCGACGTCCCCGCCATCTTTTTTTCCTTTTTTTTTTTCTTGGCAATAAGTCTTCTGTCGTTGGATTTTTAAAACGCCGAGGCTTTTCACTGGGGGGGTTGGTGGTCCTGATGACTTTTGTGGTGGGTGTATATAAATTTGGCTTTGGGGGGAATCAAATCGGAGGATGGATATGAAAACGGAGGAGCGTGCCAGTGCGGGGACAGCGGCTCCAACCCACCGCCGCAACAGAGAGAAAGAGGACAGGATAAAACCGAACCAAACAAACAATAGGGGCGGGACTAAACATGGCCGACAGCGCGACTGACCAATCAAGGTTCTGATGATGTAGGCGATGCGCTTTCTCATTGGTTAGAGCTATAACAGCGGGAGCGAGTGTGTATGTGTAATGTCTTGGGTTTGGTTGCACCACGAGCCTGACACGCATGTTAATGGTGTGCTGTAAGAGAAGGATTGGAGAGATTTAACTTCAGTATATTAAGAAGCCGCTTATTTCTAGTAAATAAATCTGGGCTGACCATTTGTGGCACGATTGCTCAAATACATATCTAACATTTATTTTCCTTCCAGAATCCAGAAGGTACAGTTTTTTTGTGCATAAATCAATTTTACTGAGAACTAAACGGCACTATCGTACAGTACAAAAACACTACATTAGTCACTTTAATCGTAGTACCTGTGCTCACATTCCACAATTATAAGATGTTAGATGTTAGACATGGGGTCATGATTTAGTAATCAACTACACTCAACAAATTCCACATTGTGTTGGTCTATCAACTAATTTATCATTTAAACAAGGCATTTTGTCTGCATTGCTATTAAGTAACATTTTCAGACAGGGATGTGCATTAATGAAGCAAGCAAGCAAACAAACAAAAGCAATGCCACCTACACTATCCGTGTTTTTATTCGATATCGGTTATTATTATTTTATTATTATCTATTATCTAAAAGTAACGTGAATGATCTAACACAAACTTATTTCATAAGTGGCCAACATAATAATAATAATAATAATAATAATAAAATATTTCATTAGACACCTGCATTGACAGTAATGTCCTTGGTAGTAGCTATTGTTAGTAAACATTTGACATAACTGGTGGATGTGACCACAGACCCTAATTACCCAATCAGCACAAGCAGAGATCAAACAAATGATCAGACTCGTTTTTACAATCGTGTTTAATTTGTTACAAGATACATCGTGTGCTATGTATCCACGTGTAACTCAGTCATAGCATACATTACAGCATATTTAATGCTGCGTTATGTGTGATCACTTGTACATATACAATCATGACAAAAGCATGAAATAAGCTAATTAGCAAACTTAGAAAAGTAAAATATGAGCAAACAATTTAATGAATACAGCTCAAGCATATAGATGTTACAGTTGGGCACTTCGGTAGTATTTTCGCTGTCACATTAGTAGGAGGGGGAAAAGTTTGATTTTATTTAACTGAAATAAATATGTTCAATATTTGTAAAGGCATACCAATTATTTGTCAAATTTCAAGCCAACCCTTTTCTATCAATCCCATACGTTAGCAACCCAAATTTGAATAATTATTATTTTAAAGATCAAAATCTAATTTTAATTAAACAGGAAGCTTCTCTCTGGCTTATGACTAATTATGAAAAGGACATGTGTAATCCATTTATAGAACGTACACTGCTATGCACACACTATTAAAAGGCTTTAAGCAAATACTAATTTGTTCTGATAGATTAACTCTTAACACCTGTGATAAAATTCATGAAAATTGCACATATATGTACTGTAAGTAACAACAAATGACAAACAAACAAACAAACAAAACATATCTACACTGTAATTGGTGTTCTGTTGTACTATGCTATATCGTTGCAGTTACATATGTCTGGCATTTTGTGTTTATACATCAGGTAAAACAAAACCTAAGGCTACCAGTATTATGCACATACATATTGTGACTGATGAGTAAGCATACACTCATCCTTCCTCTTCAGTAATGACAGAGGCACACTCTAAAGTAGGTTAGTTAGTGGACAAATATTCCCTTAGCCAACTCTATACTTATAAAACAGCAGTTCTCGTGGAAGACCTTTTTAAAAAGTAACTGTTGTCATTCAAAAATAGTTTCCCTCTTCTTACGCCACCAATCGGCTGCAGTCAGTTTATTCATCCATCTCTCCAATGGTCAGAGTTTCTTTAAAAACTGGCTAGTGAGATTACAGATCTCTACATCCTCCTGCAACAGGGAGTCACTTTAGTCAGGAATGCCATAAACAGTTATTCCTCTGACATTCTTCAAATTTGGACATGTCAGGAAATGAACAAAAAAATCTATTGAATCCAAGTGTGCTTAGATCTTCTCATCAGTCATTTCCAAGAACTGGGCATATACATCCCTGGAACACTCCCCTTTTTGGTTGAACAGGAACTTGTAATAGCTGCCATCAGCACAAATGGCTGAATAAGGGAAGACAGGAAAAAAAAAGTAAAAGTTAATGTGTTTTCAGTAAATTGGCAAACTCTTTGCAATGGAAATTATTTACCACACATTCTTAATTTAATGTTTGTAAACTAGACTGTTAAATGAGCCTACTTTTTTTTTTTCTCAGGCCAGGAAGGAGATTTTCATATTACTATGCCATACCTGATTCGTTAATTTTTAACTAAAGGCTGCTAAATTAACACACATCTCCTCTTTACCTATGACTGCATTAGGTTCAGTTCCAAAGGCACAGACACAGGGTGAGCCAGATGGGACCTGGAACTTTGAGAAACTCCACTTAGAGCTGAAATACTTAGGCAGAAAACTGGCAGAAGCCAAGCTGTAAAAAAAAAAAAAAAAAAAAAGAGAAAGAAAGCAACACAGCTATAGGTAAGGATCAGAAAAGGTACAACGAGACACAGTTAACTAAATATGCAGCAAATGCCTTCAAATTTTCACACAAACCTTGATTGCTTGTTCCTTTTGGGATCCTCTGCAGCAAATATATGGACAGTCCCATGGTCACTTGACACACAGATGAGAGATGCATCCTGGTTGAAGTTAATGCTACAAGAAAACACATTAAAGGCATTAAATATTTTACTTACTATGGACACCAGGGCAAGGTTTGGAGTAATGTTTAACAGCATAAAATAACTGCCGACTCACCAATATATGTTTGCGGTCTGTGATCCTCGCCTTAACTCCTGAATCAGATGACCTGCAGATGTGTCAAATATTCTGATCAGAGTTCCCTGAAAAAATGAAAACCAAGTTAGAGCATAAACATATAAACTCCAGCAAACTCTTACTTTAAATTAAACTGTAATGTTTTGTGGTAAAAACTTGTTTATACAAAAGAACATCACAAGTTCAAATTCTCTATGATGGTTTCAGAACTCTCACTTGTGGTTCTCACTTTTTCTGAAGCCGTGGCTATCCGTGTGCCCTGGAGGTTGAGGGCAATACAACACAGAGCTCCCTCATGGGCAGGAATGTCCACCGGGGGCCTCTCCGTGTTGGCCAGGTCTACTATCTGCACATGTCCAGAGTGGGTGCCAGGGAATGCTAGCAAAGAGTTGTTGCTGTTTGGACAAAGGACACACAAACCTGCAAAGAAGATAAAAAAAAAAAAATTCTTAAAATATTATATATAAAATTAGACCTGAAACCTCATCGACATACAAGATACATTGGTTCATCTCCATTTGTTATGATAGGTAACAAATGGACATGAACCAAGACATTCATAAAAAAAATTGTTCATATAAAACTGCAATATTTTCAAAAGTCCAGGTTGCGACCATATTCATATCCTTAAAAAGCTTGCCAGTTTGTGTAAATCTGCAACAAAGTAAACTCACTAAAATTACCCTTGATTGTTCATCTCTACTATGATTTACTCTGATTTTACATGTGACTTATTCTATCAAGTTTAATTTTTTTTTGTCTTTCGGCTGCTCCCGGCAAGGGCTCGCCACAGCGGACACTTCGTCCGCACATACAAGCTTGGCACAGGTTTTTACGCCAGATGCCCTTCCTGGCGTAACCCTGCCATTTTACCCAGGCTTGGGACCGTCACTGCACTGTCTGGGAATTGAACCTGGGGATGAAACACCTACCACTGAGCCACCAGTGCCCCATTCTATCAAGCTTAAATAACTTAAAGAAATCAATCAAAACAAGATCCATGAAAAAAGGACAAAAGACCAGCAGTCAACTCAAACATATAAAAAGAGAAATAGTCTGTGTGAGCTGTGGATTTTACGGAGCTTTGTTTTGTGGGCATTATTTTAAATCGGCTGTGCCATAAACACAAATTATAAATCACAGGTGATTGACATTTATCAGCATACACATGAGTACTGAAAAAAACAGCATTGTGGTAAATGTGGATAAATGAAGCTCCTTTAATATTTCAGGACAGTTTATTTAAAGTTTGAACCAGAGCCATACCTTTAGGGTTGTAGCATGTTTCAAAGACATGCAGCTGATGCGGGTTGTGTGTGAAAGTAAAGACTTTGATCATTGAATCCAGGACCACTACAATTCTGAAAAAGAAGGAGATTCTTATTTTGATATCTAAAATATAATTAGATCAGTGACATCTAAATATAAAATAATGGACATGGTTAGAGTAGTTTTCAGCTAAAAATTTAATATAGAATTTGCCATAGTGTTACTCTCTAAATTGCTGTACTAAGTGTTTGTACTCATTCCCATGCCTAAATTATCCCATTCTTCTTATTAAGTTGATAAAATAAGCAGCACTTGACACAACAACAAAAATAAATACAAATATCAATTTACTTGCTTCTGGTTTATCTATCAAATTGTATTGGTGATAATTCATTATCTTATTTTGTTTAAAGTCTTTTAAAGGCGTTTGTGCAATGTCGCGTGATGATGAATTTAATACTTTAAGGAAATGCAGCCAGGATTATGTTTCCTTTCCACATCAGTAATGTAAATAGCCACAGTTTCTAAATTGTGTGAGGTAGGTAGACTTTTTCCTGACCCTGAGATTCTCTTTATTTTGCAATAAGTTGAAAAGTGCTTTAATTATATTTAAAAAATGAGAGTAAATGGAATATTTGAACAAGAGCTTGAACTTAACATGTAAAAGTAAAGGGAATACCTGTCTCTTCGTAGCTTAACGGCTTTGACTTCTGTGGAAAACTCAATCTCAATCACAGTCTTTTTCTTAAGGTCATCCCAGATCATGACTAGAAAAAAAAAGATAAAGCATACATATGTGACAATTAAAATTATTTATTGGGGAAGGACTGCATGACTTAATACCAAAGCCTTTTTTTTTTTTTTTTTTTTTAAATCAAAGTTAAATTCATGTTCAATTCTTCTCAATCTCTATGATCAAACTCACATTTGACTGTAGGATATGTAAATGATGCAAGTCTGACCGATGCAAGTCTTTATGTACAATTTATGTGGTGAAGTAATATGAAATATGAGAGGTCCTGTGTAGATGCGCTGGACTGAAGACATGGATATGGTTGCCTCTGGCAAACAAACGCACAGCTGGGATATTTAAATACTCCTGAATATCACTGCATGCTTTTCAGATCATTTCATTACAGATTTGTTCAAAAACAATTCTGTATTCTCAAACCTGTTTTTATCTCTAAACAATATTAATTTAAAATAGCCAGTGTGTTTGTCTTCAGCAAAAAAAAAAAATTAATCCTTACTGTACTATTAACGTCTACAACCAAATATTCTAAAATTCATAAATAGTATTTCATTAATTATTCTGAATGTCACATTAACTGTAATGTTGTGCCTTGTGTATGAGAACATACCTTTATTAGGTGGGTATTTGGGTTTCTTGCCTCCTCCGACAAGTGCAAGGTAGTTGCATCGAAAGAGCATCTCAACATGCCCGACTCCACCCTCAAGAAACTCTGTAAGCCAAATACAACTTTAATCAAAATCACAGGACCACATTTTGAGCAGTGGATGATCTATCAAATGACAATAATCAACTCCATGATACCATGGTTCACATTTTCTAAACCTAACTTTCATACAAGAGTTAGGTTAGTGTCGACTGAGCAATCTGACTGGACAAGAGGCATTCCACGAGGGGAGATAATGGACGGTAGCATCATAGGGATGTTTAACTATACTGTATGCACACACAATAGTGTGTGGATATTTCTGTCTGCAGCCCACATCAGAAATGTTTGTCTTAAAATTAAACTGTGTTAATGTTATAACAAACACAGTATAGAAATGAAATATGATATTGCTTATGATTAACAAACTTTATCCTGTCCTTTATAGTGGTATTGCATATTTGTAAAATTTACACATTCACTATAATGGCTGTGAAAACCTACCCATCATACACACACATACCAAATGTGCACATTCCAACGCCATGGCAAATAACACAGTTTTGCCATCCTATCTGCTGTTATAACATCCTCTGCTTTTCTGGGAAGGCTTTTAACTACATTCTAGACAGTAGCTGTGGGGGGACAAGTGCAAGTGAGGTATTGCAATCAGACAAGACAAGAAGGTTCTTGTCTGATTTAAAGTTGTCTTGACATTCAAGTTGTTCCACACCAAACTTGGAAAAAATATGTACAGTATCATCATGCTATACCAAGTTTAGGCCTTTTAGTTGTAAGGGAATTGCAGTGCTATATCACACAAAGACATTGTGCACTTCCAACTTTGTGGCAGTGGTTTGGAGAAGACCCACATATGGATGTGATGGTCAGGTGTCCATATACTTTAGGCCATATAGTGTATATTTATGAAACCAGAGCAGGAAGGGACAGAAATTAGGACTTCACACAATGGGCTTTAGGTTCAGGTGAATATTACATTGTAAGTAACAGTTTACAGTAAACCCACTAAAAGTAAACCAAGTTCCTTGCACTTGTGATTTTAATATGATGGATTGTTACAAACAAGACTAGTCCTCTCAAACATGGTGGGGGGGGATTTAAAAATCTTACAACTACAGCATAGTTAAGATACTTAAGCGTGTGCGCGCGCGAGAGAGAGAGAGTATGTGTACTTTATCGGCTCACACTGGAAAATCATGTGCTGGACAGTAGACTGAATTGTTAACTTCCTTATACACACTACCAGTCAAAAGTTTGGACACACTTCCTAATTCCATGGTCATTCCTGATTTTTCTATTTCTTTCTGTACTGTAAAACATTCCAAAATATGCAATAATCTCCAATGGACAGTTGAGATTGAGATGTGTCAATCTGTAAAGCCTTCATAGCGGCTCTAATTAGAGGTGCTGTTTGTTAATTGGTGATTTCTGAGACTGGTAACTTTAAATTAACTTCTCCTCTGCAGCAGAGGGAAGTTTTGTTCTTGCTTTCCTGGGATGGCCTTCATGAGAGCCAGATTCATCATGGTGCTTCCTTAATGGGGTTTGTAAATGCATTTGACAATACTACTCTTGCAAGAAGTATTTGAGAACAGCTGACCTTCATGTCTTAAAATAAAAACTGTCAGTGTTGTTGGTACCCAAGTACCTAATGTCATATGTTATTTAAATTTTTTTTTTAATCCTGTATTGTTCTAAAATGTAAAAAATAAATCCAAACTTTTGACTTTCCATATATAAATAAATCCAAACTGTTTAGCTTTCCATATATTTTTAACAGCATTGCTAAAATGACTGTGTCTAGAGTGGTGTAAAATATGATCTGCAGCAGTAAGAGTAATTTTCATGTTAGTGCTCTATCAAGTCACGTGTTAATCAGTAGCAGTCACCTTGCTTTTCTTTTTCTTTAAGAGGATCTGTGTTATACACCCTGAAGCCATTTTCCATTCCGCATGCAAAGCATCCTATAAAAACAGAGAGGAAAAATATTAATAAATGTGTGTTAGAATGCGTACAAAACTATTTCTTTTAATTCTAATAAAAAACCTAACTCTTGCTGTAGGGATCATCCAGTCAGCTGAAGCAGAAATTATGTTATTGATGTCATATATTTTCCAGGTTGACAAATATTCAGATGCTTATCATAGCTTTAACCTGCTCTTAATTTTGCTCATGTCATGTTGTTGGTGAAAATAATTCCTAATAAAATAAATATATTCGTAGTATAAACAAGCCAAATTTAGCCAGTTAGCTAGCTATCTACAAAACAAACCAGGAACTAATCGATGTGCTATTGAAAATGCGAGAAAGAGAAACTTTAACAACCCTTTTTCTTCTTCTTCTTCTTTTCTATTTTATTATATAAAAACAGCACCTGGCTGATATATTTAATCCAAACTATACAGCTATCCTCACTAAACCGACCACCAACTATTAGCCAGCTTGCTAACGGAGCTACCGCTAGCTGTCGCCTTCACAACATAACCATGTTGACGTTAGCTACCCTAGCCTAGCCAGGCCAAGCTGAGCTAACTCACCAGGAACAAAAAAAATCCTACCATGGTCTTGGTTGAATCCAGCATACAGAAGTCCATTTCCGTGAGGATTGGATGGCAGTAAATTCATTGTGTGTATGATGTTGAGCCCGAAACTGTCAAAATCGGCTACTTGAGTTTAACCCAAAAGACAGCATTACTCAAGGCTTTGGAGGATACGGGGTTTGGCTCAGCAGGATCATCGAGCGCTCCTATCCACTGCTCCCTCCTTCCTCGACAGGAAGCTTAAAACATGGGCAAACAACCACAGGGAAAATAATCAACGAGAGAATCGGATTATAGACGTTTTGTTTTAAACTAATATAACGTTTCGTTTCTGTTTAAATCGCCCCGTTTTAAAGTAGATATTTTGTTTTAAAATACAAAAAATACGATTTGTTTTTATAGATTCATTGTGTCGCAATGAATATAGCATGTTCTGTTCACAATAGAATAAACATATCAGTTGAATATACATATAAAAATGTTTTTACATTTTACGATGGTTCTAAATTATAAAACACGGGCTTCACCTGTAGCACCTACAGTGTGCTAATATTAGCATTGGGTTTTCACATATCCTGGTTGAAATAACGTTGTCTTACTTAAAAATGATAAAATGTAATATAAAGCCGATTAAACGGGTGACAAGAAAATGAGTGTTCATTTATAGAGATTCATAGCAATGTGTTTACTCAAAGCCCCAGTGGCCTAATGGATAAGGCACTGGCCTCCTAAGCCAGGGATTGTGGGTTCGAGTCCCATCTGGGGTGTGCCTAAATTTTCAAAAAAAAAAAAATACTCACTTTATTTATTTTATTTGTTTTGAGCAATAGATGTCTGAATGTAGAGAATTCTCAAACTGTGCCTAATGACCCACAATGTTTTTGTATTGTAATCATAGTGATTTTTTGGGAAAAACTGTCTGTTAAAGCTGCATTTCAGATTTAAATTTTCCGTTATTGCACCAAAACAAAAACATACGGCACATCAAATATCTTGTAGTAATCTTCCATCATTCTTCACTGTCCCTCTCTGCCCTCTGGACCTGTCTGACCCATCCTGGTGCCCCACGTCGGGGTGGAGATCTCATCACATGGATAAAGTCTACCTGAGCCTCCTATAAAACTCTGACTCCTTATTAACTTGGACACCTGTTATATTGAATTTCCAGCTGTCTAACACACAGTATGACTGTAGATCAATCCCTGCTATCTGTTACCACTCAAATGAGAATGGGTTCTCTGTTGAGTCTGGTTCCTCTCAAGGTTTCTTCCTATTTCCATCACAGGGAGTTTTTCCTTGCTATTGTCGCCCTTGCCTTGCTCATCATGGACTATCTAATCATTTTGATTCATACATATTTTTCACATTTCATACAAATTTCCATAATTTTCTTTTGATTTTGTAAAGCTACTTTGCGACAAAAGCGATATACAAATTAATTTAATTAAATTAAATTAATTGTTGCCTCATTATAGTACCGCTCTCCAGTCCATCAGCAAACAACCTGCCTCCTGCTACTGACAGAAATTTCAAAATTTGACTCATCAGTACAGAGTGCTTGCTGATATTTTCCATTGTCAAAGCATGATGAGTTTGGCTGTTCTTCCTCTATTTTCTTATATCTCACTTTGTATTTTATAAATTCAGTGGGGAAAATAATTATTTGATCCCCTGCAGATTTTGTAAGTTTGCCCACATACAAAAAAAATAAAAAGGTCTATTCTTTTTAACATAGGTTTATTGTAAAGGATAGAGACAAAATATTTTACAACAGTAATTCTGGCTCCCACATCCTGGTTATGTGCTCATGTGGTACACAGATTAATTTTTAAAAAATGCTCCTAACAACAACCCATTATGTGTGTAAAAGCCACTTGTCCACAGAATCTCTACATTCCATTCAAACCCCACCATGCTCAAGACCATAGAGCTGTCAAAGGAATTCAGGGACAAGATTTGTTGAAGTGACTTTGAGTACAAGTTAGGTCTCTGGCTGGGATACTCTAGGACTCTCAAACGGAGTTGTCCCTAAGCTACTTCTTGTTGAAAGGTGAGCCTTCAGGTTTATTCTGAGGTCCTGAGGGCTGTGGAAAAGATTTTCATTGAGGATATATCTGTACTTTGCTCCATTCAACTTTGCTCAATCCTAAGCAGCCTACCAGTCCTTGCTGCTGAAAATAAACCCCACGATATGATGCTGCCAACACCATGCTTCACTGTAGGTTTTCATGTGTTTGGCACTGAGGAGTGGCTTCCGTCTAGCCACTCTGCCATGAAGCCCAGATCAGCGGAGGGCTGCAGTGATGGTTGTCCTAGAACTTTGTCTCATCTCCACACAGGATCTTTATAGCTCAGTCAGAGTGACTACTAGGTGCACTTCTCTTACTACAGCACTTATCCCCTGTTTGGCCAGTTTGGTCAGGTGACTAGCTCTTGTAAAACTCCTGGCTGTGCCAAATCTCTTTCATTTAAGATTATGGAGGCCACTGTGCCTTGCAATCTCTGAGCTTCAGACAGTTCTTTTGACCAGTATGCATTGTCAGATGTGAGGCCTTCTATGTATAGTGTGTACCTTTTCAAATTACACAGCAGATTGTTTAAAATTGCAGTTGAAGCAATCACCACACATATCAGTTCTACGTGGAAATTAATCCTCCAAACGTATATAAGGCACAGAAGGAAGTACACTGCCTGGCCAAAAAAGACACATTGCACCTCAATTCTTACCTTGATGCACACATTGATCTGAAATATAGTCAACTGGATTCGTCAGATCACATGACTCTTTTCCATGGCTCCAAAGTCCAACCTTTATGCTTCCTAACAAACTGAACATTCTGATTACACATCTGATTAGTCTCACTAACAAGTGTTTTTCTTATGGCCTCACAGCTGTTTACTCCAATTCCTGTGAGTTCTCATCACATTTTGTGTGTATGGAAATGCTCTTAGTTGTTATGTTATGTTATGTTATGTTATGTTATCTTAGTTTTAAGCTATGTTTTTATGATATATATATTTTTACCCTGCAGCTTTACCAAGTGTTTAAATGATCTCCATTCATGATTTCTTCCAACCACATTTCATTCACGAAGTTGACAGTTCAGCACTATACTTCCAGGTTTGATCATGTGTTGAGGGGTCCTTAACCCAGTTCCGGTAATTTAAAATCTCTTTAGTTGTTTTCTTTGCTTTCTGCAGCCCAATAATGTGACCCTTCTGAAATGGCAACTTTTTTTTTTTTTTTACCAAGCAGTTTATATTAACAATAAATCTCTGGTTCTCCAGTTTCTCCCACCTCCCAAAAAGCCAGATGCTGTTCATGGCACACAGGATAAAGACATTTCTGATGACGAATACCTAATAAATAGTATGTTTAAATTGTGAAATGAAGCGGTGTTTTTATTTATTTATTTTTTTAAATAATGAATATTTATAATGCCAAAAAGCTTCGCCGAAGTCAGGTGGTTCCATGGTGTAATGGTTAGCACTCTGGACTCTGAATCCAGCGATCCGAGTTCAAATCTCGGTGGAACCTGTCTTTTCTTATATCACAAAGAAGTACTGTATTTTATCTTCATATAAGTAGGCCGTTGTTCGGTTCAGTTGTGTAGCGTGATTTATTAAAGTATATTTATATCAAGTAGTTAATCAATTAATTATTATTTAAATAGGCAATTCACTATATGTGGTGCACACCATTATCATCTTATTACCTTTTGTTTAAAGGAGGCATCACAGAGTTTGCGATGAATCTCATTTAACCTCATTTAATAAAATACTGTACAAGTCATCCAAATTATTTGTTTGATATGGCAGGCCTATGAAATATAACGCGACAGCAGTTGGTTCCATGGTGTAATGGTTAGCACTCTGGACTCTGAATCCAGCGATCCGAGTTCAAATCTCGGTGGGACCTAATTTAGTTTAACTCCCTTAAGTACATGAGGAAAAAACTTCTTTCCTTCCGACACAGGGCTCTTTTTTTCCCCGTAGACTTATTCAAGGCAATACAACATGTTTATTAGATATATAATAGTCAGTATTTTAATGTAGCAATACTGTATTCACAAACACGTCCACTACCCGGAAGTAGTATAGAGACCCATTTAGGTTAATATGGCGGCTCCCATAACAGCATGTTTATGTTTCTGGCGATCTGTACCGTTTGCAAACGGGGCTCAACTCTCATGTAAAGTAATCTCCAGATTAAATTATGATACATTATTAATTCGCCGTTTTGTGCTTGATCAAAAATTCTCGAGCCGGAGCTCGGATGCATCACAGGTAAGACTAGTAACACAACCAAGTGTTTTTAGAATGACACAAATATAAACCTTCATAAAGTCTGCTGTTTCAGTGTTCTTAGATGTTTCTGTCAGATATTACTATTTTTCAATATATATGAGTCAATATTTGCAGTGTTAACCCTCTGTAAGACCTGGCATGCTGTCAATCAACTTCTGGGCCACTTCCTGACGTCGTCATCAACCATCTCACTGATGTTAACAGGAGAATCACTGGCATCACTACTTGTGATTAAATTCATTTTCATGGCAAAGAGGGACTTTGCAATTAATTTCAGTTAATCTGATCACTCTTCATAACATTCTGGAGTATATGCATAAAATATGGGGGCAGGAGACATTGTTAAAATGAATATTTCTGTCATTATCAAAACCTTTGGTCATGGCTGTACAATGGCAGAACAGACTAGACAGGTTGGACTGATGCTAAATTAAAGAACATTGCGTCTCATCGGTGCTATACTATACTTTCTACAGGGTGATCAGACTGCTGAGAACATCCCAGTTGGTACGTACGTGTTTATCACAATGTGACTAACATCAGAAGCTGTGTGCTTTAACTTTTAACTAATGTTTTAAACCACTTGTCTTATGGCAGATAAACTTAAAATAACTTACAGTCGGAGCAGTGGACCAGGAGGTCAACATGTAAACAAAGGTTGTATCATAAGTGTTTAACTGGTCACCTTGTGAAAAATGTATTGTTATTATTATTATTATTTTTACATGCAAGCCTTAAAAAACATGTTGTTTTGTCTTAGTTAACACAAAGGCAGAGGTTCGGTTTCATGTTCAGACAGCAGACTGGATTCCAGAGGAGGTGAGAAAGGAGATTGTTTTAAAGGTGAGGAAAGATAAGACAATCTACTTGATGTTAGGCAGGTGGTCATATTGTTATGGCTGATCTGTGTATATACAAGCATATTTAACCATGTATTCTACCAAAATATTTTTCATGTAAACACATAATATTTTAATTCTATTCATACTTTTTAGTTAGCTAATTTTTAGTTGAAATACAAGGAGTAATTTTATAAAAATCTAGAAGATGGCTGGTTAGTAGCATTGTTTGTAAATTAATGAATATTTCATGAAGCAAGACCATGCTTCAATACATCAGTTATATCTATGCATCCTAGATTACTTTTTTTATTGCGATTTATGTCAATGAAAAAATATGTTAATCCACTTACCATTTGCTTCAACTTTACCTGCATTTACAGAACAAAACACGAATAAATAAAGCTGGTGAGTTGATAGTAACTTCAGAGGTGAGCAGAAGCCAACAGAGGAACCTGGATGACTGTGTACAGAAAATCTCTGAGATTATTAGTGAAGCCAGTCAGCGACCACTAGAGCCATCAGAAGAGGATCTCGCCCTGAGGGCTGAAAGGTGCATCTGACGAAGAGTCATATAATTATCAATCAAACATATCAAAATAACCAGTCTTAGGGGGGGAAATAACATGACAGCATCATTTTCATGATTATACAATACTTTATAAATACTTAGCCTTTTTGTTAGATGTTGTTTGGGCATGGCCATTTTTACAGTGTTACATCATCAAAAACCACGTATGTTAAAGCCTTTGGTCTCCCTTTTTCTGCATACTAATTCTGTGAGCGAAATAGTTTAAAACACCACAAGTGCAAATCATTACACACACACCAGTCTCAAAACACCACAAGTGCAAATCATATGCGATAGAAGCCGCACCTGCATCAACCCATGCACTCAGCGGCAAGTTAAGTTTTGTGATTTTGAAGGCATATGAGGAGGTGGTACACACTGTACTGTTTATACATTTTGAGTTAATTATTTGCTAAGTTTGTTTAGAAATAATAATTATGGTGGATAACAGAGATATGTGCAGCTTAGTAACAATGTTGTTTTTTTGTTTAAATTAATTTTGAGTTAATAGTTAAACTCTCTTATTTGAGGTTATTTTGTATTGTTTAAATGGTTAGATTTAATTACCCATTAAGCTTTAGAAAGGTTTGAAAAGGTTTAAAATTGCTAAAATAAATAAATAAAAAAACATGAATTTTTTAAAATATATAGTGCCTTAAATAATCACTGACATTTAGTATCATCCAGGTTGTTCCTGTAGTCCCATATTCCTGGGATTCAAATTCCATTTTAATGTAATATATTCAGTTTAGTTTCACTGGCTATTAATTTATTTTTTAATAACCAAACCATGATTCATGCTTTTTAGGAACAGGCCCAGATTTGTTTTAAAATCTTCTTGGCCTTCATGATGTTACCTATCTGTTGTATTTATGTTGTGTTGTATAAATACATGTATATTTATACTAAGATCATGTGAAGCTAACTGATTGTCTGTTGTTTTCAAACATATTGACCTATGTATTCTTCATATTTTTCTCCACAGGTTAGAAAAAAGAAATTTAGCAAGGCTCAAACAGAAAAGGATCCATTCTTCAACAAAGCAAGCACGGCATGTTAATTTTGACTGAGTTACAGGAGTAAATACTTTTATGTTTTGGATGTAAAAAGTCAGTTTCATAAGGGTCAATATGTTGGACTGTGTCAAGCAAAGAAAACATGAAAAAATGCTTTAACTGGGTTAAGAATTGCACGACCCATTATTAAAACCTGGAAGAAGAGTGCTAAAACATCAACTTTGCAAAAGAAATATAGTCTGAATAAAGTCCTGAATGACTGATCTTTGTTCCTGTCACTGTTATTTTTTTTTCCTGTCTGATATTTGAATGAACTAATGAATCGTCTCCTAAGTAAAATGTATTATTTAATAGCTAAACTCCTTATCTATTGCTAATAAATGACACATTTAAAGACAATTTTATTTACTGTAATATTTGTATATGAGGAAGAAAAGGGAAAAAAAATTAGCAGAGGATGGTTTCGATCCATCGACCTCTGGGTTATGGGCCCAGCACGCTTCCGCTGCGCCACTCTGCTGTACGTTGGAAGCTGTTATAAAATTGTATAAAAGGTTGGTGTTAGCGTACGTTGGTGGTGTGTGCTAAATAATGTCGGTAGAGATTATAAATATAGGTAGGAATTATTGTTAGTTTCATTAATAAAACTAAAAAATTAATAATTTGACACGTTCGCGAAAAAAAAAAAACTCGCTTTTGTAGCGCGCGTCAAAAAGCGACCACGAAGGGACTCGAACCCTCAATCTTCTGATCCGAAGTCAGACGCCTTATCCATTAGGCCACGCGGTCACGATGGAAGATGGAGTTCTACTGTGACTATATAAATAATTCTATAAATGACCGCCGACGTTACACTCGAGTTTAAAAATGCGTTTCTTCATTGTTTCACGTCTCCTGACGATTTGGGTAATTCTTTATATGTTCATTTTTTCTTGATAAAAGTTATGGTGTGCCACTATATCTAATGTAATTACAGAAAACGATCAAGAACCACGAATAAGTTATTGAGTTTGGATCCAGTCAAAAAAACTGATATCCCTGAATAACATGGCCACAGGATTGGGGTAAGTTATTCTCATAAATGATTATTATTCACATTGCATGTCATGGGGCTGTAATCAACAGGAGGTCGGTTACAGTATTTTCTGTCGTTTGCAAAAAGCACGCAATTGAAGGATCTCCATGACAATGAACGTGACATGGGTGTTGGTACCAGACAGGCTGGGCTGACTTTTTTTTTCTGATCTCATGGGATTTTCATGCACCTCTGGTGTTTACAGAGAATGGTATGAAAAACATATGGTAAAAATATGATGTAAACCACATGGAAGACCAGATCCATCCTGCCTTAATCAACAGTACTTGGCAGTACTTTATCTGAGTATTGTTGCTAACATGTGAATCCCTTTATGACCACAGGATAATGTGCCATGTCACAAACTTAAAATCATTTCAACTTAAAAAATTTTTTTTTTTAAACTGACAGTTAATTCATTGTACTCAAATGGCCTCCACAGACACCAGATCTCAATCCAGTGATTATGTTTTTAAATGTGGCCGAACGGGATATTCGTATCACGCAGATGAGAACTCTGCAGTTCCTGTTAATATGGACAAAGATCCCTAACAAATGTTTATAGCAATTTGTTGAATCCATTTCATGGAGAATTAAGGCAGTTCTGAAGGCAAACTCGGTCCAACCCAGTACTAGCAAGGTGTACTAGTGGCCAGTGGGTGTATATTTAGATCAGTTCATTTTTAGGATGAAGATTTGATTTAAACAGAGGTGCAGTAAATGACTTGAGTATTTAATTATGAATTGAGTATTTAAGAAAACAAATACCTGCATTTTATTTGCTCACATTTAAATGTTACAGCTCAACTTACTCATTAGCGCAACTTAAAGAAGGTAAGTTTCACCAAAAACAGTAAATGCAGATTTTATCCTGAAATTATTCTAATCACATATACTGTATATATTGAATAGAAAGTCACAACAAGGTGGTGATACTGCATATGCAGCAGTACGGTTTATGTAGTATTCTTAAAAAGTAATGAAAATGCTAAACAACACTGTGCGCACACATATACTGAACAAAAATATAAACGCAACACTTTTGTTTATGGTCCCATTTTTTATGAGTTGAACTCAAACATCTGAAACATTTTCTACATACACGAAATAACTCTCAAATCTTGTTCACAAATCTGTCAAAATCAGTGATAGTGAGCACTTCTCTATTGCCGAGATAACCCATCCCAACTCACAGGTGTGCCTTAGACTGGCCACAATAAAAGGCCACTCTGAAATATGCAGTTTTGTTTTATTGGGGGGTCTGGGGACTCAGAAAACCAGTCAGTATCTGGTGTGACCACCATTTGTCTCATGCAGTGCAACACATCTCCTTGGCATAGAGTGTGGTTACACGTGGTCTGCAGTTGTGAGGCTAGTTGGATGTACAGCCAAATTCTCTGAAACGCCTTTGGAGACGGCTTATAGTAGAGAAATTAACATTCAATTCACGAGCAGTAGCTCTGGTGGACATTCCTGATGTCAGCATGCCAATTGCACGCTCCCTCAAAACTTACTACATCTGTGGCATTGTGCTGTGTGATAGATACAACTGAACATTTCAAAGTGGCCTTTTATTGTGGGAAGTCTAAGGCACACCAGTGCAATAATCATGCTGTCTAATCAGCATATTGATATGGCACACCTGTGAGATGGGATGGATTATCTCAGCAAAGGAGAAGTGCTCTCTATCACAGATATTGACAGATTTATGAACAATATTTGAGAGATATGGTTATTTTGTGTATGTAGAAAATGTTTCAGATCTTTGAGTTAATCTCATAATGAATGGGAGCAAAAACAAAAGTGTATATATTTTTGTTCAGTATACATAGGTCCATCTGACTCAAACCACCTTAAAAAAAATCTTCTTTTGATTGGTTCCTTAATGCTTATCAGACAGTCTCTGGAGCAGGGCAATGATGGTGTCCTGCTTGGATGAGATTAACTCCAGAGCTGTTGCCATCCTTCCCATTGCTTCCGCCATGCTACTCAGTGTTCTTTCCTGGCGCCGCTCACGGGCATCCTTTTTGCGTTGGCGCTGCTCATCCAGACGAGCACGTTCTTCATGACTGGTGATGAAATTGCGAAGCAGGGCAGTACGCTCACCTGCATGTCCCTGCTGATGGGCAAAGCGAGACGCCACTGAGCCAAGCTGAAGATGCCGAAACCTCCGTTTCAGTGGCTGCCTTGTGATCTTGGAAGCAGATTTGGGGGAAACATTGGGTATGGAACTGTCAGTACTGCATGCAGGGCTTGGGTTTGGGGTTGTGTTACACAACAGTGGGGATGTCACCAGTGTAGGAATTGGTGAAGGTGTGGTAAAAAGAGCACTAGGGAGCAAACAAGGGGTGGCTACAGCAGCGACAGACACACTGTGAGGCTGGTGCTCTTCAGGCCTTACAGCTGTTTTAGCTGTAGATGCAAATCCAACAAGAGTGGCTGAAGCAGGGTCACTCTGATTGATCTTTGTTTTTCCTAAGACTTTGTCCATCATCTGTTATGTGAAGAGATAGAATGAGAAAGTGAAAAGATTTCAAAATAATTTAAATGAAATAAGAACACCAACCAAGCTTACGACAGTAATTATTAAGTCAGTGTGTCAACTAGTTCAACATACCTCATAATATTCCCATGAGGTCTTGGCCTGGCCCCTGCCCAACCTGCTGCGCTCTTTTACTCTCTTGTACGTGACAATGAGATTGTTCCATTTTCTTCTGATCTTTTCTACCGGCAGCGAGTGGCCAAGGTTCTCCAGCTCACTCTGGACATTCTGGAAGAGACGAGAGCGTTCGTGGGAGCCATAAATGTCCCAGCAACGATGCATCGCTTCAATGAGGTGCACGATTGCACGGTGGGTGAACTCAGATGAAGTAGACACTGCTTCAGGGTAGCCCCGTCCCACAGTACCTTTTCTTGATTCCTCCCTGCTAACAACTGTGAAAAGTATACAATTCTTAATATTAAGAATCCAGTGTGATCATTATTTTCCAACTGAGTAGTATATGTTTTGTGGAAATTATCAATACTCATGTTAAAAAGATTAATCATCTACTTGGTTATGTGCAACGTAATAAGTAAGCAATCATGGGCATTATGGAACATATACATGTATTATGTTTATGTTGCATTGACATTTGGTCACAATAACTTTTTTGTTTCAACATAATCTTTATAAGAGCACATGGTTGACTAACCTAAGTTCACGAAGTGGTATCAGGAAAAATAAATGCAAAATTATTTATATAGTTTTCTTGTAAAATTATTTCTTGAAGAACTATAGCACAATCACTGGTCACAATTTCTTTGAACAATATCTTTACTACTTGATGTTGCCTACACCACTGTGTGTGCTTATTTTTGAATGCCTGTTGACTAAACACTAAAATGTGTTTTATCATGTTACAAGTATTGTAGGAAGATGCTATAGGACCTCCTCTTGATATTTTTCATCCATCTAGGAACATCTGTAGTCTAACTACGGACCGTGGAAGCCAATTGTGATTACTATTGTATTTATTCCCAGCACTGGGAGAACATGCAAACACTGTGCACACAAAACATGAGGCGGGAATCGAACCCCGACCCTGGAGGTGCAAAACGACAGTGCTATAGTACGTATAGCAGTAATTTGCTTTATTAATAGTTAATTGTGAAATCTGTTCAGATCGCAGTAATTTTTACCTTTAAAAGTATGTGTAAAGGACTATAAAGGACTATCATTAATGATTACTGTCTAAAGACATCAATGATTTATACAATTGATGTGGATAAGCACAGAGGTTGAAGCAAAACTATTACTTATAACAATAGTCTTGGAATGCTTTCCACCAGCTCTCACATGAAAAATTTCAAGAAAACCACACATATGCTTTTCACTCAAGTTACTCATCTTTTAAATGAACTTGGTTGACTTGGAAATCTTAGGCTTTAATTTGTTTAAAATGCTGTCCACATTTTTAGGGCAAGAATTTGGAGGCGAGATAATGGGGTCAGGAATTTCAAATGGCAACGTATATATAGGGTAGAAACATAGCAAAGAAATGTAATCTACAATAATCCTATTCATTTGGATAATTTATTTAAACTGTATGTTTGGTCCGAGAAAAATTATAGTTTTCAAAGCCTTACAAACCTAGTTTAGATTCATGATCCTAAATCTACACTAGTGTTGTAACAAGCATTAGGATTACATCACATAGTATTACATAACATGACAAAGTATCAGATGCTGGTGGTTTTTCTTTTCTTTTTTTTTTTAAGTATGAGTAAATGAATGTGTTATTGAACTGATACCTCATTCCAGTATTGGTATTGATGTATCCCTAGACACAGTAAAACAGTACTACTAATGTACACTGTATGGACAAAAGTATTTGGCCAAACCTGCAATGACATTGTATCCAAATAAATATATTTCAATATGGAGTTGATCTCCTTTC
The DNA here is from genome assembly GCA_013621035.1 of Clarias magur. Lineage (NCBI taxonomy): Eukaryota > Metazoa > Chordata > Actinopteri > Siluriformes > Clariidae > Clarias > Clarias magur. The sequence continues at coordinate 1,026,083 of QNUK01000082.1, read as the reverse complement.
CACACTTTTTGGAAGGTTGTCCACAAAATTTTGGATTGTTTCTGTTGGAATTTGTGACCATTCATTCTGTAGAGCATTTACGAGGTCAGGCACTGATGTTTGATGAGAAGGCCTGGCTCGCAATCTTCATTCCAGTTTATCCAAAAGGTGCTCAATGGGATTGAGGTCAGGACTGTACAGGCCAGTCAAGATTTTCAACACTAAACTTATCAAACCTTATCAAGTCTTTATAGTACATGCTTTGTACCACAAAGTTGGAAGCATTGCATTCAGAATGTCTTGGTAAGCTGAAGCGTTAAGATTGCCCTTCACTGGGGATAAATGGCCAGACTGAGACACCTGAATTTAATAATTAAACAGGTTCGGCCAAATACTTTTATCCATGTAGGGTACCTTCTTATGGTTTAATTACATGTTCATGTGTTTTTATGTAGTCTTGCATGCCATTGTGTATTAAGATAATACACAATAAAGATAAGATAAATCTTTATTGATCCCGAAGGAAATTGATTCTCCAGTGGCTTCATATTTAAAAATACAAAAGACAATAGAAAAAAAAAAAACAATATACTATAATGTCAAAAAAAAAAGGATATAAATAGAATAACAATATGTAGAAAAACTTAAAAACTACAGACTATACAGAAAGGTGCAGAATTGTCTCTTTTGTGTATTGCACATATTGCACACAGGATATATTGCACATAATATTTGATATTGCACATGATTTCCATAATATTGCATATTTAGTGGTTTTGCATATGATATTGTTATTGTAATAATAATAATAATAATATTGCACAACGTATCAGGGCATGATACCATGTATATACCTACAATCATAAAGTATTTTGACAATTACAGTTTTTGGCTGTAATCCCTAAATGGTAAGTGCAATATTTTTTGGCAACCCCATGAAATAAAGTTGAAGGTCTAAACTTCAATAACATTTTAATTACTTAAGTTTTAATCCATTGTGGTTTTATAGAGACACAAAACACCAAAACTAGGGCATTGTCGAAATACTTAACAATTTGACTGTATATGAAGGGACTCACCATGGGGCACCTTCTGGTCTCTAAATACAGATACAGCACTGTTTATGCTGATGGGGTCTGCAATTGAGAACACAAAAACAAGCACAAAGATTTCTTTTGATTCATAGTACTGTATTGTAAGGCAAATGGGTCAGCAAAACAGCTAATAATGAATCAACACGGTAAACCTATGGTTCCTGTAGAATCTGAAATGATTTCGTGACTACTGGACAAAGTGTAACCTGCACCACTCACAAAGTAACACAGGAGTCGGCTCCTTAATCTGCTCGACCTGATGAGCCGCAATTACGGAGGAAATGCTCGCAGTCGACTCAGTTGCAGCTGGACTTTCCTCGCAGGATAGAGGCATAACACTTTCAGATGGCTCGGCTTTCAGCGATACGTCCATCACTGCACTGGGACTCAGACAGAGCGGGTTAACAGTGTTCAGGTTCCGTGTTACGGTACGGTTCAAAACTACGCACTAACAGAGACGCACGCTCTCCTCACGCTTCCCGCGCGCAGTTCTCTAAAAAGTGCCTCAGCAGTCTCATCTTAGAAAGAGCTAAAGTAGTGCTTGACAAAAAAAGAAAAAGCGCCGTATCATATGTATATTCATATATACATATATTTGTCTGCTTAGTCTACAACGTGTAGTTAACAGTGAAGCACCAAAAAATAATGGCTGCACCCTTCACCGTGCAACTGCGCAAATTTCCTGCGTACATCTCAAACGCCATTGGTCGCCGTTCGCTTGCGTCACACGCAGCGCCTGCGCTTTTGCAGACGCATTGCGCAGACGTCAAGGAACCCAAGTATCGATGCAACGCGGAAGAGCGAAATCGCAGTATGCATTATGTGTGTTGTCTGGTTGCATTACATTATACAAAACGAAAGTGGTTTGATTTGATTGATCCAGGGTTGTGGGTTTGAATTGCGCCTTCCATCTTTGTGCATAGAGTCTTACTGTACAGTCGTGGCCAAAAGTTTTGAGAATTACATGAATATTGAAAATTGGAAAAGTTGCTGCTTAAGTTTTTATAATATCAATTTGCATATACTCCAGAATGTTATGAAGAGTGATCAGATGAATTGCATAGTCCTTCTTTGCCATGAAAATTAACTTAATCCGCCCCCCCCAAAACTTTCCACTGCATTTCATTGCTGTCATTAAAGGACCTGCTGAGATCATTTCAGTAATCGTCTTCGTAACTCAGCTGAGAATGTTGACGAGCACAAGGCTGGAGATCATTATGTCAGGCTGATTGGGTTAGAATGGCAGACTTGACATGTTAAAAGGAGGGTGATGCTTGAAATCATTGTTCTTTCATTGTTAACCATGGTGACCTGCAAAGAAACGCGTGCAGCCATCATTGCGTTGCATAAAAATGGCTTGACAGGCAAGGATATTGTGGCTATTAAGATTGCACCTAAATCAACAATTTATAGGATCATCATCAACTTCAAGGAAAGAGATTCAGTTCTTTTTTAGAAGGCTTCAGGGCGTCCAAGAAAATCCAGCAAGCGCCAGGATCGTCTCCATAGAGGATTCAGCTGCGGGATCGGAGTGCCACCAGTGCAGAGCTTGCTCAGGAATGGCAGCAGGCAGGTGTGAGCGCATCTGCACGCACAGTGAGGCCAAGACTTTTGGAAGATGGCCTGGTGTCAAGAAGGGCAGCAAAGAAGCCTTCTCCAAAAAAAAAACATCAGGGATAGATTGATCTTCTGCACAAAGTATGGCGAATGGACTGCTGAGGACTGGGGCAAAGTCATATTCTCGGATGAAGCTTCTTTCCCATTGTTTGGGGCATCTGGAAAAAGGCTTGTCCGGAGAAGAAAAGGTGAGCGCTACCATCAGTCCTGTGTCATGCCAACAGTAAAGCATCCTGAGATGTGTGGGGAGATCCATTCATGTGTGGGGTTGCTTCTCATCCAAGGGAGTGGGCTCACTCACAATTTTGCCCAAAAACACAGCCATGAATAAAGAATGGTACCAAAACACCCTCCAACAGCAACTTCTTCCAACAATCCAACAACAGTTTGGTGAAGAACAATGCATTTTCCAGCACGATGGAGCACCGTGCCATAAGGCAAAAGTGATAACTAAGTGGCTCGGGGACCAAAACGTTGAAATTTTGGGTCCATGGCCTGGAAACTCCCCAGATCTTAATCCCATTGAGAACTTGTGATCAATCCTCAAGAGGCAGGTGGACAAACAAAAACCCACTAATTTTGACAAACTGCAAGAAGTGATTATGAAAGAATGGGTTGCTATCAGTCAGGATTTGGCCCAGAAGTTGATTGAGAGCAGCCCAGTCGAATTGCAGAGGTCCTTAAAAAGAAGGGCCAACACTGCAAATACTGACTCTTTGCATAAATGTTATGTAATTGTCAATAAAAGCCTTTGAATCGTATGAAGTGCTTGTAATTATATTTCAGTACATCACAGAAACAACTGAAACAAAGATCTAAAAGCAGTTTAGCAGCAAACTTTGTGAAAACTAATATTTGTGTCATTCTCAAAACTTTTAGCCACGACGGTATGTTCTCACCATGCTTGGTAGGTTTCTTCCGGGTACCCCTACACAAGACCTAAGACATGCAGTGTAGCCTGATTTGCATTTTCAAATTTTATAAGTGGATGATTGTGTGTGGGAGGGTGTGTGCACCTTGCAACTTTATTGGCATGCCAACCAGGGTGTACTCTTTGTCTTGTATCGTAAGTTTCCCTGGTGTGGTAGGCGCAGGTCACTCTGTACATAGGAGAAGCAAAATATGCAATAGTTGGATGGATGGATTTAATTTACTAGCTGAAGTATTGTTGATGGGAATTTTTTTTTTTGAATGTGTTAAAAGAGTAAAGCTAAAAAATAAGATGATTAGCTTGAATGTAATCAGCAATATTATAATTTCAAGTTGAAGACAACATACATGTCTACCTGTCTTTATGTACAGCAGAACTCTCTGTCTAACTTATTAATACTAAAATAAAATTTTGTAAGGTTGAGTATCTTATGCCTTGTTTACGATAAATTGTATTTCCTTCGTCGTCAGCAAATTCGATCCCTGTTCAATCCCTAATTGGAGCGTGAATCACAGATAAGAACTGAAAAAGTAGATCTTAAGTTCAAAAGTTTTGTCTTAAACGATTCCAGTGCCTTAAAATTCACTTATACCACTTCAGCGCTGTTATTTCTGCTGTAAATATATGAACTAATACCAGTAAAAATATTCAGTTTAGCTTCTCTAATTAATATCTATTGGTGCAGGTGTTTGTTTATATTGAACAAGAAGCTTATTAGTAGCTTATTTTAAAGTACATTATTAAATCTGGCACACGACTGTTCATGATATTGCTTTTTCTCAATGTGTCAAATATACATTAAAATTTACATTATAGTTGCTTTTAACATTTACCATCTACACAATATTTAACATTTACATCTAGCATCTTTACATTTAAAACTGGTCGCTACCTAAATTTGGTCGGCCGTAACAAACTTAATGACGTACACGAGGGGACGAAAACAAAACAAGCTCTTGAATTGTGAATCGAAACTTAAACTTCGTCTGAGTCTAGCCTACTACCATACTAAGTAGTGCGACTGATCCATGCAGTCAATTTGAGCAATACGCAGGTTTAGAATACTACTTAGAGTGTTGAAGTTGTGATGCGCGCGGCTTCGGGATCGGAGCTTCTCTGCCTGTGGATCACGAGGACTGCTACGCGCTACATCAGATTTTAAACCGTTTTTTTTTCTTTCTTCTTTCTATTGTAGAACAAGTTTCTCCACAAATTCGAATGAAAGCCGTGACAGGACCATATAACAGAAACTGAGTAGAAAAAAAGATATAATAATTTGCGCTGTCATGGCGGTTTGTTCCGTGTTTGTTATTAGCTTTAGTTGATTTGCAGGGCTGCTGATTTGGTTCGGAGATGCAGTGCCCACAATGCGGGTCCGATTTAAGGGCGACTTTCCGCTTTTGCCCCGATTGTGGACAAAGACTGGACACCCAACCAAGCAGGACAACAGGTGAGGGGTTTTATATCGAAGGCGTCTGTGATTTAACACGACAGTAACTAATGCGCTGCTATCTTCATGAACTCGTATAGGGCTAATATAAGTTTATCAGATCTAGGCCCACGCCTTAATAGTGGACTTTAAAGAAAAAAACATTTACCTGATCTCAAACATATACACACCTCTCTCTCTCTCTCGCTCTCTCTCTAGTTAATCATTCTTGTTATTAGCTCACCTAATTCCACAATATTTATTCTTCTATCTAGCAGAGTTTTTAAGATATGTTTGTACATATCCAGGGAAGGACTTTATACTCGCCCTGTAAATGGCCTACATATTTATTTAATAACCCTAGCGAGTCTCCTTCCTATAAGAATAGCACTTAACATGTATACAAATGTAATTATGTATTTCAATGAACATAATGGATTTATGGCATTAGATTTAGTAGTAGATAATAGGTTGGCCCATGCTCACAGAAAATCTGTTTATGCGTTCATAATGTTACAATGTGATACATGTGTATAAATATGTTGGACTTTATCACATGGATAGGAAATATTCATGTTTGTGAATTATGAAAAGCACACAAGATTGGATTCAAACCCAAAACTAATAATATTCTGTAGAGTATGATGCAAAATCCCCAGCGTTGAACTAACACCAGGATTATTGATTTAACAGTGTTCACTTGGATTCAAATAAACATTTTGTGTGTTAAATCAACACTGGGGAGTTTACTGCATATGAGCGTACATATTTGAACTGTTTCCTTTAAAGGTGGAAAATCCCCAGAGCAGCTAGTCTATCAAGGAAAAAAGCGAAATCAAAACCTGACAGATCCAAACAACGATCATTCCTCTTCAGAGCATTGTATTACGTTTCCAGAAGACAGAGTAAAAGAAAAGGTAAGCAGTTAATATACTATTGTTTAAGTTCATGTAGACTTTATATATATTGTTCATGTCAACCTTCGTCCATTGCATCATTTTAGTTTAGTAAATTCAGCCATTGTGCACCACTCCTTCTTTTAATATACTGCAGTGGCATACCCTTTCAAACTGGCAGAACTAAATGATTATGGTTTTATTAGTGCCTAGACACTTATGGACCAAGAATCCATCAGCCAGTTGTCCATATTTCATCTTATTGTACTGTTTTCATGAAGCATTTTCATTGATTATAATGAGCATAATGTTTTGATTTTGAGCAAATTTCTTCCTAAAAAGATAGATAAACCGTGGGGTGTCCCTTGCTAATAAAATACAGTGGAACCTTGTATTGCATGTAACGCGGTTTACAATGAACAAAAATTTTTAATAAATTTTGACTTGAAAAATGAGTAATAAATGAGTTACCGAGTATCATGTACTGTAGCATGCATGCACTTCTTGTTTTGACGATAATGTTAATGTTAATGATAGTCAACTTCTGTGCACACGTGTACTGTTTACTATAACACTGTGATCACGTGTGTGCGTGTAAAGCATCTTTTACTTTGTGTTTGTATGTGCGTGAAAGTTTATTAAAACACATTTAAAGCGAAAGCAAATCTCTTTAGAGAGGTTAAAGATCAATTTTCTCTCTCTCTGTGTTAGCTGGCACTGCCCTTTTTTTGTGTATGCGTGTGCATCATTGGACACCGTGTTCTTTCCCCCCTCCTCTCGCCTTCACACACATCTCTCCTCCTCTCGCCTTCAGACAAACACACACACTTAACGGAAACACTGCTCTGTCGTGATTCTTTTCAAAGGTAAAGTGCAGGGTAATTTGTTTTATTTTTACTTTACAGCAGTGATTCTGTTATTGTGCCCTCAATCAAGTGTCATTAGCGATGGTCCTTGTTAATATTCCCGATAACGCAATGTTTCCGTTAATGTGTGTGTGAAACTCAAGCATGAGAGGAGGAAGTGTTACCATATAAGTAACTCTCCTCTTACTTTAGAACAAACACTAACAGAAACACTTTTTTCAAAAGGTAAAGTGCAGGTAATTTTGTTTTATTTATACTTTATATTTTGTATTCATTATTTTTATGTATTCATTTTTTTGGGTTGTGGATCAAATAATTTGAGTGTCCATTATTTCTTTGGGGGAAATCCACTTTGATTTACGAGTGTTTCGATATATGAGCCTACTTCCTGAACAAATTATGCTCGCAATCCAAGGTTCCACTACTCGTTGTTAAAATCATTCAAAATATTCTCATAAGAGGTGAAAAGGAGAAAGCAAGTGGGACAGCTTAAAACTTTCAGGGTTGGTTGGAACAAACTTAAAAAACCTCTAAAAATGTAAAGATGAGTCAAAAGTCACCCATCACATGGTTTTTATATTATATGTTTATATATATATATATTATAGTATATAGAATTTCAGTATCAGGAAAAATGTTAAAACATGTTAATGATTCTCTTAATGATCGTTCCTCTCTGTTCTCCTCAGGTAATCTCAAATCCAAGGCTCACCTCATCACTGACTGACAGGGATCAAGATAAAGATGATTATGCCTCTGAGGGAACCCACAATAAAAACTCTCCTGTCAAAGAACATGTTCCACAAGATGGCGCCAGTTTGCCTCCTGAAAAAGCAACTGAAGGAAAAGTCTGCTCATCTGTTGATACTTCTTTGCAAAACAAACATGCACTACCTAAAATATCTTCCCAGTCCCATCAAACATCTTCTCCAGATTTTTCAAGTACCCAGGTTATGCTAGGGAATACAATATGTGAGAGAAAAGTGTGTGATACCCAGTCATTTACGGCACCGCCCGGCATAAGATCTGCTTCTTCTAAAGCATTCAGCCAGGGCAATGTGGGTTCAGCGTCTGTCAAGTGCCAGCTCACTCAAGATCATGTTAAGGTTGAAGTTAACAGTAGCTCTTCTAAACCTGATCCTATAAACAATCTCAAGACAGAATCTCAGACAGATGATTTTTTACCTCCCAGATTAGATCAGCAATTGCAGTCTGTACAGTGCGCCCTGCCAGAAGCTGCAACTCAACCACAGCTAAAGGACCAACATGACCACAAGTCACCACCTAGAGTGAATGAGACAAAAAATGAGGTGTTGACCAGTCAGATACAGAATTCCACAGCTGGCATATTGTCTCATTCAGGTGATTCAAGCACTGAAGTGCCTGTTAGTAGTTCTCATGGGGATCTTGCAAAAGCACAGACTGAAAACCAGAGCCAGCAATCTTCAGTTCCTCTGCAGCCTTCAAACAGCAGTACAAAAACAAACACAAAAGAGGAAACACACTTATTGCAATGTACCACTGGACAGGATGAGAACCAACAAATCTTCTCGAACAGATTAGTATTTGGGCCATATAATAATGAGGTAAGTGTTACCCTTGAAATAAAATAATCTTATAATTTTAATAGACAATTGCTTAAGCTTGCATGAACATTTATCCAACTCTAGGGAGTTGCTGCAAAACCCAAAGCAGACAACGTTGATAACAGACGGCAAACTAAACATGAGGATGTCTCAACACCAAAAAAAGAAGTAAATGACCTACAGAAGGAAAGGGACGCAGCACCCCCTAAACAAAGCTTTAACACTTTGCCCCAGGAGAAAAGTGTCCCTACAGGACAAAATGATGAAGAGGGTTTTCAAGAAGTGTCATCAAAGAAGAAAAAGAGCAACCAGAAATAGTATGTTTAGCTAAATCTCAGAGTCTTTCACTTCTTTTAATGTCAAATGCATTTTAAATTAATCAATTACTTTTTATGTTTTGTAATTTTATCATTTGCTATGTTTGTTTCTTAATTCAATCTATTAGCACAGCAAACCAGCAACAGGAGTCCAAAGACATCACCATTTTCTTTCATGCTGTCTTATCCAAAGACTTTAACATAGACCCATCAAGAGACACTGTTACGATACGATCAGTTAGTTTAGGAGGGTATTGGTATAAGGATATTTTGAAACTGGAAATCACAAGGTAAGCCACTGAAATGATCATTTATACATGTATTAATTTATTTATTTATGCGGGACTTTTGATTGTGCAAAAACAGAACAAGAAAAAGAGTAAAGACTACCTTTATTTCTCTATATAATCTCCTGCTACATTAATGCACTTATTTCAGTGTTTCACTAGAGCGTGGATACTATCAGGGTAGAAAGTTTAATCAGTATGCCAGAGCCATAATCAAACTGCCCGCACCACGTCTAAAACACTGGCCTCCCTGGAACTCATTTAATAACCCAAACCTGTGGAAATCGCTTGGAGTGACTTCAGAACTGTATGGGGATTGTAACAATAACTTCCTGCTAAGTTGCTGTAATGTGCAAGTGGTGTTGGTGAATAATTTTGTGTACAGTTCCCTCAGACATATCAGTCTCTTCAGCTAGTTGGCGAAGTAATCCATTAATTTTCAAGGATCAAGCATTCCACTTGCTGAATGTTCACAGGAACAACACCAGTGGGCTCTGAGCCACCTCGGCTGGGATTGTCATTAACATATGGCCTTCTTTCACACCATTTAAATGTTTTACCTTCGGCTAAAAGTCTCATCACATCTGTAAATAAGGCTTATGTAAATAAGTTTTACACTGTTCATTAGAAAGGATCAATTTGAATTAGATGCCTGTCATGTTATTTGCCTGTTTGTTTGATTGATTGATTGATGGACGGATTGTTAATATTACTATGATTATCAAACATTTAAACTATTTATTTAATTAGTTAATACAGTGCAATTAATAACCTGCTGAAAACTCATTCACATTTACATTTCTGTCTGGATTTTCCTCATCTCATTCCACCCCCTACTCTTCTGCAGAGACCTAGGACAGGACGGTTTTCTTGTGCAAGGAAAACTGGAAAGCAGTAGAAAGAATGTTGGGAATAAGTATATTGCTTATAAATATGTTGTTCTCAAGCCAGACAAAGACCCTGAATATGAATTTATCTACAAAGACAATGCAAAGGGCATTGTTAACCGCTGTCTGATAATTAGAGAAAGCTTACTCACACAACAAGGTAAGCTTTATAAACTACCACAAAAAAATAAAAGATCTTACTATTTGATCAGTTTTTCTCTGAGAGAGTAGGAATGAGGTGGGAAATTAGTACACAATTTAAACACACACACACACACACACACACACACACACACACACACACACACACACACATACCAGTCACTGCATACTGTACCATACTGATGCACACTTTCAGCTTTTAGGCTAATCCAATATTATTAAATAAATATCGGAACACCTGCTTAACAGGTGTGTTTATTGCCCAGTTTATTGTTAGACTGATTGTTAGGTCGGTCCTGTTGGAGTGAAAAGACAGATTGTTATGTGGGTCCTGTTGTAAAGCCAAAACAAATGTATTGGCCTTCTGATTCCAATACTTTTGGAGGGAACTGTATATTAAAGTGTCATAACTATATCATATTATTTTGTGTTGCAGGGGAATGGCACCAGTATGATGATATAATATGTGCAAAGTCTTCACATGGTGTGGTTGAAAAGTTTAAAAACTGGTTTTCAAACACGAAGCCTGATCTATTGAGAGGAAGATATATCGCAGGACAGATCATGTTGGATACAATCAGTGATATCCTTGGTGAATGGAGTGAGCTAAATGTGAGAAACTTCTTTGCTCAGCTGGAGCAGTTCTTCAAAACTTATTCAGATCCCCATGTATATGACGAACGAGAAAAACAGTGGGAAACTTTGCAGTATGGCGAAAGCCAGGTATGGTGTAATATGATAAATAAATAGACCACATAACATCATCAATGTTTACAGTAATTTTATCTGTGCATTTTCCTTGTTTATTAAAATCTCTTCAAATGTCCTTTTTCAGGTGAAAGAACTTCTCAGAGATTTCATACAGGACAAGATTGCTTTTGTTCAAGCAAACAGAAATAATCATAATCAAAAAATCCTAGATCAGCAAAGAGTAGTGGTCATCTTGCTGCTGGTTCGTCTAAAATATAATCTATACATGGATCCCAAAATGGTTCATGATATTGGCTGGCTACTTTGTCTTCCTAACCTGTCAAAGAATGAGTTCATCTCCTACTGGGATGTGCTTTTACAGCCTCTTCCAAAGGAACGGTATGACTTTGCACTCAATGGATAGTTGATCCAGTTACTGTGTTAGTTTATATTAATAATAAATAATAAGCTATTCGCACAGTTTGAGTTTTAATAAGAGCACTTGTGCAATCTTGTTCAATCATGCATTTAGCTAATCATTTGGCAGCAGTACCCGGAATCATGCAAAATATAGGTCTAGAGCTTTAGTTAATATCTACATCAAACATCAGAATGAAGGAACAAATGTGATCTCAAGGACTTTGAGTGTGCAGCACGGTGGTGTAGTAATTAGCACCCCTAGCACCTCTGGGGTCAGGGTTCGATTGCTGCCTTTGGTCTGTACGCTTGGAGTATGCATAGTCTCCTTTGGGTATTTCTCCAGGTACTCCGATTTCGTCCCACAGTCCAAAGACACGCAGATTAGGCTAACTGGCATTCCCAAATTGCCCGTAGTGTGTGTGTCAAGTCAAGTAGGCTTTTATTGTCATTTCAACCATATACAGTTCAGTACACAGTGAAACGAAACAACGTTCCTCCAGGACCAAGGTGCTACATACATGCAACGACATAAATTAACAACACAACATAAATTTAACAACGCAGATTTTTAAATTTTTAAGTTAACCTAAAAAACTATCAATTTCTATACAAAAAAGAGACAACAAAGACAGCAGACAACAGACAACAAAGTGCACGTGCAAATGTGCAAATGAAGAGCTACATGACAACACAACAACGTAACACGTTACAGTTAAGAAATACCTTTTTAGTGATAAGATATGGGTTGAGGTAGTTCAGAGAGCAGCAAGTAAACAATTTACATTGTGTTAAAAAAAATAGTGTGCAAATCGCAAAGTGAAATAAAATATTGTGCAAATATCACAAAGAGCAGTTCAGATAGGTATGTATGAACAAATTAAGGTGGTTGTAAATCAGTGTAATTGTGCATATGTGTGTTTATCAGTTCAGTCCGGATGTTATTTAGTTCGTCTGTTTTAGTGATTTGTGTGTGTGTGTGTGTGTGTGTGTGTGTGTGTCCACGCGCATGTGTGTTTATCAGTCCAGTTTCTTTGTGTTGAGGAGACGGATGGCTTGTGGGTAAAAACTGTTACATAGTCTGGATGTGAGTGCCCGAATGCTTCGGTACCTTTTTCCAGATGGCAGGAGAGTGAAGAGTGTGTGTGATGGATGTGTCCGGTCAGCCACAATGCTGGTGGCTTTGCGGATGGAGCGTGTGGTGTAGATGTCTTTGATAGAGGGGAGAGAGACCCGATGATCTTCTCATCTGTCCTCACTATCCGCTGTAGGGTCTTGCGGTCCGATATGGTACAATTCCCAAACCAGACAGTGATGCAGCTGCTCAGGATGCTCTCGATGGTTCCTCTATAGAAGGTGGTGAGGATTGGTGGTGGATCTGTGCCTTTCTCAGCCTTCTCAGGAAGAAAAGACGTTGTTCGGCTTTCTTATGCAGAGAGCTGGTGTTGAGGGACCAGGTGAGGTTCTCCCCCAGGTGGACACCCAGGAATTTCGTGCTCTTGACGATCTCCACAGAAGAGCCGTCGATGCTGAGTGGAGAGTGATCGCTCCGTGTCCTCCTGAAGTCAACAATCATCTCTTTTGTCTTATCGACATTCAGAGACAGGTTGTTGTCTGTACACCAGTCCATTAGCCTCTGCACTTCCTCTCTGTACGCCGACTCGTCGTTCTTGCTGATGAGACCCACCACGGTCGTGTCATCAGCAAACTTGATGATATGATTGGAGCTGTGTGTTGAGCAGGGGACTGAGCACGTAGCCCTGGGGGGCCCCAGTGCTCAGTGTGGTGGTGCTGGAGGTATAGTTCCCGATCCGCACTGCCAGAGGTCTTTCGGTCAGGAAGTCCAGGATCCAGTTACAGAGTGTCCTTCTTGTTCAGGTGTGTCAGTGCCAGGTGGAGTGTGGTGGAGATGGCGTCGTTCGTTGAACGGTTTGGACGACACGCAAACTGCAGGGGGTCCAGTGAGGGAGGCAGGAGGGTCTTGATATGTCTCATGACGAGCCGCTCGAAGCACTTCATGATGATGGGTGTGAGTGTAACAGGGCGTTAGTCATTGAGACAGGACACAGAAGACTTCTTCGGCACGGGGACGATGGTGGTAGACTTGAAGCATGTGGGAACGACGGCGCTACTCAGAGAGATGTTGAAGATGTCGATGAGAACATCTGCCAGCTGTTCTGCACATTCTCTGAGCACTCTGCCTGGGATGTTGTCTGGTCCAGCAGCTTTACGAGGGTTGACTCTTCGCAGAGTTTTCCTCACATCAGCCATGGTGAGACACAGCACCTGGTCGTTCGGAGGAGGGATAGTCTTCCTCGCCGTCACGTCGTTCTGTTTGTCGAACCGTGCATAGAAGCTGTTCAGCGCATCCTGTGATGGATTTGTGCCGTAGTCTCCTGGGCTAGGCTCCAGGCCCCTGCGGTCCTGTATTGGACAAGCAGTATAGAATGAATGAATGATCAGAAAAACATTTATTGATCTTTTTCCAACATTTACCTGTCTGGTTTTAGTGAGCCATTCACAAACAATAGCCTTGGATTTATGTTGCTAGTTTGGAAGAGTTAAATTTGATATGGCCTTTTGACGTTTTAGCCCATCTGTTTCAAGGTTTGCCTGCTGCTCTGACCATGCAAATTTCACTCATTGAATGGTTTGTTTTCGTTTGTTTTCTGTTACATTTTGCAGTTTTGTGTATGAAAATCCTAGATGGTCAGCAGTAAATGAAATTCCTGTCTGCCACCAAGAATCGTGTCAAAATCACAGCAAATGTTTTTGCATTTTGAAGTTTCGTGTGAACATTAACTGAAGCTTTTAATCTGCATTTAAATGATTTTATTCATTGTGCTTCAGCCATCTGATTAACTGATCATTGCACGAATTAGCTAGTTAGAGTTTATATACAGTGGATAAAGGAAAGAAAATGAACTAAACTGATTGCAGTTGTGCATACCCATTAACATGTACTCTGAGTTCCCTTCAGTTCCCTTCAGTCTTATTTATTAAAGAGAAACTTTTGTGCACACCCTGCCATCTTCAAGTCTTTGCACAGGTTCACTAATACCCCCTCCCCATGTCTCCCTTCCTTGGACATGATTCAATTCAAAAATTGTTTGTTCTTTGCTATATGAAAACAATATTTAAAAAAATAATTATATTGGTTTCTATCATTCATCTGACATGATTTATCTTTACATCACACAAAAAAAGAATTATATCAGTTATGTGTTTTATATCCACTACAGTTGATTTTAAATGTGATACTATTATTTTCTGCTCACATGCATTGGGTATATTTGTTGTTCTTTGTATTGGCTTACAGACAAACATTAATATTTTTATTATTATTTTTATTTGTATTTCACAGTGTTGCATATGCAATCAGAGAATTTTGTCAGATTGCAATTAACATCAAAACTACAAACTGGATTCTTGTTCTTCCTTTCCTGCATTTTTTGGAGAAAGACAGCAAACCATTTGAACCAAACTTACCCTTGACAGGTCAAGAGTCTGAGGTTTGGGCAGGATTTAAAAAGCTCAGAAATTCTAATGCTCATGTTACAGACTCCCAATACACAAGGTATTGTTTTATTTATCATATCTTATTTTCTTGAAAGTGTTCTTGTACGGTGGTGTAGTGGTTAGCATTGTCACCTTGCACCTCCAGGGTCCGGGTTCGAATCCTGGTCAGGTTCGATTCCTGACCCGTCTCTGTGTTCTCCCCATGCTACAGTCCAATGACTTGCAGATTAGTCTAATTGGTGTTCCCAAATTGCCTGTAGTGTGTGTATCTATGTGTGCCCTGTGATAGATTGGCACCCTGTACAGGGTGTATCCCGCCTTGTGCCCCAAGTCTCCTGGGATAGGCTCCAGGCCTGTCTGAATACAGGGTAAAGTGGTATAGATGATGATGAGTGAGTGAGTGTTCTTGTAAAGTGGCAAGAAAAGTATGTGAACCTTTTGGAATTTCATGGTTTCTGCATTCATTTGTCATACAGTGTGATCTGATCTTCATCTTAGTCAAGAGTATTGACTCTGTGTAATGGGCCTAAAAAAACACACAAAAGAATCGATCTTTCATGTCTTTATTGAAAATAACCAAAGATCAAAAGAATATGGCAGAGCCAAAGCAGTTCTGCCAGGAAGAATGGGCTAAAATTCCTCTTGAATGATGTGCAGGTCTGATCCACAATAAGTACAGGAAGTGCCTGATGGAGGTCATTGTTGCCTTATCAATACCCTTTACTTAGATGAAGCTCAGATCACATTTTATTACAAATGAATAAAGAAAATCATGAAATTCCAAAATGTTCAAAACTTTTTCTTTTCACTGTATGTTTAGTTGAGAATAGTAAAAACGATATCGTTCAAATGTATAACTGTTGTATATCATTAAATAATTTAAACAAGAGGTTAGTGCACTATATAAGCTGTATAAAGTCTCTGTTTTTCCTTTCATTTACAGGGCACTTATAAAGGTCATGGAGGCCCATAAACATTTACTTGTCATAGATCCGTTACTTATCCGCTCGTGGATGTGGGTGTTGGGTTTGAAGAATTTGTTTGAATATACATCCTTCAGTCCAGTGGATATTCTAGATCTCCTTGTAATGCTAAACTGCAGACTTGACAACAAAGCGCTGTACCATAACAGAGATGTAAGGGAAACTTCAGGCTTACTTTATTTGCTTTTTGTCTATTTTATACTGCATAAATTGTGAGACCTTTTTAAAACAGTGGGAATGTTAATATGTGGACTACACTAGTCACAACAACATGATATCTGACCTTTTTTTATCTGACATGTTAAATATAATATTTACAGAGATACATTTATGACAATTATGATGACTGCTCTAATACTGATTAATGTCTTAATGCTTATTGAACAAAATGCTTAATTATTAATTCTTATTTTTTAATATTCACTCAATTACTATTACATAGCAATTTTACATAAAAATAATTGGATGAGAGAACAAGTTTACTTGATAACAACATGTGTTTCACAGGACCTGAAGCAGTTGTTTTCAGAGCTTCCTGAAATAATTACAAACCACCAAATCAGGTATATGATGGTTATTTTAATAAGAATAATATTATTAATCCATAACCCCAATTACAAAAAAGTTGGCACAGTATGGAAATTGGCAAAAAAAACAAAAAGGAGTCATCTGTAAAGTCTCTTTATTTTGTACTATATTGCAAACACTACAACAAATTATTTTATGACTTACTATGTGAATTTAATTGTTTGTTAAAAATATGTGTCACGAGCCAGCCATATCAACCCGGCACTTCCTGGTCACCTGTAACTGGTTAGTAATTATCTCTTGGCTTTATAATCCGCCAAAAAAATCAATCAGTCCTGCGGTATATCTGTCACGTTCCTGCCACGTACCGCTGTCATTCACGTCTCCTTTTTCCCACGCTGTCATGCCTTTGCGCTCACGTGCTTATGTTTTCCGACGGGATGTCATGCTCTCTCACACTCACCCCGCCCCTTTACACACCGGCATCCCATTCACAACTAATTTCTCCCGGCATTTAAGGAAGCGTAGAACGCTGTCTCACTGCCAGATTATTGCGTGCCTTCAGAGCCCAGTTTTCTCGCGTTTCTTTTCCGTGATAGTTGTTTCCGTTCTCGACCTCGCTTGTTCTCGGTATTTGCTTCTAGCCTCTCGTTTTTTGGATCTTGTTCGCTGTTTGTTTTCCCGCTGGTTTTGACCTCTCGCTTCGTTTCACGTTTACGTCTCTGCTCTCTCCCCTTTTGGATTACTCGCATCGCTGACTGACTCACTGGCTTTGAACTCTCGCTCTGGCTCACGACAACTTCTCTGCTCGCCCCCTTTTTTGGCACACGCATCGCTGACTGATTTAACCGGCTTCCGACCCATTGCACCGGCTTTGTACTACGTCTCCAGGATTCCCCCTCCGAACACGGAAGTGTTCAACGGCCAGCGCGCCACGCCCCCCTCGTCCAAAAGCGCGTCTAAAGCCACGCCCCTTTGGTGCTGTAAATCTGCACTTGGGTCCTGCTCCTCTTTTTCTCTTCATTGCGCTGCCTGACAGAATAATCTGGCCACTATGGACCCAGCAGACTTAAACAGACTAAGAACAGCTTTGGAGAGCCAGGGTGCTATGTTGGGCTCTCACCAGCAGGATCTCCAAAACATAAATCAAACTCTGAGAACCATTACGGATTCCCTCGCTGGCCTTTCATCACAAATTCAGCACCTCCAGGCAGCTTCCCCGGCACAGCCCCCGGTGCCCGCCCATGTTCCAGCAGTAGCTCCTCTCTCTGTACCAGCTCATGAACCCCGCTTACCCGCTCCACCTTCCTATGATGGCGATCCTGGGACCTGCCGTTCCTTCTTGTCCCAATGTTCCCTGGTTTTAGAACTGCAAACTTCGTCCTTCCCCACGGAGCGCTCCAAAGTGGCTTACATCATCACCCTGCTCTCAGGTAGGGCCCGGGAATGGGGCACTGCCCTGTGGGACGCCCAAGCTCCATGTTGCGGGGACTATAACTCGTTCACCACTGAAATGAGAAGGGTGTTCGACCGATCCTACACTGGACGACAAGCAGCTGTCCAAATCCTAAATCTTCGACAAGGGTCTCGTTCCGCTTATGACTATGCTATTGAGTTTCGTACTCTGGCAGCCTCCAGTGGCTGGGATGAATGTGCTTTGTGTGACGCCTTCGTTAATGGTCTGGCGGAATCTGTAAAGGATGAATTGGCTTCCCTAGATTTACCCTCCAGCTTCCCAGAATTAACGGACTTAGCCGGTCGCGTCGACAGCCGCCTTCGCCTTAGACAACGGGGGAGGGGCCGGACGTCCAGAGAATGCAGCTTATCCTCCCTTCCTGAACCTGCTCCTGAACCCATGCAAGTAGATCGCACCCACATCTCTCCAGAAGAGCGTCTGCGTCGACGCATGGAGAGAGCATGCTTCTATTGCGGGCAAGCTGGTCACTTTCGAGAGACCTGTCCGTTAAAAGGCAAGGCCCCCTAGTGAAACTGAGGGTCCTAGGGGGCCAGAAACAGGACATTAACTCAACCCCTCGCTCCTGCTTTCCTGTCACTGTGACTGTCAACAATAGGACTCACACTGTATGGGCCCTCATTGACTCTGGAGCCGACCAGAACCTGATCTGCCCCCGTACTGTAGACACCCTCAAGATTTCATCCACCCCTCTTGAGCGCCCTCTTCCTGTTCAAGCTCTTGATGGTAGCAGCCTTAACCGCATCACTCATCGCACTCTCCCCATCAGTTTAAGAATTTCCGGCAACCACACGGAGACTATCTCATTTCTCATCATGCCTAAGTCCCATAGCCCAATCGTCCTTGGACGCCCCTGGTTAGTAAAACATAACCCTCATATAGACTGGGTCCGGAACACGATCCTAGGCTGGAACCCAGCTTGTCTGTCCTCATGCCTTCTCTCTGCATCTATTCAGCCTCCTCCTGCTACCAATAAAGGGGAGCTCCCCGATCTCACCAATGTACCCCCGGAGTATGTAGATCTCCGAGAGGTCTTCAGCAAATCTCGTGCCATCTCCCTGCCACCACATCGACCCTATGATTGTGCCATCGATCTTCTCCCAGGCACAGCCCCCCCAAGGGGGCGTCTCTACTCCCTCTCCTCCCCTGAGAGGGAGGCTATGAACCACTACATTACTGAATCACTGGCGGCTGGAATCATCCGACCTTCGTCTTCACCGGCAGGTGCAGGATTCTTCTTCGTAGAGAAGAAAGACAAATCTTTACGGCCATGCATTGATTATCGAGGACTTAATGAAATTACGATTAAAAATCGTTATCCCCTTCCGCTCATGACCACGGCTTTCGAGCTATTGCAGGGAGCACACATCTTCACTAAACTGGACCTCCGAAATGCCTATCACCTCGTCAGAATCAGGGAAGGGGACGAGTGGAAAACAGCATTTAACACTCCTACCGGTCACTACGAATATCTAGTGGTACCTTTTGGACTGACTAATGCCCCTGCTGTTTTCCAAGCCCTGATTAATGATGTTCTAAGGGACTTCCTGAATGTATGTGTATTTGTCTACCTTGATGACATTTTAATCTTTTCTCACTCCCTTGAGGAACACGTTACCCATGTTCGCCAGGTATTACAGAGGCTGCTGGAAAACAAACTTTTTGTCAAGGCAGAGAAGTGTGAGTTTCACCAGAAATCCACTTCTTTTCTGGGGTTTGTAATTTCTCCCTCCATGATCGAGATGGAGCCCTCCAAGGTCAAGGCGGTTACTGACTGGCCCACGCCCACTTCTAGACGAGAACTGCAACGCTTCCTAGGGTTTGCTAATTTCTATCGCAGATTCATAAGGAACTATAGCACCGTGGCTGCTCCCCTTACAGCTCTCACCTCCTCAAAAGTTCCCTTTAAGTGGAACGCAAGGGCAGAAGAGTCTTTTACTAGCCTCAAGCGAAGATTCACTTCGGCACCTATCCTTTCCATCCCAGACCCCTCTCTCCAATTCACTGTCGAAGTAGATGCTTCTGAGACTGGGGCTGGAGCTATTCTTTCTCAGAGAAGCCCCAAAGACAACAAGCTGCATCCTTGTTCCTTTTTCTCTCGCCGACTCACTCCTGCAGAAAGGAACTATGACATTGGTGACCGAGAACTACTAGCTATCAAGCTAGCCCTTGAAGAGTGGAGACATTGGTTGGAGGGGGCTCAGCATCCTTTTCTAGTTTGGACTGACCATAGAAACCTCGAATACTTAAAATCTGCCAAAAGGTTAAATGCCCGTCAAGCCCGCTGGTCCTTATTTTTTTCAAGGTTCAATTTTATTATATCCTACCGCCCAGGTTCTAAGAACACCAAGCCAGATGCTCTCTCTCGACAGTTCTCTTTGCCCCAGAATTGTGCCCCCATTGAAAGCATCCTCCCACCACAATGCCTTGTGGCTGCCACCCAACAGGACATTGAAGTCCTGGTCAGACAGGCCCTAGAGCAAGAACCAGGTCCAAGCAACGTTCCTACCAACCGCCTATTTGTTCCAGAGTCTATTCGCCCACATGTACTTGAATGGGGACACTGCTCCAAAATGGCCTGTCACCCAGGAGGGGCCCGCACCCTGTATCTGATCCAGCAACGCTTCTGGTGGGCAACTATGAAGGAGGACGTTTTAGGATTCGTGGCAGCTTGTGATACATGTGTAAGGAACAAAACATCCAACAAGCCTCCAGCAGGTCTCCTTAAACCACTTCCCATCCCTCACCGTCCTTGGTCTCACATTGCTCTCGATTTTGTCACTGGACTCCCAACTTCGGAGGGGAACAATTGCATTATGACCATCGTTGATCGCTTCTCCAGAGCTGCCCATTTCGTCCCCCTGACTAAACTCCCTTCGGCCAAGGAGACAGCTGAGCTACTCATCCTCCACGTTTTTCGGCTACACGGACTTCCTGTTGACATTGTCTCCGATAGGGGACCCCAGTTTTCTGCACACTTCTGGAAGGCCTTCTGCAGACTCATTGGCGCTACGCCTAGCCTGTCGTCGGGTTACCATCCACAATCCAATGGACAGACAGAGAGAACCAACCAGAAGCTGGAGACCTCTCTGAGATGCATGACGTCACAGAACCCAACTTCATGGAGCAGGATGCTCCCATGGGTCGAATATGCCCACAACTCCCTTCCCACCTCATCTACCAGAATGTCTCCCTTTCAGTGCTGTTTGGGGTATCAACCACCCTTGTTTCCTTCTCAGGAAGAAGAGGTAGCGGTCCCTTCAGCACAAAGTTTCGTGCGCAGCTGCAAGAGAACCTGGCAGAAGGCTCGGTCCCAACTCCTAAAGTCAGTACAAGCCTTCAAACTACAAGCAGATCGACGGCGCTCGGCTGCCCCAAGATACAAGGTCGGCGATAGAGTAATGCTCGCCACACGAGACATTCCCATCAAGACCATCTCACACAAACTATCCCCTAAGTTTATTGGCCCATTCACTGTCACTAAGATTATCAACCCTTGCTCTGTCAGGTTACGCCTGCCTTCAACTATGCACCGGATAAATCCCACCTTTCATGTCTCCCAAATCAAGCGCCTGGTTACCAACCCCTTATGTCCACCCACCCGCCCGCCTCCTCCTCCCCGTTTCATCGATGGTGGCAAAGCGTTCACAGTCCGCCGACTTCTCAGGTCCCGCCACAGAGGGAGGGGCGTCCAGTATCTGGTGGACTGGGAAGGGTACGGTCCTGAGGAGAGAAGCTGGGTTCCTGCCAGATTCATTCTAGACCCCAAATTAATTTCAGACTTTTATAAACATTTTCCTGAGGCACCCCGCCCAAACGCCCAGAGGCGCTCATGAGGGGAGGGGTACTGTCACGTTCCTGCCACGTACCGCTGTCATTCACGTCTCCTTTTTCCCACGCTGTCATGCCTTTGCGCTCACGTGCTTATGTTTTCCGACTGGATGTCATGCTCTCTCACACTCACCCCGCCCCTTTACACACCGGCATCCCATTCACAACTAATTTCTCCCGGCATTTAAGGAAGCGTAGAACGCTGTCTCACTGCCAGATTATTGCGTGCCTTCAGAGCCCAGTTTTCTCGCGTTTCTTTTCCGTGATAGTTGTTTCCGTTCTCGACCTCGCTTGTTCTCGGTATTTGCTTCTAGCCTCTCGTTTTTTGGATCTTGTTCGCTGTTTGTTTTCCCGCTGGTTTTGACCTCTCGCTTCGTTTCACGTTTACGTCTCTGCTCTCTCCCCTTTTGGATTACTCGCATCGCTGACTGACTCACTGGCTTTGAACTCTCGCTCTGGCTCACGACAACTTCTCTGCTCGCCCCCTTTTTTGGCACACGCATCGCTGACTGATTTAACCGGCTTCCGACCCATTGCACCGGCTTTGTACTACGTCTCCAGGATTCCCCCTCCGAACACGGAAGTGTTCAACGGCCAGCGCGCCACGCCCCCCTCGTCCAAAAGCGCGTCTAAAGCCACGCCCCTTTGGTGCTGTAAATCTGCACTTGGGTCCTGCTCCTCTTTTTCTCTTCATTGCGCTGCCTGACAGAATCACTTGTGTGCCCCGAGTATTCTTGCCCAGTGTTATTCAGTGTACCCTTGACGTATTATTGACCCTGCCTGTTTTTGGACTGATTGTCTTGTATGATCTTGCCTGCTCTTTGGGTTCGCTCTTCTGGATTTGTTTGTTTTTGTTGCTGGACCAACAATTTAGACTGGCTCATGAGACATTTTTAACAAACAATTAAATTCACATAGTAAAACAACTCATCGACTTTCTATGTGTGTGTTGAGTACTTCCATGTTCGCAGACATCAGGGGAGTGCTCTCATGCTGTGCACTGGCCTTTTACTTACAGAGGAAGTTAAATCTAAGCACTCTGTTTCCGTATTAAGCTTGAATTCAGGTCTAGTACCCATGCAGAGGCCAAGTTGCGTCAGACCATCGTCCAACAAGGCGCCCTTATAGATTCATATCAGCAAAACCTCTTACACATCCCCCAAACATTATGCCATCTCTCAACCCAGTTCCAACATCTATATGCCGCGCTCCCTTCAAATGTGACACCCCCAGCTTGGCACAAAACTCGTCTGCCCAACCATCAACCCTACAAAAAACTTGTCTGTCTTTCCTGTTACAATGCTCCCTGCTACTCAAGCTCCAGCCCTCAACTTTCCTCACTGAACGCTCCAAGGTGGCATATATTATCACTCTATTCACGGGGAGAGCCTGTGAATGGAGAGCGACTGTCTGGAACACTAATTACCTTTGCTGTGCTACCTTCTATGCCTTCCCTGGGGAGATGAAGAGGTTATTTGACAGCTCCCGCTCAGGCAGAGAGGCTGCCAGGCAACTTTTGGAGCTTTGCCAAGGCTCCTGATCTGCCCATGACTACGCCATTGAGTCCTGAACCTTGGCGGCCACCACTCAGTGAGACACTCAGGCCTTGTACGACACCTTCCTGACTTAGTCAGTTCTTAGTTAGTTAGACTTAGTTAGTTCCTTAGTCAAAGACCAGCTGAGAAGTGCTTTCAGTTTTTGTCAGATCCCTACTCTTCCCCTGAACATGTCACTGTTGGTCCGCACCCTTGATGGTACGCCTCTTTTGCAGATCACCCATCGAACTGTCTCTGTCATCCTGAGGACATCAGGGAACCACTCTGAAGAGATTTGCCTCCTTGTCTTGAATAATACTCAGTCACAATTGGTTCTCGGGTTGGCCCTGGCTTATCCATCACAACCCACAGATAGCCTGGAGAAACAATGCCATCCTCAGATGGAGCTCTCTCTGCCTGGCCATTTGCCTGAAGTCTGCTCTCTGCCACACTTCAACCATGACATCCCCTGAGGAGTTCCCTGACCTCTTTGCAGTTGCAGTATGCATGATTATGCAGATCTCAAGATGGTGTTCAACAAGTCATCTCCCTTTTTCTTCATCAACCCTATGAAGCCATGCATCAATACTGTCCAGAGGCATCAAAGACATCTCTGGGCTTTGTCTCATCTGAGCTGAATGGTGGCATACTAGAAATATGTTCAGACGAGTCAACATTTCAGTTTTTTGAAACCACAGCTCTGAATCGAGGACGAAAAAGACCATACAAACTGTTATCAGCATCAAGTACAAAAGCATGGATCAGTCATGGTATGGGGGGTGCAAGTGCCCATGGCATGGGTAAACTCTATATATGGTCCAAAATATGGTCTAATGCAGAACAATATGGCATCACATGCTGCCATTCATCAATCTATCAATCTGCCATATTTTTTAGAGACATACCTGTATTTTCCAGCAGGGCAATGCCAAACTACATTCTGTTCACATTACATATGCATGACTGCTAAACACAGAATACAGGTGCTAGACTGGCCTGCATACTCCAGTTGCGAATATGTGGTACATTTTGAAGTGCAACATTTGGCAACGAAGACTTTGTACAATTGCACAACTGAAGACCTGCATAAAACAAAAATGGGGAAACTTCCCCTAGCTAAATTTGACCAACTCGTGTCTTCAGTGCCCAAATGCTTACAAATTTTTAAACTTACATGGTTAATAATCAAATAATTTGTTGTAGAGTTTTCAATATAGTACCGGGTGAATAGACTAAGGTGAAAAAAACAAACGCTTTTTGGTTTTATTGCTAATTTGCATACTGTCCCATCTTTTTTTTCAATTGGGGTTGTACTTTGTATTGTTACTATGTATCGTTATATATTCCAATATATTTCTTAAAGAAAATTAAAACAAAACAAAACATAATGAGTAATAATATTTATTTTTTATCAGGTTTAAAGATAAGGCCTATGGCGAACTTTGCCTGACAAAGTGCTTTAGCATTTTGGCTAAAATCTGTCGAATTTTCAAGAGTGCATATAATTGTGATGTTCTTCTGGAGTGTTTGAAACTTTTCAATCTGATCATGGATTTGAAAGAATATCTCAGTGAAAAGGTAATCAGTAAGTAACAAAAAAAGTGCAAAAATATTAATTTTCTCTATGTACCTGTATAGTATGTGATAGCTAACATAAGACAAGCTACTAAGTTCTTAAAGCTGTATACAACATTAAGTTAGTGTGTTTAATGGATGGCACTCAAAAATCTTAAAGAAAAACACGGTTTTAAGGCCTACACTGAAGTTCTTATACTTCTTATACTTATAACTTATAAATGTTAACGGTGTTGCGAATTTGGTAATGATTAAATATGGTGTTTTTTTATTTTATTTAGTTGGCTCTTTCTGCTACCCCTGAACAGTATCCACAGATGTTTTATGTTTTTTTTTTTTGTTTGTTTTTTTACAGCTCGATACCTTAAAATCATTTAAAATATATCACCCAGTTATTTTTTTTTAATTGCTACCGGTCTTGACTTTACAGATAAATATTATTGTGCATCCTATACTTTTCTTTAACGAGAAATATTTTTTGCTGTACAATTAAATACTGTAATTTACCACAATATTTCAAAATGGGAAATTGCAATGAGCAAAAAGCCTACAGAATATCACAGAAACCTAGTACACAGTATGTCTTCATTGGTTAGACTTCTGCTTTTTAACATACAGCATTTGTGCCACTGATGCCAAATAACACTACTACTGCTGTGAGCACTGATTGTATAGTCACTCCTCAAGTTGCAAAGAAGAAACCCACTTGGCCATCTGATGGTCTTACAACCTCTAGCCGGCGCCTTATACATAAAGTGTGGTGATTTGGAGAAATTGTTAAGTTCTATTCTCTTTCATGCCAGACTTCTATCACTTTAATCCATTATAAGGTATTGTTTTAAAGGAATCAGCTGAGGCTCAGAGAGGGAAGAGCAAGGAGATTTTTATGCAGACAGAAAGAACTGTAAGGGACTGGCTTCAAAATGCTTTTTCTGCTCCATTACTGGACTACTCACATGGCTACACAAGTTTCAACATTTGTGAAGTTGAGGTAGGACATTTATTAATTTCTTTTACAATTTTTAATACTAACAAATCAAGAATGTAAGAGTAATTTTGTGATCTACTGATGTTTAGGCATGGAGTAAGGTGATTTCGCTATCTGTTGCAAACAAGGAATTTTGCTCAACATGGAGGGACTCGTTTTTGTTTCAGTTTGAAGGAAAGCTAAAACGGGTAAGAAAAGTGTTTTGTGTATTTTAATTTAATGCTTGCAAAATATGTACAGAAAACTTACATCTACTGTACCACGGGTTTACAAATGATGGTTTATTATCATTAGGAAAGCTCAATTCATCAGATTGAAATCTACTGCAGCAAAGTAGAGGAGGTGACCTCCAAGTATCCTGTATTGTCTTCCTCTTTTGAAAAATGTGCATTAGAGGCTGTGAACTCTGTGTGTCAGGTATAGATAATGTAAATTCCTTTAAAAGTTATTGAAAAACATTTCTCTACATAAATGTATATGGTTAATATCATTCTTGTTTTAACTAATCAGAATGGATCTGAGAGGACTTTGTTTGAAAAACTCGGAAGCCATGACTTAAGTAAATTTGGAAACCTGATATCCGCAATTGTACTCAAAGCTTGGCCTAAGACTGAAGACGGAAAGTATCAAGATGGTGAGGAGCTGGTGGTTAAACATCTCTTGACATGGCCTACAGCAAGCAAAATCTTTCAACTACAAGGTGTGAATTCAAAAGTGTCAATGCTGCTACTTTACCCTACCTGCTGATATCTGCTGCTAGTTTATTGTTATTTGTTGAGGTTTATCATAGCATTTTAAATTTATTTTTTCTCAGGTGCAAATGGGAAACTCATTGATCAACTCTCTGATAAAGCCAGGGAGCTAATGGCCATGGCAGGCTCTGCATTCAGCTGTGTTGCACAAAAATTTATTCAAGGAAACATTACAATAAATATCTTGAATCAGATCCTCGAGAAAGAGGATGCATTCACTGAGCTTTTGCGGATTGGTAATCATTCTAACATGGCAGATAATTAGCTTTATGCAGTACATGCATGTTATTGCATTTTGATGTGTAACTTCCAAATAGTTAAGGTCTCTATTGTACAAAAATTTTGATATGCACTTCTCTGCAGATGCGTTGTGCGATGATGGTCGGTGCAAAGACAACAGGGCGGTGAAAACTCTGCTTAGAAAAAGGAATGAAGAAGTTGAGAACATTGATCAGGAAAAAGAGTTCATTGCATGCTTATTGCGTATGTGCACCAAACTTCAAAAACACATCAATGGTATTATAATCTTTTTTTTTTTTTTGCTTAAATACGTGTGTAGTAATTCTAGTCCTGCACTTCTAGTCCTCCATTTCCTGCACCATTGCTTGATTTGAATACATTAATTTATTATTATTATTATTATTATTATTATTATTGTTGTTGTTGATAATAATAATTATTATAATAATAGTAAAACATAATTGAGTTTCATTATTATTAAATGTTATTGTTAATTATTATTATTATTATTATTATTATTATTATTACTACTATTATTAATATTAACAATAATTAATTTAATAATTCACAGTTAACACTGATGAGCTTGAAAAGAATAACACAGTTAATGTGGAGCAGATGTGCCTCGACGAATTTATGGAAGTTCATCAGCTTGATGAGAATTCTTCTGAAGTGACCGGACTAGTCACATATTTCAACCTGTGCGATCTCACTAGAAAGATGGCAAAGCGATTGCATGTTTTGAGAGACAGCTACATTTTTTCTATGTGTTGGGAGAACCAAGCCAAGACACTCTCGCCCACTAAACAAGATGATGATGATGAAACAGAGATATTGAAAGAAATTGTGCCATGTACATTAGAGTTCATCTATGCAAAAATATTTGAGCCTTGTGACAAAGAATATCAAAGGATCTACAACAGTCTGAGGGATGGCTCTATAACATTCCAAATGGTCAATAGTGTCTTTGATGTCTATAAGGACAATTATGAGGCGCTAAAAAAGGATCTGGAAATCATGTGCAAAATAAATCCAAAAGACGATAGGCGGTGGATTAAAGACCGGGTCCATCAAATACAGCAGTACCATCATATACACTTAGCAGCAGAATCAGCTAAAGTTATCATGGAAGTCAAGGAAACCCTATGCCCTGAGGGAAACTTCAACATACTTAACAGACTGCTTGAAGTTGTGAGTATTATCATTATTGTATAATATAATTATAATCAAAGAAGGTTTATGTTAAACAGTGTGTAAATGTTCCAAATGAACAGACATTTAAAGATACAGGAGTGCTAAAATATTGACTGTTTTTCAGAGTGAAGCCGATTTTATGGAGGCAAGCTTAGATCATATTGATGACAACTTAATAAGTGCCAAAACAGTCCTGGAAGACATAACAGAGAGTCGCAGACTGTGTCTTCAGGAGTTCAGCCTTAGAAGAAACTTTGCTGAGTGGGTCAAAGTGGCCTTGCCAGGTAGGTTCTTAAAACCTTTAAAACTCACGTGGCATCTATCTATCTATCCATCTATTGTATATACTGTGTGTGTGTGTGTGTGTGTGTGTGTGTGTGTGTGTGTGTGTGTGTGTTTATATGGATATAGATTTTTTTAAATAATAAAAAATACCTGTTCATCTATTTATTTGCCTATGTGACCCATTAAATTTTATTAAAATGAAATATAATTCAGTTCATCATTGTCACAAACTGGTAGGACAGGCAATTCGGGCGGATGTTATTGCCATGGGCATAAAGGGGAGGCATAGGCGCAGAGGGGTTGTTTTTAAACATAAAAGGCTTTAATTCACAAAAAGGACCTAACAAAATACACACATGGGCTCTGGACATACACACATACATACAGTCTCTTGAAGCATTTAGCATCTAGTCTCAT
Source organism: Clarias magur (assembly GCA_013621035.1). NCBI lineage: Eukaryota > Metazoa > Chordata > Actinopteri > Siluriformes > Clariidae > Clarias > Clarias magur. The sequence continues at coordinate 997,604 of QNUK01000082.1, read as the reverse complement.
TTAACAGTTACATGCTCCTTTAACATATACAGGATCTATTAAGCATTTCAGAACTTTAAGCATTTCAGCCCCTGTAGGACTGACACGAAGGCTTAGGACGGGACAGGAATACTAGAGACTGGATGGGACAGGAATACTAGAGACTGGGGGAGCACACGGGAGGCATGGGGAATACACTGGAGCCTAGAGGAACACACTGGAAACTAGGGGAACACCAGAAAACACACAACACAATACACACAAATGAACAGAATAAACTAAAAGGTACACTTACACATTACAGTACTCACAGAACACATCAAAGCCCTTATAAACCAACTTAAGTAAAATAAAACATAATCAAAACAAAACCAAACCAAATCAAAACACATGCCCACTGACAGTACTAATGCTCGACCCAGTTTCCCAGAACCATCAACTATTTATAACACTAATAATGAGCTACCTCAGTTCAGGTGAGCACCCGCATCACCTGACTGAGGTACCTTCTGGGAAACTGAGTCGACTAACAAAAACTACAAAACAAAAACAAAGAGACATGTGCACACAGCGACATCTAGTGGTAGTCCCTTACAATCATATCGATTATTTTCTGCTGAAAAAATTAATATGTCACTCTATACTGCCTTTTATACTGTATGTTTATTAAAAAACAGCATGGCTAAAATGCTCTGAGCTTTAAGAACTACACTCGGTTTTAACATGTAAATTCATGCAATATACTGTAATAGACAGTGCTGACAAACTGTTTCAGTTTTATTTATATGCTTAAACAGAAATATTTTGTCTGCATTCTGGTTATGATGTAGGAAGTTATGACTAAGAGTGCATGAATTTTCAGTTTATTTTTATTGTCTAAGCCTTAAACATAGATTTCTTACATAATAAGGTTTCAAGATATCAGAACGTTTAGATATCTGAGCTGAGATTACTATTTGCTTCCATTGTTTCAATGGTTTTATTAAAATAGTTTCACATAACATTATTAAATTTTTAATACTAGTAAAAATACTGATATAAAACTTATAAAACTTAGTATTTAAATGTATTTATTTATCAAATGTATTTATTTATAGATATCAGTCAGCTTAAGGTGTTTGTTGACCTTGCAACAATCTCTGCTGGAGAGAATGCTATGGATGTTGATCGGGTGGCCTGTTTCCATGATGTTGTGCAAGGATACTCTTCCCTGCTTTATGGGCTAAGCGCTGATTCTGATTTCAATGCTTTTGAGAAAGCCCTGAAAAAAATGTGGAAAGCAATGGAAAGCGACAGGAACATTGTGAAAAAGCTGGTATGCAAAATTACATTTTGTATTTAATTATTTTATTTATTTATTTTGTAAAGAAAGCTCTTAACTTTTACTGTTAATTTTTAGAAGTACAATGGAACCTTGGATTACAAGCGTAATTTGTTCTGGGAGGGGGCTCGTATATCAAAACACTCGCAAACCAAATCGTAATTTTTTATTTTAGCCCTTCCCCGCTCCCCGTCTTCACAGTAAACCCCCCTCCCCCCCACCCCCGCTTTTAAAGTTTCACAACACACACAAAACGGAAACACTGTTTTTAATGGGAAAAAAATAATATCTTTCAAATGACACTCGACTGAGCGCAGACTAACGGAATCACTGCTGTAAGGTAAAAATAAAACAAATTAATCAGCACTTTAACTTTAAAAAGAATTGCGACAGAACAGTGTTTCTGTGTAGAGCAGAGAGAGAGAGTGTGTGTCTGTGTGTGTGTGTGTGTGTGTGTGTGTCTGTGTGTGAAGGCAACAGGGGGGGAGGGGGGTGGTGTTGTGTGTGAAAGTGCACAGTGTCAAATGATGCACGCACCCAACGTGCCGGCTGATACAGAGAAAGAGAGAAAATTTATCTTTATCCTCTCTAATGAGACTTTCTTTTGCTTTACACACGTGTGTTATAATAACACATGTATAATACACATGTACTGTACAAACACACATACAAACACAAAATAAAAGATGTCTTACACGCACACGGGTGGTCACAGTGTTCTAGTAAACAGTACACGCATGCACGGATGTTGATTATATCAGTGAGAGACGAGCACTAAGACCGAGCAAGCGAGACGATTACCCACAATTCTGCAGCACATGAGAGAGAAAAACCATTGGCTCAGTTGTGATTACGTGACGCTCGGCGTCAAAACAAGAAGCGCATGTGTGATACATGATACTATGCACTCGTAAACCAATACTTTGGTTCGGTTTCCATGTCAAAATGAATGAAAAATCTTTGCTCGTCTTGCGGAACACTCGCAAATTGCGTTAATCTCAGACCGAGGTTCCAGTGGAATTGGAAATTTGGGGTCAAATTGGGACTTGTGATGAACTTTCTGAATGAAAGCATAAAACTGAGATTTGATGTGTGATTTTGATGAGTGAGGTGATGAGACTGTTAGTCGCAGTAAAATATTTGAATGGTGCAAATGTTTTAAAGAAGGCGGTGATGAATCCCAGCTGTCATTTGGGGCCCACTGCAATCATTCCTGTAAACATTTAGCAAGTAAAACACCTAATCCTTGAAAATGGACAGATAACATGGCTCTGGCTTACTGATAAAACCTCCTACCTTGATGGTACCCAAGCACTTGTGTAATACTGGATAAGTACTGAGTGTAGCAGGGGATTATATAGAGAAATAAGGGTAACTCTTTTTTTTCCCTCTCATAAATTTGATTTGTCATACTGCGCAATAAGAAGTCCCAACTTGACTTGAATGCCCCTCGAATATGATCCTCCTAAAGTATATAGTGTATCAAGACTTTATTTGGATTTATATGTTTTATGTGACTTTTTGTGCTAAAAATGTGTTTTACATGTTACTAAATATATTTTAAAAATTCAACTCACAGAATAAATATAAATAAGACATTTAATCATTTAAACATCAGTTACACATCACAATAAAAATTTTGTATGTACAATAAAAGTCTGCAAAGTTTTTATGAGTAAGTATACTATGGATAATTTATAGTATTGTTGATGGTATCATGTCTGTTTGAATACATAGAAATGTATGCAATTTTATCTGCTCTGTATAAATAGAGGGACAGTGCTCGTCACTTGGAATGGCTCAAGTCAGTCAAAGAGAGCCATGGCTCAGTGGAATTGTCCTCCATCTCTTTTGCCACAGCCATAAATAAAAGAGGGGTGTATTCCATCACTGTCCAAAACCAATCAAAGGTTTATATTTATTTTGCTTTGTCAGAATGAATGTGCATTTGAATGTTTTTAATTACACTATTTTATTATTCTAAATTATTTTATTTAAGTGTAATCAAATGTGTATTTTGATCACAAATAAATAAATTGTGAATTACAGTATGTACTTTTAAAATTGAATTTTTCTGCTTCAGATCAATATGGAAACTGCACTCAAACTTTATGTCCCTGAAGGACATGGAGAAGAACAGGAGATCCGCTGTTATTCTTTAGAAGACGTTAGAGATCTCCAAAACAAACTAATGCTTATGTCTGGGAAGGCAGAGCACAACAATGAAGTTGAACATTTCACTGAGGTAGAATAAGGTTGCCATTGTCAGACATTTGACTGATTTGCATGTTGGGTAACTCGGGTGCCATAAAACTTGTTATTTTTGTTCCCAAGGTTTTTGACCATGTTCAGAGACTAGCTGGAATATTTCTTGAACTTCTTTCTGCTGGAAACCCATTATTCAGACACTGGGATGCAAAAATCAACAGTTTTGTCAATTCTGATCATCTCACCAACCAAAGTATCATTATAGACTTTAATCTGAGTAGTACCCCAGAAAAAATTGCAATAGATGGTAACATCATTGAACAGCTACCAAAACTTTGCAGAAAAATGGAACAGTACCTAAGTGACTGGAGAAGGTTTATGGAAAAACAGAGATCCGAAAACTACTATCTTAATTATTACACTGCTGAGCAAATTGTCTATCTTTGTGAGCAGCTCTCTTTGAAACATTTAAATGAAGACTTAGATGAGTGTGCATTGATGATGCTCTCTTTTATCAACCCTAAGTCTTCTACATCGAATTTATGGGAAACATGTAACCTTTTATTTCAAGATTCAGATGCTATGATATCTGAGGAAGGCTTAAATACAGGTGTACAAGATGTCTTAGACAAAGGGTTAGGCACACTGGATTTAATTTGGAATAGGTATATTACAGACATGAAGACCTTTCTTCCAGATACATTGGATATTCCTGGTTTAGGAAAACTTCTTGAAAGGCTGAGCAGTACCTTGAATTTGGAATTTGATGATGTTGACCAAGAAGAGTACATGCCTTTTGATCCTGACGAAGAGCCAAATAAGATTAGAAGACAGTTGCCTAAGGGCCTAATGCTGGGTCGTCCCAATCTAATAGTTTGTCCCAAAGAAGAAATCCTGACAACTTGTCTTAGTGTTTATGCTGTCAGCGAATATGCGCCACTTCCATCATACGATGAAGTCCTACTGTGCAGTCCAGCCACATCATATGAGCATGTGGAACTTTTTCTAAGGCGCTGCCTCACCAATAGAAATATTGGCGACAAGATTTACACCCTGTTGTATGCTGATCTCTTAAGTTATGAAGTCAGTTGTGCTGTGGAGCAGTTGTTTAACAATCTTCATTCTGCATCAAGGCAGGATTATAAACTTGTAATTATTTGTACCTTGGAACAAGAACACGCTTACATACCCTCAGCATTTAGCAATTTTAAGCTGCACCTAGTTCCAAGAGAATCCTTAGAGAGGCTCCAAAAGTATCTCAGTAGACACTTTACAGTACCAGAAGAAGAGACTAGTGCTGCTACTGTATTCAAAGATGGGCAGTCTGTTGGTATTGTGTCATCAAAACGAGCAGGAGTTGGTGAGTAATAGAAAATATTTTTTTGGGAAAAAATTGGAACATTGGAAAATAGAAAAATAAATTGTTTAATTCAGTTGAATTTAAATTAAATACACCCCTAAATGTTTTGGATTATTTCAGGAAAATCACTGTATGTTCAGAGGCTTTATGAAAGGCTTGAGGCATCTGAAAGACCTGGAACTTCATGTTTGAAGTGTATTCGCTTAACTGAATCCATAATCGATGAAAGTGTTATCCTTCATTCATTGCTTGACACACCAAACCAGAATGGGCTTGTGATCTTTCATTTTGATGTTACAACTGCAGTAAGAGTTTAATTCTTTGAAAGTCTATTACCTCTCCAAATATATTTAAATTATGTAAATGTATATTAAATTTTGTGGCTTTGTATTTCATTTATTTTAGGTGCAAAAAGGATTGCATGAGTTCTTATTTAAACTGTTAGTTCTTGGCTATCTCATGGACACTGAAGGACGTATGTGGAAACGCAGCAGACAGCACTTGTATGTCATCGAGATGTTACAACACACCACTGAAATTCCAAGATCTGCTGCAAGACCAGTATGTGTTTTACAAAGTATCTTTTTTTTTGTTAATTTACAAATAAATCTTTATTTTGAAACAGGAGAATCTATATGATGTAAAGATATTTTCATTTACAGGATTCAAATGCAGCTTTCACTGAAGTTTTCCCCAAAGTGCAGTGCAGACCACCTAAAGAAATTTTAGAACTGGAAATGAGAATAAAGGATGATCCTAGCTTTGAGATTGAAGATCCACTAATGGATGATGAGTATTTCAGAAGTGAAGCCTATCAGAGGCCTTATCAGTATTTGAGGCGCTTTCAAGAGGGTATTGACCTTGACAACTTCACCTTCAAGGGAGTTGAAGGCTCTCATGCGGAATGTCTTCAGATGTTGTTTTTCTACTGTGGAATTGCTGATCCATCATGGGCAGAGTTGAGGAATTTTGCATGGTTCCTTAACCTTCAGTTACAAGATTGCGAGACATCTGTTTTCTGCAACATGGCGATTGTTGGAGACACTCTGAGAGGTTTCAGAAAATTTGTGGTTGATTTCATGATTTTAATGGCCAAGGACTTTGCTACACCATCATTAAATATTTCGGATCAAAGTCTTGGAAGGCAACAGGTACACCTAATGGATGCCACCGAAGAAGATCTGGCTCCATTTCGCATCAGGAAGAGATGGGAGTCAGAGCCCCATCCATACATCTTTTTTAATGAGGATCATGAGTGTATGACCTTCATTGGCTTCCACCTTAGATTAAATGATGAGAATGGCGTTGATGCGTTTGATCCATCAACAAACCGAGTCATAAGGAAGAACATCATGACAAAGCAGCTTTATTTGGGTCTCAAGCATAACAAAGTCTCTTTCAACATTAACTTTGATGACTTAACAAGAGGTGAAAAGATTGAGCATTTGTGTAGTGTTCTTGGTGTTAAATGGCCATCAGATCCTGATGAGACCTACCAGCTCACTATGGACAATATATTGAAGATGATGGCAATTCACATGAGGTTCAGGTGTGGCATTCCTGTCATTATCATGGGAGAAACTGGTTGTGGAAAGACAAGACTTATCAAATTTATGTGTGAGCTTCAAAGAAGTGGAAACCCAGCAGACAATATGAAACTGGTAAAGGTACACGGTGGCACAACTCCTGACATGATTTATGCGAAAATACAAGAAGCTGAGTCAGTTGCATCCTTGAATAAAGAGGAACATGACCTTGATTCAGTCATTTTCTTTGATGAAGCCAACACTACTGAAGCAATCAGTTGTCTGAAGGAAGTGCTTTGTGACAATTCTGTGAAAGGGCAGAAACTTCAACCCAAAACTGGTCTTCATGTTATTGCTGCTTGCAATCCTTACAGAAAACACTCAGATGTGATGATCAGTAGATTGGAAGGAGCAGGTTTGGGATACATTGTGAAAGCTAATCAGACACAGGATAAGCTGGGATCTATTCCCCTCCGACAACTTGTATATAGAGTTCATGCATTACCCCCGAGTATGCTTCCATTAGTGTGGGACTTTGGACAGCTTGATGACAACACTGAAAAAATGTACATTCATCAAATTGTTAAGAGCGTGGTTGAAAACAACTCCATAGGCAATAACTATATCAAGATGCTTACTGATGTTCTCTCAGAGTCACAGTGCTATATGAGGAAGAGAAAAGACGAATGTAGCTTTGTCAGTTTAAGAGATGTTGAACGCTGCATGCAAGTGTTTGTATGGTTCTACACCAATCATCAAATGTTTTTTGAAGAATTGGAAGAGTTCTGGAAGAAGCAGAAGCAAAAACAATCGACCACTGTTGTTGAAACACTGTCCATATATTGCAAAGATCCTGTTGAATGGAGTATGTTGATGGCAGTGGCAGTGTGCTATCATGCATGCTTGGAAAAGAGAGAGCACTTTTGGTCAAGACTTCGGGGATATTTCCCGAGCTATGACAAACAAAAAAAGGTAATGCAAGAAATCTCTCAAATACAGGATCTTCTTCTACATGATTTACCACTAGGTGATACAATTGCTAAAAATAAGGCATTGAAAGAAAATGTCTTTATGATGGTGGTGTGCATTGAATTGCGAATTCCGCTATTCTTAGTTGGTAAGCCTGGGAGCTCAAAGTCTCTGTCAAAGACCTTAGTAGCAGATGCAATGCAAGGCCAAGCTGCACACTCTGAGCTGTACAGGAAATTGAAGCAGATTCACCTAACATCATACCAGTGCAGTCCTCACTCAACCGCAGAGGGAATTATCAATACATTCAAGCAGTGTGCACGTTTTCAAGAGGGGAAAAATCTAAAAGAGTATGTCTCTGTTGTTGTGCTAGATGAGATAGGCTTAGCTGAAGACTCCCCCAAAATGCCTTTAAAAACCCTTCACCCCTTACTGGAAGAAGGTTGCATTGACAATGAACCATTACCCTATAAAAAGGTTGGGTTTATTGGCATCTCAAATTGGGCTTTGGATCCAGCCAAAATGAATAGGGGAATCTCTGTCTCCCGAGGCGACCCAGATAAAACTGAACTTATTGAAACAGCCACAGGCATTTGTTCTTTGCAACCAATGATCCTAGAAAACATAAAGCATCTCTTTACGCCTTTGGCTGATGCCTACCGTACAATCTGCAGCACACAGGGTAAAGGTTTTTTTGGCTTACGTGATTACTACAGCTTAATCAAGATGCTGTATGGTGTTTCCAAAAATTCTAATCCTTCTTCAGAAGAAATTGTTCATGCAGTGTTGAGAAATTTCAGTGGCTTGGATAATGTAAAGGCTGTGGAAATCTTTGCCAAACCACTTCACATAAAACCTTGCTTGGATGATTTCAGAACTATTGATCTGGTAAGGCAAAACATCACTGGCAAAGCCCAGAATGAGGACTGTCGCTACCTTCTTATACTTACCAAGAACTTTGCAGGCCTACAAATTCTACAGCAAAATATCTTCATGGACAACAATCCTCCGGAGATCATCTTTGGTTCAAGTTTTCCCAAAGACCAGGAGTACACACAAGTCTGCAAGAATATCAACCGTGTGAAGATCTGCATGGAAACTGGCCAGACTGTTGTGCTTTTAAACCTTCAAAATCTTTACGAGAGCCTGTATGATGCGTTAAACCAGTACTATGTCTTCCTGGGTGGTCAAAAATATGTGGATCTTGGCCTTGGGACGCACCGCGTGAAGTGCCGTGTGCACGAAGACTTTCGGCTTATTGTCATTGAGGAGAAAGAAGTGGTCTACAATCAGTTTCCCATTCCACTAATTAACAGATTCGAAAAACATTACCTTGACATCAACAGTGTCCTACTGAGTAGTCAGAAAGAAACTGTCAAACACCTGCAGAGATGGGTCAAACATTTTGTGGCTTCAAAAAATCAGCATTCTATTTCACACAAGTACATGCCTCAAGATGTTTTCATTGGTTACCATTCAGATACTTGTTCCTCTGTGATATTGCAAGTAGCGGAGAAACTACGAGATGACAGTGAGGATGCAGACATCCAAGACAAACTGTTAAAGGAAGCTAAGTATGTCTTACTAAATTGTGCCACCCCAGATTCTGTGGTACGGTTGCAGTATACTGATTTGCCAGATGTAGAGACAGCGCAACTTCTCAGTATATATTTTGAGCAACAGAAACATCACTCTCTGGCAGAATTCATGGTTTCTCATATTCCAAAGGGGCATCGTAACAATTACATCTTTACAGAGGTAGGAATTTCGATCTTTTCTTGTGCTGTTTTTAATTTTATTGTTAAGATGCAGAATATTCACTGTTGTAATATGTTGTGCTTTGTGAAGGTTACAACTTTTTCAAGGTTGTTGACAGCTTCAGATATCAAGGAGCTTGAGTACAAAACAGGGATTTACAATATTGATCACATGTTACTTCAACAATTTGAGGAAGAGTTTTCCTTCCTCAGAAAAATAAGGTATACATCTATACCCCTGTAATTTCTCTTATTCACTTACTATGGTCAATATCCCATATGGTCATATACACGGGGAAGAAAAAGGTTTTATTGTTGGTGGTGGTGTTTAATTTGTTTGCTATTTGCCTTTTCAGGCAATTCCTAGAAACACAGGGTGCAGACAAGATCCTTCTGGTTCAAATGGATTTTGGGGAGGATCCTGCAAGTCCAAATCTTCTTGCATCTGCCAGGTATGGGGTACAGTCCCTGATATATATTCATTACCACTGATTGCATAGTAATTAAAATGTGTAATAGCAAAAACAACTGGGTTTCCATGCAGGTACTCCTCCATGAATGAAATCATCCGATCAGAACATGTAGTGGACTGTAGAGTATTTGTGTATTTCATCATCAAATTACCAAGAATGGAGGGAGGAACTTTCTACACTGGATTTCATGGAGGTTAATATATATTTATATATTATAAAATGGGTTCTGAAACACACACACACACACACACACACACACACACACACACACACACACAGACACACACACACACACACACAATGTTTGTTGCATTGTCGTTAAACAGATTAATCTCCTGCGCTGCTACTGCTTTTTTAACCTTTTTTTACGGGGGCTGTTGCTGTAGTAAAGTTACTAAAGTACACACACTTGGTCACAATTCTTTAGTGAACACACGTCCATGGATGTTGACTATACGAGTGATGCACGCGCAGAACGATCATGGAAGACGATTACCCACAATCCCGCAGTGCGCGCGTGAGAGAAAAACAATTGGCTCAGTTGTGATCACGTGCTGCTCGGCAAACAAAGTGCATATGTACTACACGTATTTCAAGAAAGTTAACAGTTAACTGACATTTATACAGATAAAATTTATAAAAAATATTTTTGCTCATCTTGCAAAATACAAGCAGACAAGATACTTGCAATCCAAGGTTTTTCTGTACCTATTTTCTTGTATAGGTTTGCAGGTGGCCTTGAGGGGACATGAGGCAGGGTACACCATGGATCACAATGTTACTATTCTTCCTAATTCCTAATAATTCCTACCAGTGCTAAACACTATAATGCCTATGTTACTAAGAATGGCCCTCCACTTAAACAATATGATTGTATGCATTCCCTACTATGAGGATGCTTATATGAGTGTATTATATAGCCGATAATATGTCATGAATGTCTTTTTTGTATTTTTTGTATTTTATAGGGCATTGGATGTCAGTGCACATTGATGACCTCAGAAGCTCCCAAGAGATTGTATCAGATGTCCAGAGTCTGAGAAATGTCTCCATTTGTGAGCTCTTTGAGGACATTACAATGGAAATCTCTGGTATTATTCCATATCAAATTTAGGATCAATATCTGAATATAAAAGTTTTTATTTATTTATTTATTTTTAAATAGATTTATAAATTGTAATTGCTGTTTTTCTTTCTAATAGAAGAAACCTCTGAAGATTTGGTACGTATAGCATCATTGTCATAAATAGCAGTCGTTATTTGTTTAAGCAATATTCAATGCTATATCAGCACTGATTGTGTTTTAGACAGTGTATAAGGAGTTTGATACAACAGCCCTGCTGCGCAGTTGTGTCCAGAGCTCTGTGGGTATGTTAAGGGATTTTGAAGATGAAGGAATTCTTAGTACAAAAAGAGTGGACATTTTGCTTACGCTCTTGGACAACAGTGACACACTAAAAGGTTTGTCTGTTTTCTATCCAGTTCTTAGCTATGTCTCATTTTTGCTGAGGAAGTCCCTTTTTTATCAAAGTATGTTTTCTTTTATACAACAGTTAAGTTCATGGAGACGTTGAAAAAGCGCCTTCATCACTTGTTGAAAACACGTGAGGACATTGCAGATATGCCCAAATCCTGGGTGTCCAGGGAAGCGTCAAATATTGAGGCTCTCCAAGAGGGAGGAACCTTTAAGTAAGCGCACATTATTGTGGAGTATAAGCACTGTGTAGCTTTTATACTATTACTATACTTTTTCTACTATTTTGTGAATATTTCTTGATAGACACACACTTTGGCGTCGAATACAGGCAGTGGTCACTCCTTTGCTAGCACAGCTGATATCTGTCATTGACCGTAACTGCAATTTGGACCTCTTGCTTGATCCTAATAGCGAGGACGATATAAAAAATCTGTGGCTTCTCATATTTGAACACAAAACACTGCTGGACCTTCCACACGATCACATTGGGCAAGTGTTTCCTTAAATTTGTATTGTATTATATAATGTCATAATGACAAAAAAAAGCATTACTGCTATACTTTTTATAATTACTGAATTTACACAAAAATTTTACTGTTTGTGCACAGCTCCAAGTCACAGACCATCCACATCCAAAGTCGTATGTCAGCAGGAAGAACTATGTCCTGTGCTATGCCCTTCAGCTGGAGGATTAAAGATCTGTTAGATGACCTCTGGGATCACACCTTACAGAGAGAGGGTGAATGTCTTTATACAGTATAAATCCCAATCCAGTCATGAAGATACAGATCAAGGGCTATACGTAATGTTCGTGACAAATATCAGAATGGAGGGAAAATCCTTCTTTGACCATGTTATGGTTGTCGGCACGAGATGGACTGGTTTGAGTATTTATACAATCTTCACCGCTTTATTTTTTACACATTACACAGAAGCTTTAGCAAAAAAAGAAAAAAAAAACTTAAGTGAGACTTAAGTGGCAATTCCGCATATGTAAAAGTTTTTCTTTATCTCTTATTGAGAAATGAAATGAGATTGGCAAGACTACATTACATACATTCTAGCTATCAGGAATGTTGAGCAGGAAAGTATCTCAGAATATGCAGCACAACAAACCCTGAACTGGATTTTAGACTACATTGAGCACCGGCTTGCTGAAACTGGCAAGCATTGGACATTCTTGGACATGCTGTTTACTATATTTTGTTTTACCTATAGTCTACCTGTATCTTAATGATTTTTATACACTGCATCGCTGTGTATAAAAATCATTAAGATACAGGTAGACTATAGAAAATCATTAAGATACAGGTAGACTATAACATTTGCTCAATCAAGTTTCTTGATTGAGCAAATGTTCCTAATAAAGCGGAAGGTGTGTAATGTGGGCAGTATGATTAACAATATTGTAAACAGAGTTATTTTCCATCTTAGATCATTCCCATAAACAGTTTGAGGAGGTCTTCAAGCGGACGGTACTAGGTGAATATTTTGCAACAGTGGACAAAAAGATGCAGAAAGAATTTTTCCAACGATATCTTGAAGATTTTGTCGCTTTAACAATGAAAATTTCAAACGTTGCTGAACAACAAGTAAGCTAAATCAGTATTTTGGTTTAATATTGTTTGTGGCTGAAAACATTTTATAGGAGTTCCTTTGTTCTTATGTAATCTAACATCATAATTGTTGATTTGTTCGTTCTAGTCGCTGTGCACTGCCATTATGAGCTGTGTAAATGAGGTGTTCGGGAGGCGAGGCAGCTCACTGGAAACTGAAGTCTCCTTGCCACTCGTCCACACTGCATATCACGAATTCCAGAAACGACTGCAGAATTTCTCGAGGATGATATCAATCCTGCCCCAGGTGGTCATGTGCTTACAGGGAAATCCACACGTGATGCAGAGAGCCGAGATGGTACTATTATTTTAAGTATCTAGTGTCAGTTTCTCACTAGGATCTCTGTTATGGTTTATATTTTATTAAAAAACTTCTTTACTGTGTTGTAGTTGTTCTCCTATTAGTAATATATAACAATGGTATCAATAACAGCTGATCATTTTGTTTGTTATCCTGTGTTCCATATAAGCCGTATAATGACTTATAACATAAAATTGGTGTTTGGAGAGACTTTCAGACTCATTAATTTAACACATGTGTGCATATTTTTAGGTTTCAGATCTGTATGGTGCTCTTGCCTGTCTTGAGCACCTAGATCCCCAGGACTTAAACCAAGACTTTAACCCTAAACTCTGGCTGAAGCAAGTGATGAAACTACAAGTCCCTATTGAAGTGGTGTGCTCTGAACAGAGCCTTAAGCAGTATGGGGAGAGGAGTCGTGAAATGGTGAAGCTCATCCAGTAAGCTTCAACAAAACAATCTCCTTCAATTTGCAGTTTGCTTTGTTCTCCAGTGATAAGATTTCATTCTCATTTATGGTGATTCATTGCATAGTTCAGTAGTTTCCTCGGCCTAGGGCTGTCTGTGTGAACGGGGGATTAGATTAATGTAGTGAATTAAATTAGATTATTCTTTTAACAATGTTACTTTTTATGTTTTTATGTTTTTTTTATGTTTGGTGTTATGGTGCTATATAATTAGTAGTACGATTACAAATATTTCCATTTTCTTCTTATATTACTTGTTCTTAAAACGCATATAATGTGTGTGCCAGAAATCGATGGAGACGCATCTTCACCCTGGCTCTGTTTGTAGAGCACATACTGTTGGATATTGAGGCTGAAGACGAGAGGCTAAAACCACTGGTTATGGATTGCTCTCGAAACCTCGGGAAGGTAAAGAAGCAAACTGCCCTTATATCAGCAGAACACACATACACAGCTAAACATTTCTCACTTATTTCTTGTGATGATAGTATGAAAAGTAATTAAAGTAAGCCCCGAGCTATATTTATAACCGCAAAATATGATATAAAAATAAATCTCTTTCTGTATGTTCTTCTTAAACCAACACCAGCGTTGTCTAAGTCCCGTTCTGGCTCAACCATGGATGGTGTAGTGACACATAAAAAGACATTGTAGGATTCAATTATTTGTCAAATATAACTTGCAGCACAGTGAAATAATTAGGAAACTAGGGTCAGAGCACAGGGTCAGCGAGGATAGGAGCAGACAGTGTTAAGGGACTTAACGGTGGCAAGTTGGATGGAACCCACAACCTTCCAATCAGGAACCCAGAGTTTTAACCGTTTGTGCCACCAGTGCCCTAATCTGTCCACTGTACAAACGACAGTATCACTAATTTTAAATGACAACATATTACCAGTATTAGTATGTAAAATAAGACATTTCACTATAATATTATCCTCCTCACTGATTGAAACGTAGCCCAAAAGTATTTTTGTAGCACCACTGGGTTAGATTTAATTTTTATTATTTCTTTCACAGGTACTTGAGAAAAGCTCGGACATGAAATTGGAGAAAACCTTTCTGGCTGTCATTGACATACTCAGATCCTGCAAGGAAAGTGCAAGTGATTTGCTATTTAGGTAAGACCCCATTGAAGCTCCTATGATCTATTGAGCCTTTTTTAGTCTGATTTTAATATGTTAAACCATTGTGCATCAAAGGTTTGGCCTCCAGACATGCCCTGTATGTAGGGTAGAACCTCAAGACCCTGTGGAACTACCATGCAATCATATCTTCTGCCAGTCTTGCATTAGAAGGTGGCTTATTCCAGGACAGATGTACTGTGCCATGTGTACCCAGCCAGTGCCAGATGACTTTGAGCAGAAAGTCTCTGAGGAGTACCGGTGAGTCTTGTCTGTCTCTACACTTGTGCTATAATATACCAGTAGTTTTATTTTGCTTAAATAGCATAAGATCACTTACTTGTGAACATGTAATCATTTATGAATTATGATTTTGCAGAGCATGTCTCAAATTAAATGCCCAGTTCAGACAACGGTGCAGCGCCTTTTTTATAGAGGTAGTGTCCACCATTTGTTTTAAGGACAATTCCCCTCCATCCAGAGCTGTCATTCTGCACCTGTTGTCTTTCCTAATGGTTGAGGCAAAACCAGATTCCTTATCTTATGGTAAGCCATCTTGTATGACTGAATGCCTTTACTGATGTGTTAATTGTTGCATATATACAGTATGCAGATAAAACGCCTGTTCGATTGCTTTCTGATGATCATGTACAGGAGATGGTTTCTTGATTGCTACTGCCTTCTTCACCATTGTCCAACAATTTTGCATTGGGTTTAGGTCATGGCCATGGCTCCAGGAGCCAAATTCTATTGTCTCATAACCAGTTTTTCACTAGTTTTTCAGTTAATTAGTAACTCATCAGCCAGCACATGGAAAACTATAATATATGGCATGTGTTGTCTTGATAGATAGATAGATAGATAGATAGATAGATAGAATAAATAATAAAATAAAAGAACAAAAATCAGACCTTACTGTCCTATACGGCAAATGATAGTAAGATGTTTTTCTCACCCTCTCTATCAGCACACAGTCATATTCACACCAAAGCCCTGTCACCATTCAACGAGTGCGTGGATAGGAATCCTGTTATAAGGTCTATGGTGCTTAAACTTCTGCTCAAATACAGGTGTGTATGCATATGTATGAATTACTCAGTGCTTCTTGCTCAGTGATTATGTGGTACCCAGCTACTTGTCACACTGCATCATCAAAAGCGCTTCTCTTTGTGGATTTATTACGATATATTTTAAGCAGTTTGATATATGGATAAGATATCGTTGAATAAAAAATGGAATACATGTGTAATATGCATATTTTTTCAGCTTTGACGAGGTGAGAGAATACCTTGAACAGCACTTAACAAATATTCTACAAAGCAAAATTCTGGATGGCACTGATAAAACCGAACTGTATGCTCTGTATGTCAATTGCTTTGAGGTAAGAACACTGATGATATATTTATATCTAAATATAAATACAACTTTATTCGTACTATGGTGTAAGAAGAATAAAACACTTTAATGATGCAATGTTTTATAAATATCCAAAACACTGATAATTTGCAGCAACTTTTTCAGTACTCTCTTTTTTTTTTTCAGGATTCCATGTTTGAGAAAAATCAGTTGAGCTGTATGGAAAAGGAAACGGCATGCCTGCATGAGGGAAGGGATGTCTTGCAAAATGTTTTGCACACAGGCAGGGTGGCCACAGAGGAGATCTCCATAGAAAGCTTGAAGCAGATTGCAAGGCTGCGTATATGCTTAGACATGGGTGCTCAGCTGCTCACCACATTACCAAGCAATGGTTAGTTCCACAAAACTTCTATACAACTAGTGTATGTGTGTTCATAAGAAGATTACTACCATTATGTGTGCATCTCACCTTTTATCACTTTATGTCTTTCTTAGGGAGCATGGAAAAACACCAGGAGGAATTCTTAGCCATAGTAATTGAGCTTTGTCAAAAGAGCAAGAATGACTGGTACAGGGTGTACCTGATCAGAAAGATTTGCAGCCTGCAGGGAGTTGAAGCTGCTCGGGGAATGCAAAAGGACGTCAAGTTCCAATGGCTCTTTCCACAAGAAATCATACAGCAGGTAGCTATAAATATCTATCATGTTCCATACGTACAGTATATTCCATTTAAAATGTATATGTGAAACTGCTGAACCAGTTCTGCTTTAAAAAAAAAAAAAAAAGCTGAAACCATCATGTATTTCAGGAAGAAAATGAGGGCCATGTGGACCAATACCTCGTGTATGGTCAAGATTATAAAACTGTACGTGAGGCAGTTGCAAAGGCTGTAATTGAGGTTAAAGCACAAATCGTAGATGAAGCCATTGAGGTAATTTCTTTTCTCCTTTTTGATTTGTTTTTCTTTTATTTCTTTAAATGCTTGGCTCTAATTTGATATACTGTATACTTTATCATTCATATATAAAGACGTGTACTTGTACTCCAAAAAGAAAGGCCTTTTATATCCTTTTGGCCCTTTTCCAAGAAGTTACCAGTCTATTTAAAGCAGCCAACCCAGTCCTTCATCCCAAACCAGAGGTTTGTGGTTTTTGTATTTTGTGTCATATTATAAGCAGAAAATCTTATACAGTATTTAAATTTCATGTAGAGTAATCTGCTATGTCATTGTTCGTAGCAACGCCAAGCTCTTGAGGATTACATCCATGGCTTACAATATTTCACCCCAGAGATGAAGGTGTTTGCTGAATCTCTGGTAAACAACAGGCTTGGCAACCTAAGTGTTGACAGGCGTCAGTCAAACACAGTACTCACCCTCACAGAGCTGAGCATCCATCTGAAGGCTGTACTGTTGTGTGGGATTGGGGGTGTCTTGGCTCCCCTTGTACAACTGGCACTGTCCCCCGCTACCATGCAGGTACACGTCATCCTGGTTCCCTTAATACACTATTGCAGTAAACGCTGAAATTAGATTTTTGCAATATATTCACTTTCAGCAATGTAATTATGTTTCTATTCTGTCATTTGTACAGATGGCGTTTATACCCACAATGCCTGAAGATATGTTGGCCACAGCAAAAAAGGCTCTTGGCTATACTTGGTATAGTAAGTAGAACAAACAATTTTGCTCTTTGTGAAAATTATTTTTGAGGGGTCTTACACAATAAAAAGTATTTGAGCATCTGCGCATTATATTATGCTATTTTCTATTCATGTTGAACTTCATAGTCTTTATATTATTTTGGAGATTTGAAACTGGTTTCTTTATCCTTTCATAGCCTGTCCCAATGGCCACCCGTGTGTCGTAGACAAGGTAAGCTGTAGCTGTCTTTTTTTGAAGATATGGTGGCGTTCCATAATTTTGTAGTGACATTGAAGCAGTTGAACTGCTTTAAGTTATTAAAGCTAATAGCCTAACTGAGTGTTTCAAATGTAAAATGCACCTGTTGCATAATTTTATTTTATTTTTATTGATTTTTTTTTTTGTCAATTTGAATAATGTTTGTAAAATTTAATTTATAGTTTGTCCTGGTGCCATATGAACATTTATGTTTTTAAACATGTTGTAAATGGTTGTATTTACTTACTGATCAACTGATGCAATTATTTGAAATAATTCTTTAAATAATAATTATTATTAAAAATAATTCTATGTTTAACTCTTTAAACATACCGTTTGTGCCACAACAGTGTCAAAGATTGAAATTAGTGTTTTCTGAGGAAGTAAGATTTCAATTAAATTAGTTTTTTTTTTTAAAAAGGAACAATGTCACATTCACTAAGAAAATATCCTACCTACTTAATACACATATTAACCATAACATCAACATATTAACATTGATTATCAAGTATCCCAGTAAACTGGTGATAGGACCATGGGCTTATTTGTGCCAGTTGGAACCAAAGGCCAGCCCCTCCAGTCCAAACCCACAGAAAACTCAATGCAGCAAAACTCGCTGGAAAAAAGTCACTGTTGGCCTAGATAGAAAGAACACACAAGCATGGGACCCAATAGGCGAAGTTGTTGTTGGTCTTTAGGCTGCTCCCAGCAAGGGGTCGCAACAGTGGACCATCCAATCCACTCCCATTTTATCCAGGCTTGGGACTGGCATTGCATCCAGTATCTGGGGTTTCGGCATTGGCTGGGAATTGAACCCAGACATTCCGCATGGCAGGCCAGAAACCTAACATTGAGCCACCAATGCCCTTGGGACCCAATCAGCAAAGTATTCAATTCAGTGGATGCACTGGACAAACAAGTCTGGTCCATGTACACCCCACACTGCAACCCACAGCATGCAAATGATCTGTTGCCAACATCCTGGTGCCAGACACCACAGCACACCATCTGGATGTCTTTTGGTGTCATGCCCTGAGGGGCCGGAGCTGCCCAGGTGGCAAAAGGGGAACCTATACAATACTGGGCATAACGTTTTGGATTGTAATGTCATGACTGATCGGTTGATGTCGTATATGACTCTATTGCATATATATTTCTGTCAGCTCATTGGTTGTTCTTTGTTAATTTGCCATGGCATTTGTTATTAAGGATATGGATCACATGTAATCTTAAAGTTTCATTTGGGTATGCTCTTTACCTTTAGTTTTGGGCTGTTTGGGCATCTTGTAAAAATATTATTTAATTCATTTCTAGTAATGTCATTTATTAATGTAATTTCTCTAAATTGCTGTCTTCTGCAGTGTGGCAAGCCTACTCGGCTGGGGAGATGTTTGGAGTGTGGAGCAACTGTGGGAGGACTTAGTCATCAACCAGTGCAAGGTTTCAATAAAATGCGTCAAGAGTGAGTCATTTAATGAATGTAGACAAAACGTATATAATGCAAATGTAAAATAAAGCAATTAGATTTTAGTTAAACATGAAAAATAACATCTCACACTAGTAAATCTTTTTTAGAGGGGATCGGTCTCAGACAGGGCACATTCTAGGTGCCCCACAGAGAAGAGATAACCCAGATGCACTGGACACAAAAAGCATGTCTTTGACTCCTTTTACATTAGTCAGAATGATTACCCATATGGCCATGCTGCTTGGAGCATCAGAACAGTCTCAGGTATATTCACTAATGGACTGCATTGGTTTACGCTAATGTCATTTATAATTCCCGTTAAATCCTCATAATTACACTAAAAAATATCTGCATACGTTCCATTTGCCATAAAGGCTCAGTATATCGCACAGATCATCCAACCTCCAGTACAGGATCCCTGTGAGTTTTTAATAAGCCATCTGATGAAGGATTTGGAGCATCTGGGCAGGGCTCTGGGTAAAGGCGTTGATGACACAGTGACTACTGTACACTTGATGCTCAGCTGGGCCCTGGAGCCTCCTCAGAATGTTCAGTGTAAGACTTGCCATATGAGATAATGATTGCAACAAATTAAGTTCTTTATTAACCTGTTGAAAATAACAATGTCCTTTGTGTAGGGCCTGCTGGCTATGATAATATTCTCTCAACAAAGGAAGCCAGGAATGCCTGGGAGATCACCATGGCTCATAATGTCATTACCCCCAAATTGAAGGCAAGCCCTGATTTGTTACACAAGCACTAGGACAATACACTGTTTTTTTTTTTTTTACAAAGGGATATGCAGTATATTGAATTTTGAAGTGTTTTTATTCACGTGTGATTGTAAATTGATGGTGTAACACTGGCATATTGCTCATTTGGTTATGAATAATGAAAAATTTTCACCTGAAGAGTGACCCAAAAATCTGGAGGTACTGTACACCCTGTGTGGAGGTATACCAATCCATTGCAGGATACAAATACAAGGACACACACACACACACACACACACACACACACTATGAGCAATTTATAAACACTAATTAGCCTAATCTGCATGACTTGGTACTGTGGGAAGAAACCAGAACAGCTTGAGGAAACCCACAAAGCGAGGAGAGCTCCGTGCACACCAACCCGAAGGCAGGATTCGACCTACTGACTCTAGAGGTGCAAGGCCACGGTGCTAACCGCTACACCATCATTCTGCCCCGTATGCAATTATATATTTAACCTTAAAAATGCAACTGCTTAACTGACCTTCTGGCACCTGAGTATGCACGCAATAGAAGAATACTAAGCACTTCTTACAGTATGAGAACTGATGTTGCAGAGATGATTTCGTTCTTTAGTGCAGTGATTGTTTTGGGCCAATTCCAAGTTGGGTTAGGTTTGGTTCCATTCAATCTTCCATTATTAATTTTGAAGCCTTTTTGGGAAATAAAAGAAATACATCAATGTTCAACCTGATATTATATAAAGATGTCTATGGATTCAGACTTTTAGGCCACCAGTGCAAACTCCTTCATGCACAAGTTATCAATATGCCACTCATATCACACATTTTATGTTCAACCGTTTATATTTGCATTATGGTCATGAAAGCTAAATGCTAGGATTTTTCATATGCTGGATTTATAGAAGCTGGAACGTAAGCTCATGAAGGTGAATGACGCCATGAGGGGTGATGCCCGTGTGTCATCTGATCCCATCCTGAAGCTGATGTACGGAGATCCGCGCATGTTTCTGTCCTCCCTGCCCCAGCAGTCAGTACTCCACAGTTCTGCTGTATGGAGCTGCAGGGAGAAGGGCTCTGTACTTAGCCTCACACACATCGTCGAGCAGAACGACGGCAAAGATTACTTCCCACTGCTATGGAAGTTTCTACAGAAGGTTATTTGCATCTTCATTTCAGGCCTTCTTTAGTACAATTATTTGTCTTTGGTGTGGAAATTAGCTGTAGGTTTATGACAAATATGCGACTGCACTGTCTTTTCTCCGTTTTGCTGTGAAGGAGCCTGAATTCCGGCAGGTCTGCTTGCTTCCAGACATACTGGCTCTGCAGAGAAATCTAGTTAAGAAGTTTCAGAATGTTCCTGATATGATCTGTGGAACAATAAAGGATTTTATTAATAAACAACCATCTGGTAAGTTACATTCTCACACATTAGAAACAAAGAAACACAGTTTGATGTTTGAAGAGTTTTAGACGCATTCAAGAATCAATTTTGAATTTTGCCAGTCTGTCTATAAATATATCACTTTGTGCTTCACTAGGATCTGTAAAGAGCTGGTACGAGAAGCGCATTCAAATTTTCCTGAGTTCTTGGAATCAGCTGCGGATGTCCTTGGCCAACTGTGAGTGTTACACATGTACTATTTAGAGAACAACAGTTCACTGAGCTTCCTTACTCTCACACCTACAAGCACAGCCTAAGACTCCTACACAAAGTTATAAAAAGTCATCTGTAGTCAAGTGTTTGGTATATCTGTTTAGATGAGGTGAGTGTACCAGGAGATTACTGCAGTGTGGATCTTGATGAGGGCAGCGAGTTGCAAGTGCTGATTCCTCGGAGGCAGGGAGCAGGGCTGTGTGCTACTGCACTTCTCAGCTACCTTGTCTCTCTGCATAACCAGCTGATCAGTGAAGCCAGCCAACACACAGGGGAGAGTAACAGGTAACTACATACAGTACTTTCTTAGCATTTTAGTATGATTTTTCTACTTTAGAACATATAAATGATATTAAAAGCTTGTCCTTCTTCACAGATATGTGGTAAGCCTTGCAGAAGTGAGTGATCTGCATGTGATCCGGTACGAGGTGGACAGAGACCTGCTTCCCTTGGTGCTGTCTAACTGCCAGTACAGTATGGAGCGTGGCCAGGAGACGGTATCTGAATACGACCTATCTAAGATCCAGCAACAGGTCTTCACACGCTTCTTACAAGGCAAACCCCAAATCACACTGGCAGTAAGTGAACCATAGTAATATGTGATGAATACTTATTTGAATCAAACTGACTGTAATAGGAAGAAGAGGAAAATAATGTGGTACTGCATATCATATTGTAATGTAGTGTCATTTTTTTTTTCATGAAATGGTGATGTAACATCTACTAATATGAAGTATTTCATATCAAGTACCATATTATACTGTAATATATATTGTATTTTTTTACTGTATATGATATTTCCTATTACAGGGAATTCCCACTCTGGTCAGCAGACAAGAACGGAATTATGAGAATATATTCAAAGAAATTAGAGAAAAAGTGGCTCAGGTAAGAAACACACATGGATTTCAATTCTCTTTCAGTTATTGATCCTCCAGAGAAAATAAACAGGTGTTAAATATATACTGTATATAACCTTTATCATAGACATTAGCTATTAAAAGTTTGTAGATGGTGGCAGCCATAAAAAAAGTGTCTACTCTTGTAACTCTTGATGATAACCCCATGTGGTTTGTTTAATGTATAGTACATAATGAAAATTATGGTAACACATTAAGCTTTAGAATTTCATGGCACTAACATTTGAGCTTTTGTGTGCAATTGTCAGGAACCCCTGACCTCTTTGAGCTCTACTGGCCTGATATCCGAGCTGCAGTCTCCCAGTGACGTCTGTGAGGCCCTGTCAGCCGTGGAAGTTGCTCTAGACTTTCTGGCTATGACTGGAGGAGACGAGCACATGTCCCTGGAGGAGTACCTTGAGAAAAGACTACACATGGAGAATCAGACTGCCCCTCATATCCTTAAGGTGAGTCAGAGTTTATGGAAGCAATCGATAACAATAAATAGAATTTATTACAACATAAGATGAGTGATAAGTAATCTATAATGTGTATCAGTGCATGTTTTAATGATTTATCTGAGACACTGGGTTTTTTCTTCTATTATGGTGTGTGAAGGCTCTGGGCAGATGTAGTCTGAAGCATTGTCTGGCTCTTTGGCAACTCCTTACCTCACTCAAGTCTGAGCATATGCTTCGCCTTAAGAGGGTAATAAATCACTTTTTTCCTTTAATACAAAATAATACTAGAACATAATAGAAATAAATTCCCCTTATCAGATGGAACATACTGTATGATCAAAGGATCTCTTTTCATACATTTTCTCTTTCTACTCAGGATCCATTCTTAGGGATCCCAAACAATTATCAACAGGTACTAGGGGAAAAGGAGAAAAAGCTACTGATTAACTTCTTGTCTAAGAGCTCTGGGGATACCTGGTTTCTTGAAATGCATGAGTTCCTGTTGCTGAATTTGAAAAGCCAGAGAGCAACTGACACCTTCAACCCTTCCTGGAGGTGAGAACTTCAGATGGATCTAGTAGACATCAGCTACTAGACTAACATGTTTGATAAACTGATTTATTTTTCTCTCAGCATTAAAGAAACGCTGGCCCCCTACATAGAGGGCAAAAATCTTGAGGTTCCTCTAGACGTCGAGGAGGCCTTCCCAGATAAGATTGCGATGTCTCAGCTGGTGGAAACCTGGAAGTTCGTTGTGACCTACAAACAACAAAGATAAATCACTAAAGATAATGTTGGAGTAATGATTTTCCCTTCGAGCATGACTATTAGGATAATCATTCAATTGTTTTTAATTAAGAGCACAATTGATTTTCATTTTGTTTCAATTTTCTAATTGGGAAAACACAGGGAATAATATATATATTTTTTATTTTACTTTAATTATCTACTGATAAAAAACATAAAAATAATAGGTTTAAAGAACATTTCTTGAGACTTGCCCTAAACCATGTTTTGTTTAAGTTCATTGTTATAGTGTAATTAATGAAGGCATGTTTTTTTTTCCCTAAACCTCTTTTTTTTAATTTAGTTTTTCATACTGAAAATATCATGGGATAGAGAGTGTGTGTGTGTTTAAGATTAAGGTTCATTTATTATACCTTGATGTTTAGTTAAAATTTATTTGGACTGGGACTTGTTGTTAGGATCTAAGATATAAGATAAAAACATTTTCAAAAGTAGACAATAAATAAACCGCATATGCATAAGGGCTATTTGTATACACATACAGTACAGTATATGGAAAGTAACAAGTATGCATAATTGTGTAAGGAGACATTTTGTGCAATATTTTGCATACTGTGTGTACAATGGTCAAGCAGCTGAATGAACACACACAAACACACACACACACACACGCACACAGACACACACACAGACACACACACACGTGTATTATATATATATATATATATATATATAGATAGAGAGAGAGAGATCTTAAGTTACGGATGTGTGACAACCTTTTTTCTTGATATGTTTCTGCCACTGGATGGAGCTGTGGGCCATTTTGCTTTCCTCAAGCTCAACTCTAAAGTGTGCCTTTCCAAATCTGTTCCCATACTATACCTTCAGCTAGTGTCATATAACTTTTTTTTTTTTCAATTCATGTCACTTCTGTTATTTTGAACACTGCATATTGCATATGCATAATAACATTTTAAGTGCTGAAAATAAAATATGTACAGTACATAATTAAAGCTCGCCTTCTTTAAATAGCCAATTACTGAGTCTAAAGATCTCTAAGTGTTAAATCCTGTTACACTCTGCTGTAGCTTTAAAAGCAGGAGGGCAGAAAATAAAAGGCAGGAAGTCAGTTGCACAGAGAACATGAAGTCCATCATGTCCTGTCAACAGTGTATCTTTATCCATGGTGTTCTACTGAGCCTGATGAGTCATTACATGACCCCAAAAAAGCCTGTGATTTTCACATCAGTCCATGTTACCAGGAGGGGTGTGCAGCAGCTCTGCATGAGTCTCTCACTCATCTCTGTGGACTTTGGTATTTCCACTATTAACAGCCGCTTCTAAGCATTTATGATAATTTTGTTATGCCTGCTTTTCCTGTCCACATGTGATCGCTTTTGTCTCCATAAACACCACTTTCTGTTACCACATTTGGTTAAAAAATAGTGTAATTTTCCAGGCAATTTTTCTTTTTATATAATTATATTTGTGAAAATGTCACTATTCATCTTAAAGTATTTGCTTGATTGTAATATCAGGGTGCTATAAAATCAGGTAATAAAAATAATTCTCTGCTGGGTTAGTTTACAATGATTTCTGGCATTTTACAAATACTAATGAAACATCGGTTTGCTAATTAATGAGCTGCGTTTACTAAAGCAGGGATGAGAGCGTAGACTTTCTTTAAACCCTCTCTTGAATAATGATGTGGAAAGAAGAGGCAATCATTTCAGTCATGTGCAATTAATCAACCCTGGTATGATTAGAGATCTTTGATTGCAATGGTGTCTTTATTTTCCCATAGTGTGTCTGTGTGCGCTATTTACTGTACAGTATATGTCAGCAACGTGATGATTATTTGAAATGTCCTTTTTAGCAATCAGGAAATTTGCCCTTCCTTATGTTGGCTGATTTAAGAGGGTCATTTTGGCCCCTACTTCTGGATGCCGAATTTAATCCCAGTTGTAAAACTGGTTATCTTATTATTATTTCTATTATAGATGAAGTCAGTATTCTTAAGAGTATACAGTACTTTGAAATTCTTTACTCATTCCCCTGAGATTTACATCATTCAGATCAACAGATTGCTGCAGCACATATTTATTTCCAGTAATTATGATTTAGTTTTAAAACATACTACAAATAAATAAATAAATAAATGCACTGTCTGTGATGAATGGTGCACAGATAAGGTTTGTAAAAGTCAAACTGCCATCTGTCCTGATTAATGTTTTAGATTTGAGAGGTTGATTTACTTTTATAATGATATATGGACAGTGATAGTCGATTTTAAGGGCATTTTTATTTTGAG
Organism: Clarias magur; assembly: GCA_013621035.1. Taxonomy (NCBI): domain Eukaryota; kingdom Metazoa; phylum Chordata; class Actinopteri; order Siluriformes; family Clariidae; genus Clarias; species Clarias magur. Next base: position 971,494 of record QNUK01000082.1, on the reverse strand, counting down.
GCTCTTTTTATAAACATGACAGCATTTATTAATAATGTCTATGCAACTGACATAAAACATATTACTTTATAGAGGGCATTCTCTCCTGTGATGCGTATGTAAAGTCTTAAAATAGAAAAATGCACGTGAGAATGGTGGCGTAAATGTGAGTGATGACTCTCTGGCTGAACCATATACCCTTTACATCGAGAGTGATCTGAATCAGTATTCAGCCTGACACGCTTCTCATCAGTCATGCAGGGTTTAATCTATTGCAAGGCATGGGGAAATGGCAAGACACTGCCTTTGATTTTGCATTACTCTGCATAATTGGATGATGGAAAAACATGGGCCAAAGAAGAGAAAGTCAGTGATAAAAAAATCTGTTCTATCTTTCCGACATAAACAGATCATCAGAACATGGGTATTTATGTTTATTCATTAGGTGGATGTTTTATTTGGACCAGCTTTTACTTGATACAAGGTAAGCAGTTGAGCATCATCCTCCATTGCTCCAGCACCCATAAATCTGCCTTCCTGGATGTCCTAGGCACGGGTGGCAGAAGTACATAAATTCAGTGCCTTAGTAAAAGTACTTGCCTAAAAACATAACCGGCACTTATATTTGCTCAAGTTGAAGTACCAAGTGAATGCTCTAAAATATACTTTAAGTTTAAAACAACATGTACTCTACAAATAAAAGAAAAACAGATTTTTCTGGATAGCTATGTGACCAAGATACTGATAAACAGTATTTTAAATACTTTACACACAAAGTCGGTTTATTAGATATTGAGAGCAAAAAGTTTTGACATGAATTAGACGAAAGACAGGTGGCACGATGCCTTAGTGGTTAAACACCTGTCACCTTGCACCTCCCGCCTGTCTGTGTGCTTGGTGGGTTTTCCTCTAACAAACCAAAGACATACAATTAGTCTAACTGGTGTTCCGAAATTGCTCTGTAGTGTGTGAATGTGAGCGTGTGCTGTACGTGTGCGCCCAGTAATGGTCTGGCACCATGATGTGTGTGTGTTTGAGTGAGTGAGTAAATAATGGATTTGTTGCGTTGGTAGCCTCTTTCATTAACTTGGTTGCTTAGCAAGCTAGTTGCTACCATTGCTACCCTGTGTAATTCAAGCAGACGACCACAATTAAACATGGACATGCTACAAGCATATCGAACACAATAATGATAAATAATATGTCAATACATTATAACTGTAGGATTGTTCTTTTTTTTTTAATCTTATCTATGGATTTACGTATCTGGCGTGTGGTCAATACACATTTAGCTTATTTTGTGTGTTAGCAGGCAAATACGTAGTCACAGGAAGTGACCTTTTGCATGCAGTGAAAATTGTGCCGAGAACAAGAGCAGCACTGAGTCTGGCCTTTGAAATGCAAGTGGAGGGGTAATCAGGGTTTTATGGTGGAAAAAAAAAAAAAAAACTTCAATCAATCTCCCTGTCTTATGTGCATGTGTTGCAACTAGACATTAAAGGTTTGTAATAAAGGCTATCTTGTGCATACTAGGAAATATTGTTGTTATTGGCATGAAACAAACCAAATGCCCAAAAGGTCACAACTCTTTTGCTCAGTATGTTAGCTAGTTAGCTAGATCACTTCTAATCACTTACCCTAACAAGTGCACCCTTTCGAGAGGCTTGAAAAATGAGCCGCAATAATCTGCAGCACAGAGACCAAGTGGGTCGTATCCTTTGTCCAGGTAACCGGCAATCACTTTGGTGCTACACTTTCAGAATGACCTGCTTGGACTGGTGGAATTGTTCTGTTTCCATCTTTCCCACATAGACTGCTATTGTGATATACAGTAGTGAAATGTAATAAGTCTCTATTTAAAGTGAGTTTCATAAAAAAATGAAGCGAGTAGAAGTAATCGCATCCGGAAAATACTTAAAAGTAAAATACACATACACAAAAAAATACTTAAGTACTTAATACTTAAGTAATGGAGCACTTGCCGCTTCTTGTCCTACGACTTGAACTCCTTAACCTTTAAATCAGAAGTTCTGAATCAAAATTACTGAGACGCCACTGGCATGTAAAGCAAAATACTTATATATATATATATATATATATATATTTTTTTTTTTTAATGTAGAGATCTCTTTCTAAAAAACGTGTTGCAGAGCTCTCTTGGGAAATGTGATATGTAATTCTATATATCCAGCCTACATGTGTGTGGTACTACGGTAACCTAGCACATGGTGACCACATACTGTAGGTTATTCTGAGCTCTTCTGGTCAAAACTATCCAGGAACTCATTTTAGTTTAGTGTAGCCTACAATGCCCTATAAGAAGTCAGTGACTGATGAAACAATTTTCCAGTGTATATATGATTGAAAGCAATATTGCATTTTAAATATAATTTGTATCATATTACCTCCCTCATCTTTTATTTTACTGTTTTCCAACGTGTCCATTATAAAGATAATGCTTCATGTTATAGACAACCATAAAATATTTTATGACTGTTCTAAAGAACTAAATTAAAAGAAATGTGCAAGACTAGGGTTATTTGTTTTTTTTTTTTTTTTGCTTCTTCTTTGTAATCAGAACAAACTGTTTTTCCATGACATTCATCAGCCATTATACAGGCGTAATTAGCCATTAAATACGCTGGCTGTTTATTTAGGCGCCAGTGTGCCTGCTTAAAAGAAAAGTTGCAGTAAGATATCTACCATCTTCAGCTTTCACAGAGTGAATTCTCAGCACCATATTATTAATCACAAATAACATCTATTAAACAAACAATAGCTTGCTTCTATGTGTTTTTTATACTGCTGAGGTACATCAGAATTAAGATTGCAGACAATAAGGTCATCTTGTAACAATTTATAAAGTCTAAATGTCTAAAGTGTCTAGTTATTTTAATACAAGTGAATTAATCAATTTATACCCCTCCATTGGAAATTAAAAATCTACGGCAAGCAAACAATCTTAACCCAAGTTCTTTTACAGTGGACAGGGCAATTACCCGAAATAGAGCTGTGTGGGATGATCTGTCACATACCAATATTTTTTTCTCATAACCAGACCTGTGTGGGATGAAAATTAAAAATATATATATTAAAGGGGGAAAAAATGAAATAGTATCTTTTTGTCCCTCCTGGTCTATCCTCTTTCATCATCTCTAATGTCTGTCAAGATATAGCTATAAATTTTTCATAATAAATTAATCGTGCCATCATTGCGTCATATATGCAGTTCATATTTAGCTGAGGCTGAGCATCATTACGTCTTGTAAGCACAAAAAACAAAAACAGAACTATTACTTTATATCTTATCCATATCTGTGTCATCGTTTTGATTATTGAAAATTAGACAAATTTACTCATAATAAGATTTTGCATAAAGCCATTATTGAACATTGTACATGTGAATCAATAACTGGGTTAATACATGCATAATGCGCTTACAAACAAAAGTAATGACAACATGAACAGTAATTAGGAGATTAGCATAAATAAAACATTGCCGATTTAAAGAAATTAAGAGTTGCAGTATGACTCATTGATGCCAGACGCCCAGAGGTTAAGTTTTAATGAGCCCATGAGCAAGAAGCTAGTGCTGGAAATGCTGATCAAAAAAGGGCCAGGGTGGAGCTGGAGCTGCTTCGCCTTCTAGAGGCAGGGGTTTGACCGTTAATTTAGGCTGCTGTGTTCCATGTAATGCTAATATCAGGTTCTGTCTGGTGGATCAAGTAGTGCTTCAGGGATTGTGCACAGCTGTGATGATGCTGCCCCTATGACACACAGCCCTCTCAGAACATTCTTCAGTTCTGCTTGAAGTGATAATATTACTGATTTCCATTGATGTGGTAATCAGTCATATAACCAAGCGCAGTTAACATGCTGCTGTTGCTGCTGCTGCATTCATATTGCCACAAATGGACAGTATGAGATTAGAAAGAAAGAAATTCATAAGACTTAGCTCCTTGTCATTCTATCTCATCGTTTAGTCTTTCTCTGTCTAGCTTGTCTCTAAGAGCAGTAAGTCCCGAACGACAGGAATGAAAGACACCCACATACTGCAGGTGATTCCGACCAATTAGGTGCTGCAACTTGAGCTGAGCTTAGACAATTCGAATTTGACCTACAAAAAAAAAATAATAAGGTGTGTGTATCTATATACAGTAATCCTGCAGTGTAAAGGTGTGCCAGCAAGCTTTATCTCCCAAACCTTAACAAGAGTTTATTTGTAACTATAGGCTTGGCAGACGCCTTGGCTTCTGCCAGTGGGTGGCGTATTAGCTGGCATGGCCAATACCAGACGGGGTGACAGGTGGAGCCAGGCGCCCACTGAGGTCTGTGGGCGAGGTTCTGATAAATACTAAAGCCTGTTCCTATGTGCCCAGCCTGCCAGTGGCATCACTGAGTCACTGGGGAGGAGGAGAATCACAGCAAGTAGAGACATATGGCATCTGTTCTCTGGTGAGCACTTCTGTCCTTTCTTCTCTTTTCTTGTCCTATGCTATTGAAGGTTATTACAATTACACCTCTAAGGAAGGGTAGCCTAGGATCTTGTCACAGAATCAATACTATGCACTCATTAATGAGGGAAAGCATAACTATCAAGCTCATCAAATTCATTGCAATGGAAACCCTGGAAAATATGAACTGAGCAACCAACTATAAATCTGATCATTGATCATTGTGGATGTCAAGGTCTCCCCTTGTATCTTTCTCTCTCTCTCTCTCTCTCTCTCTCACACACACACACACACACACACACACACACACACACACACACACACACACACACACACACACACACACACACACACACACACACACACACACACACGAAAACACACACACACACACACACACACACACACACTTTATCTCCCTCTCTCACTCTCTCTAGCTCTCTGGCACACACAAAAAAAATCCATTATTAGTATTATTTCATTTTTATCACATTAGCACACTCTCCTTCCTCTGCCTCCTACTCCACTGACTTCATATTACATCATAGAGGACAGGAGAGCACTTAAGCACGCAAGCAAGAGCTAAAGATGCTTTTCATATTGGCAAAGATATGCGTAGTGTGTTGTGTGCGTACAGTCCACTGAAACACTATATAGTCCGATGTTTCGGATGTTTCACCCTGTTTCACTGATTTACTGATTTAGATGTTTATATTGCAAGATTTGACAACAGCATTCAAACTCAGATTTATTTATGCCTCATTGTTATTGAATTTTCATATATAAAAATCCCTTATTTATTAGAATGTGTGAGATCGAGGAATGCACAAATGAGGGCATATTCATAATAAAAATTAATGTATCAAATTTAGAAGTTCATATCTAACTAGACTTTATTATTTTTCCATTAAAGCCATAATAAATTCCATATATTACACTCACATACACACACGCTCCTATACTTATACTTAAAGTTATTAAATCTAACGATATGACCTATCAATATGAAATCATTTCTACTACACACAACAGACTGACAAAACAGGAGCAGATTAAATGCCAGACAGATAGAGACACAGAAGCAGACAGTCCATAATACATAGAGATGGATAACATGGTCCGAATGAAAGGTTGATGATATGCTGAAATTACAGTGCTCTCTGAGTTATTTCCCCCCCCCCCCCCCCCCCCCCCCCCTTAAGTAGGGAAGAACACAAACAGATGAGACTACTAAGAGATAGGCAGATAGGAAGAAGGATTGTGGGAGTGTAGGTGGTGGATATAAGCATCACAGCTCAGTATTATGTTTAGCCGTCTCCGTGCCACATATGATGTCATAGCAGCAAATCAACCAATCAGGAATCTAAGACCTCTCTGCTCTCATTAGCCCCACCCTCCTCTTGGCTCCTTATACTCCACTCGGCTCAACTAGAAAACATACAATGTGCTGTCAGATGAGCAGAGCAGACACACACACTATCACCACAAATACAGCCACACAGAGAAGGAGTGCGCGTGTGAGTCTCCTTTTCCTCGGGCATGATGCTAATACTTTCCTTCACTCTCTCCTTCTTTCTATCTTCCCTTTATAGCCTCTGTGTGTTTCACTCTCATCTTTTCCTCACTCATTCTAAATGCATCTCTTTTGAATCTCTTTTTTCCTCGTAGGCAAATGCGTCCCGCTGACAAAGATAGTAGAGGAAGGCACGAGCACCAGCAGAGGAATCTTCCCCATAAGCAGAAGCAGCAGCAGCCGCAGCAGTGGTCCTTAACTGCTCACTTCTCACCTGGCTCACAGCTGAGAGATGGGCTGCTCGTCCGGACATCTGCCCTGTCAGCCTCCAGCCAGTGCACAGCTGCCGACACTGGACCCTGACTCCAACCTGCCCCATGATGGAAGAGCACCCTCAAATGCCCCGAAAACCCCAGAGAACCTTTCGACCCTGGAGCGGCTGACACAGGCCACAGGAGGCACGGAAAAGTCCTGGTACCGCTGTGTGTTCCCCTTCGGAGTCATCTCCCTGGTGATAGGCATGGCTGGCACAGGGGTCACCTTTACCTTCAACACCTTGCTTCAAACCAAAGTTGTGTCCCTGGTGCTGCTCATAGTTGGCTTTGTCATGCTGCTGGTGGCCGCCGCCTGTTGGAGGGTCCACAGGGCGAAAAGGAAGGAGAAGAAAGAAGGAGTTTTCTTCAACGCCGAGCAGGGCACACTATGAAATGCTCTTATGCTTACCTTGACTGACAGGAAGCATTCATGGGTACAGTGGAAAGACTCAGTTACTTCTCCTTACTTCATTTCGAAAAATGTTCTCCTTCTTGATGAAAGGCATCTGGTCTTCTTAGAACATCAGAGGTTCTGTCCTGAACATCTAAAATCAGCACTTAACAACTGGCTATCGGAGCAGTTGAGGTCTAACGGCAACGTGTATGAACACAAACAGAACAAAAAAAAAGTTTGAAAGACCTTTCCTTAAACCTAGAGGAGAAAGACCTTCTTGCAAAGAATTCCTGAGGACTCATGCAGCATGAATGTAGTTAGCTCTATGTGAATATATTACTGGACCTAATTCTGACACCAAGTCCCCTTACAGTGCTGCAAGTCTCATTCATACATACTACTGTGGGCAAATGTGCCAAAGAACAGCTTTGGAGATGATGGCAAAATTCCACTTGAAGAGGAGATGTATTTTCAAGGCAGTTCTTACAGAAAAAAAATGAAAAGATGACCTCTTTATGATACTGAGAGCTGACCAGAATATGGGTAGGAACCAAGTCTAAGGTCAGATACAGCCCTGAGCAAGAAGATTAAATTATTTCTCTATTGAGTAGAGTAGGCTAAAGAGTTAAGAATTAGAGAAGACACTGGTCCTTCCTTAATACTTACTTAAAAAAAAAAAGCCCTACATGCCTCCTGGGAGGAATATTTTCTAACCGTGAGTGGTAAAGGTATATGTGTGATGTTAGATCCTTTTTTGCAGAGATGTATTTTTGGTGGTGTCGTGGAGAAGTAAAACGTCTATGTGCATGAGTGTCCTCTCATGTGCTTGCATGGTGTTTTTGCACAGTGTTTGTAAAAGCACCGAGTGATTTCAGTGGGTTCCTACTTTGCTTTAAGATTGATGGCAGAAAGTGCTTAATCACAAAAACCATTAGCAGGTCTTTCTTTCCTCCTGAACTCGGAGACCTCTAAAGAACTGGTGAGAACAGTCCTACGATTCAGAGTGTGTGACTCTCACATGTGCAGTTAGTCATGCTGTTGTGCTATTGAATACTGAGTTATTTTACTTTCTGTAAACAAATGAATGTATTACCAGCTTGATAGATTATTGAATATATTGTTATAAAGAGTTGTTTTATGATATAAAAGAGAATGAACTGAAAAAGAATGAACACAAGTCTCATCTCTAGTTCTGTAAACACTGTAATCTTATTGTTATTTTTTGTTTTTTTCTTTTTGGAAAAAAATATATTTTTTGTATCTCTGTGAACAGAATGGCAGACTATTTTGTATTGGGTGTCTATTCTTTCAGTGCCTGTCTTTTTACATTCAATATTTTTTCAGCACTTTTTACTGGTTGCTCCAGAGATGCGGCATCAATAGGATTATTCAGTGCTCTTTTATTACAGCTCATCGATCTCATATCTATTAATAGCGTTACCCTAGGAATGATGAGAGTAGTGACGGGGACACCTGAGCTCCACAGAAATTGCCTGGGCTTGACGTAAGAGACAAGAAAGACCGAACAAACAATGTTTCTACCATGTTCCCTCAGCTGGATAATGACACTGTAGTGCCTGTCTATGTCGTTACATCTGCAGCTGTTGAGATATGCTGAGAGAAAAAATGGAGGGGGCTAGGAAGCAAGAATGGAAGAAGGAGGGAGGGAGGAGTTTCCATGAGAATTCATTGATAAAAAAGCAGCCGGAAATAGTCCTACGTGCTTGGAATATAAATCAGCTCAAAGCTAAGCATCGGTCCTGCGTTATGTGACATTATGCATTATGCCTTACACATATACATGCTTTTTATGGTGCACAATTGTCATAACCCTTACACTGCATTACCTACACCTTGTATTCAATTTGCTGAAACATCCTGCTTATTTGCACTTTAAATCAAAAGGCAGTTCTTCGTCAGAAGGTGACGTGCAAGCTACAAATTCCACACATTTCCACATGCAACATGTGTTTATCTGCAAAAATATCAGGTGGCTGGTTGCTGTCTCTGGCACATGCTGAGGGATAAATATAGTGTATGTAGCTTTTTGGCCCAGACTATTAAGCAGAAGCTTCCTGATTTCAAGTGTGTGTGTGTGTGTGTGTGTGTGTGTGTGTGTGTGTGTGTACTTTAATTTTTACACTGTCGTATGTCAATAGATACGTTTATAGACCTTTGACTATTCAAAATGAATTAAATACTAAAATGCAACATGAGTGATGCATCCTTGTCTTTTTGTCTTCACTAAGGCTTTAAGTGGCTTTCAGAGAACTTAAATGCTTTATTCACAGATTCAGAGGCAATTCTGCAGGACTGCGTTAATGCACATCCTCCAGACAAAATGAGCACTCTATCTTTTTCGCGTTGTCATTAATATTCACACAGACATCCCCACCCCCTAACCCACTCACCCTCCTCTCCCCTCCTGCAGAGAGAACCACAAAGAGTGTTTTCAGTGCCTGCCACGATCTGCTAGCTAAAAATAACCCTGCGTGACAGTGTGTGTGTGTGTGTGTGTGTGTGTGTGTGTGTATGTATGAGAGAGAGAGAGAGAGAGAGAGAGAGAGAGAGAGAGAGAATGCATGATCGGGCTCAAACATATAAAACATATTATATCCAATAACCTGGAGAAGGATGAAAGCCTAAAAAATGCTCCACACCTGGATGCTTTTGCTCTTACAGAGGGATGAAAGCGTGCAGGAAAGATTCCACCTGCAGATGGACGACAGTTAAGAACGTTGACAATAGTGTAAATAATCCACACAATATGAGAAATCTCTCCATGTTTCCATTGCATTCGAATTTCTTTGAATTATTGATCATTCATTAAACTTCTAAACTCATCCAGATTAAAGGCTGATTACTGCTTGGATATTCATCAGGACAAAGGCAGTATAACATGATACTCCTCCTGGTAGACACAAATATCTATAATTAAAAAGGCCCTGCATCTAAATGACACACGGTAAATTTTTTACTGTCAATTTTAAAATCATTAGCATGAAATGAAACATGTCCTTTCTTTATATTGACCTTTTTAACTGGCCGTTTGTGTATATAAGCTCAAATGACTTCAACTTATGATGTATTACCACAGATATGGACCAAAACTATGACGGAATTAAAATGATTTACGGGTCTACAGTATATGTTACAAAATGCAGGTCACCAGGAATTTCTTACCAGTAGATCATTACAACTGTTGATCCTTACAATTCCTTCATCATACTGCCAGCATTTATTATTTATTATCAGGCTATTGAAATAGCCTGTGTTTTTATCATCTTTTTTAAATTATAGGTGTCGCATTGTTAATAAGTACTGCATAAAACAGTAATATAATAAAAACATCCCAAACACAATATAAAAAATCCTTTCAAAAAATTATAAGACTTCTACATGAAAAAATGGTAGAGCAAACATAGCACCTGCTGTATAAAATGAATATACTTCTGACCTTTTTGACCCCCTCAGATTTCACATCTATGATATTTGGTAATTGGAAAAAAAATCTATGTAATGTAACTCGCGTGTTGCCTGAGAGAGAGAGAGAGAGAGAGAGAGAGAGAGAGAGAGAGAGAGAGATTACTCTAGTTGCTTTGTTACCATGGAAAATCCCTCAAGTATAAAATAGGTGTTGCAGTCCTTCATGCGAGTCCTTCCCGTGAAGGATTATTTTTAGGGTTTGTTGCAGATCTAAACGTCAGCAGTGGCAACATTCCTTTCTTGTTTCTACATACTAACTTAGATGCTCTCCCAGCTAAAACGAGAGCTCCAAAACGCTCAGATTTTTACCAGTATGATAAAACCGCAATACCTTATCACCTATAATCGAGTAGCCCTTAACCCACAACCAAAAATGGTGGCCAACACCATGATATAACATGATAATATTATAACGTAGTCGGCATTGTGTATGTTATAACATGAACAAGTGCATTACACTAGGGACCGCTTAAATGTCTAACCAAATGACAAAAAAACAGTTAAGCAGATGATACATAAGAATGGTGTAACTGTATTATGCAATACTGTAATCCTGTATACACATATATTCCAACTCTGAATGAAAAAAATTCCCATCGCAAATAATGGAGCATTTTAGTCTTTCATATTACAGCAATTTGGCAACAACATTAGTTAAAATTTTATTTATTTTTTTTTACATTTTTTAATTAAAGATCAGCAAGTTCTTAGAGGGGAAAAGGAAAACCAACAATATGCAGATTTGAGCCTCCCCCATGGAGGTACGAGGCATACAGTATGTACGTTATGTTCAGATCATACACTGTATTGTATTTTGACAATGTTGTAAGAGTAATACATTTATTATATTTGCTCCTTTAATGTCAATTAAAGATAAAAAGCAAGCATGATACATACTGCAGCAGCGCATCCATTATAGTCTTATGTCATCAAAATATACAGTATGAAAACACAGTTATTTGTCAGCATCAGCTCACAATATGGAGCCTGTGTGTGAGAGATAAACACAGACAATCCTTTTATTTATCTGAGTGGCCGTCACCCTCCTCCCTCATGCAGTGAGAGGCAACTGGGCTGTGATCCTTCTCTAATCAGAGGTTTCTGCAGCTGTGTGGCCTTTGAAAAATGGATCACACCATTCCACTACGCAGAAAGGTTCCCTTTATCACTGGAGAGACAGACCAGAATGCACACATGCACATGCCACATGCTATTTAGACACTACAACATACAAAGGACATGTACAGTATCATGCACACAGATACAGTACTAGCTGACCCCCCCAAAAAAAGTCACCACCTGGATTGAACTAAGCAAATACATGAGATCATTCCATTGGACCACTGCTGCAGTGATTAATATGGTTCAGCTGGCAACAAGATATTAACCTCTGACTGATGCAGTGAGTAGTTTCTCATTTTTTAAACAACCATGTCAGAAGAAATATCCTGCAGTCATAGCAAAGAGAACAACAACGCTGTTTCAGAAAGGTCAAATTATTGTCCTGCATCATGCAAAGAAAACAACTAAGAAGATTGCCGTAACTACTACAAATGAGGTTAAGAAATGAAACATGCAATATTAAAACCTGGAAAAATAATGGTGAACCATCATCTTCAAGGAACAAATATGTTCAGAAAAACATCTCGAATGGCCAGGTATTTCTATCAATGGATTATTTCTTCCCTGTTGGCACAGGCACATTCAAAGATGACAATGCCATGATTCATCGGGCTCAAATTATGATAGAGTGGTTCAGGGAGCATGAGACATTTTCACACATGGATTGGCCACCACAGAGTCCAGACCTTAATCCCATTGAGAATCTTTGGGATGTGCCGGAGAAGACTTTAATCAGAGGTCTGGCTCTCCCAACATCAATACAAGATCTTGGGGAGAAATGAATGTGTCACTGGATGGAAATAAATGTTGTGACATTGCATAAGCTTATCCAAATGATGTCACCGGTGCAATCAAAGCAAAAGGTGTTCCATTAAATTATTAGTGTATGACATTTTTTCTTGGCCAAATATGTATAAAAAATACATATAAAAGACAAATACTCTGTCAGGATGATACTATTAAAATTAGCATGTATAATTATATTATGATTGAATAAAAAAAAAAACAGCTCAGTACTTCACTTCAAACTTTATCTTACAAATGCTAGATACATGCATTACTATTTTTTTTTTTTTTTTATATTCTGTGCTTTTTTTTTTTGTTGATTGGCTTGTGATCTCTCTAAAGCATCACACTATGATGTCACTCAATGTGATGTCACGCAATTTGATGTCACTCAATATGATGTCACTTAACGTGACGTCACCAACCTTGCATATATGCACACAAAACCCGGTACACATTTAGAACTCATTTAACTAATCAACTTTTGCATTGCATCACGGGTTAGCTGTGACAATGCTTTGAACTTATGCCAAAAAGTGGTTAAAAGCGGCTTTTTAAAAATATTATTATGATTGGATTCAAACTGCTCAGTACTTCAAACTTCACATTATAAATGCTAGATACATGCAGTGTTGTTTTATATTCTTATTTTTTTTTCTTTTCTTGTTTCTTTGTTAGTTGTTTGCCCAGTTCAGTAGGTTTAGGCTTACTCTTGCAAGTACATGGGATAGCCAGTATAAATGGGTTAGCAGTAATAACCCCCACTGACTTCTAAAGATAATAAGAAATCAATATAAGGTCCACAGCCACATTAGATAAATGTGACTCATCAATTCTAGTCAGTGATTAAGTCGTACAGGTTAGTTTTGTGATATGGCCAATAGTGTGCAGTAACTGTTATTGATCAAATTTTCAGTATTGAGAACATTGTTTCATGAAAAACAGTTTTTTGTGTCCTATAAACCTCTGCAGCGGGAGAACTTATTTATAGGGGTAGCAGTGTCAGGGGAAATGCTGGTGTCAAAATGAGACTGAGAATTCCCTCTTTCTACACCAAAGAATCCTCATTTAAGTATTCTGAAATTTTTTTGGCCGATGTTTCTGAGGCCTTCCTTGTAAACATAATCTTACCTGGCGATATCTCCAAACAAGATACTGTAATAAACCTGGTATCAAAATGGACTGAACCAGGAATCTGAAAATATGTATAACTCAAATCACTCAAAATGTAACTTAATACCTGATTTGTTGTGAAGGGTCAGATTTCCATAACACAACCTCTACAGGTGATGATGATGATGATGATGATGATGATGATGATGATTGTCATTATTATTATTATTATTATTATTATTACAAAAATACACAGAATGATACTCAAGAATCTTGTATAAACACAAGAGCTGTAGATTTATGTAGCCTCGGAATGACCATCATGTCAGGTGATTTCAAATAGTAAAACAACAGAAGGTTTTCAGCTGAGCTGACACCTCTTTAACAAATTAGCAGCAGTGATTGTGAGAGCGAACCTGTGAAAGACAGCCAGGAGTATATCGAATGTAAATGAGGTTCATCACAGAATAAGCACTATGGAGAATAAATGAATGAATGAATGAATGAATATGTTTATATAGGTTATACCAGAGAATTCTTGTATAATCCAAGCATAATGCGACTCTTGGTTTAAATACCCTGTGTCATCTTGCAAAGTTGACACAGGGTATAAATTTTAAAAGTTTAAATTTTCTATATTTTTATCCTGATTACCCAGGAATCCCAGGAATTTAAATTTGTGTGCCTGTGCATGACTTAAACTCTCTGCCTTTATTCTATCTACTGTTATTAAACCAGTTTTAAACATGCAAACACATTTATCACTGCATCCCTGTTTAGAGCCCTTATTAAACCTGTGTATATAGATATACTGTATATCTGCCTCCTGCTTATTATTCCCACATATTATACTTAATCAGGTTCCTCAACAGTGACCTGCATGTTGTATTTATTTTAATCGAGTATTCATGTGAAATTGTTCCCACTGAAAATCCCAACAAAGCCTGGGCTTTTTTGCATTCCTCCCCATAAGCATACTTTTTATTATCCAAAAATATTCCTGTTTTGACATGGGAGTTATCTAAGATTTTAAGAGGCAACATAGTCTATGACCTGAGAGAAGGGGAAATGGAAATATATGGTCAAATGTCGCGATAAGAGTAGAGGAGAAGTGTGTGTGTGTGTGTGTGTGTGTGTGTGTGTGTGTGTGTGTGTGTGTGTGTGTGTGTGTGTGTGTGTGTGTGAGAGAGAGAGAGAGAGAGAGAGAGAGAGACTGAGAGAAACGAAAGAAAAAAAGAAAGAAAAAAGAAAGAAAGAAAGAAAGAAAGAGAAATAGAGTTGTCAGTGCAGTCAAAAGCTCCTTGACCCTTATTCTCTCCTGTTTCACCTCTGTGTCTACTGTGTGACAAAACTGCACCTCAGCCATAAGGCCATGAAACCTGGGAGTTTCTTGCATTATGAATACTAATCCATGGCTTCTTGATTAGGAAAAAAAACATCATCAAATTATGCTAAGAGGATCATACTGTTTAGTGCACAATTAATTATCTAAGTAAAGTCAAACATTTAGAGAGAAATAAATAATAAAATGTGATTATATGTCATTTCTCTGAAGAAAATGTGTCACATCATGATGAAAAGATAATTGCAATCTTTATTTTTTAAAATCAAATAATAGCAAATAATAGCAGGGTACTGTGGTGGCTCAGAGGGCTAAGGCACTGAGTTACTGATTGGAAGATCGGCGGTTCGATTCCCAGCTCAGCCAGGTTGCCATTGTTGGGCCCTTGAGCAAGGCCCTTAACCCTAACTGCTCCAGGGGCGCTGTACCATGGCTGACCCTGCACTCTGACCCCAGTTACACTGGGATTTACGAATAAGGAATTTCACTGTGCTGTAATGTATATGTGACAAATAAAGGCTTTACTTTACTTCTACCAACATCTACCAGGCTGAGTTCTGCATATTTTGAAGTGTTTCTGTAACTGACTAATGAATTAAATCACATATAGTGACTAGTATGGTCTCTACTGTTCCATTGGGGGGGGGGGGTGTGGGGGGGGGGGTGACAGTAGAGACCATACTAGTCTCTACTGACCACACTAGTATACTAGACCATACTAGTATGATGACCAACATATGATGATGATGATAACATGACCGTCATGATGTAAATTATTTAGCTTTCTACTGATACATTCGGTAATGCTGAATGACTAATAGTTTGAAAATATCAAGCTGAAGGCTTTACACACACACAACTTACAAGACGTCATACATATCAGAAAGGGCATATGACTAAACTGGGAGAAAAGGCATCTTGAAACAGATAATTGCAAAGATGACAGATGTTACTGCAAAGCTGCACCCTAGAGTCTGCTTTCTTGGCCAATGTGCTTATTATTAGCAAATACTTAGTATAAAACAGAGTTTGAATTACCAATCCCCATGATTTTAAATTAGGTTCTTGATCTGTAATGTTTCAATGTTTGGTGAACGTCTGAAAAACCTGGGTATGTTTTTTTTTCTTATTACTTTTTTAAGCAGCCTAAGCAGAGAATTATCTGCAGCTCCTGCAATGCAATTCCACTAATTGAAATACTTAAGAGGAGTGAGTGAGTGACTGTGTGCGCGCGCGCGTGTGTGTGTGTGTGTGAGAGAGAGAGAGAGAGAGAGAGAGAGAGCGCGAGCAGGAACTGCACCCTTCAAGCACACACATACAATTAGTGATAGTAGGACAGTTCTTCATGAGCTGTTCAGCAAAAGCTAGTTAGAATATGTGAAAGAAAATCTCGAACAGAAATCAATTGGAAGAAAGCAATTAGTGTCTCTTATTATTTGCTACATTTTTAAGGAATTGACAATACTCACTTTTAAATACTGACTATTGTGTCTTTCAGCCAAGAAACCTAAGATTTTGTGTTATAGTGAAGATAGGAGAAGGTCAGTGTGTACGTCCTGTAACTTTAAAAGCAGACTGTAATTATACACATTTAAAATGTGGCATCATATTGTCTTCAAGGAGAGAACATGCTCCCTTACAGCCTGTTGATTTAAACTGAAGCAATCAATGTACCCAAGCTTACACACTGCTCTAATTACACTTTAATTGGTTTTCTGCTTTGACACCCACACATTCAGATCTTTATGTCACTAAGTTGATATGATCACACATGCGCCTGGCTGGGTGGGTGGTTGTGCTGGGGGCGTTTGGCAAAAATGTCACGAGGGAGAGAGATGAGCATGCCAGTAGACATCTTAGCCATTATAGACCTTCTTCAGTCAAATAGAGAGTGTTTTTCAGACCATTAGGCAATCTTGTAATGAAATTATTATTAAAACATTTTATCAGGTCATAGATTAGTATAATTTTGATTAATAATTTTGGTTATGAAACATTAAGAGACCCATTTCTTGAAAATTAAAGTTGGAAATGAGGTCATGCCTTTAGAGTGATGTGTCCCTCCTCCTGAGTCATGCCATTACCTTGTCAAATAGTTTTATTCTGTATTAAGCTTAGTGCTATAGTGAACTAACAAAATATATTTAATAACCATTGTTTATTTATCTAGCAACTCGTGAGCTAATATAATTCCTGAAACAAAACTAAATAAGTTTTCAAATAATATTTCAGACTTGTCCAACATGTGTTGATTGGACAAATGCTGTTAATTGGACAAACATAATTTTAATGTTACAGACCTCCAATAATACTCCAATAATCAGTGCATTTGTTGGTAGAAATAGTTGCAGTTTTAAGTCTTTTCTCCAGTCCTCCAAAACATGAAGAACTCACATCACATAAGATGCATCAATTACCTGTTTACAAAATGTAGATATTACGAACAGTCTGCTACCCTTTGAAATGTCTGTATAGTATCTATGCAATGTGTCCATATGCGTCTGTGAAAACAATGCAAAAGTATATTTTGTGTTTCAATGTTTTCTACATAAAATTATATGTAGAATGATTTTATATAAAATCACAAAAATGGCTTTTTACAGACAGGATCACATATACAGTACAGACCAAAAGTTTGGACACACCTTCTCATTCAAAGAGTTTTCTTTATTGTGTTCTTTATTGTGTTCTTTAGCCCAAACGCGTCTCTTCTGCTTGTTGCCTGTCCTTAGCAGTGGTTTCCTAGCAGACATTCTACCATGAAGGCCTGATTCACAAAGTCTCCTCTTAACAGTTATTCTAGAGATGTGTCTGCTGCTAGAACTCTGTGTGGCATTGACCTGCTCTCTGATCTGAGCTGCTGTTAACCTGCGATTTCTGAGGCTGGTGACTCGGATGAACTTCTCCTCCGCAGCAGAGGTGACTCTTGGTCTTCCTTTCCTGGGACGATCCGCATGTGAGCCAGTTTCTTTGTAGCGCTTGATGGTTTTTGTGACTGCACTTGGGGACACTTTCAAAGTTTTCCCAATTTTTCTGACTGACCTTCATTTCTTAAAGTAATGATGGCCACTCATTTTTTTCTTCGCTTAGCTGCTTTTTTCTTGCCATAATACAAATTCAACCTCTTTGAATGAGAAGGTGTGTCCAAACCTTTGGTCTTTACTGTACACTCCTCCTTTTCAGCCTAGACTTAAACACTGAGACTGTGTGTGAGTCCCAAACATCAATTGGAAGGTGACTCCATAACATGGGGGATGTGCAATGGCATGTGAAAATGCCTTGGCCCTGCTGTAGTTTTTTATAATACGAGGGACTGACAAACAGCCTGCACCCTTTGATCGATGTAGGCACGGTGGATCATAAAACACTGGATGTTCACACACATATCATTGTGTGAGAACATTTAGTGCTTAATAGGTCAATAGTAGTATTTTAAAAGCAATGCAAAATTTCACTGGGAGTCAGTGCAGTGTGGATATGATGGAGGGGGTGCTCATATTGTCTGGTTATAGTAAGGACTCTGTCTGCTGCATTCTATACTGACTGGAGCTTGTTTATGCACATAGTAAAACGTCCAGACAATAAGCTATTGCATCCAACCTGGAGCTAACAAAAGCATGAACCAGTTTTTCTGCATTATGTAGTAAAAAAAATTTTCTTATCTTTGCAACATTTCTGAGATGAAATAAGGCTGTCCTAGTAATATTATATACATGAGCTTCAAATAAAAGACTGGAATCAATAACCACGACAAGTTATTTTACTGCTGCATAAGATATGTTGCTGCTGCATATGATGAAACAGAAAGGCCATCCATTAATATTTAGTTACTATGTGATCAGAAAGCTTACTTCTAGTTGCATGTGGTTCTAGTACCAGTACCTCTGAGAAAATTAATAAGCATTCAAAGTCTAATGTCCTTCACACATTCATCAACTTTGTTGTAGATGTCTCTCACCTGGTTTTGCTAAGACATATTATTGGTGTCATCAGCATATCAATGGAAACTCATACCTGATAATCTATGTTACCCAGAAAAAGCACAGAGAGAAAATAGCAGTGGGCCTAAAACAGAACCCTGCTGAACACGAAACTGCCTCATTTTCTATCCTACAACATTTTTCTATACTAACAGGAAGAATAGAAAAGATCAATGGTTTCTAATGGTTCCAATGGTTTCTAAGGCACTAAGGTCAAGCAACACAAGAAAAAAGATATAACCCTGATCAGAGGCCAATCGGAGGTCATTTATAGGAGGTCATTTAGCACTTTACCTAGTACAAGTCTACCTAGTCTTTGTACAATGATAAGGCCTGATGGGTCAGGTTTCTTAATTAGGGGTTTAATAGCTACTATTATAAAAGACTTAGGAACATAACAATTGCTGTGTGAAGACTTTTTAAAATAAGTAAAATGTTTGAGTTAACATGTAGTCTAGTACAGAAGTAGATGATTTTGATGAAGTGATTAGTGAAATTAGTTCTGTCTCTTGAAGGCGAGTAAAAAAGTCCTGATCAGTTATACTGTATTTATATCACCTATATTGATTTTTATTCAAATGTTTAAAAATTTTATTTTTTGCCCATTATTAAAAAAAATCTTCAATACTGCATGTCATTGGCGTGCAAGTTTCTGTGTTGGTCATATTCTTTGTTTATCATTTTTTTTCTTGGGAATTTTACAGTATTAAATAGACTCTATGATCTATGATTATCCTCTATAGTTCAGAACATTCTCCTTGTATGTTGTTTAAAATGCTCCCAATTTAATTTGACATCATTTATGATCCTGTTTTCAATTGGTCTGTTTTAAGGTGTGTGTCTGATCATTAAACTAAAGAGATATATTTTTCTCTCAAATTATTTGTATTTTTAGTGGAGCTACATTATCTAAGGTTTAATGGAACACTGATTCTAAACATTCAGTTGTCTGATTGAGTTCTTTGTGGACAGAAGGTGATCCAATCATAGTTAATAGTTCTGGAAGATTACTGAAAAGCATCTGTGCAGTAGTTGATGTGATTGTAGGTATACAGTATATGCAGTTATCCAAACAGCCAAATGTGACAAAAGTGCAATGCATAAACTCACACTGATACGTGTCAAGAGCTTCGGTTAATGTTCACCTCAAACATCAGAACTGGGGAAATTGTGATTTTAGTATCTTTGGCCATGGCATGACTGTTTGTGATTATTTCAGAAACCTGCTGAAACTCTGAGATTTTCACACACAACAATCTTGTATTTTATTTTCACACTAAATGGTATGAAAAAATCGACTTCGCAGCAGTTCTGCAGGTGGAAGTGCTTTTTTGATGTGAAAGGAGAATGATTAGACTGTTTATAGCTGTCAGGAATGCCATGGTAACGCAAATTACCACTTTTTACAACCATGGTGACCATAAAAATATCTGAAAATGGCAAAAGGGGTACAAACGTCAGGGGTACAAACTACAACAGCAGAAGATCACACTGTGATGCACTCCTGTCAGCCAAGGTGAGGCACCTGAGATGAGACAGGAAGTCACAGACTCAGCAAAACTGCATAGTTGAGATCCCACATGAGGATCCAAGAGCCACCTAGTCTGATGATCTCACTCTCCACTGCAAAATCCAGATGGTCGGGTCAGAATTTTGGCATCAAGAACATGAATTCATGGATTCAACCTGCCTTGTGTCAACATTTTAGACTTCTACTGGTGACACACATTTGCCCCCTTAATTGATAAGAATTGCTTTATAGAAAGAATCTAAGCATAGTAATCTGAGTATTGCTGCAGACATCTATTATACATCTATTTATAGCCACAATTTACCAATCGTATAATGGCTACACCCAGCATAATAATATTTAATCTCAAAAAGCACAAGTCATATCAAGAACATGACAGTAAGCTCCGTGTATGTTAGTGGCATTCCCAGTGGCCATCTCTGAATCCAGTAGCACCTTTGGGATGTGGCAGAATGTGAGATTTACAGCATGTTAATTATGTGATGTTATGTTGACATGGATAATAATTTCAAATGAATGTTTTCAACACTTTGCAGAAGCAGAGTCAAACAATTGAGTGTGGTCCTAACAATTACAACCTGAATTCTGGAAAAAAAAAATTATTAGAATAAAATGAATATTAAAAGACTTTCAAATCACATGAGTCAATATTTTATTCCCAATAGAATAGCATCAAAAATTTGATGCCTGCTAAAGGTCTCAAAAAAGTTGTGATGGGGGCATGCTTACCATGGTGTAGCATCTCTTCTAACAGTTTGAAGAAGTCTGGGCATTGAGGTTATAGGTTTCTGTAGTTTTGGTGGCTTAATTTGGTCCCATTCTTGCCTGATATAGGTTTCGTCTGACCATGGAACACCTTCCCACTTTGAAACAGTCCATTTTAAATGAACCTTTGCCCACAGGACATGGCGGCGCTTCTGGACCATGTTCACATATGGCTTCCTTTTTGCATGATAGAGCTTTAGTTGGCATCTGCAGATGGCACAGCTAATTTTTACCTACAGTGGTTTCTGGAAGTATTCCATGCATCATCTGAGGCCCCAAAGACCACAGACATCCAACAAAGGCCTTGTCACTTACGCACAGAGATTTCTCTAGTTATATGCACTATAAATGATGAGATGAACACTTTTTGTAAGTCGCTATGGATAAGAAATCTAAATGTAAATGCTAATGTGAATAAGATTTGCAAAGCCTTTGTTTTTAAAGTATTCCACATCTTTTTACGCATCTTACGCATTACGCATATCATCTCACAGATTGGAGAGGACTTAACAGGTAAGTCTTCTGAGAGACTTAACAGGTAGCCAGTGCAAAGGTGATCATTTTGGGGTCATAAAACCATATTTACCTGATCTAGTAAGAACTCTGGTGGCTGCATTTTGGACTAACTGTAGCTTGTTTATTGAGGATGCAGGACAACCACATAGTAATGAATTACAAAAACATGAACTAGCTTTTCTGCATCAGATAAAGATAGAATGTTCCTAAGCTTGGCGATATTTCTAAAGGGGAAGCAGGCTATTTTTGTAATATTGGAAATATGATGAAAGTTGCTGTCTAATATCATGCCCAGGTCTCATAATAGTAATATTACATCTTTCTAAATGCAACCTGAATTGTGAGTGTACTGTTTTTTGGACCAATAAGTAATATTTCTGTCTTATCTGAATTTAGTAATAACAATTATTGGTCATCCAATCTTTTATATCTTTGACACATTCAGTTAATCAAGACCATTTAGATATTTCATCTGGTTTTGTTAAGATATATAACTGGGTACTGTCAGCATAACGATGGAAACTAATCGCATGTCTTCTAATGATGTTACCCAAGAAAAGCATGTACGGACAGCAGAGGTCCTTAAACTGACCCTTGTGGGACACCTTACTTCACTGGCATTACACCAGACAGTTCTCCATTTAGATCTACAAAATGCTATTGAACAGACAGGTAGAATTTAAACCATTTTAATGCCTGTCTCTGAATACATATGTGATTTTGTAAGCGATCTACGAGAATATTATGATCTATATTGTCAAATGGATCACTAAGATCAGTTAAGACTAATATTGAAATGCAGCCTTGATCTGAAGCTAAAAACATGTGATTTGTGATTTTAACTAACACAGATTCTGTACTATGATGGGGCCTGAAACCTGACTGAAATTCTTCGAAAATATTCTCAGTTAGACAGAGAATATTTAAGTTGGCACCATCTTTTTAAATATTTTAGATATAAAAGAAAGGTTTGAAATTTGTATTTTGTTATGTCATTAGTTTTTTTTACAAGTGGCTTAATGACTAATGACCTAAATATGAACTAAATACATCGAGGAATTAATAATCTTTCGCCAGCTGTACAGTATGTTGGAATTGGATCTAACAAACATTCTAAAAACTTCTAATTTAGTTTTTCTCCACTTTCGCTCGAGGTTACAGGTTGATCTCTTGAGGGCATGTGTATGACTATTGTACCATGGTGCAGGTGTTTTCTCCGACTTTTTTTAAATCGGATGGGGGATCTAGTGTTCTGGTAAAAATAATGTCTAAGCTATTACTCACTTCATCTAAATCATCTGCATTTAGGGGTATAGTAAGATGTTGACACGGATCTGTCAGATTACTTGTGAATCTGTCTTTGGTGGTCAGATTAATATTTCTACCAAATCGATAATGTGAGAAGACAGAGCTAATCTGTTCTACAGGTAGAGTATACATCATTGCTTTGAGGTATAATGTATATATCAGTGTTGTCAGTACCATGTGATATAATTAGATCTAGCATATGATTAAAACAATGAGTTGGTCTATTAATGTTTGGGTTAAGCCCAGAGGAATTTAATAAATCCAGAAATGAAAGTCCGAAGGTGTCATTAGCATCATCTACATGAATGTTAAAGTTTCCTGCAATCAACTTTGTCTAAATTAATCAAAAGGTCTGACAGCGGATGTGCAAACTCTTTAAGAAAATCAACGTACTGCCCCGGCGGGTCTATACATGCTGAGCAGACCAGATTTATTATGTATGTCAGTAAGTGCAACATTACAAATAAGTACTTTGAATATGTTAAACCTGGGTCCTCCTTTCTGAGTACCAGTAAGAAATGTTGATGGATAGACACCACCTCCACAACCAGTTTGACGGGGCTCATACTTATAGAAATATCCTGATGAAGTAGACTCATTTGGGCCAAGCCAGTTTTCGGTAAGACAGAGTGCATCATGACTATGATCTGAGATAATTTCATTAACAATATGGGCTTTAGGTGCAAGGGATCTAATGTTAAGAAGCTCAAACTTTAGAAATAGTTATTGGTTGCATATTTGGAAAACCTTTTCCTGGTTTTATGGTGAGTAGATTACAGTATTTCAAGAGCTTTTAACAAATTTATTCTTTGATCTCACTATTCAGGGAACAGACACAGTTTCCATACAATGAGCTATGTGTGTACAGTATGGTGAGTTGAACTATAGCTATTATAATTGTAATCTTGAGGTATGGTTGATTAATTGGATGGATGTTTCCGTCTATGTGCCACTTAGCACATCAGGCAACAGATATACATCTGCCGTTTCTGTGGCAGTTATTAACAGGGCCGAGTTGCCAACCCGGTTGTATCTGAGTACTTGCGTCAGAGTTGCGTCAGAGTTCGGGGACCTCCTAGTCTGCAGTTGGACACCTTAATCACCCAGCCACCCGTGCCCCTGGTTGATTAATTAAGTTGATTAATAACTTTAATATGTCAAGCACCTTGACAAAATTTGAAAAAACATGAAAAAAATTAATTGGGTGCATAAGGTACATACTTTGAACACGTTCTCATTACTTGAAACCATTAATTTCTGCAAAAGATACACTTAGAAACCATAAAGATGGCTTTGGACTGCAACTGATTCAAACAGTTTTGCTAAGATTGCTTAGGACTGCTATTGCATTGATAGATTTGTGACTGCAATTTCCACGGACAGTGGAACTGTCGCAAGTCTAAATTAAACAAAAAAGACTTTGTGTTATATTATAAGCATAATAAGGAATTAGTGGAAGGATTGGTTCCCAGGATTTCTCTTAAGGTTTTCTCCTCAAACAATCTCTAGCTTTTTTCTTTAAAGTGCCCATTGTTAAAGTAAAATAGAAATAAAAAAGAGGCTGCTAAACAATTTTTTTATACCAAACTTTATAATGTTGAATGTACTATCATTATGTGTTTATGCTGTGCGTTTATAAGACAGTACAATCATGATTCATGTGTGTCGTTAAATGAGCATGCTTCCTATGTGAGAGTATTAGATTTATATACTGTATCTTACCAAAATCACAGAAGATTAGACTGAATATTTCGGGATTGGACTATGCTCAGTTTAAGAGGGGTGGGAATTGAAGGGGATGTCATACTGCAGTTTTTATAACAGACAAAAAAAAAAAAAAAAAAAAAGAGCTTCAAGCTGCCAAACTGCCATCCCACTTTCTCCATTAAACTTGGTAGTTATAGAATATTTTTTAAATATAAATAAATGTGGTATACTAATCACTTGAAAAAAAAGATTTAAAATTAGGAAATAAGGAATCAGGTAACATTTATGTATTTCTTTGATGAAGTGAAAACAAATGGTCAAATAGATTGTGCAGTAAATATAAACATTACATTATTGCATTGTTCAACTGTATGAGCTATAACAATGTGTTGTGCTTTTATATACTGTACCTGCTTTTGTGAGAATTACCGTATAACTCATATTCTCTTTCCTAGTTCAGCCTTAGATGCCATCAACGCAATATACAGTTCATTAATATTTAATGATTCTGCCATTTCAAGTTTTTTTTTTTCATTTTCATGCTTTCCATCCAATCTAGACACTCTGAATATCAAGACCTTAAAAATGATCTTCCTGTGAATATCTAATTCTCTCTGTACTTTTGCCTCAGAAGTGATGAAGTGATCCTTATGCTAGTTATTCAATACTGTAAAAGTGTTGTTGTCAGTCCATACTTGCTTTGAAAATGCCACAATAATTTAAAATATTAACAGCAAAGACACTGTATATAATGTATTTTAGCTGGTGGGTGAAATCAGTAAAAGGTCAATGAAACATGAGGATCCGCTTCCATAACCATTATGCCAGAGGTGCTAAATCATTTCCTCCTCCACTCAGCCAATATTGAACAATACCACTGAGCAACCCAGAATTCATGACACAAATCTTTCAAATGCAACCACTTAAGGACCATCTTTCTTATTATTGTGTATTGTAAGAAGTGAAAAAATGCCATTTGCAATCATTAACTATTGTCTCTGTGTTAATCATGTTTCTTAGCTGAAAAATGATTAATTACAGTTGTCATATTTGATGGCTGCGTAGTCTTCAACAAAAACCCCTCTGTGTGAGGCACAAAAACAGCTTCGTCTCTCCTCATTTTTTCCTTTATGCTCATTCCCTTGCTACATATTCAATTTAGGAGAAAATGCTTTCAGGCTTTGGCATTCACTTCTCACTGAACAGTTCTGTATTCTGCTTTTATCTGCCTTTAGAGTTTCAATTATTTATCCCAATATAAGAGCTTGGTATGCCTATAGACAATTATGTAAATATATATGATATGTGGTGCTGCGCAGTTTAAAATTATCTTTAAGGTGCAATTTGGCTTCCAGTTGCTTCCATTCTGTGAGTACATTTGTTATTCAATGTGTGAAATAAAATGAATTACTTGACTATGACTCATAATCCACATTTTCCTTACACAACAGAAGTCTGTTCCTGACAGATCATCGATAGTCCATGTGCTTCCCGCAGCAGAGGTTTAATGAGGCAGTCAGGAGAATGCAAAACCCGGAGTGACAGCAGCGTGACTTACAGAGAAGAATCTTCATACATTAATCATTTTCCTAATAAACACTTTGCAGTCTGTGTAAACGCCTCACAGTCTGTCCACAGTCTGTGAATTCAGATGAAAATTTTCAGGGCCTTGCTAGCACCCAATGTTCAGCAGAGAACAAGATTCAAAGAGACCTGTAAAGAGTCACGCGATGGGAGTATTAAAAAAAAATCATCTTCATTGTTACCTGACCCCAGTGTTAACAACATAATGAAAGCTGATTTTTAGCAAGCATCAAGCAAGAGCATCTTATTCAGTTTATTTGCGGCTCTGCCCCTCACGCATCATTACAGTACCCCCCTCTATGGACGGCTCCCGACATCCGAGAGTCAATCTGGACCTTACGAAACTCTTTAGTAGGTTCAGGGTCCTGTGTATGCTGAGCGCGGAGCACTCGATCACTGGCGGTCCGCCGCTCAGTCACCCTGGGTGGGTGTATGGGGGGAAATAAGGTGCGTGGTGTAGCACAGGTTGGTATGGGCCCACAACGGTGTTTAACATCCCAGTAGCCCTAAGGGATAGGAAGCTCTGGAACTGGGGGTTGGCCGCCCTTAAGGCGGCTTGGCATTGACATCCCAAGTTCAAGAACGAACGGGTCAACCAGTCGATACGACGGTTGTGATGCTGTAACCAGGGGAACCCCAGCACTACTCTCTGTTCTGGCACCCGAGTTACCAGAAATGAGATTCACTCGGAGTGTCGTTCGAGCCGTAGTATAACTAAGGCTGTCCTCTGCGTCACACACCCCAACTCAATTGGCTGGCTGGCCAGCCAGGGAGACCAACAAGATGGTGGAAGGGAGCGGGCTAACTGGAATACCCAGTGCCGTAGCTAGCCTCTCATCAATAAAATTTCCTGTGGCCTCCAAATCAATAAGCACCTCCTTTCGGGCTCTCCGAATCCTAGTCCCTGAGAGTGTGGCTGGTAGGAAGAGCCCTGTATGATGGGGTCCTTACTTTTGGGTCACACCTGACCCACCCCTCTTGGGGTGACCCTGTCTGTGGCTTGCTGCGCCACGGGCGTTGCTTGCCCCCTGGGCTGCTACGGAGAACAAGCCTGGCGACGCCTATCTGCATGGGTTCTCCAATGTCTTCCAGCTCTAAATCTGACTCAGGCTCAACATCAGGGACGAGATATGAAGCCTCAGGCTCTGTCTCCATAGGTGGTGGTGAGACTTTGCGCCTATAGCCGGGGGAGCGACCGGCTAGGCGTGTGGAGCGGCATTTGTGGGGTGGAGGAGAGGTTTCCCGTCTGGAGCTGCCAGAACGTTCGGCCTGATGCTCACGGAGGCGGTTATCCACCGGGATGGCTAGCCTATAAAACTCCTCAAGATCCTGTAGGGGATCGCGTAAGGCTAGCTCATCCTTTAGCCGGTCAGAGATCCCGTGTGTATACACAGTCATAAGGGCTACGTCGTTCCACCCCGAACTGGCAGCCCGGGTACGAAACTCGACTGTGTAGTCAGTTACTGTTCGCCCCTCTTGATGGATGGAAGGAGGGGCGACACTACACTACTCGCCGTATGCGGATGGTAAAAAGTGGCCCTAAGTGCCTCAACAAAGGCAGTTAGGGTGGCGTGCTCAGAGAGGAGGTGCTGCCACACTGCAGTAGCCCACTCTAGAGCTCTGCATGTGAGCA
The DNA here is from genome assembly GCA_013621035.1 of Clarias magur. Taxonomy (NCBI): domain Eukaryota; kingdom Metazoa; phylum Chordata; class Actinopteri; order Siluriformes; family Clariidae; genus Clarias; species Clarias magur. Next base: position 943,967 of record QNUK01000082.1, on the reverse strand, counting down.
GAGACACCATAAATGCAACCTTCGCCCTTTCAGGTGGAAACTGGGAAGGTTGCTCCTCGAATATCAGTGAGCACTGCAGGATAAAGGCATTGGCTCACCTGCATAAAGCTGTGGGGGTGGTAGTCGAGTTTCGGCCACCAGATGGGGTAGTTGAGTCACACTAATCCGGAGGCGCGAGTCGACTCCGGAATCGACTTGCAGCCAGATGGAAAACCGGAAGTGGCGTGCTCCTCGAGTTGCCCAAAAACTTGCTCGAGGCGCTTATTAATCCCACGCATCGCCGAAATTAATGCGGTTAAGGCTTCCTCGTACTTATCAAGCACTCACGCTTGACCCTCAACTATTTCCTGCACCCGCTCCAAGCCCGCGGGCTCTTCTGTTGGTGCGATCATTCTGTTACGTGGTGCGGGATAGAGAGCCGCACCACGCGATGTTTTTTATTGATAAGCGCCCTTATGCTGGGCTGTAGAGAGGGTGAACGATATAGGAGGCTGTGAGTGCTTGTGATACGCACGGAAAGACCTTCCCGTTTGGAGATATCGTGGGATTATTAATTAAGAAACTTAAAAGGAAACAAATAAAAACTCTAAACAAAGTAAACAGAGCTCCGCCGTCAACACGAGAACGGGCGGGCTCTGGAAAATAAAACAAATCTTTTATCCTCTCGGGGCCTTCACCCTTACCGAGGTTTTATGGGAGAGAGAGAGGGAGGTTTGTGTTTTATGCACAACTGAGCGCGCACTCTGGACCGATGCTCTCTCTTTCACCGGCGTCTTAAACAGACGGAGGCTGGGGCTTTGCCTCTGAACAGCAATCTGTCTGTCTGCCTTTTAATTTCTTTATCTTTCTTTCTTTGTCTTTGGCCCTGATACCTTCACCGGTGCTACCTAAATGATCGCACGAAGTGCGCCGGTATCAGGACCCTTAAATAGACACGCCTTCAGGTGCGACTCGTTCAGGCTGATTGCCTGACGGCGGCGTTGCCTGGCAACCGCGTGTATAAATGGCCGCGCCTTTGCCTGTTCAGAACTTTGAGTGGTAATAACTTGCAGAACTGCCCGTTCTGAACAGTTTATGCGCGGCGCTGCTCTTCGCGCGACCCGCATCGTTGCACCTTCTGTCTTTCTAAAGCAAATGGGTGGCAAATTGGAGCAAATTTTAATGAGGGTATCAACTCAGTAGAGATAACGTAAAGGGTTCTGAGTATTGATTGTGTGTCCTGGAGAACATTGTACTGTTAATCTGTTTACCCAGGCTGGCTACTTTGTTGATGAGACGAGGATATGTTACGAAATTAATCTCAATAAATGACCCCCCTCCCACACATACACACACAAAAAGAGAGAACAAGAGTATTTAGACATTTGATGTTTTAATGTCGAAATGTCTAAATACTGTAGCATGTTCTTTATTTACTCCTTTAATGCTCTGATAAAGTTTTTGAGAGAGCACATTTTGAGTGACTATATTTTATTGAATTTAACATGATTAAGCCTCATACCACTCAATCACGGTATGCGACATACCTTATTATTGTAGCATAAGAAGAGAAATTAAGTAGAAACTTTTTTTGTTAATGAATTGATACTTTGACCATAGACTGACATCTCAGCCATTTAGAAGAGGTTTATACTGGGGTTAAAAAGAAATAAAAAAATTTATTGTTGTTATTATTGTCCCAAGGAAAACAATCACTTTTTTTTCTTAGTGAGGATGTTAAGGTTTAAGAATGGCTAGCCATAAAATTTCTTCATTCCAAGAACTTTTCTTTTGTCTGTTATTCATTTCCACATTATTATTATCCTTTATTTCATTAAAAGCTTTCATGTTATTCATTTACACTACATTTAGCACATTTCCGTGCAAGTCACCTTATAAATAATTTAGTGTGCACCATTTTAAATAAGGAAGTAAGGAACAACTTTCTTCTTTCATTTCAGTAAAATGTCTAGCTGTGAATGATGGCAGTATGATTTTAAATGGATGAAGTCAGACTATTTATTTACTTGTAAAATATTACATTTACATTAAGTGTGAATAAAAATGCAATGGATTGGGATTTTCTTGTATGACATTTTAACCCACTTTGCATTTTCTGTGCAATTTGTGTATTCTCCATTTTTGGCCATTAACTAGCATCAACATTTTATATACTAATTAAACTTAGAACTCAAGTGACATTTACAGTTTAATGATTATTTATTCCATCATGGACAATATCAGTGGAGTGGAGCCTCAGGCTTCCATTGTGGCTTTTCTGTGACCTCCAAACACAATGCCACTTGATCTGATTAATTCCAGAAACCCTGCAGTCACAGCTTCCACATATAAGAACATACACAGCAACATTGTGCCACTGGGTTTAAAATAATAAAAAATCAATCACTGTATAATAGTGTTGAATGTGTAATAGTTCTTCTGCAGGATGCTAAAAAACACATTTTCAGGTATGTGGATGAAATAAAAACCATTCACCAAAAAGCAAGCACAAAATATCTGACATTTATTATCATTTATTTTTATTAGCATTATTTTTTTGTAATTGATGTAAAAAAAAAACAGAGCGCTGCAGATAGCGGGGACAGCAGATGCCACTGTTGCTATACCAACCCATACCATGTATCTTTCTCAATATGTCACATTTACCATGATTCATAAACAACCTACCTGCCAATTTTCTGTTTAAGCACACATATCAGGGACAATACTAAACTAAATACTTAAATAACCTGACTCTGCAAGCAACAAAATTAATAGTTACATTTAGAAATAAATGGACTGTAAAGGTAAAGGACACATTGGCACAGCAATTGAAACTGTTTCATTGTACTGTATTATTCTCATTGTAAATACACAATACACAGGTATTATGTTTTTTTTTCTATTTAAGGAACATTCTTTTTCTCTTTTTCTCTTACACACACAGACACACACACTCTCTCTTTCTTCCTCTTTTTGTGTTTCGATCGATCTATCTTGCTCTCCTATATCAGTTTTTCAATCCATTTAACTTTCAGTGACTTATTTGTCTCAGTCTCTCACCTAAGGACCATGTTTTTGTTGTTGTTGTTTTTTTGCTTTTTTTTTGCAGACACACACTAATGTCCTCCTATTCCCCAAATAACATCAACAGAACACGACCTGGTCATGGCAGGAAAAGTGGAGAGGCAAAAACACACCATAAAAGCCTTGTTTCTGCAGGAAAATTTTTGAAATGTTGCCCCCTCATCAGCGCTGAGTTTGAAACCCTGCTCGCTACTTGAGAATCTAATTAGGCAGAGAAGCTGTCTGCAAATTTTCAATTTATGTAAATGAAGACTGTGCTAAGTGTAGAAATAGAACTTTAAAGTGGACAACCTATCAAGTTCAAAGTGGGATTTTATGCCACTAATGAGAGAAAGTATCCTTTGAGGGAAACCCTTTAATACAGGAAAAATGTATTGTCAAAAATGTTGGCCTCATTCCTTAAAAGAAAAAAAAAAAAGTAGACATATTTCAAATACAATGTTCAGCTTTGTTGAAATGCATCACAGCTTTATCGATGCCTGGGGAAAAATATATATATATATGATAAAATGCAACCATCACATTACATTTTTATCTATAATTTTTCCATGAATTGATCAGAGATCGATTTTTTTACTGCTTCCTGTATTTATATGTGTAACATAGTTAAACAACATAAAAATATAGCTTTGTTTATTTCAGAGTGCTTGTTTACAAGTAGTGTCATAATGACCCCAATGGGTTCTTACAAATGCACTCCTTGTGATGCACCCCACACATTTTTAAATTTAGAAAGGAATCAGGGTCTTTAACTCCAGTACGATCAAACAGCATGGATGCTGGAATCAGAAGGGCAGGGTTGAGTATTTGAGAAATCTTTGATCTCTCCTGGGATTTTATTACACAACAATCTCTAAATATTATACAGAAGGATGTGGAGGGGGGGAAAGCTCTTGGTTAAATGGTTACTCTGATAGCTACTATGAGCTATCGTCTCTCAGTGTCGGAATCACAAAAACTTCACACTTATTATTATTTCACACAAAATTATTTGCCATTTGTGCGTTTAACACTCCTGTGATTCAAATATAACACATTACATTTTCTATTACATTTTTCTGTCAAATTGTGCATGAATAGAAACATACATACATACATACATACATACATACATACATACATACATACATACATACATACTACAAAATATTTTTCTCCCTCATGACATATCATATGTGTGGAGGTATCTTACTGTATTGTTACTTTAAGTAACATGTGCCCTTGTATTCAGTAATGCAGAATTACATTTCAGAATGAAATTAAACTGACAGTTTTTTTTAGACTTTTTTTTTCACAAGATAATAAATAATACCAGAACAAACTCACTGCATTAATATGCCACATGTCATGTGCTTAAATCTGATTTCATGGATGACTATTATAAATATTAACTTCACTTGTACGTAAGTCACAGTCACCAGCTGTGATGGAGCACTGGTTCTTACTGTTCCTACTTTAAGAGCATGAAAAATTCTTGAAAGCACACCTGAAGTACACTGTGTTCCCTTTGATAGAGCACAGAGCAATGTCTGTCATTATCGTACCAAAATACTTCTTGTAACACCTTCGGAGCTGCATTATAGCAGTGAATCTTGCAAGTTGGAAAGAGCCCATTAGTCATAGACTCAGACTACTGTCGAATCCAGAATTGTGCAATTGCTGCAAGCAAATAAAATTTTATATATATACTTTTCAATTTAATAGAAACATCTATTTTATTTATTTAATTATTCACTCAGCCAATCATGTTGAAGAAGCACAATGCATATAAATATTCGGTGCTAACTCTAGAGACTGTCAAAATCTATGCCACAATCACAATTTACTTTTTTTAAATTCATTCTTCATTCTTTAACATCATTCTAATGTTTAATGTTGATCTGTATTTTTTGCACTGAGCTGCTGCCACGTGCAGTAATCGGCTGGGGAAGTGTACTTCATAATAGAATGGATGATTAGTGTATGTAAAATAAACAACTAAATATTTGAGACAAAACATATGGGGACACCATATTTAGTCACACACAATATTTCAAACTAAAACGTCTGCATTGTTCTGTAAAATACTGGTTTCAAAATTGCTGCTATTAACATTGGGTGAGGCTTACTTCAGAGAGAATAATAGCACTAAGTCTTTTCATGTAATGCCTAAAAAGGATGGAGATGATTTGCCAAACATATTGGAGAATGTTTCTATGCAGAGTGATTCAATCATCAATGTTACAATCCCACTTTAGCTCATACCATATGTTTTAAATAGACTTTAAAGAGGGTCGAGTGGTCATTGCAAAACACTGATTTTGTTTTCATCACAACCATTTCTGACTTGATTTGAGTTATTATCTGAGTCTTTATTTTTGTTGGAAGCTCCAGCAAAGGCCAAGTTCAAACCTTCTTGCAGAGAAAAACAGGGGAAAACCAGCGGGCTTGAGTTCAAACCTCCTGCTTCTGCTACATGAATACTAAATTAGATGAGTAGCCATAAAAAATAAAATCTTCTGCCTAATATTGTGTAGGTCCCTTGTGTCACCAAACAACTCTGAACCATTAAAGCATGGACCCTGAAGGTGTGCTGTGGTATCTGGCATTAAGGTTTTACTAGCAGATTCTTTAAGCCATGTAAACTGCAAGGTGAGGCATTCATGAATCAGTCCAGCACATCTCACATACTGTATGCTTAATCAGATTGATATCAGGGGAATCTGGAACCCAAGTCAACACCATGAACTCTTTGACTCTTTGTCATGTTCCACAAACCGTTACAAAACATTATTCTGCTGAAAGAGGCAACTGTCATCTAGGAATACTCGGTTTGCAACAATTTTGATAGGTGTTACCTGCATGCGTTCTTCCCATAGTGCATCCCAGAGCCATTGATTGCTCAGGTAAATGAGACACATGCACCATGCTGTATGGTCAAGTTCTGATGTTCATGTGCCTATTGTAGGAGCAGTGTGCAAAGGTCAGTACGGGTACACTGATCAGTCATGCAACAAGCTATCATACTGCCTTTGTTTCCCATGGGGATTAATAAGCCTTGGACAGCCATGACTCTGTCAGTAGTTCAGCGGTTTTCCATCCTTGGAACTTTTTGGTCCATGAACACCCCAAAAAGACCTGCCGTTTGGGAGAGACTGATCACACTGTGGACACTCAGATCCTTTTTCTTGCCCATATCAACAAAATCTTTTAGCTTTAATTTGACAAAGGTGTAACCATTCAACTATTTTCATACAAACAAACCCATTTTGGTGCTGATAAAAATTGGAACTAACATAATTTGTGTGTGTGAGAGAGAGAGAGAGAGAGAGAGTAAGATGGCTTCCTAGGAGACACCCCGCTAAGATATCGGTCCACGGTAACATGATTGCATGACACAATTGCTGCACATTAATCAGCTGTACATTCATGTTGTGAATCTCTATGGACATGGAGAATGGGGAGGACACTGAAGTGCATTGAGCTTTCGGTGATGAAAGATGACTCTTGACATGATGTCCATGTCCTTGGGTCATTCCATTTTTATGGAATCTGGTATTGGTATCTGGTAAGGTAACAGTAAACAGTTTTTTTTGTAATAGTTGTTTGTTGATGGTGGAAGGAAAATCTCATACATTATGCTTTTGTCTGTGTCCCGCTTCCCTGCAGACAGATTTAGCAAGTACGGTATGAAGCCTCACTATGCTTTTTCATTATGTTGTGACTCCACTCATTCTATATTAATGTTTTGACAATTTATAGTTTGTGCTATGTCATCTGTGTGGTCGTATCCTGAGTTTGACCAAAATCTCCCAGAAACAAATATCTAAGAGAACACAATATGCTAAACATCCTTTTTAAAAGATTCAATAATTACGACATCATGCAGTAAAACTGTTGTTCTTTTATTTGCATCACTGCTTCATATTGGTATAAATATTTTTCTCTACAGAGAATATAGAGGTTGATAATAGTTGCTCAGTTTTAACCTCGAAGGAACAGCAGAATGAACGCTTTCCATCTGCTATCATGTCATCTGTTGGCCATGGACCGGCATGCTGAGAGTGACCTTGCTCACATGAGACAAGAATCAGTATGCAGTGATAAAATGTCAACTCAGTATATTAACACAGCCAATAGTGTTTTTGGGATACAGTGCCACCTACTGGACGGTAATATAACACACCTGATGCAGTTCCTTGCAGTTCTAAATGATGGCCAAAAACGAAAACAAAAAGCTCTCGAAAGAACAATAAGAAATAACCATAACTTCCATAGACATAAATGAGTTATGTAGAAAAAAAAATACAGTGTAGTGTTTATGTAATATGCAGAAGTACTACATATAGGAGAAGTGTTATTTATTTGAAGGCAATACAGTCATGCATAGTACTTTCATCAGTGTTGTTCAACACAATTTCATTTCAAGTACAATCAAATACCAGGACTATTTAATATCTATTCATTGCATTTCTAATAAATAAGATATTTTCTGTATTGAGCACCGTCATAAATAACATAGCAGCATTTAAATATTGAACGAGAGTCCCAGAGTTTCAGAAAACATATTATATATGTTTTAGTCACTTTACCCTGCAGCAAAAATACAATTGATTATATTTAAAGCTTAAATTGTGTCATAAATAGGTTGTCGTGTACATTGTTTTTTTATCAGTGCATACACAGTCATAAATAAGTCATAGCCTTATAAAATATTAACGTGTACATATAGAAGAGAGATCATACATGGTTTGTTTTGGTACATTTACTCATTTTCAAGAAGAAAAAAACCCCTGACAATTCAATCGTTGATAAAATCTGATTATCCAGTCTCACTTGAGGTATGGGTTACTGTTCCTTTAAAATTACCTGCCTTTCCCCCCCTACAAACAGTCACAAGCTGCTATCAGCAGAATTAACAAACTTTAAGATGCCTCAAGCCCTCTTTTTAGATTTGCACAGACACTGACACAACCATTAAACAGGAAATTAAATTATAGACAGGTACCAATAACTTGTCATTTATTCAATCAGAAAGTATTTTAAAAAATAATAAAATAGTGTCTGCTAGAAAAATCCAATGTCTTTCCAAATTACCTGATTGCACTTTTAATAAAAGGAATACAACAGAGACAATATTATTGCTACTATTTCATATATAAGATATTTCAGATATTGCAAGGCCAGCAAGAACAACAAAAATGTAAAATACATAATATAATACACAATATAATTGTCTGTCAGTCATCAGGAATTTGTTGGATAATGTATTGAGATTCCTGTAGCTGTAAGTGGTCCTGTTGTGTGGAATTAGATAATCCCTTGGTGGTACATTTCTCAAACTCTGCAGTGATCTCAGCTATAGTTTTCCCTTTTGTCTCGGGTAAAGCAAGACCAATGAATATAGATGAGATCACACACACACCACAAAAAGGAATGAAACAAAAGTTGCCCAGGCTGTTGACTATGAAAGGAAAGGTCATTCCCACAAAAAAGAGGTTGAGCCACATCATGGAGCCGGCCATCATGTAAGCTGCAGGTCGATCCATCTGGTTGAAGAGCTCGGTGGGCAGTATCCCGGTTACGCCTGCAGGACCCATGCCAAAGCTTAGGATGTAAGCAAAGACACATACCATGCTCAGGTAGGGCATGCCAACCACTTTGTCCTCTAGAACCAGAGACACCGTGAACACGACGGCCCAGCCAGCCATGAGAACATAACCACCAGCAAGGAGTAAGCGGCGTCCTAGTCTTTCAACCAGCAAGTTAGACATTATAGCTGCAGTGAATTCACAAGCACCTGTGCCAATGGTGACATACTGGATCTTATCCATGGGTATTTCTGCCTCTTGAAATATGTATGAGGCGTAGAAGTAGATTGAGTCGTTCCCGCAGAGCATCATGGAGCTGCTGGCTACAGCGATGACGCACAGCTGACGCCGAAGACTACGATCAGATAGTAGTTCCCACAGTGATTTGGCTCGAGCTTCACCGACTGCTTTCTGCTCTTCTAGGATTTCCTCCATCTCAGAATCAGACACATTACTTCCTCTCAGGCGGGTAAGAGCACGACTGCAGGCCTCCCTATCACCCCTGTCAATGAGCAGGTAACGAGGGCTCTCTGGGAACAAGGGCAGAGTGAGCATCTGGAGAAGGCCGGGAACAGCGTTGCTGGCTAAAAGATACGGCCAGAGAGTCTCGCTTCCCAACAGTCCAGTCAAACTTGTCACCTGGCCCAACAGGATTCCCATCGCTGTGAAAACAGCAGAGGAAAATGCAACAGCACCCCTCATGGTCTTAGGAGCACTCTCGCCGAAATACATAGGCTGGACATTCATGCTCACTCCTGAATTAACTCCTACAAGCAAACGAGCAATGATGATCATCTCAAAGGATCTGAATGAGCGACTGCTCACGGCCATGAGACTACTAACCAAAAGAAAAGCGTTATTTAGCAGCAGAGTCTGCTTGCGTCCAAAGCGAATAGCCATTGGTCCAGCAAGCAGTGACCCAAACAGTCCACCAAGGGAAAAGGCAGAAACTATGAGAGTCCAGATAAGAACAACCTGATTAGAGTTCAGAGCTGTGGCCCACCTCTCCACACAAGTCTCATTAATAAACTTCTGAATGTAGATAGTGGGTGCATTAACTATGGCGAGATTATATCCATACTGAAAGGTTCCTCCAATAGCAGCAGAGCACACAGTCAGTGCAAGAGTTAAAGTGCAGCGCTTTTCGTGCTCCATTAATCTATTGACTTTTAATAATGACACACTTCTATATTACCAAGAGATCACTTACAAGCACAAGTCTCCTACTGAGACATATGGAATGAAAAACCACCTGACATTCAACCGGCTTCCCCGAATGACTGTGACGAAAGATCCGCTCCTATGAAATACTAATATTTTCAAAATAAAAGACCATTCACAAAGCGCCATATGCTTCTCTAATGTTTTGGTGTCGTTGAGGAGACACGCTATTACATACGTAAAAAAAATACGTTTCGTTTATGATTCAATAAAACGCTTTTACGATTTTGTTTACGTACGTTTAATTAAAAAAAAAGTTGCTGGCAGCGGTGGGATTCGAACCCACGCCCCCGAAGAGACTGGAGCCTTAATCCAGCGCCTTAGACCGCTCGGCCACGCTACCACACATGAATGTGGTCTAAAACTATTATTAGGACCTGGTAAGAGCAGTAAAACATAAGTAGATATACTTGTGGTCCGTCTATGAAGCGATTACAGTAAAATGACCATGAATATTCTCTGATATTATAACGCCTTTGTGTCACAGTGCGGATAATTGTCTCCCAGTCAAATATCTGAGCTCCTGTATGGGTTCTGATGACTAGCAAGAAGGCCGAAACAGAATTATATGCATAAAATTTTACTTAAATGGCAAGTAAAAAAAAAGGCAAGTAAAATTAACCCAATATGATAGTCAATACAAATAGGTGTACCTAATAAATTGGCAAAAACGTAACAAGCGTCAAAATAATTAAACTAAAAATGTTCACTATTCATCTGTTGCAGCAGATTTGGTCAGGGCCTCTTAATCTCAAGCCACCTCAGGAAATGTCCAGCTTTTATACACCACAATATATACACATTACATACTTTAGGAAAATATAGACTTAAACTCAACTTTTGTATTAATATTTTAATACTAAATGTATTATGTGTTATATAGATGATATTGTTAACATATTAATATAATGTACATAATACTATGGGTATGATTCAGGAGTATCTACTTTAAAGCTGATCTTTAAAGTTGGTATTAAATATTTGTTTTAATTGGGTTTATTAAATACATTATACTCCTTACCAGCTAGCATAACAGAGGTGTAACTTTCAGCAAGAGTAAAGGCTACAAGCTACATTTAAATTCAGTTTTTCTCGATGTCAAATTGCAAATTAAGCATGTCTGATTAATTAGCTCAAATGTGTCCTCACCTGGGTCCTAATGGAACATGATTGGACATTTCTTCAGTTTCCATGCACAACTTTCTCAGTGATTAACTTTTTTTTTTTTTACCTTCAGCATGCTATTAGTCTGGCGTCTGTTGAAACGAACATGTTTCTTAGCCATGGTAATGTAGCGGCATGTACTCTCTAGTGACTCATGTAGATCAGTAATAATTGTCACCAAGACTAAAAAGGACAAGCGACAAACTACAAGAAACACAAATTATCATTTGCGAGTGTGAACGTATGGTGAGGGTCTGACCACAAATGACACATACAACCTAAAATTATATAAAGCACATTTATACAATTACTTTTATACATGACTATGAATTTACACACTACACATACACACAAGAAATAAATAGGCACCTATAGATTTATTGCACTAGACTTTGTTGGCTCAGTTTTGTTTGTTCATTCTTTTTTAATTGGAATAGACACATCACTAGAATTAAAAATTTTAGACTTTCTTTGAACAAGGCTTGAATGTTCGTCAGTCTGATGGTGAGCTGTGCCAGTGACACAAAGCCGGGAATTATGAATTAGGTCTTTATACTGTGAGCGTTAGACAACAGATTCATGATCTTCTTAAGCTGGACATCCTGAGAGGTGTCTTCATGCTGTTTGAAGATCTGTTGTGCACCATCCTTTGTTGCAAATTGTTGCTCTTAAAACATGATTAAAGTATTAAAAACTAATCCTCAAAACTTAGACACGTTTTGGTGCAAATATTTATCCATTAAACTATGGGTATCTACTTACTTCATGCGCGTCAGTGCAACTTAAATAATAATAATAATACATTTAGTCATTTGTATTCATCAAGATTTCTCCCGGCTCTCGTCTTTGGCTTCATCCAGCAAGTCTTTAAAGCCAAGTTTCTCTAGAGGCTCCTTCGCCATGAGCTGCCTACAGAAAAACATACACACTAGTCTGTAAGTAAATACAAGACTTGTAGACATTTTATTTATAATGGATGGACATCCATCCTGCCAGCTTACTTGTCCATTCTGCACTCCAGGTACTCTCTGGACTGTAATCTGCACAGAGTGTTGTCAAATCTGTTGTTTCGGAGACAGCGCATGAATTTCTCTTTGAACTCTTTGCATTCACCTGAACACACACACAAATCAAACACTATGTTATAACACAGGATAAATATTTGCAGATGACAGAAGTATTGACGTAATGGACCCCGTTTCATACCTAAGTCGTATGGTTTATATTTACACACATGACTGAGCTTACCGAAATGGTCTAAAGGAAATGATCCTTTGTCAGGAGGTCGTGGTTTGAATGATTTTGTGCTAAAATTCATTGCCGTCGACATTGTTAATTATTATTTTCCTTTTTTCTACCAGAACTCTAGCTGACCTGTAAGTTCAGTGCGTTTCTTCGACAAAAACTCAACCGAAGCCCCCAAAACAATCTCTTCCGCTTCCGGGTTTTACGCTTCAAAATAAAAGTCACTATGTTCTTTTTTCCCAAAACTTTTTTAAAATTAATAATAACAAGAATTACAATTACAAAATTGAAAGAATAAAATGTATAACATACAAGATTCAGTTGTGAAAAGTAAACTATACAATTACATATATACAGTGAAAAGAACAAAAAATAAATAGAAGAAATACTGTATAAGCAAACTTAATGCAAATGTGTAAATAATAATAATAATAATAGACAGAATAAACCAACCAACAAATAAATAAATAACTACAAAGAAAAGGCACCATATTCTTATGATTTTGTTATACATGTTGTCTACGTTGTACTGTCAATGGACCAAATGATCATGTTACCTCATATACCGAGGGGCCCAAATTAATGTATTGAGAGTTTGACATGAAAAATACAGTATATGCTGCTCTTCTGACGGTTAGATGAGAGCATCAACGACACACATTTTGGTGCAAATATTTGTCAGTGGCTACTGACATCTTGAAAGGAAACTAATACTAATAATACTACACATTTATAATCTGAATCAACTCAGCATAACAAAATAGTTTTTTTTCAGTCATAGTAAAAATTATTTGAATTTATTTGATTAAAGGTTTCCCCACTAGAAAAAGCCCTTGTCCAGAACAAGAGTTCACATTTTCGAATAATTTGAAAATTGATTAAAATATATGAAGAGGAAACACTTATTGCGTACTAAGTAAAATAAATACATGTTAATTAATGAATGGCTTGTGTCCTGAATTTCTGTCAACACTGTCAGACATTTCTAAAATATCAACAATAAAGTCAGACATTCTTCTGGTCAACTGAAACTCCAAGGACCCCTTTATGACTCTCTGTTTGTTCTATAACCTGTGTAATTGCTCAGGTTCTTGTAATCATTGCTTATATTTCAAAGATTTGAACTGATACTGCTGTGGTCACAAGCAATACATGTCCACATGTATGTCTTAAATTATATTATTTCTGGGGTAATTTTTTTGTAAAATGAATTAATTTCACGCACATTAAATATAAATCTAGCAAATAATGCAAAAACAAACTGTATCCCACATACATTTCAGAATTGAACTCGCATAATGTGCAATTTTGTCAACACCATCAGATGTCAACACCGTCAGGAAATTCATTTGACTGTGATAACTTATCGTGTGACAGTGTTGACAAGTACGTCCAAAGTAGGTTTTATTTCACTACTTTTACTTACACTAGTACAAATACTTTTTACATTTTCTTTTACTTTCTTGTTCAAATTAATGTCCTTTGTTTAAATGTTTTTGTTTAAACATTGCTTTTAAAGGGTACACACATACATGCTCATTCACACATTATAGGCAATTTGACTTAGAACTGTGGGAGGAAACCCACCAAACATGGAGCACACAGAAATACAATGCACACAGACCCGAGGTATCGAACACAGACCCTGGAATTGCTAGGCGACAATGCTAACCATAGTTCATAGTTCAAAAATATGAAAGCTAGATTTGAAAAGAGTTTGATGCCAAAACATGTTTACTTTAAAAGTGTTTTAAAGATGTTCAAGTTGATTCCAAAGTGTTAAATGCTGCACAACAAAATGTATCTGTAAGCCATTGATATCTTTCAAAGATCTCTTCTCTTATAACTTTCTAGAGGCTACCCGCGGCTCCGAATAAAGATAATTTAAATACATCTTTTAATGTCTGATGGTGTCGACAAAAACTCTGTAATGCACAAAAAATTTTGTCATTTGACAAAAATGTTACAACTGCGAGGTTGTTCCAAAACAGGGTTTGGTAACCCACACCTCACTGATCAACAATATATATTAAGCTTTTAGAAATAATAAATTATTTTTTTTTTCAAATGAAAAACGTGTTTAATCGCATACATATTTAAACAATTATTAAACTGTTAGTGAAAACTATTTGTACAACATGCCAAATTCAACCCAAAACATGCAGTATAACTGGAAAAAAAAAAAAAACTGGAAGTGTTTTAAGTAAGCATATTTTTCAGGAGCACTTCCAAAAATTTTTTCCGAAAGTCATACTTAGTTACGTGACTAGGGATCATTCTAATATTTGGGAGAAAAACATCACTGAAAGTGTTGAAAAGAAAAAGACAAGCAAACGTTAACAGATTCTGATGATGGTAAGGTTAAAAATAACTTTACCATCATCGGAATCTGTTAACGTTTGCTTGTCTTTTTCACGCTTTGAATAAAATTGCATAGATCGACATTTGGCACTACTTTAAGTTTCATCAAAAACTAGTCATGCACATTTCAAAACAAAAATGTAATTTTACTTGTATGGTAGTATAACAGTGCTAAAATGGCTATACTTAACAGCATTAAATTAAGGCTATACATTTTAATATAACCTTTTTGGGGTAGATGTATACAGTAATAACATCCCTATTTGATGTTTACTTTAGCCTTTAAACTAAGTAATTTTGTCTCTTCTTAGAAGCAGCTCAGCAGTGGAGCAATTACAGCACTAACTACATACAGTAGCTTTGTTGATTTATACACTTTTGATAGTATGTGTACTGTATGTATTTTAAGGCAGGCATCTTTAATTGTCTTCACTGAGGTCTGCTGTGGTCACCTCACAGCTCCAGGGTTGGGGGTTCGAATCTTTCCACCAGTCTGTGTGCATGGAGTTTGCATATTCTTTCTGTGCGATTCTTCTGGATACCCTGGTTTCCCTCCACAGTCCAATTGCCTAATTGATGTTTCCAAATTGCCTATGGTTTATGACTGGGTGTGTGTTTGTGTGTGTGCACTGTCATGGGTTATCTGGAATAGGCTCCACGCCCCCAGGACCCTACATAATTGCCGCATAAATGGATGAATGAATTAATTAATGAATTTCATACTTTTTCACCATTTTTAGTTACATTTAATGTTGTGTAATATCTCAGAGACAAGTTCTCTCTTTTAAACTTAATAAGACTGACTATAAGATAATAATATAATTATCATATCATATTAGTATGGGTGCATTTATATGTACAAACTTGATATCTGAATTACAGCCAGCACTGCTCTTATTGAAAAGTTACAAACACCTTCTGATCAATTCAACCACACAACGGTACAATTCTACAAGTTTTTATAACTGTTTGATTGTTAAATGTTGTTAAACACGTTTTTAAATGCATACATGTAGGAAATAAGCGCAACCTGACAACTTTTATGATAGCTGAAAGTCGGTGGATTTAAATTCAATATGATATGCTCATGTTACATTTTTCATGAACATGGAATGCTGCCCATTTAATGTAATTATGTTTTGCTTTCACACCTTGACTTGTAATGAAATATTGCTTTTAAAACCACACTGGCATAGACTTGGCTTTATTCTGGGCCAAATCTGAATAGAAGGTTCACGGTGTAATGAAAATAAATACATTCATTTTTTTCCGAAGACAGCTTGAAAGAATAAAACCTTTATTTATATGTACAATTTAAAAGCAGTATATACAGGAGTTCAATAAATTAGGTATATAGGAGGAAGTTCTCAGTGTTTTGGTGCCTGGCAGGTCCAGCTGACTGAATCGGGATTGTACACGAACTCCGTCCTAAAGAAAAATAAAATACGTTATCTCTGACATAAAGTATGTTATCTTTCATCTGCATTATATACTTACAATTTTGCAAGACATTTGCAGAGATGAAATTTAAAGAAATTTTAATTATGGGTAATAAAACTTACTCTCTTTTTTGTGGCTGACCATTCCCACGACACAGCAGGCCCTCATCGCATGGACAGATCTGGTTGATGCTAAATGCCAGTCCGCCGTCTGGTACATAGCAGCTCTGTCCCAGTGCCAGTCGACGCTTACACACGCTCTCGCCATGATGACGAGCGCAGCACATCGAAGCCCCACAGTCCTTATCCACTTTACACCGGGAACCTGAGATGATCACAGATTAGGTACGGATGCACAGGCTAAATTCCTGTTTATCATGCACTGACTTTTAATCGACTTCACTGAGCATAATATTGATCTTACCTTCCTGTCCTTCCGGAATACTCCGGATGCATCTGCCGAACATGCAGCTGAGTCCTCGCACACACTGGGCATCTCGTCGGCAGTATTTTCCTTCTTGTCTTAGAGGAACACACAGGCCAAAGTGGCGGTCACAGGAGAAACCCTTTCCACAGGCACGATCATGGTCACAGGCCACCTACAACCAGGTGCAAAGTTTTAAAGCCAAGTTTTTCTTTTTTTTACATTTTTTTTTTTTTTAATGAACATCTTTAGTGAACGTCTGAACTCACATTACTAAAGATGTTTTGACATAAGTCATATTGAATAAGTCTTATTCTTCATCTGAATCTTTTCTTTACTGTAATATAAGCATGGTCTAGTTCTTGTCATAAAATGTAATGGTGTTTAAGTTTCAAAAACAAACATTGGATAAGTAATTACAGCATCATTGATCATCATTCTTAACACACACACGATAAAACACACAACTCACCATATCACCCTTCTGAGATATCTCTGTCTCTCTTTCTCTCAGCCCTTTTTCTGGTGGACTGTATGGCATTGATAGCATCCAGGCCCAGATCCTTGCTTGAACAGCTGACACACACATACACACAAACAGGACGTGCAGAAACCTCGCTGCAGTTTTCATGTTCAATGCTCACACTGATCCAAAACAAAACGTCTTAACAATAGCTAGAAATGCCTGGTCGTTGTTAGTGTCACCAGCTGACAGTCAGTCCCATCTGTGAAGCCCTCTCTGCATAGCATCACAGTGGTCCACCAGCACCTTATATACCCAGATGCAGCTACTCTTGTGCTTGTGTTTGTTAAAGCCGTAGGATAGGAGGAGACAATTAGTAGTTACGGGATTAGCAAAATTGCTTGCACCGCCCCTCGACACCCCATGCTTAGGTAACCGTGGTGAAGTTTTCAGTTGCAGAGGTGAAAGGAGGTGGGGGAGAGGGCTGAGCTCGTCTGTGCTAATAGACAGATAACAGGCTCTGTCAATGGGGTGAAGCAAGCAGCTCATCTCCATTTACAGGCATACATAGGGTGAGGCTCTGAATGGCAGACAAACAGAACATAGAGACCTGCGTCATAGAGAGGTATGCAGAGGGTTGCTTGCTGTTGACCTGAGCCCCTGCCTCTGGACAAACAGTCCCCCTTAACATTAACACAGACCCCCTATACACGACCCCCCCCCCCCCCCCCCCCCAGCCCCATGCTGAGAGTAATTTGCAGAAGCACTTTGCACAGACGACTCTGGCGATCTCAGTAAACATAATTATCATCAGCGATCTGCAGTCTGCATCAGCACTGACAGGCAATGGAAATTGACAGCAGGCATCTGTTTTTTTTTAACTCAACCATTTTTATTCAGTATATCTGTATTACTGTATTGTATTTATACAACCATAAGATTACCTTACTTGCAAAGTCTAATCATCTATTTAGATGTACAGTAGCAGTTATAAAAGTGTTAAATATAACATAGATTGTATGCTGCATAGCCTAAGAAATCATATTAAAGCAGTTTATGTATACATCAATACATCAGCTGTAGCATATGTTTTGAATGCGCAGCATATGTTCTGCATCTCTCTCTCGCTCTCTCTCTCTTACAATTCTGTAAAAAATGTTAACCTCCAATTCTTTAACAAATGCCAAGGATTCTATTTACTTCCTGCTTTATATCTTCCAGATTACTATGTAAGGGCTTGCATATTATCTTTGCTGTTATTGGCACTTGAACCTACATTTTAGGCCAGTCAAAAATAAATCTTGTAAATGCTATGAAAACATCCTGGAAAAAGCCAAAAAATATGGCATTTTTCAGCTTTAAATTACTGACTTCTCTTCCTTTTCTGTAGTCTCATGCCGAACAAACCTAAACCAACATCTCTACCATATAAATAGCTATAAAAAGCAGGCACAACTGCAAGAAACCTTTAGCAGCAATGCAGTAGACATATCTTTGCTCTGACAGGACTTAATGATAACATTACGAGTCAGTGAGTGGATAAGATCTAATTCCCCAGGTTGGCTGGATCATTGTGGTGGAAAACAGACACATTGTTTCCCATGTACGCAGCTCTTGTCTGCTGTCTGATTGTCTGCCATACTGGTGTCTCATTAGGGGACAATTAAATGTCCTTATCAATTAATGATGGCTAAACTGATAAGGAAAGAGATAGTAGAGATAGGCGATGGAGAACCTGGATGCCGTAATATGTAATGCTTTTCTTTTGTTATTTTGTTTTGCCTAAGAACATTAGAAACTGAGGTGCTGCAAATCAACTCATGTTTGGTTTGTTCCTTTTTGCCAACATTCCAAGTGTGTAAACAGACCATAGGAGCATATCCTGCTCTCTTTAAGCCGAACATGACGTTCAGTGATGGAGTACACTTTCTGAGCAGATGTATAAAGGGCTGCGAGGTGCAGGCAGCAGGCTGTAACTAATCCAACACAGACTGTTTATTTGGATGCACCAATACAGCTTTTCAACTACAGAACAATATATTGGTGTTAAGTGCTTGTGGGACTAAAATGGAGATTATGTCTGCACTAGCCAACGGACTTTCTCCGTCTGGCTTCTATGTGTTTGTAATGTTATTTGTGCCAAAATCCACTCATACTCAGAATCTCATATTGATTCATAATCTGAAGAGGCAACAACAGGAAATTAATGACATGTCATCAGGGTCTGTTTGGAGTACATTAATGAAAATCGCAAAGAACAATGACTTGTTTTCACTGACATATCATCTGCAAATTGAACTAACATTATCATGAATCAAACTGGAAAATTAACATTTGTCATAGGCAGCAGACAGTAGAATTTTAAACGTGTGTTAATTTCTATTAAATTATTCTTACAGTACATAGCAGAAGTAAGGCTTGTCAAAACAAAGGACTTTACTTAAGATTCCTACCACTAGCTAAATTACCTAGATCAGTGTTTCCCAAAGTGTGGGCCATGAGAAAAGAAAAACACAGGCATTTAAGGCTACTACAGTTTGGCCATAAGACATAATTTATAACAAATATAAATATTCACATTCACATATAAGTATTATATGGTTGAGTATTTACATTTAAAAATAACCTGAACTAATACAACAAATTGTGGGATTTAAACAACATAATATAATAAATATTAAATTGTGATTAAAGTTGTCATTTAAAACTGGCCTAATATAATAATTAATAATTTAGCACACGTGTACAGCTGTAGTGTATACAGTACCATCAAAATATGCACTTTAAACCTGCATTTTCTGCTACAAGGTACAGTATCTTAATACGTAGTAAACACACACACACGCACACACGCACACACACACACACACATACACACACACAGTGTGTAATAATGTGTTGGCCATGACTACAGGGGGTGACTCACTCAGATAACACCATTATTAGCGTTACTTTAGCAATCACCCATTAACTTGTAGAATTAGCCACTGGAACACTTTCTAATGATGAGAAGGCGGTGTGTATTGTATGCTTGTCCTGCATGGGTTTGTGGATGAATGTAATTTTATTTAATGGGATTTAATGTTATTCTTGTTGTCACCGGCACCAAAACATAATTTTATTTGAAATAACAATCTCACAGAAGTTCACAGAAGAGTGTTTTGATTTTCGCCTCTCATGTAAGTACTTCTCGTTATTTTGAACGCACTGTCTCACCCCTTTATGTATGCACAGCACGAGTCTGACTAAGGAGCCCATTAAAAACCCTTATCAGTAAATGATGACTGAACTGATAATGAGGTTAAGACGCTGGAATCAGGCTAGAAAAATGTGGGGGGGAAGGGGGTGGTGGTCAGAGTGGTAATGATAGTGGGTGTTTGTACTGTATCAGTCTGCATGACTGCCTTAAACCAATACTAAGCAATCAATAATTTACATATAAAACAATCTCATACGATCATGTTAAAATCTGTAAATGCCCTAACATATGCATCATCCACACTAGAATAATATAAGACTAATATGCTAGTTTCCAAATTCAATTCGGTTCAATTGTAGCTATATAGTGTGTTTAACAATGGACATTGTCACAAAACAGCTTTATTTTAAACTTAAACTTAAATAGTTTATCCTATTCGAGCAAGCCGGAGGTAGTGGTGGCAAGGAAAAAACCCTGATATGATCCTGATATGAGGAGGAAACTTGAGAGGAACCAGAATCAAAAAGGGAACCCATACCATCAGCCCGCAGTTTATTTGGGATGAACTACATTATTTTCTTCAAATTTATCATTTAAAATGCATTGATGGAGTTTTTGTACTGTTTAATATATAATACATTATATCATGTATTTAAAAATTTTTTTTTTATAAATTTGGAGGAAATAATGTAGTTCATTATTTTGGAAGTATGGGTTCCCTTTTTGATTCTGGTTCCTCTCAAGGTTTCTTCCTATGTGTGATTGCGTGCGTGCGTGCATGCGTGTGTGTGTGTGTGCGTCTTTGGTTTTGTAAGTTTGTGTGTTGGGTGTGTGCTTTGGTTGTGTATTTGCAGTAAGTAAATTGGGAAAAGATTTGTTGCACACATAAGCTTTTTAAATACACATTTTTTTTAAATCATAAGAAACATTAAAACAGTACAAAAAAACTCCATCAACAGTGCTAAATATTAAAATGTTAAATGCTAAAACCAGTGCTAGAGGTTCTAAAAGAATATATAGTGATTTCCAGAAAAGTTTATATATATATTATATATATATATATAGTATATAGACAATCTTGTGTGTCTGAGGAGAATAATTTGCCAAAACGAGGAAAAGTACAAAAATGTTATAACATTTTGCAGTCAGACTGTTCACATAGACATGAGGCATACAGGTTCTGACGGACCAGGCACATGGGCAGTGAAAGGAGCATGAATTTCATAGGAGACTGAACATATCTGATACTGTACATGTCCCAAAAGTGTAGGAAACCACAGGAAACAGTCCATGTCTAATCCAATATCAACTGTTTATTTTGAAGCACCAATACTGTTATTCCACTATGAAGCTATATATTGATATTAAGTGAACAAGTGTGTGTCAATGTGTGTTACTTATAAAAACTTATAAACTCAGCTAAATCAGATGTATTTTCCTAATGGTTGTCTAAAGGTCTCAGTAATTTTGCATGGAAGCCTACCTTATACAGATTATGCTGAATGTATCAGCCTTCAAAAATGCACTGCCAGGCCAAAAAAATAAAATCACACACTAATAATAAACCCCTTTGCTTTGATAACAGAATCGTTTCAATAAGCTTATGCAATGTCACAACATTTTTTTCTCTCCAAAATCTTGTATTAATTATGAAAGAGTCTGACCGGTGCATAAAGTCTAAACTTCTAATGCCTTTCTTCTTAACCTGTTGCGCCATCTGGAACAGTGTAGATCTGGACTCATCAGACTACATGACCTTTTTTTCCAATGCTCCACAGTCCATTCTTTATGCTCCCTAGCAAATTGAAGCCTCACTGATAAGTGTTTTTCTTAAGCCTACACAGCTTTAGTCCCAATCCCTTGAGTTTTCTTTGCATTGTGCATGTGGAAATGCTCTTACTTTCACTGGTAGCTCATAAAATTAAGAGCATTGTAGGTTTTGTTTTACTTGTCTGTTTGTTTGTTTTTAAATATAGAAAGGGCTTAGGATTGTGCAGTATAGAATGACATATTCTTTTTTTTCCAGCACAACATAGGCAATATGTAACCTGAATATTATTTCCTTTTATCCAACTATACAAATATGTCTGTGCAAAAAATTTTTTTAATGGCTTCCATAAGAAACGAAATAGCACTGATACAGATGATTAAGTGTTTTTCTGGTTGTTTCTATAACCCAAAAAATGATAGTAATACGCTCATTTTTAAAGTTCTACATTTCGTACATTTCATTTGCAACGTTATTCTAGTATGCCGGTAGTTGTAAAACTTACATGTTATAAAAAATAATGATAACTTTCATTCTGCCTGACATATCTGAAAAGCCAAATGCACAGTTTGATGTCTGAAGCCTCCCCTATATATAGTCACAGGGATTTCTATGGCATGAGGTCCCTAATCTAAGGTTAATATGCCTGATAATCTCCCACTGCATAGTTGTCTTCAATGCTGGTTTCCCGATCTTGAAACTTCTTTATCCATCTGTGCACATTATTCTTGTCAGTGTCCAAATTGAATGAACTACATCAGTTAATAAAAAGTTATGCCTACTTTTACATTGCTTTCAGGGCAGCCTTTGTTGCTATTTGTTTGTTTGTTTGTTCATTTGGGTCTTGAATGTCAAATCGTTGAGAAATCACTGTGGTCAAAGAGGAATCCAATCTTTTAGATGTGCTTTTATAGGAAAAGAATCCACTTCATGGTGGTCACAGCGCAACCAGTTTTGTTTTATTCCTTACATACAGCATGCACAATAACTTACTAGAGAAGCAAACAAAGATTAGAAGTAGAGTCCTTGAACATACCATATGGGAACAACAGGCCACATTCTCTACTCAACAGCATAATCCACAACAGACTCTTTGCTTGGAAAAGGCAAATGCAGATGTCAGAGTGTTGAATACTAACAAACTGGTGTGACGTGTAAGTCTCCCTTTGCCAATTTCTCATTTCTGCTTCTCCACAATGCTTACACTTTTACATACACATAGCATTTCATTAGGTGTTGATTGTCACTGCAGGGAGTGAATCACTTGGATAACCAAGCAGTTACTGTTGCATTAGCCATTTACAAATAACTCATAGATTTAGCCATTGTAAAACAGGTTGGATCCATTATGTTAATGGACAGCCAGTGTGTATTGTATGTTTGTTTTGTGTGTGATGAATGTGGATTCATTTAATGGATAAAGCCTCACACATTATGTTTGCTGTCACTGGCACCCGGGCATGCATTCTATTAAAACATTTATTTTTGTAGATTAATGTTTAGATTTTCTGCTTTTATAATAACCTCCGCTCATCTGGGATGGCTTTCGAATAGATTTTGGAATGTAGCTATGGGGATGCATTCATTCAGCTACAACAGTATTAGGGGAGTTTAGGTAAGGTGAGGGTTTCAGGTGAGGAGGCATGGCATGAAGTTGCTGTTCAAGATTAAGACAAAAGGTGTTCAGTGAGGTTGAGGTCAGGGCTCTGTGCAGGTCACTTGCGTTCTCCCACTGTCTTCATAGGGACATAACATTGTGTACTGGAGCATTTTCCTTGTGGAACAGGTTTCACAGGGGTATGGAACAGGGGTATGGAATTTGTAATGTTACAACATACAGACTTCGGGGGAATTCCGACATCTCATATCGGGGGGTAAACAAACTTTTAAAGGCTTCACGTAAGTATACACATTTTTGCCATATAATGTATTATAATTGAACCCCATCCAGTGTGCATTTCCCCGGGATAGGCTTCAGGCCTCCCTCGACCCTGTACAGGATGAGAGGTATAGAAAATGTGTCAGTGAGGGAGGACATGTACTATAATTATTAAATAATGTCCCATATGTTTTTACATGGTATTAAAAAACAAGAACTTGTTGCTGCCGATTTGTCAGAGTTGATTTAATTGTGACACACAAGCAGACAAAAGACAGAACATCATTAGAGACATTTCACTAATGATATTTCTGTGTTCTCTCCTTAATCTCTGTCACTACTGGTCAAAATCACCTCATACCAGCCAGTGTTCTGTTATCTGACTCATATGATGGCCTGTGGTAGATGAAGTATCTTTAGTTTTAACAATGAGTTATGAGGACAAATATTGGTCTTAAAAAACATACGGTATCCAGGATGTGGTTAAATGTTGTTGTACCTTTAAATACCTTGAGTACTGTTTTTTATATGCTTTAGCGGAGCTCTTTAAAGTGTTCTTCATGTACTGTATGCCATTGTGTTGAGTCATTTTATAGCAAATTTGTACTACAGTGCCCAACAACAATGGCTGTATCATTAAACTTACTATTTAAGGAGTAAATCCTGAAAGAATTCACATCTTTAACCTTCCTGAAATCTTTACAGGCCAAATTGCAAATGGCATTACAAGCACATTCCACAATAGCAGTAAAACTTGCAGTCACAGAATCATTAATAACTAAACTCCATCTGGCTTTGGATGACATGTGCTACATCTGATTTGAGTTGTTTCAATTACATTATTTCTAACAAATGATGCAATCATTTGGTTCTCTATTGCTCACTCTGATTTTCCTTTCTATAAAACGTACGACTGGGTTGATTTCTTTTGTTCGTTGTCAAATGACTTCACTATAGATATCAGTTCCAGTGTTTTTTGTTTGGTTGTTTTTTTGTAATTTCTGTATCTTCACATTTGTTGTTCTTCAGTCACTGTGAAATGATTTTATTATCTGTATCTGATGTCCTTGGTAATAGCAGTCTCTCTAATCTAACACCTACAGTGGTGGCCGAAAGTATTAAGACAACATAATGCAGAACAGTGCTCTCTATGAACAAAACAGGTGATGTCACTTGTGCTAATTAGAATCAGCTGATCTAGTTAATGGTTGGAACAAATACATTGCAGACCTTTTTATTTTCTCAATTTTCCACCTGTGCAAAAAAAAAAACTAGGGAACTAGGGAATTCTCAAGTGAATTGCAAACTTCTGTGGCAAATTTCTGTACATGTTCTTCAGCAAGCAATTAAGCAAGCATGAATTGA
Source organism: Clarias magur (assembly GCA_013621035.1). Taxonomy (NCBI): domain Eukaryota; kingdom Metazoa; phylum Chordata; class Actinopteri; order Siluriformes; family Clariidae; genus Clarias; species Clarias magur. The sequence continues at coordinate 918,803 of QNUK01000082.1, read as the reverse complement.
GCAAGTAACACCAGAGTACTATTGACTCTACACCCAGGCAGAGCCAGAGGTGGGTAGTTACGTGTTACATTTACTTAAATAAATTACTTCTTTAAATAGTTTCACTACGTCATACTTTTCACTTTTACTTGAGTAGATTTGTGAAGAAGAAGCGCTACTTTTACTCCACTCCACCCCACTCCACTACTTTTCTACAATTTATTCTACACATGCAGCTGGTAGATATACCACATGACTGTTTCACCAATCAGACGCAGCAACAATAATCACATCACTTCGTTTGACCAATCAGCCGCAATAACAATAACAACATGCAGTCAGACCGGCATTGTGGGGAAAAAAGCCTTTAGCTTCCCTGGCATCCCTGGCATCATATACAAAGCATGTTTCGCTTGCAAAAGAATAGCTTCATACTGCGGTGTCTTCTCTAGCTGCCAAAAGAGACACACACTTTAGCCTTTAGCATATAAAAATTTGACTTACTGTCATGCACACTCGTAACACGACCGGCACTAGGACCCGGAAGTAATACGGTCGGGTTTCAGGAAGCATAAAAGGAAACAAGATGGCGCCTCACATTGCTCAGTCATTGAGTTCTGCCCATGCTATCGCCGACGCCTCGCTCGTCTAAACGTGAGTACTCACTTTCTTGGGTTATCGCTTCTGATTGGGTGTGTGTATTTAGAACGCGGGTTTATTTGTGTAAACTCTTGCTCTCGCTTCGGGAGAGTTTTAAGAATAACTAGCGTGGTTATCCTGCCTGCTCGCGCTACTTCCGCGTTTGGGTTTACCATCCACGCTACAGGGCTAACTGCTAGTCTTCTGATTCATCTCCGGTTAGTTCGTGACAGAATGACTGAGCCATCAGCAGTAAACCCAGCGGAGTTTGCTCACCTCTGCGATGTGGTTGACCGGCATGCTAAGCTGATCGATCAGCTCCGTGGTGAAGTCACATCTCTCCGCACGGAGCTCCAGGGCGTCGCGGTCTTGCGCCGCGAGGTGACGGAGCTGCGACAGGAGAATGCGATCCTCCGCGGGGCGGCCGCTCAGCCGGCTGTTGCCACGCCCATCGCAGCGGCTGCTGCGCCGCCAACCCCCTCCCCACCTTCTGATGTTTTTCTAGTTTTACCGGACAAATGGAATGGCACGGATGGGAAGTGCAGTGTTTTTCTAACTGCATTGGATTTTGTGTTTGAGTTTAATTCCACCAGATACTCCACAGACCGACTGCGCATTGCTCTTCTCGTCTCGTTGCTATCCGGGCAGGCAGCTGAGTGGGCCACGGCGGTTCTTCGTTCAGATTCAGACGTCGCCTACTCCTACACAGAATTCACCCGTCAGCTTAAACTCACCTTTGAGCATCCGGCTGCTGAGGTGGAGACCCACTCTAAGTTATATCATCTGCAGGAGGGGCCTGTCAGCCAAGCATAATCGCCGGGAGCCCCTGCAAGACTCGCCTGCAGACCTAATTGTCATAGGAGACTCAAGACTCCGACGGCCTACTACGGTGGAACTGGCTTCACGTGAGCAAAGACGAAGCTCACGGACAGAGCTCCCTAGCGACCTTTGAGGCTTAATCCAACTCATCTGATCGGCTCACCAACGCCTGCTCGCCGCTTCCAAGCCAGCTCCACCAGCGCCCCATCAATACAGCACTACCGCGACCACATTACCCTTTCCCTCTCCCACGCCTCCATAGTTCCAGAAGTCCACGCCTCATTCACTGCAGCACCCACCAGAACCGTCGGTACTCCACCTCCCGCCGTGGTTGACACAGGAGCCGGGGAACCCATGCAATTAGGGCGCGCCTCCTTAACCGCTGCAGAACGGGAACGCCGTTTCAGAGAGGGGCTCTGCGCGTATTGTGGATCCGCTGCACACCATCGGGCCATCTGTCCTCTGCGGCCGGGAAACGCGCAGCCCCGGTGAGAAATGGGAGTAACTCACCGGGTCCCGTGTTCGTCTCCACCACCCTGACTAGTGATTCCCGTCTCACGGTAAAAGTACATCTCCAGTTTGGCCACAAACGGGTCGGAAGTACCGCGTTCGTCGACTCCGGGGCAGCAGGTAACTTCATTGACTCTTCATATGCCAAAAAACTGGGGATAAAGATCGAGGCGTTATCCCAGCCCGTAACCATTACATCAGTCGACGGTCGGCCTCTTTCCTCCAGTCCCATCTCCTTTCAAACTCAGCCTATCACCCCCATCATCAACCAGCATCGGGAACAGATTCAGTTTTACACCACCACCATTTCATCACCACCCATCATCCTCGGACACCCTTGGCTGTTGCATCATGACCCACTCATATCATGGACCCAAAATCAAATTCTACAATGGGGGCCGACCTGCACCGAGCTCTGCCTACGGGCCGAGGCTGGGACGTGCTCTAGGGAGTCCGAGGCCCCCGATGTCGACACAGACAACATCCCGCTAGACTACCGTGACCTGGCTGAAGTCTTCTGTAAGAGACGCGCTACCCACCTACCTCCTCATCGCTCATACGACCTGGCAATCGATCTTCAGCCAGGTGCGACACCACCCCGCGGCCACCTCTATTCACTATCTAACACCGAGATGCAGGCGATGGAGCAGTATGTTTCCAGCGGACTTCGCCATGGTACCATCCGGCCCTCCTCCTCACCTGCCGCTGCGGGGTTCTTCTTCGTGAAAAAATGCGATGGTAGTCTACGTCCCTGTGTCGATTACCGGGGGCTCAATAATATCACCATAAAAAACCGACACCCACTGCCTCTTACCAACTCTGCCCTGGACGCCCTCTCTGGTGCCACCATCTTCACTAAGTTGGACCTCCGGAGCGCCTACAACTTGGTGCGCATCAGAGAGGGCGATGAGTGGAAGACGGCCTTCATCACCCCTACAGGGCACTACGAGAGTCTGGTCATCCCGTTTGGTCTCTGCAACGCACCTGCCGCTTTTCAACAATTCATCAATGACGTCCTCAGAGACATGTTAGGCCGTTGAGTGTTTGTCTACCTTGACGACATCCTCATCTACTCCCGAACTGTCAACGAACATATCCAGCACGTCAGAGCGGTTCTAAAGAGATTGCTCACCCACCAGCTGTACTGTAAGTTGGAGAAGTGCGCTTTTCACGAGCGCTCCACCACGTTCCTGGGTTTTGTCATCTCGCCCCAGGGTGTGGCCATGGACCCGCAGAAACTGGAAGTTGTGAGTCATTGGCCCCTACCCAAGACTCTTAAACAACTCCAGAGATTTCTCGGGTTTGCCAATTTCTATCGCCGCTTTATCCGGGACTACAGTACCGTTGCAGCGCCACTAACCGCTCTGACCCGCCCATCATCTCACCCCTTCAACCTCACCTCAACTGCCGTCTCTGCCTTCCATGAGCTCTGTCGCCGCTTCACCACTGCTCCCATCCTCCTTCACCCGGATGCTGACAAACCATTCGTTGTGGAGGTGGACGCTTCGGATGTGGGCGCCGGGGCTGTTCTCTCCCAGCGAGGTCCAGACCAAAAACTGCACCCCTGCAGTTTTTTCTCTAAGAAATTTGACGCCACTCAGCAGCGATACGGAGTAGGGGACCGCGAGCTGCTGGCCATAAAGTGGGCCTTGGAGGAATGGCGACACTGGCTCCAGAGAGCCGTTCATCGTCTGGACCGACCACCAAAACCTCATCACTATCCGCACCTTAAAACAACTGAACCCCAGACAGGCGCGGTGGGCACTGTTTTTCGAGAATTATAATTTCCACCTGTCATACCGCCTGGGGTCCAAGAACACCAAAGCCGACGCCCTCTCCCGACAGCACGAGGAAGACGTCCCCCGGGCGGACCCTGCGCCTGTCCTGCCACCCACCAAGATCCCCGCACCGCTCAGTTGGAACCTGGAAACGAGGGTCCGCCAGGCACAAGCTACGGAGACCGAACCAGCAGGTGTGCCGCCTGGCCGACTCTATGTACCCAATGCCATCAGGGCCGAAGTACTCCAGTGGGGACACTCCTCCCCACTTTCTGGACACTCCGGAAAGCGGCGTACCCTACTTTTCGTTCAACGTGCTTTCTGGTGGCCCAATATGAAGAAGGACGTAGACGAGTTCGTCCAGGCGTGCCCAGTGTGTGCCAGGTCCAAGGACAGCAACCGACCATCGCCAGGGGAACTTCAACCACCCCCGGTTCCCCGCCGACCCTGGACACACATTGCCGTTGACTTCATCACGGGCCTGCCGGTTTCCGAAGGAAGAGACACCATCCTCACCATCGCCGACCGGTTCTCCAAAGCTGTTCACCTGGTGGCCCTCTCCGGTCTCCCGTCAGCTAAAAGGACAGCCGAGCTGATATTAGAGCACGTAGTCCGCCTGCATGGGTTCCAAAAGGACATCGTCTCGGACAGGGGGCCCCAGTTCACGTCCCGGTTCTGGAAGGCCTTCTGCCGTCTGATCAATTCCACCTGCAGTCTGTCCTCCGGTTACCATCCACAGACCAACGGTCAGACGGAGCGAACCAACCAACAACTGGAGCGCTACCTGAGATGCTTCATTGCTGATCGCCAGTGCTCCTGGGCCCGCTACCTCATTTGGGCTGAGCTGTCTCACAACCTCCACATGTCTTCTGCCACCAACCTAAGCCCATTTGAGGTATGCTACGGCTTCCAACCTCCGATGTTCGACCATCAAGAACTGGAGGTGGAGGTACCGTCGGCCCAACAGTTGGTTCGCCGGTGTCGACGGCTATGGAGACAAGCAAACGACGCCATTCAACAGGCTAACCGCCGTTACACTCTGCAACATCGCCGTCGACACCCACCGGGACGAATGTACCAAGTAGGTGATAAGGTATGGTTATCAACAAAAAACCTACACCTGCAGACTGAATCAAGAAAGTTGTCACCAAGATTCATCGGACCATACCGCATCAACCTCCGGATTAACCCTGTCACCTACCGGCTCCAGCGGCCTGCGGTGCTCCGGATCCATCCGGTATTCCACACCTCCCAGCTCAAACCCTTCATCACTTCACCAATGGTTCCCCCCCCCCACCCTGCTCCTCCTCCCCGTATGATTGAGGGTGGTCCCGCCACACCGTTCGCCGGATCCTTGACTCACGTCCTCGGGCAGAGGGCTCCAGTACCTGGTGGATTGGGAAGGTTACGGTCCCGAGGAGCGATCTTGATTCCGGCTCGGTTTGTCGGGTTTGCTCGGAAGTAATACGGTCGGGTTTCAGGAAGCATAAAAGGAAACAAGATGGCGCCTCACATTGCTCAGTCATTGAGTTTTGCCCATGCTATCGCCGACGCCTCGCTCGTCTAAACGTGAGTACTCATTTTCTTGGGTTATCGCTTCTGATTGGGTGTGTGTATTTAGAACGCGGGTTTATTTGTGTAAACTCTTGCTCTCGCTTCGGGAGAGTTCTAATAATAACCAGTGTGGTTATCCTGCCTGCTCGCGCTACTTCCGCGTTTGGGTTTACCATCCACGCTACAGGGCTAACTGCTAGTCTTCTGATTCATCTCCGGTTAGTTTGTGACAGTGTCTGAGTCCCGAACATTAATAGGAAGACTATTCCATAACTTTGGGGCTTTGTAAGAAAAAGCTCTGCCTCCTGCTGTAGTTTTAATAATATGTGGTACTGACAGGCAGCCTGCATTCTTTGATCGAAGTAGGCGTGGCGGATCGTAAGACACTAGCATTTCACTCAAATACTGTGGCGCGAGACCATTTAGTGCTTTAAATGTCAAAAATAGTATCTTAAAATCGATACGAAATTTCACAGGGAGCCAATACAGTGTAGATAAGATAGCGGTGATGTGCTCATATCGTCTGGTTCTAGTGAGGACCCTCCTGCTGCATTCTGCACCAACTGAAGCTTGTTTATACACCTAGTTGAACAACCAGACAGTAAGGCGTTACAATAGTCCAACCTAGAGGTGATAAAAGCATGAACTAGTTTTTCTGCATCATTTAGTGACAATATGTTTCTTATCTTGGCAATATTTCTAAGGTGAAAGAAAGCTATCCTGGTAATATTATCTACATGTGCTTCAAACGAAAGGCTGGAATCTATAATCACACCAAGGTCTTTTACTGTTGTATTTGATGGAACAGAAAGGCCATCTAAAGTTACAGTGTGATCAGAAAACTTACTTCTAGCTACTTGTGGTCCTATGACTAGAACTTCTGTCTTATCAGGATTAAGCAGAAGAAAAATAATTAACATCCAATCTCTTATGTCCCGCACCTCCTGCTCAATTTTATCAAACTGATTTTTCTCATCTGGTATTGCTGAGACATATAATTGTGTGTCATCAGCATAACAATGAAAACTAATACCATGTTTACGAATTATGTTGCCCAGAGGAAGCATGTAAAGGGAAAAAAGCAGTGGGCCTAAAATTGAACCCTGTGAAACACCAAACTCCACTTGAGAACATGAGGAATGGTCACCATCTAAATCTACAAACTGATAACGATCAGTCAAGTAGGATCTGAGCCACAAGAGGGCAGTTCCCTTAATTCCTACTACCTTTTCTAATCTGTGAAGGAGCATACTATGATCAATGGTGTCAAAAGCTGCACTGAGGTCCAGTAACACAAGTATAGTGATGCAACCCTGATCAAAGACCAATAGGAGGTCGTTTACTACTTTAACAAGTGCTGTCTCTGTGCTGTGATGAGGCCTAAATCCTGACTGATGCAGTTCATTTATGCTATTTCTGTGTAGATGTGAACATAGCTGCTGTGATACTACCTTTTCCAGAATCTTGGACATAAACGTTTGATATCGGCCTGTAATTAGAAAGCTGACAGGGGTCAAGGTCAGGTTTCTTGATTAGCGGTTTAATAAAATTAACATCTATTCATGTCATGTCTATGTGAAAAAGCTTATGATATACAACTGCTCCTTGTAACATTCACCAATAGTAAGTTTCTAACAAAAAACTACATTTGCAAACCATGTATGTTCTTAAAAGGTTATTTTATTTTTAATCTGTGATAGCATAATATATGAGAAAATATGAGATATGAGAAAAGCAAAGCTTATTATCAAGAGAGCTTTTAGTATATTTACATTTTAACTCATGTTCAAATAAAACGCTAAAGTGAACCTTGAACTCTGGTATTCCTGTGAGCTTTAAACACCACGTTACACATTTTATTATAGTTATATAGTTCCAAGACAATGCAGTTATCAGATTAATGACAAGATAAAGTATTACTGTTACCACACGAAAGTCTTTTTTTTTTTTTTTAAGAATACAGGATCTATTAATAAACAACATATCACTTTTTTTTTTTACATTTATTCTTGTGGAATGTTCATGAAACAAGTTATTTTCTCTTATCGCTTATTCTTAACAGCACCATCCTCTTTTTTTCTATCTTTTAAACTTAAGTACATGGCTTGGCATGTTACCAAAACAATTATCAAGGGAAATGTGGTGTAAAACATATTAATTGTTGACATTACAATCTTACTGTATTCATTAATTCATTAGTTTTCCTATAAATGCTCATTGATGATTGGTGAGGACATATTGGTTAATTGGTTGTGTGCAGATCCAGTATGGTGACCCCTGGATGGGAGCAGCCAAAAACAACAGTATACAAAATGATAGTTCTTGCCAGGGATGTAGCCAAAACGTTTACAATGTGTAATTAGAATCAATTACTTTATTGGGGTGGCAGTCTTTGGTGTTGCAAAAATAATAATCCATGTCCAAAGAAAATATTATATCTATCTTAAAATGCTATATCTATCAACAAGTTACGTATTTTGAAATGAAATATCATTATTATATATTACATATAGTAAAGTAAAGCCTTTATCTTGTCACATATACATTACAGCACAGTGAAATTCCTTCTTCGCATATCCCAGTGTAACTGGGGTCAGAGCGCAGGGTTAGCCATGGTACAGTGCCTCTGGAGCAGTTAGGGTTAAGGGCCTTGCTCAAGGGCCCAACAATGGCAACCTGGCTGAGCTGGGAATCAAACCGCCAATCTTCCGATCAGTAACTCAGTGCCTTAGCCCTCTGAGCCACCACTGCCCCTAATATATAGCATATATTATCTAATTGTAGATGAAAAACTGAAAAACTAAATCCAGCTTTCTACCTCCAGATACTTAATACTAATACTGTACCAAAAAAAACTTGAGACACCTTGGGGACACGACAGGGCACAATTTGGAAACACAAACAGGCTACAACATGTCTTTGGATGTGAGGATTTGAAGAAAACCCACAAAGCAAGGAGAACATAAGAGAGCCCTAGAGAGCAACCATGCCCCAATCAGACCCTCCTCCCAGTTGAACTCCAAAATATCTACTTTGTACAAAGCCCCCAAGGTCCCACAGGGTGTGATTATTTTATCTTGTGCAAGTTATGATCCTATAGGAACAATTTATTATCTTTTGTGAACAAATAATTAATCAAGTTTAAATTAAGTTTAAAGGTGTGCTATGTTTATGCCTGGAAACAACTGGGCGATTTGCTTTTACACTAACAGTTTAAAGTTTGGCCACACCTTCACCTTCAGTGTTTTTTTCTTAATTTTTATTATTTTTAAATTTTGTATATTAATACTGAAGACATCCAAACTATGAAAGAACACCTATGGAATTATGTAGTAAACCAAAGAGTGTTAAAACAGCCAATCTGAAAAATCTAAAGAACTTTGAATATATTCCCAAGAACAGGCGCCAAAACCATCAGACGATATGATGAAACTGGCTCTCATGAGAACTGTCCCAGGAAGGGAAGAGCAATAGCTCTGCTGCAGAGGATAGGTTTATTAGAATCATCAGACTCAGAAATCGCTGATTTACTGCACCTCAGGTTAGAGCCCACATAAATGCTTCTCAGAGTTCAAGTGGAAGACAGATTTCAACATCCACTGTTCAGAGGAGACTGAGGGAGTTTGGCCCTTATGGTCTTTAGTTTGATGAGTCCAGATATGAGATTATTGATTCCATCTGGCATGTCGTTGTTAGTTAGAATGGATGGGTGGTGAACTTGTGATTCCCACTGTGAATCACTGAGGAAGAAGGGTGATGATATGCTTTGCTGGTGACAGTGTTGGTGATTTAGTCAACCTTGAGATATCATTTAACCAGCATGGCTACCACAGCATTTTGCATCCATGTGCAAGTGTAACATGCCATCCCATCTGCTTTTCACTTAATTGGACCATCATTTGTTTTCCAAGAGGACAATGACCTCAATGACCTCTTGTACCTTATATTTGTCCTAGAAACAGAGAGATGGAGTGCTGCATCAGGTGATGTGTCTAGAAACATTTCATCAGACATTTATTCAGAAGCTACTTGGATGAGTGGTGAAACGATTTTTCTAGCTTAACAAGAACTTCAATTGACATGACAGCTTCCAGGTAACCTCACCTAAATGACTACGAATAATCACAGATGCCTTTCATCAAAGTGTGAACGTACAGCACCAGTCAAAAGTTTGTAGCGTTCCTAGCTAACAAGAAAGAACTTAAAATCAAGAAGTTTGGATGAGTGGATGAGTAGTGAAATATTTCTAACTAACAAGAAAGAAGACATGACCCAACTTTGATTAACTTTAATGCTTTACGTGAGCAGATAATTTATTGATGTGTTGGTGCTGATTTAAATGTTTTATTAGGTATTTTTTAAAATATAGTTTTAAGTTATACATATAAGACAGAACATGCGTGTGCCAAAGAAGCTACTTCTATGCAAGTTTATGCAACAAAAAAGTGGCCAATCTTGCTTCCTTAAAAATTTCAAGTTGCCAACATCAGCCGTTTTGGAGAGATGATTTTATATGTGCCCCAAAAATGGCCATTTTCAATGTTATACTGTCTTGCTTTAAACAATAATAATTTAAAAGGCAAATTATTCACGTTCCTTTATGAGTTTTGATAGTAAAATTGGTGTAAGCTTCTAGTAGCATATGACCTATAAAAACTGTTGCTTAAATTACAAAGAGAATTCAAACCTCAATTACCTCTTATACAAGAGCTATTTGTCCAAGAAATGTTTTTTTTTTTTTTTTGTAAATGCAAAAAATCTGTAGTGTCCGTAACGATGTCAAATTCATGTTGCAATATCATAATGTTGCATTTTAGAATAATACACTTTTTCAGGTGTATTTCTTTTCATGTGAAATCTAAATTGGTCAAGTTTCATCTGAATGACAATTAAGATTATTGAAAGATTTGAATTTGAAAAAGTTTCAGGCAGAACATAAAAAGGTATGAAATTGTAAATCTGAAATTGAATGTACTGTCTTATGAAAAATGGTGTCATACGATGCTATCTGAAAATGTACTTTTTCACCTTGGCGAGACACCTTTAGCCTTTAGCCACCAATAACATGCTTTGGCCGTTTGTGGTAAAAAAAAAAAAAAAAACCTTGTGCGCGCGATATAATAGATAATTTACAACCCACCCTTGGGACATTAGGGACTTGTGTACAGCTTTGAGACAATATCTGCTGTTAAAAGCACTATGTACATCGCAGCTGAATAGAGCGAGCACACAGTACAGTACAGTACAGTACATGCGCACAGCCCGTGATTGGCGTATGTGCAGGCGGGCAGGCGGTGGGCGGGGCCAGGCTGCTGCAGACACAGGCGCAGATGCTCGCTGTTCCCCCAGTCTGGCCGTGTGTGTGTGTGTGTGTGTGTGTGGACCGCCGAGCGCGATAAGAGCCGATGGAGGAGGTGGTGCCGCTGCTTGTTCTCGAATAGAGCGAGGAATTTTGTGTAAGCAGAAGATCGGAGAAGCTCGTGCACCGTGAAATAACGAAATGACGGCGAACGTGACATCGCTGCTGTGATTTCAGGGTGAGTTCAGGCTTCATTTTCATGGAGTTCAACGCGTTCGTCGTTGTTGTTGTTTTTGTCACACTTTCACACACAGGCACTAAATGTGCAGCAGTCAGCTGAACACTTCACTAGATCAGGAATTCTTTTCAGTATTATGTTTTTAAAAAATATACATTACATATATAAACATTCATGTTCATATTCTTTACATCCTTCTTTACATAACTTAATTGAATGTTCTTTTCCCTTTTATTAATAAAATAGATTTTTAGGCCAAAGTCTTTGTCCTCTGTAACTGGATACATTTCTCTTAAAACGGAGCATTTTAACTCTGGGCCATGTTGTACTTGCTGTTGGCCAATAGACTCTCCACCCGTGACTCCACTGCAATGAGGTTCTTTCACACACATGTGGTTTTGTGTGTTCTGGTATGGACAGCACAAGCATCAGATTTCAAATCTTCTCTAGACACACATTTCACAAGGACGCAGACTCACGCAGTGAAAAGACACAGGGAATCGCAGTCAAACACTTTCGCAGGCATCTCAGGGAACACGGCACTTCCTCACGCAGATCAGGCTACAAATTCCTCGAGATCCCCCGTGAGGAGAGTTTTGAAAGGACGCAGACCTTTACCTCATACGGGTTCAAACACACAGCCGGTTGAGAAACCCAACGTGCTTCATGCTCACCCGGATACCAGTGCGCCTCGACAAGGCTCCCCAAGCTCGCCCTTACGGCTCTCTAATCGCACCAGCTCTATAAACATCCTTACCAGTTTTGCAGGAAAGAACCGCGTGCTGGTCATTTCAGCGCCGCATGAGTCAGACGGATACTACAGGCTGATGATGAGCTTGCTCAAGCCTGATGTGTATTGCCAAATGGCAGACCGCCATATGCAGCAGATCATCATGTTCCATGCGAAGGAAGAAATGGGTGGCAAAGTGAGACGTGTCAGAAACGATGGCTCGATTGCTGAGGAACAGTTAGATCCAGCATTGGTGCCCAGACTGATGAGCTTTCTAAAACTGGAGGAGGGCAAGTTTGGCATGGTGCTGTTGAGGAAAAACTTGCAGGTGGAGGAGAGGTACCCATACCCGGTGCAGCTTGAGGCTATGTATGAGATCATAGATCAGACACCTGTGCGCCGACTTGAGAAAGTCAGACAGAAAGGTTTTGTGGAAAGGTGTAAGGCAACTGGAATGCAGGGGAAGGTAGTGGAGTCCACTGGGACAGTTTGGGCAGACCCCAAGTCCAACTTGCATAGAGTCTCTCAAGATATTGAGAGCGAAGAAGGTGCAAGACCATCTTCCAAGCCTACTCAGAGTACTACCATACAGTCTACCACCACCCCTACCACCAAAGTCACTAGAAGGAGAATACATGTGCACAAATCTTCTATAAAACCTGCAACCACAACAGTTGCACCTACAACCCAGCCTGCCACTACTACAACAACACCAACTACTACTGCTTCTACTACTACTACTACTGCTACTACTGCATCCACTACACTACCCACAACTGTGCTTTCAACTACCGTCAGTCCCACTACTTTATGGACTACAGTGGCGCATAGACATCTACACATACCATCAAACCGACACAAAGTCCGACCAAGCACCTTAGAACCTGTTACACGTAACCGTCAAAGGGAACACAGAGTAACTCACCCATCCACTACCTCTGACTCAAATATCCAACACGGAGAGAAACACAAAGATCGGACGGATAAGCTTTCACCCGGAGCTCGCAGGCCCAAGCCTGTCAAGGACAAAACGCCCAAGGGAGGAAAAAAAGTTAAGGAGCAGATCAATGAACATGTAGAAGAGCAAGAAGCAGGAACGCCTACAGCAACTGAGCAGGTGGAGAACCTGCTGACTACCAAAACGGGCAAGGCCACGGCGGACAAAGCTGAGAAGAAGAAGAAGAAGACGGAGAGAACTGAAAAGCCTGTGAAAAAGAACAACACAGAGAAAAAAGTTCCGAAACCCTCCAAGGATGCCAAGGTTAATGTTCACAACAGAAATGTGGCACAAAAAGCCAGCAGCCTCGAGGATAAAGATGCTGTTGGCAAGCCTACTGAAAAGCCTGCTGATACCAAGAGGGCGCTTGAAACATTTCTAAGTTATTTTGAAAAAAGAAGACGTCTGCTTGTGAGTATATTATAGAAATCCAAACACAAATCACTTCCAGTTGGGTGTGTGTGTCTGTGTGTCTGTGTGTGTGTGTATATATAATATATGTGTTAAATGAGAAGCATTTCTGTTTTGAATGAAATAATCTCAGTGGTAATCTCTGTTTCCAGGTAATTACTACTCCCAGTGAAAATAACAAAATGTACAGTCAGCAAAAAGATGAGTATCTGGAACAAGTGTGCGACATGGCTCTGCGCAAAATATCCATAATCACCATTTTTGGACCCCCAGCCAACGGAACCATGAAGATAGATCATTACCAGATGGGCGAGTTCGGCTTTCCATATCTTGGCAATTTTGCTGTCGATGCTCAGGACATTTGTTCTATTCATTCTTTCATGATTTTGTGTTTCATGGTTTTGTTCTGCGGTTTACAGAGCAGGACAAGCCTGTGCGCAGCTTGCCAGTCAGTGAGCTCATCAACCAGGAACTCATCACAGCCTTCCGGAAGGAGCTTGGCATGGTTTATGACGACTACTTCATGGTGCTGACTGACTTTGATATGAAAGTGAAGGTTTGTTTTCTTTCTTTCTCGTCTGCCGTCTGAGTAGACATGAGAGGTAGTTGCATGATCCTGTAGATTTTAATGGTTTATCTGGTTTGCTTCTGTGTCACAGCAACAGTACGAAGTACCTATTATCATGAAGGCAGTGTTCGATTACATCGACACGTTCTCATCACGCCTCAAAGAGATGGAGCTCCAGAGGAAGCTAGGCATCGTTTGCAAGAAAGAAGACAAGTCTAGAACTCTAGAGAATTTCCTTTCTAGGTTTCCAGTGTTTTATTATACACACACACACATATATATATATATATATATATATATATATATATATATATATATATATATATATATATATATATGTTATATTATAATGGATATGAGTAATTTGATTTATTTGCTGGTTCCAGTCTTACAATCTGAATTTGACTTGTGCTCAAGGTTTCGTTGGAGACGGAGGCTGCTTGTCATCTCCACCCCTGATGACGAGGAATGGGCTTATCAGCAGCAGCTTCTCGCCCTGAGCAGTCAGGCCTGCCACTTGGGTGAGATAGCTAAATAAATGTTTGTTATTATTTTTAAAATTTGTCTTTGGATAAAAAAAGGACATGTACAGTGCCTTGGAAAAGTGTTCATACCACTTGAACATTTTCAGATTTTGTTACAACCACAAATGTGGCACATGATTGTGAAGTGGAAGGAAAATAAATGGTTTTCAAACTGTTTTCCAAATGTCCACCACAATGTTTCACAGTAAGGATGTTGTATTCGGAGTGATGTGCAGTGTTGGTTGCATTTAGGCCAAAAAGTTCAATGTTGGTCTCATCTGACCAGAGCACCTTCTTCCACAAGAGCTTTTTTTATGGCTTTTTTCTTGCCGCTCATCCATTAAGGCCAATTGTGTGGCGTGGATGACTTTTAGTAGTCCTGTGGACAGATTTTCTGACCTGAGCTGTGGATCTCTTCAGCTCCTTCAGAGTTACCATGGGTTACGATTGCTTCTCTGGTTAATGCTCTTCTTGCCCGCTCTGTCAGTTTAGGTGGACGGCCACGTCTTGTTAGGTTTGCAGTTGTGCCATTCTCTTTCTATTTTCAGAGGATGGATTGAACAGTGCGCCATGAGATGTTCAAAGCTTGGGATATTTTATAATAACTGACCTGCCTAGTGTGTTCCTTGGGCTTCATTGATGTTTACTTACAAACATACACACGTGGACAAAATTGTTGGTACCCTTCAATGAAAGAAAAACTCACAATGGTCACATAAAGAACTTTAATCTGACAAAAGTAATAATTTACAAAACTTCTATGAATGTTAACCAATGAAAGTCAGACATTGCTTTTCAACCATGCTTCAACAGAATTATTTAAAAAAATAAACTCATGGAACAGGCCTGGACAAAAATTATGGTACCCCTAGAAAATACTGAAAATAATGTGACCAAAGGGACATGTTAATTCAAGGTGTGTCCACTAATTAGCATCACAGGTGTCTATAATCTTGTAAACAGTCAGTGGGCCTATATATAGGGCTCCAGGTCGTCACTGTGTTGTTTGGTGACATGGTATGTACCACACTCAACATGGACCAGAGGAAGCGAAGGAAAGAGTTGTCTCAGGAGATTCAAAAGAAAATTATAGACAAGCATGTTAAAGGTAAAGGCTATAAGACCATTTCCGAGCAGCTAGATGTTCCTGTGACTACAGTTGCACATATTATTCAGAAATGTAAGATCCATGGGACTGTAGCCAACCTCCCTGGACGTGGCCGCACGAGGAAAATTCATGACAAATCAAAAAGACGGATAATCCGAATGGTAACAAAAGAGCACAGAAAGACTTCTAAAGAGATCCAAGGTGAACTTCATGCTCAAGGAACATCAGTGTCGGATCGCACCATCCGTCGTTGTTTGAGCCAAAGTGGACTACATGGGAGACGACCAAGGAGGACACCATTGTTGAAAACAAATCATAAAAAGCCAGACTGGAATATGCCAAACTACATGTTGACAAGCCACAAAGCTTTTGGGAGAATGTCCTATGGACATATGAGACAAAAATGGAACTTTTTGCCAAGGCACATCAGCTCTATGTTCACAGATGGACAAATGAAGCATATCAAGAAAAGAACACTGTCCCTACTGTGAAACATGGAGGAGGCTCTGTTATGTTCTGGGGCTGCTTTGCTGCATCTGGCACAGGGTGTCTTGAATCTGTGCAGGGTACAATGAAATCTCAAGACTATCAAGGGATAGAGAGAAATGTGCTGGCCAGTGTCAGAAAGCTGGGTCTCAGTCGCAGGTCAGGGGTCTTGCAACAGGACAATGACCCAAAACACACAGCTAAAAACACCCAAGAAAGGCTAAGAGGAAAACACTGGACTATTCTAAAGTGGCCTTCTATGAGCCCTGACCTCAATCCTATTGAGCATCTTTGGAAGGAGCTGAAACATGCTGTCTGGAAAAGGCACCCTTCAAACCGGAAACAACTGGAGCAGCTTGCTCATGAGGAGTGGGCCAAAATACCTGCAGAGAGGTGCAGAAGTCTCACTGACAGTTACAGGAATCATTTGATTGCAGTGATTGCCTCAAAAGGTTATGCAACAAACTATTAAGTTAGGGGTACCATCATTTTTGTCCAGGCCTGTTCCATGAGTTCATTTTTTAAAAATAATTCTGTTGAAGCATGGTTGAAAAGCAATGTCTGACTTTCATTGGTTAACATTCTTAGAATTCTTATTTATTATTACTTTTGTCAGATTAAAGTTATTTCTGTGACTATTGTGAGTTTTTCTTTCATTGACCGAAGGGTGCCAACAATTTTGTCCACGTGTGTACAGCTGTATGTTTATACTGGGATTAAATTACACACAGGTGAACTCTAATTACAAGGAGGCAATTGGTACCATTCAATTTTAGTTAGGGGTATCAGAGTAAAAGGGGATGAATACAAATGCATGCCACACTTTTTTTAGGTGTTTATTTGTAAAAAAAAAAAAAAAAACTTAAAAAAATTCTTTCCACCTCACAATTATGTGTCTTGGTCTGTCTCATAAAATTACAATAAAATACATTAACGTTTGTGACAAAATGTGGAAACGTTCAAGCAGTCCCCGATAACTGGTGAGAGGTTCAGGGGCACCCAAGGCTCGTTTATGCTGATAAGGACTGAAGGCTAGTCTGTAATCTTTTCTGTGGTCCGATTCCCGAAACAGAAAAGCCAAGGCAGCATTAACTGCTGAAAAATGCTGCCACGGTGGCACAAGGGGAACCTACACAACAATGAGCATAATGTTTTTATTATAATGTAATGGCTGATCAGGGTATGTCCAGTTGATGTCACTCAGCTTGTGCCATGATTGCATTATGGTCGAAGATGCAGACTGATTTTTTTACGTTTTGTCACTTTGTTGTTTGTTGCACTATGCATCTTTTTGTACAGTAGTGCCTTCCAGGTCTGATGTTAGTGTATGCCTACACTGCACATTCAACTAATTTCAACTCAATTATCTGGCAATTATAGTCTACTGGAAGTAGGAAACATTGATGCTAAATAGTTAAGGTTGGCTTATGTTGCATTTCGTGACTCATTGGTTATCGGATGCTTTCTTTAAATACTACGAAGGACTTCTGCAAACATTCCCCGAGGGGATTTTCTTTCACTCTGCCAATTACTGAGCGAGTGTGCTGTTGCCATTTTCTTCTGCTGCGCTTGCCAGGGGTTTGAACCAAACGGCCTTGCTAAAGAAAAATGTTCTTGGCTGCTGTAACTGGCTTTTTTGTTTCTTGTTTGCTGTGACGTAGCGTGCATCTGAACACTTACACAGTGTTAGATGAAATAAAGATGATGCTGATTTCAAAAACTTCAAACATGCCGTCCAGTAGAGGCCACTTTGTGTAAAGAGGTTTATTGACAGACAAACAACCACCCGACCCAAATGGATGTTTCATTTCAATTACCCGCCTGTTTTTGATCATTATCTATGCGAACATGTTGTTATAGTCTGTTCCAGAACAGTTTGTGAGCCCTGTACCTGTTTGAAATGGCCGATGTGTTTTCTCTCATGCTCCAGGGCTGCGTCACATCTCTGTTTTGAAGCTGGTGGGGAGGGTGATGGAGGACATGGGTGGAGTCTTGGAGCTCTATCCAATCAATGGTAAGACAAAGGACTTGTCCTCCAGTGCTTTTAGAACGAAGGGTGGTAACAGTTTTTGTCCCTTTAACTGACCATATCTACTATGATATTTACCATGAATGTCAATTAATTAATAATCTTTACATTTTAATATGCTACTCTAATGGCTGTATCATGCTAGCTGTCGGGTATCCGGCAATCTTATTATGAACTATGTTCACGATACATTCTGAAAGTGGGAAATTGTGGAAAAGCACCATCTGACTTAAATTTTTTAAAATGTGCATCCTTCACTGCGCTCTGACCACGACTTTGTTTAGATTTACAGTAGACACAGCCTAGAATCTCTTTTACGCAACAAGACATTACAGTGTTTAATTGCATTCATTTCTAATATTCGCTCTCGCAGTTACCCGCTTATAGTGTGAGTCTCTGATCAGAATCTCTGTCGCTTTCAAAACAGCCTGCCCTCTTCGTGGCACTCTTGTCGCAGATTTGTCAGCCGATATTCATGCTTCCATCATCCTGTCGTACCCCATCGCGAAGGACTGAAGAGGCCAATGTTCTGTTCAACCAGTTTGAGATGACTTATTCTTCATCATTATGCTGGAAGTAGCCATTATTAGTTGGGTAAATTGTGACCATGAAGGGATGCACATGGTCAGCAGCAATACTCTGATTTAAAAAAATCTGGCATTCAAAGCACAATCTATTCCATTCTATATCTAATGCATGTTCAGGGCACCGAGTGTGTGCCAAGAACACATTTCTCAGCAGCAAACTGAACTGTCAGGATTCATCAGATTAGGTGACTAATTTTTTTAAATCTTTAACTGCACAGTGTTGATAAGCCTATGCTGGGATTCCTGTTTTTGTCTCTTGAAAGTGAGACGGCTTGGATGAACATTCCAGTAGATCAGCAAATTCTGCATCACCTGAACTAGCAGTTCTGTCACCAAATTCGAAGGCGCCGAGACTTGATTTAATAACGAACATTACCTGAAGCTCCAGACATGATTTTATTTATTGCAGTGCTGCTTATTGAATAAGTGCACGAACAAACAGTTGTTCTTAATAAAGTGTCTGTTTAGACTACTTCAGCTGTTCCATCACCATATCGTAATCCGTGTCCTTTCCCACTCTATCGCAGGCAGTGCAACAGTGGAGCGTGAGGATCTCTCTGCCTCCCTGGTGCACGACATCAGGAACTACTTCCAAGTCAGTGCGGATTACTTCTCCATGCTCCTGGTGGGCAAAGACGGCAACGTGAAGTCCTGGTACCCATCACCCATGTGGTCCATGTCCATCATCTATGAGCTGATCGACTCCATGCAGCTGCGCAGGCAGGAGATGGCCATCCAGCTGTCATTGGGAATGCGCTGCCCCGAAGAAGAATACGGTCACCATGAAGACTATCACGAAGGCTATCATCGTGGGTACTCTTACTGAAAGTGTGGCAAAAGAAGAAAAGACTTGAGGCTATTGATTTTTTTTCTTCTTTTTCGAGAAAGCAGCTAGATTTCTTTGATACATGTTATGAATACTTCTTAAGATAGCACTATGGTTTTATTCTGTATCATTATTCTTATTCGTGAGACCGTTATCTTTTTTTCTGTATCGTTTTTGTCTGGGTAACTTGACTTCTTATTATCAGTGTTATAAGAATTACGATATATTGTAACATTTAAAGGTGCCTGTACTCTGGCACCTCAGAAATCCAGTGTCCCTGGTTTGATCCTAAGCTCTGTGTGGAGTTTGTGCTTGTGCATTTTATCCCCGTGTCCATGTGGGTTCTACCAGGTTCTCTGATTTCCTCAAGAAACATGCTGGTATTTGGCTACACTGTTTTGACGCTAGGTGGCGCCACGTAATAAACTGATGTCCAATTCAGTGTGGGTACCTGCCTCATGGCCAAAAGGGAGAACCTCCAGGTCCAACCCAACACTTTTCATATTCAGGCAGATACTGAAGTTGAACAAATGAACGGTGTAGTTTGAATGTACTATGTTTCATACGGGTTTTTTTTTTTTTTACATCATTGATTTAGAATTAAAGAAACGTGTTACTCATATTTGTTAATTGTTCTTCTTTTATCAGGACAATGAAATCAGACTGATCTGTAACCTATATTTTAACATTGGCAATGTGCTACAGGGGAAACAATTTTAAACAAATCATCAGTACATGCTGTTATGCTGCCCCCTGTCGAATGTAGTTGTGCAGTACAGGGGGGAAATGCATCTCTATAAGTAGGCTGTGTTAAGGCATGCTGATGAACTAGACAAAAATAATCCACTGTCCTGCACCTTTTACATTCCTGGCTCATTACAGGTTTAATAATTAGCTGATAAATAAGAGGAAATGGAATTTGTGTGCATGTTGACACCACGGCCGGCTCCTTCTGATCTCACAATGCTGTGCAACTAAGTGCTAAGTATGTCAAAAAAAAAAAAATGGGTAAAAAGGTTTAAATTAGTGGCCTGCATCGAGCTACGAAAACAGTGTTGTGGCCATAAGAAAATCACTTGTTAGTAAGACTAATTAGGAAAAAGGTTTAGATTTGCCAATTGAACATAAAGAATGGACTTTTATCTGGAGCAATGGAGAAGGATCATGGTGTGATGAAGTGGGCTGATGAGTCCAGATTGACCATATTCCAGATCAGGGCATGTCAGGTTAAGAGCATACTTTTTTGAAAACATATAAATAGATAATAAATGCACCCATCATGCACTGTACAAGCCTCTGGAGGCTGTTATGAGCTGGGTTGCTTCAGTTCGTCAGGCCCAGATGCAACGCTGCTGTACAGCAATAAAATGAAGTCAGCTGATGACCTAAATGTACTGAACGATCAGGTTATCATATACAGTAAATGCATTTTTTCTTCGCTGATGGCCGGGGAGGATTGAGAGGTTCTGGGAGCACGAGGAATCAAGTTGATCTCTAAATTGTGTGCTGTAATCAAAGTTAAAGCTGATGGAATGCAGTAATAGTGTGTGTGAATAAAGCAGCTACCCTGAAATAAGGGGAATCCTCTAGAGAACATAATCCCTCCTTCGAAGATCAAAACTTAATGATTCTATATGCTGAACTGTCTCAATTTACCCAATCCTCCTAGAATGCAAAGTTATGAAAATGCAAACTTGACATTTTATAAAGAAATATTTTATTCATGGAAAATATGCATTCAATCTTTTTACAACGATACTACAAAACGTACGAATACATGTAAACAGAACATTTGTTTAGTGTAACAGTAAATCAGATTTTACAGGAAGTCTGGTGAATTGAAATCAACCTTCAGGAAAAAAAAAAATTCAAACAAGCTCAAGGCAACAGCGGTTCTAAGTGCTGCTGGTATGAGGAAAATCATGAAACATCATATACATTACTGTATGTGCATTTATACATTATTGCTCCAACTGATGCAAAATGTGTAGCTGCAATGCTGTTGTACCTCCTTCTTTGAGTGTGAAGTGGTTTACACCGTAAACTCATACTCTGAGTAGCAACACATCCCATCAAGTAGTAGAAAATATTAGCCAAAATGTATTGGGTGGAGGTAGCATTAATGGTACAACATCCATATCAAATATTATGGTTTCAAAATATGAAACGAATAACAGCTTGACACCCCCCCCCCCCCCCCCAATCTGAGCAACTTGTGCTTAATTTACTCTCAAACTGTACAAACCTATAATTGTGCCATGACTTTTACTATAAATAAATAAATAAAAAACATTAAACCACTAGAAAAAGCCAATAAAAATCAAGGTGACATTCTAGCTTAACTACCAATGTACCAATGTACTTTGCTTCAAAGTCAGGAGTAGAAAATCGAGTGTTATTAGTAAATTATTACAGAACTAGTATATTGCTAGAAATAATAAATTATTACAGAACTAAACAGCTGTCTGAGAAACATCCAACTTAAGCACTGAAATCAAGCGAAGCAGTATTGCAGCACACAAGAGCTCATTATTTGGCAACTGGCAACAGGAAACTCTTTCAGCAGATTAAAGCAATCAGCACACTGTCTGCACTTTATGAAAGCCAAAGCATGCCCGAGACACAAGATGATGATGAAAATGTGTTCTCTGGAGTGCAAACAAATTTTAGATACCATAATTTACCTCAAAAACAAAGCAGCACATTAGACCCTTAAAAAAATGCTTCAGTCAAAAAAATTACATACAGAACAAAAAAAGATTATGAAAACTAATTTTAGAAAACTATTTAGCAGGCACTTCAAATACACTCTACTAAAATACAGTACTGTTCAAAGGTCTGAGGGACAGTATTTATCCAAGATTATCCAAGATGCTCAGTAAAACATAACGGCTAAATTCCAGTTTAACCCATACAAACCCTACCCATAGCTACTGCCTACTTTTTTTTTCTTCTTCTTCTTCTTCTTCTTTTTTTTAAAGCAAAACTTGTCAAGGCAAATGTATTTGTTTTTGTATTTTAAGTTGAAATATTTAAACTATTTTTAAGGCATGTTAACTTTACCACATTTCTTTGCAGTTGCCCAAGACTTTTGGACAGTACGCTGTGTGAATATTACTAATGTCTAGATAAGCAGCTAAAATTACTGACGACATCAGTTACCTTCTGATGCTTAACTGTGATTAAATTCAAGACTACATGCAGGTGAAACTTGGAAAATTAGTATATCGTGCAAAAGTTCATTTATTTCAGTAATGCAACTTAAAAGGTGAAATTAATATGCATGTAATTTAAATTGCATGTAATATAAAAATTTTAACATTTGGGGTTTTCATGAGCTCTAAGCCATAATAATCTCAATTATGACAAATCATGGCTTGAACCATCTTGCTTTGCATGTAATGAGTCTATCTCATATATTAGTTTCACCTTTTAAGTTGCATTACTGAAATAAATGAACGATATTCAAATTTTTAGAGTTTCACCTGTACAGAACCACCTCTTCTTATTTATAGATGCTCTTATCCAGAGCGACTTACAAAAGATGTTTTGAAGTTTCCGTCATTAAATACACTATATTGTCAAAACTATTGGCTCGCATGCCGTCACATGCATAGGAACTTTAACTCCAATTCTTAATCCATATGGTTTAATATGATGTTGGACCACCCTTTGCACCTATAACAGCTTCAACTCTTCTTGAAAGGCTTCGACAAGTTTCAAGAGTTTTTATGGGAATTTTTGACCATTCTTCCAGAAGTGCATTTGTGAGGTCAGACAGCGATGTTGGATGAGAAGGCCTGGCTCTAATTCATCCCAAGTTAAGGTCAGGACTCAGGCCAGTCAAGTTCCATATGACTGCGCACCAGTGCAGAAAGCAAGGTCAATAAAACATGGATGAGCGATTTTGGTGTGGAATAACTTGACTGGCCTGCACAAGATCTGACCTGAACTTAACCCAATAGAACACCTTCGGGATGAATTAGAGAGGAGACTGTGAGCCAGGCCTTCTCATCTGACCTCCCAACTGCGCTTCTGGAAGAATGGTCAAAAATTTCCATAAACACACTCCTGAACTTTGTGGAAAGCCTTCCCAGAAGAAAGTTAAAGCTGTTATTGCTGCAACGGATGGGCCCACATCATACTAAACCCTATGGATTAAGAACGGGATGTTATTCATAAGTTCATAGGCATGTGGAGGCAGGCGAGTGAAACTTTTGGCACTATAGTGTACATCTTTAAGCTGGGTTACTAGGTTACAAACTACAAGTACTATCAGTCAAACACTTGGGAAGTGTTTGTTTGTTTATTGGTTTATTTTTTGGGGGGTTGAAGGGAGTTATCCCAAATACCTAAATACCAGAGAGGTGTTTGGTTGTCGTGTAACGATTACCAGTTACTCGTCTGTACAGACATCTAAAGGAAGTTCATTCCAATCACTAAATATCTGAGATGGAAGCCGAGATGGATCGTGTTTAGAAATGATAAGTTTATAGCAGAAAATATCTGCTGATCTATTTTTGCAGTTCAGTGCAATAAAAGGAATAGTTGGTCTAAATGCGGACCCCGTTTCAAGCATTGGCCAATGCCTCCATCCTCCATTAACGTACTTGTTGTGAGTAGTGTGCATTAATAAAGTGATTAACACAATAACTCGGTCTACATTCAGTGTATAATAAATAATTTTGTTCCCAAAACCTCTAACCATTGAGCCAACAAGCACAGCTAGAAGATAGGTGCTTCAATAATATATCATCATAAATTATCTCAAAATCTTGCTCATGCCTTAAATAATACTGCTGCTCTCTTTGGGGATGGTGGTCTCTCCAACAGATGAGCCTGGCTCACTCTCTGTGCCCTCAGTTTGTGATTGAGCAGCAGCAGCAATCCTGCGCGTAGCCACTTTATACAGCCAGGCTATGAGGAAGACCACTGAGATTGCAGCAAAGTAACTACCGTAGATCAGGAACTGTGGGAGGAAAAAGGAACATGTTAGCTACGAGAAGCACATTTACAACACAATCATTACAAAAGCACCTTCTACATGTGGCTTGAAAGAATACGGACATTTTTCTTTTCCATAGATAGTAGAAAGTCATTTGCAGCTTTGATTTTTGACAGTTCCTAATGACCATTCTTGACCAGAGGAGCACGTCCTAACAAGTCAGTTAAGGCTTAACAATTAATTTATTTCTAAGGCACGATTTCACACATGCCATAATTAGCAATTCATTTAAATATATCAAACATAAACTAATTGTGCGCTCACTTTTCCAGAAAATTTTCTTTTAAAAACTGTCTTTTTACACTTATTAACCAAAATACCACGGCCAACTACCAATCACACCCATATGTATACCCTTCACTAACTGTTTCCACAAAGGTGTTAGCAGTTGTCTGGAATTTCGTGGTCACAAAGCTCCTGCATTATGCCTTCCCTTTACTGGAACTAAAGAGCCCAAACCTGTTTCAGCATTATAACGCGCCTATGCACAAAGACAGGTCCATTAAGACATTGTCCACTGCAGTATCAACAGACTAACATCAGCCTGATCTCAGTAAGGATCTTGTGGCCTCAAAGTCACCCTCTAAAAATGGAGTGAAAAGACTGCTCAGAGGAAAGGAGGCTGTTAAAGCACAAAGGAGCAAGGGACTAGAGATCATGGTTTTGGAAACGTTGGTGTCCACCTATTTTTGGCCATACACAGTATGCATACATAATTTGGGCAGGGCTATCCAAACATTGGCATACTAATGTATTTGTACATACAGGCATGCGATAGTCCACAGGTGTCGATAGTCCAGCGTCAAATACTATGCACCATTCAGGAAGCAATGCTGAACTGTTTATCTCCTTTAAACACTTGATACTGAGACGTATCTGCTACTCATGATCTGTAAAGCCTTCATAAAGCCACTAATCTGAGGTGCTGTTTGTTAATTAGTGATTTTTGAGGCTGGTAACTCTAAATGAACATCTCCTCTGCAGCAGAGGTAAGTTTTGGTCTTGCTTTCCTGGGATGGTCTTGTCTTCATGAGAGCCAGTTTCATCACGGTGCTTGATGGGTTTTGTAAACGCACTTGACAACACTGTTCTTGCAGGAACTATTCCAGAACAGCTGACCTTTGTGCCTGACTGTTGCTGTTGTTACTTAATTACCAAATGCCATCTGTTATTGGTCTAGATTGTAGAAAATAAATCTAAACACAGACTTTGAGTGGTACAGTATGCATGCATGTACATATATCTGTATATCCCTTTCTTTATACATAAGGTATATACACACATACACCTCTCTCTCTCTCTCGATATATATCTCAGTACATGTATAATGTATATATACTGTGTTTTTACCTGGGTGAAAATATCGAGGCCCAAACCGACAGAGTCGACCACAATCACAGTAAGCAGTGATTGCAGCAACAATGCCACAAAGGTGTTCACACCGAACACTAAAGCATATCTCTGCATACTTAGATTGGCTGCAATCTGGTATCTGCAACAACAACGAAAAATGTCACATTTTGGGTCAAAGGAATAAAAACTGAAGGGGGGAGAGAAAGAAAAAAAAAAAACTTTGTTGTACACCAGTACACATCTGATTATTTAATTAGTGACACTGCTATTAGAGTTTTAAAACAATCTTGCTCATTTTCTTTATTAGTTTGTCAAAACAGTGTACATTATATTTTAGGCATATTTATTATAGGCTTTTTTTTTAAGCATACTTTTAGGGATGCATTTCTTCTACACAACACCTAAACCCATCCTACAGTACTAGTATAGTTACGTATACTAATAGTGTAAAGCGCTGTAATGAGCCTGCTCTTCTCCACAGTTTATGGTCAATATTAATAACACAAACTAACAGATTTCTGCAGGGTCTGAGCTCTGCATTTCTCAAGTTAACCCTCAGCGTGGTTCAGAAATCTCAGATTAAGATCCATATGAAAATCAGTGGACTGACATACGGAGTAAACTCGTTCTTACGTTGCTATAGTGATGAGCAACATGTAGGTGGTCCGGAAGATCACATAAGACGTGTAGCACACCCAGATATTCTGGACCCCGACCATGATGTACACAGCCACAGCAATGATCATGGAGAAAATGAAGAGCGCGAGTTCACCCCACACTGCCCACGGCACCTTAACCAATCCTACACCGAAAGCAGCAAGGGCACCTGGAAAAAAATAAATAAAAATACCAGAAAATCCAAGCAAGCCAAATTCAGTTGCATGTTCAATCTCAGAGATGGTAAAAGCAGAAAGCCAGTACAATTTTCATTGAATTGAAAAAAAGTATTTCGATTAGAGAAAAGAGCTTCAGCGTACCAAGCAACGTAGACAGGGTCTCTACATAACCATTGTAGATCACAAACTCTTTCGAAGACATGATATGCTCCCACAGGACCTGAGTGTAATTTATCACTTGGAAGTAACCAGTGGTCGACAACGACCACCAGACTGACCAGGTCAGGAGTGTGCGGCATGAATAACACTTCACGAAATCTGCTCTCAGGGTCTTCAAGACCTCTACCAGACCTCCAGTTCTACCATAATGCCGCTCGACAACCTGACGGAAACAAATACGGTTAACTCGCAGCACACTCACATATTTATATCAGTTCAATTTGAGTATTGGCACCCTGACTCAAATCGTGTTTGCATTTGAGGTGTTAAAATGCTTCCGTTCCTGTACAGTCCTGCAGGTGGCAGCTCAGTGGAGATCGTCCTCTCTAGTAAATGCACTAGATCAGATCAATGGCCGAGGAAACATTTAAGGTGCGATCTCTAATTAAATTGAATTTAATCTGGTTGAACAAATATTGCTCCCGGAAACATAGCTAGCGTTGGAAAAGTGAGGATGATACTGGGAATATTTCAGAAATGTGCAGTGATTTTTTTTTTTTAAAGATATCAAGCTTTATAGAGACGCATAGATTCTCATACCACAGTGCTCAAATCTGAATTGACAGAACAATACCTACCGTGTTGTCTTCATTCACATTGACCGGCATTTTCCCCTCGTGGTCCTCGGACTGGTTAACAAGCACCTTTCCTGCGTTGTTCTGAGGCACGCTTACCTCCTGGTGGAAAAACAGGCTCTTGCTGGGCATGGGCAAACACCAGGGTGCCAGAAATGCCACACAGAATGAAGACAGTGAGATGATGTTGAGGTGAAGTAAAGGAACTTGGGCTGCAGACACCAGTATCTGTCCACTAAGTGATCCTACAGCTGAGGCCAGCAGAGTAACACTGCGGCAAAAACCGGTCACTTTCTGATAATGCGCCGGCTCGACCACACTGTAGATGTATGAATAGTAAGCGATCTCAGTGGCTGTAGCTATACCGAAGAAGAACTCGAGAAACTGCATGGCCAGCACACCCTGGGCTTTCACCAGCATTGCGTATGTGATGATGTAGCTGGCTGACTGGAGGATGAGCACAGGCTTGTAGCGGAGGTAATCAGTAGCCAGGAAAACAGGAAACAGTAGGGCCAGGTAGGAATATGTCCATACTGGGTAGATCCTATTCATGACCTTGAAAGAAAACATTAGATATCAGTTTAGATTCCATCCTTTCTTTTAAACATATCAGCTCTTTGATTTAAAAAAAAAAAAAGGGTTTCCACTCTGATCTTTATAATTTCACCCAAAGGCTCAAGCCTTCCAAACAATGCTCTTTTCTATGGAATAAAATCACTGTCAAAAATAATCGCATTTAAAAAAACAACAAAAAAAAAACAACAGATGTGTGTTTATAGTAATTCTGTGTTTTGTCCGAGTTGGATTCCAAAAGCTACGGCCATGACAGTTTACAGACACAAGATTGTGTGTGTTTGTTACAGTACATCTCTGAAATACACGACACTGACCGTTTAGACACAAAACTTGTTTTTACAACTCCTCTGTTACACGGACAAATTGAGAAATTACGCCCACGAATGTAGTGTGTTACATCAGTGTCAAAAATATGTCATCAAGGCCACATGCACAGGCATTACTATCCGAGGGAAGAGGAGTCGATTCAGCCCACTGTTTTGAACCACCGGCAGTAGTTTAGCAGACGAGCACTCTCATTTTTCCCCCCGCTTGTTTGAGGTCGCAACATAAAGGAGGGATCAAACCAAAATATATAATCAATACAAATTATTTATTTAATTGTACAGATACAATGGTCAAAATAATAAACATAGGTCTAGGGATAAATAAAAAAACAAATGTAATCACAACCAAAAACTTAAAATACATATTATATGAAATGCACAAGGAAAAAAACATTAAATTAAAGAAACAACAAAAGGTTACATATTAAACAAAAGAAAACCACTCCTGAGACTCCCTCCCGGCAGAGTCCAGAGTCCAGAGTCCCCCCCCCAGTCATTTATATGCTACCAATTTGCAATTAATCATAGGAGAGGCCAATCACAATCAGCCACGCTATTCCCAGTAAGGTCTGGAGAAACTTCAGCGTCGTCACAGTAATATTTTAGGAGTTTAAAACGGTGGCAGGGCCCATGCGCCGAATCGACTCCTCTTCCCTCGGATAGTAATGCCTGTGCATGTGGCCTTGATGATGTATTTTTGATAGTGGTGTAAGACACTACATTCATGGGCGTAATTTCGCAATTCTTCCGTGTAACCGAGGAGACATAAAAACTTGTGTCATGTGTCTGTAAACAGTCCAGAATCGTATATTTCAGAGTTTTAACAAACTGTAACAAACACAAATTCTTGTATCTGTAAACTGTCGTGGCCGTAGATTTTGTAATCCAACTCGGACAAAACACAGAATTACACACACATCTTTTTTTTTTTTTTTTTACGCACAATTATTTTTGACAGTTATTCCATACTTTTCCACCAATACATGACCATGCAATCATATGAAACCAGTACTTCACCACCTGCACTGGCACACCATGCAACACCTCCATTTCACAAGTCTGCATCCAATCGTTTCAATCGAGTTCCTGTAAAGTGCAAGTGGTGATTGTGAATGTCACATTTGCCCCATGTCGTCCCCCAGATGCATTAAAACCTGGCAGTTGAATTCTGCCAGACAGACAAACTGGCCCCTGGGGACGAATTCTTGATGCACTATGCTGCAAATGTCGGAAAAGACGACGACCAAGCACGTGGAAGACTGTTGAAGACCGTGAAGACTGTTGGTTAATCTCGGGGTCACACCCATTCACCCAAGTTTCGTCACAATGTTCCTGGACATGAAGGACGGGTCATCCACGGCATGCTGAATTATATCTCCTGTACAATAGTTGGACAGTAATATGGCAATGTCCACCTGCTCCTCCAGTCACCTTCAGTTCAAACACAACACATGTCTGACAAAATACTGTATAATAATAATAATGCCTTTATTTGTCACATATACATTACAGCACAGTGAAATTCCTTCTTCGCATATCCCAGTGTAACTGGGGTCAGAGCGCAGGGTCAGCCATGGTACAGCGCCCCTGGAGCAGACAGGGTTAAAGGCCTTGCTCAAGGGCCCAACAGTGGCAACCTGGCTGAGCTGGGAATCGAACCGCTCAGCCAGGTTGCCACTGTTGGGCACATCCATAAACAAAAAAGCAGGAGGACACATTCTCTTCTCCTCTCCCTATCTCTGTCGCCACGCATGGTGCACCAGAGCCGCCAGAGATCCTCCTGGACCTGTCTGAATCACCCTGATGCTCCGGTACTGGTGCGAGATCTCATGGAGCATGTGGTCTGCTTGGAATGCGTGAGGTGACTGGGGATTCCACGTGACCATGATGATGGTCCTGATCTTGACTGATGCAGACAGCTGTTCTTTGAGGATGCTGTTGCTCAATAGGTCAGGACTGGACTGTCCTACAGTTTTGTATCTGTGTCTCCAATAACAAACTAGACACCACATTGACTTAAACACCTCATCTGTTCTACTGAACCTCCAGCCTTCTAACACACAGGACGATGCTGATCAATCCCTGCTATCAGTGATCATCTAAATGAAAATGGGTTCCCTTGTTGAGTCTGGTTCCTCTCAAGGTTTCTGCAATCTCAGGAAGTTTTTTTCTTGCTCCTGTCGCCCTCAGCTTCCTAACAGGTGACAATCTGAATCATTTTGATTACTTCGTACCACTGTTAAACGCGCTACGCAAATAAAATCGCATTAAATTGCGATGTGATCTAACAGTAAAATAAGATAAGTCAAGGACACGCTTCGGGAGTAAATTTCGCGTGACGTTGCATCACCCTCAATCACGTTTTTGCTACTCACCTCTGTCTCGGTCAGGTTTTTGTCGGGTCCCATCAGGAAGGGGGTGAGGAAAGGCTCTGACGGTCTGATATTGGTGAAGAACCCATATATACACAAAAGCACTGTGGGATAAATCCATGTTTCAGACATGTTTAACCACGGTTATTACAAACACACGACCTTGGCGCTGGAGCTCGTGCGGCGTTCTGACTTCTCTCCGACTTCTCTCCTCGCATGTCTGACGCAGGAAAGTGACGACACAGAAGCGCCGCAAGCCAATCGGTCGGCTCGATTCTCTCCCACCTACAGAAAGCTCCGCCTCCGTCACGCGCCGTGTATTATACTGTACATCCCTCGGAAGCACTGGGAGTCGGGGTTGTGGAAAAACCAACAAATAAAACATGAATCGGAGCAAAATGCTAAAGACATCCCACACACAAAGACTGGAAAAGCAAGCTCCGGAGAAACACGGCGACAGTTCTAATCACAAAGTCAAAACTAATAATAAAAATAGATATAATATGACTAACTCACTCACTCATTGTCTACACTGTACTGTGTACAGGGTTGCTGAGGCGCCCGGAGCCTATCCCCGGACACTCAGGGGACGAAGCAGGCACACACACACACACTCACCCACACACATACTACAGGCAATTTGGGAATGCCGATTAGCTTAATCTGCATGTCTTTGGACTGTCTGAGGAAACCGGAGAATCCGGAGGAAACCCACAAGCACTGGGAGAACATGCACTCCATGCACACAGACGCAAGGTGAAACTCTAACCTGGACCCTGGAGCTGCATCTGACAATGCTAACCACTAAGGTGCTATACCACCTATATATATATATATAAAATAATAATAATTAAAAAAAATATATATATATATATAAAATAAAAAATAATGATAATTAATATTTGCAAAGCAATGATAATTGATTTTTTATGATGTCACTGAACGTGTCTCTGAACATGATGTCACTCATTATAGTGTCACACAGAAAGTTACTAAATATTTTTCGGCGTGAATTTTAGGCATCATCACTACTGACCTGCTTGAGATATCAAAATTCCCGTCACAATTTTGCATCCTCAATGCATTGAGATCACATAGGCCCGGTTTGGTGGGGATCGTATAAATCCCCTTGCAGTAGTATATCAAAATCCATTGGGTGCGTTTTAGGAACAACCCAAAATAACTGCCTCACTGTTGAGTTGAGCTCATGACATGCAATACGAAAGTTGTTCAGTTCAATGAGCTCTAAATGTGTACCAGGTTTCACTTGTGTATGAGCTATGCAGCAAAATCTCTTGTGAAGCTCAGGGCCCAGCCACTCAGGTGTCCTAATGGCAGCAAATTGCCCAAAAAGCCCTGGATGCTGAAAAAAAAATCACAGGTAAATGTCATGTACACAGGCGGAGCCACGGGTAAACCTCTAGTGTCTATTAATCAACAACGACAATGTGAATGAAGTATGAAAACTGTCCAGTCAAGACTCTTTGGAATGGCTTTGAGACATATGTATAGTAGTGGCTAAAATATTAAGATAACATGTGCATGTATTATACAGTAGTTCTCCCTGTGCACAAAACATGTGATGTTATTAATTCATTCTCGCTATTATTATCTATCTGGCTGAAGGGTTGTGCACATTAGAGTCATCTGGTTTAGTTAATGGATGAGAGAAATATGTGGCAGGACTTTTACTTTCTGAAGCCACCTCTGTGGCAAATTTTCGTTACACTATCTCCAGGAGACAAGCAAGCAGACATTGACTGAGCAATTGTACTGCAGATGTCTTTTTGACTCTATGTCCAGCCAGATCCAGCAAATTTTGAACGAGAAATTATTTTTTGGTAAATTTTGAGTGTTGTAATGCTTCACTTGTTCTTATTACTACAAGATTTTGAGTTCAATTCAATTTCATTTGTATAGCACTGCCACCATTAGTCATTGTTACAAAGCAGCATTATAGAATAAAATTTAGTTTGTACATGATGCGCAAGCCAGGGATGATAGTGGCAAGGTCATAATATAGTAACAAAGCAGTTATTCTTGTTTTGTTGAAAGATAAATCTCAGGCATTTGCTGCATTTAAGGCTTCATGGTGGTTACATTGGCATGTCATTCAGTGAAGATGTGTAGATGAATGATGCATTTATCATATGGACTTAAGGTACACCTAATGAGCAAGTCTACATACCTTAACACACTGATTCAAGAACTGCACGTCTTCATGGCATAGATTCAACAATAGATTCAAATTTTAACACATCTCCTGTTACACTGAACTTCCAGTACACATTATTATGCTGATCAATCTCTGCTATCCATTATCACCCAGATGAGGATGGGTTCCCTGTTGAGTCTGGTTCCTCTCAAGGTTTCTTCCTATTACCATCTCAGGGAGTTTTTCCTTGCCACCGTCGCCCTCGGCTTGCTCATCAGGGACAATCTTATCATTTTGATTCATACACATTGCATAAAAACTTACTTCTTTTTATTGTGTAAAGCTGCTTTGCGACAATGTCAATTGTTAAAAGCGCTATATAAATAAAATTGAATTGAATTGAACAAGCTGCTGGAAACCTTCCTTAGAGATTTTGGTACATATCGAAGCTGCTGCAAATCAAATCCTCATCCATGATGTAAATCTCCTGTTCCACCACATCCCAAAGGTGCTCTGTTCGATTGAAATCTGGTGACTGTGAAGGCCGTTTGAGTATAGTGAACTGTCAAACTAGTTTTAGCTTTACATGATGAAATAGAAATATGATACATGGCAGGATGGATCCATGCTTTCATGTTGTTATACCAAATTCTGACCCTACCATCTCAATGTCGTAGCAGCAATCACGCATCATCAGATCAGAGAAAATTTTCTTCTGTTGGCCACTTTTGAATAGCCCATGTGAACAGTATACTCGGCTGTTTCATGCTACTAGCTGACAGCGGTGATGACCATTTGTGGTTAGCTGCAGATTTTCAAGTCTGACCATTTTCCGCTCCCTGGAGGCATCAATATGAATTTTTTGATGACTGGCCTACTGCCACTCACTAAATATTCTTTCATTTTTAAACCATTCTGTGTGAAAATTCTAGATCAATAGTTTTAAAATACTCAGACCAGACCTTTCTGGGACCAACAACCATGGCATGTTCAAGGTCACATAACTCACCTTTCTTTCTCATTGTGCTGCTTGTTTTGAACCATGTCTACATGCCCAAATGCATCGAGTTGCTGCCATATGATTGGCAGATAAAATTTTTGCATTGACATGCAGTGTAAACAGGTGTAGCTAATAAAGTGGATGGTGACTGTATTATACAAATCTTAATGTGAGCTATATATCAAAATGTTTTTACACAACTACTTCTACACAAAGGTGTTATTCAGCAATTTTCTAAAGAAACTATCAACTAGACGAGGAGCACCTACCAATCTATTGCATGATATTAATGTGAATAAAAATCAATATAGTCGTACAGGTTTTATCTTTACATTTATTACTAGCCTAATTGTCCAGAGATCTTTCACATTTTAACCTTTAAGATTCTTATAATAAAGGACAAGCAGACAAAATCATACATTAGCACAATTTATTGAATAACAAAACTGAAAGGAAAAAAAATATGTCCAAAATGTTGTTTTTCTATTACATAGAAATAAGAATTTTCAAAAAAGGAACACAGTGGCATCTGTACTGTTAGTCCATTCTGGCCTTCAGGGTGCGTGTAGTTATCTTATCTTTCTCACTGTGAATCAGAACAATAAACACACTTGCAAATTATGCATGACCAACTTTTATATCCAGACACAGAACAGATCTGTTCAGATTAATATTAAAAATTTTCACATTTCTCAATATTCTCAATCTTCACATTCTGATAAAGAAAATATATATAGGGTCGATGTATATAACAAACTTGTTACATGACAGGTGTGCTCACTCAGAACATGCAAGACCACTTTATACAAATTAAAACTAATGTGAAATTTAGTATATATTCATTTCTGCAATACTACACATAATACAAGAAATCAGGTAATTGGTCACTCGGTAAAGCAGGAAAACCCTAAATCCTACAGTCTATAGAAGTCTAAAAGTAATGGACATTGATGAACTTCTACACAAAACATCAGCCTAGACGCCATTAGCATCTATGGAGATGTCTTCACCATCAACACATCTGGCCCAAACCATTTTAGATTTTTACCTGGTTACTATGACAATTTCTACAGACACTTAAGCACACTTGAGATATCGCACTACAAGAAAATCAGATGGCATTAAAAAAACCTCAGGTTTAAAAAAATTTCACCTTTTTGGTGTATGGTGCTATGCTTCTCCAATTAAATTGAAGTGACTGCTTCCAGCCTCCGCTGGTTTATTACATCAAAATTCCTCAGTCATTAATGCACAATTTCCTGTAAAGAATTGTAAGCAGTCGTATACTTACATGACATGCACTAGAACACCCATTCCAGAAACGGCATCCCTATCGACTGCATTTAGCATTGCTTGTGAAATAGTCTCAAACAGATCCTCTGGCCCCTGAAAAGAATAATGAATAGCAGATCAGAACACATACACACACAAGACAGATGATGCACTAACTAGAGTGAATCACAGGTAGAATGCTCTAATCGAGACCTGATTCGATTCTTAGACCTGATTGTAATTTAATTTTTGGGTGCTTGGAGTTTCAATTTGACTTGATTCAATAGAACTAATGTTTGTTGATTAATAAACTTTACTTCTTACATGTTACGTTTACATAGTTGTAATACTTGTAAGATATTGTAATGTATGTAATAAACATTAAAACTGTTTGAGGTTTTCTCAGTAGCAAGGACTTTCTGCAGCCATGAGACTGTTTGCTTCATGTCTGAAATGCTGGCATACTAGAAACTACTTTAATGGCCCAAACATGTGGAAATGACTTGGAGCAAGGTCAGGACTGTACAGGGGATGTGGCAATACCTCTTAGACAAGTTCCTGTAACGTGCAAGTGGTGTCCGTGAATGAATGGGTGTACAGTTCTCACAGACAGATGCATCTCTTCCGCAAGTTAATGACAAGTTACCTGTTAATTTTCAACAATAAGGTGTTCCAATCTCTCAGAGAATGACTCGGGTGAGTGCTCAAACTTTATGTGTGTTTTAGCATGTTTTTGTAACTTGATACAAGCAGGCATGGAAAATTAATGCTTTGCAACTTTAACTCATTATGTTAAAGCTTGGATGTGCCATTGTGACATGTTTGGAAACTGGATGGAGGCTCTGTATTTACATACATCATGCATTCAATGTGAGCTAGATGTTGTGTAAACGCTCAGATTGTCTGGAGTAAATTAAATGCAGGAGTGAGTTCAAAATTTACAACACACTTTGTGAAGGAAGTTTGACCCTATTGTCGCTAGATGTAGCATCAATTACCGACATACAGACTGACTTGAGTTATAGCGATCATATTAAAAGAATTTATGCACAGACTTTATGCGCAGTATTATGATCCACTTACCATGTCAGGCTCCCATAATGATTCACACATGCCGTACATCTGCTCAGAACAAGTGCCGCTGACCACAAAATCTTCTGTTATCATGGGGCAGCCGATCAGGTCCAAGGAACAGATGAAAGGCTCAAAGGTTTTCGGGTCCAGACCAGCAATCACAGGTTCAATGTAGTATGGCCCAAACCTAACAAAGGAGATCCAGGAAGCTTTGTTTACATATTAGAGCACTACAAAGCTTTCTTCAGAGAGTACAGACAAAATATTTCCAGTGCCAAATGTTTTTGTCTGGTTTAAAGGAAAGAAAACATCTAATACCCTTGCTGCTTATTTGGTGAACCCTTTGAAGGCTTTTACACAATGCTCCTTTCTAAGCTTTAGATGTTGCAACTCTAAGAGGCAGCCAAACAAATATTATAGGGCACTCTTAAGTTCCTTAGACAGACCTTAAACGTATCTATAGCAGCATAAGAAAAAAAAACTTGAAAACAGTCTATTATTACAATTATAATTATTCAAAACAACTAACATAAGGCATGAGCCAGTGCGAAACAGGTCCAGATCATGACAGATGCTCAATCAACATGAAGAAATGAGGGGTGGCTCAAGACTTTTGCACAGTACTATTCACTAGTGGCATATATACTGGCTCTGAACTATTCACACACTGAAAGGCACCACAAGAGCCATCTATTTTTAAGTTTGTTCAGAACAAAATTCTAATCTACCCAAGTATTGGGTATAGTATTTGCAGTTGCATGGACATTAAGACAGCATTTTTGACCATAAAAAAGGCTATTTTGCTTTAAATGCTTATTAAATTCCCTCCCAGTTTGTTATATTACAAGACTCCTGATTGCATGCCTAAAGCATAAAGACATATCTAAGCTGTTTTTTTTTTTCCTTTCAACGTTTACTCCTTAATATGGTAATAGTTTAGAAATTTAACAACTTAATATTTCATTATTTTTTAAAAGACCATGCCACTTTACAACTAGTATACAACTTTCTGGACTGTTTCTCAAAAACAACTGAATATTGATTTGGAAGAGATTCTGTAGCAAATAAACAAATGCCCTTTTTATCCCCTGAGCTTTTTAATGAAAATGCTTCAGCAGTTATCAGATTAAGTTATGAGATTGCTAACAAGAACTGCGTTTTATTCCTCTGAAAACAAGAAGGATGATTACTGTCAGCTGCTATTTGCTAGCTTGGGAAAGTCATGATCTCTTTCTATTTCCCTTAAAATAAAGCTGAACAGTGTCACAGCACCTACCTCCTCTCGTACAGGAGATTGGATACCATGCTCATGAAGGTCTTGGGCTTGATCTGACGACCCTCTTTCAGCTCGTACAGGTTGAGACGGAATTTGAGCCGCTGAGATCTGGAAAGATTGATAAACAAAATCAGTAAACAAAAATATGACAATGTAGATTACCAGTCGATTTTCTTTTCACTTTTTTTCTACACTGTTGTAGAACAATACTATAAAAAATCAGAACTATAACACACAGACCAATAAGCCAAACCACAAAGTGCTGGCTACTATTTAAAGAATCGTTGATGTAAAAAAAAAAAAAAAAAACTGTAAAAATAAATAAAAACCTTTAAACAAGTAGATGTGTTTAAGGCTGCTTAATTAATAGAATTTGTTGGCTTCCCACAATTAAATGAACATGGTGACACATACTGAAAAATGTTTTCACAACCAACAAAACAAAAAGCAAACAGATGCCTCTAGAATACTGCCTAAAACAATGAGCACAAATGAGACACACCAGAGAGAATTTTGAAGAGTTGCACTTGCAAATCAAACAGCCATGAACACATTGATTTTCGAGTGCCGTTTGTATGTGGCGTTGACTGTCATAAAGAAGTTGCATGAGTGAAAAACGCATCACATGCACATTCAGCTCCAAACCCTGCGAGTTCATGCTGCAGATATAGTCACACATGCTATTACTGCTGCTGGACAAAGATGCATCATTATTAAAAAGAAAGATAATCACAGCAAAACAGTTCTGTTCAAAAGGATTTTAGCTCTGCAATGGATAGATATATTGTTGTAATAAT
Source organism: Clarias magur (assembly GCA_013621035.1). NCBI lineage: Eukaryota > Metazoa > Chordata > Actinopteri > Siluriformes > Clariidae > Clarias > Clarias magur. Next base: position 880,885 of record QNUK01000082.1, on the reverse strand, counting down.
AATAATACTGATAACGATCTCAAGTGCATCTCTTGCTGCTCGCTAATTTTGGCAATATTCTAGCATCATAATTTTATGCTAATGAAAATATTTGTACATAATGTACTGTACAAATATTTTCATTAGTATAAAATTATGATGCTAGAATATTGCACAACATAGATGTGAAAGCAGTGTTATGTTTATGCGACACAGCAGCAAAAATAAATAAACAAATAAATAAATAAGTAGAATTGGTCAATAAAAATATTGCTAAAAATAAAGCTGTTTAGTTTTAACCAGTACTGTAGATTTCTAGCGGTCATCCTAATCCATATAAACTCAAGCACTTTCAATGAGTCAGATATGTCATGGCCAAAAAGCACCTAAAACACTGAAAAACAAAAATACACCTAAACACAAAGTGGAACTCGACTCAATCATAAGGTTGATAATGTGTACTTTTACATTTTGTCATTTTAATCAGAGGCGGTTCCAAACTTTGCTCTTTTTTTTTTCAGCTGAGACCAATTATATTGGGATCTGTTTATATGTAAATCTGATCTTCTATACACAATAATAATAATTAGTGACTGATGGCAGGGCCTTGTACTGTACTTACACTGTCTGCACATCTGTGGCCAATCCCGCCAAGCCAATGTACAGTCTGTCACCCATAGGGAAGATTTTTTGAAAGTCTGTGGTCACCATCTGGGCCTGGATACCAAACCGCCGATCAGATGCAATAGCAACACACTCCTTCCCACGCATGGCCATGACAGCCCCTCCGTTATATGACATTATAGACTGTAATAACAGGACAGGGTTAACAGCGGATTAGAAGGAAAATAAAAAGACTGCACACCTTTATTTTTGCATTTCATTAAAAAAAAAAAAAACACACACACACACAGCAATTGTATAAAAGATAACACACACTGCCAAACTACACTGTGCTTGGAATTGATAGGATTTCACAGTGACTGCTAAATGCTGTACTTCTGTTGTGTCGGGGGGCTCAAAGTAAACAAGACAGTACATACTGATAGACTTTGAAAAGTCTTAAATACAGTGAATTCTAGAAGTATTGCCACCCTTAAAGAAAGGGTAATGTTAACAAAGTTGAATGTGAGATACCTGCACAGACCTGAATACAAGCGCTTATTAATTATTAATAGTTGCAGGGGATACTAACAGAATGCTAACGTTTTCACATGCAGTGAAATACAACTGTGCTATTTCTTATAATAATACTTAATCTTTTTACAGGCTTTTATATTAGCCAGAATAAGTATGAAATCCATTAAATGCTAAAGCACTGCTAGCTACCGTTAGCTCTGATAGCAGTAGCAGGACCAAGCAGTCCGGTACTTTTATTTTCTCTTTAGTCAGTTTAGCAGTGTTAGCATATTCGGCTAGCTAAAATATGAAGAGAGTTACAACTACAACATAAAAACTTATTTCTAAAACAAAATAAACCGATACAAACATTTTACTTGTCTACAGTTTCGGATATGAAATGTGACCATGATATGGCATTCTAAGCTCCACGCTAGCTTCGTCCAACGTTAATTAATCCTGCGCGGAGATGTTCATGTTCAGTAGAAAAGAGAAACAGATTATTGCTAAATCTCTTACCATGTTGACGGTAATGAAGGAACCAAGCAAAGTGCGAAATTATTTAATTCACTAAAAGCTTGGTTTGAGACCGGTGAAACACAGTGACTACACACTTTCGTTTAGCATCTACTTCCGCCCAGGCTTCTTCTTCTTCTTCTTCTTGGTGTTTACGGTTGTCAGCCACCACGTTTAATTACCGCCACCACCTGGTCATAATCTCCCTCTCGTTCCTTTCAGTATATATCCTCTTTTCTGGCTCCGTCTCACTTAAGAAACCCATTCCATAATTTCTTCCTTGTCCTCTTCATCAATTTTTCTAAATAACTTTTCAAAGTGTTCTCAACCTTTTCTATTCCAAATTTCCTTAGTATTGACAGCATATCTTCTCGTTCTTGCTTGTATTTCCTGCACTTACTACAGTATATGTTCTATTGTCTCTTTCTCTTGACACTGCTCACACTGGCCTATTGTGAGTTTTCCTATAATATAGAGTGAGCTGTTGTAGTGTAAGGTTACTGTGTCCTATATCCTGCTTATAATTACCTGCTCTTTAAAATTTTACTACTACTCCCCTACTAACCCCTACTCCTCACCTTGTCTACTCTGCTTTGGATTACATTACAGGTATACTTCCTTGCCCCACTGCTATTGCCATTGGTGCTTTGTCCTTTTCCATGCTATTCTTTTCCTCTCTGACATGGAGAGTTTATTGTTAACATCTATTACTTCTCTTTTTGCTTCCCTCACCAGTTTGGCAAAAATGCCCTTCCATTTCTCTGTATACCCATGTGAGCTGGAATCCACATAAATGTAATAATCTTTATGATTGATTCCTGGCTGTCCTCATCCTGATGCTTTCCAGGGCTGATACTGAATCCTTACAAATCAGTATATAGATGTGTCGCATCTCGTCCATACACTGTAATGCAGGCATTATGGCATAGAGCTCTACCGTGTAGATATTTTTTGTAATGTAGATGTAATTTGATGTTATCTTATTAGTTTTCAGTTGACTTTCTGGTGCCATGACCACAGTTCCTATTGCTCCTGTCTGTTGGTTCATCTGTAAAAAATTCTGCTTATTCTTTACAGTTACTATTCTTAGTATACTATTCTAAGCATTGACTAGGTCTATTGTCTTCTTCTTGTTTCTAATCTTGAGCAACTCTAGATCTCAGGGTTTCCAGTACACAGACAGGTTTTATTGGTCATATCACAGTTGCACTAAAATTATTGTCATATACTTTGTTTGTTGGTCACCTTAATTAAAAAAAACAAACATTTTCCTCCCTTTCTTTCCCAGCCTGCTTGCAGTATGCTTTTTGCTGTTTCTTTCCATGTCCCTTTAAATGAATCCAATAGATGGACATTAACTGCTTCTGTCGCCATCCTAATAGCATTTCACCTGCCTCTAGTTGGATCACACACTGGGGAGGTTTTGACTGTGCCTGGACATATTCTTCGTGCCTGGGTTTGAAATGTTTCCAGTTCTGCTAACACAGTTTTTGTTGCTGATTCATAGACAATACATCCACAGTTAGGGCTCAAGCACTATAGGGTATGCGGGACCCTCTTTTTTTTATACAGATTTTTCCCCCCACCTTTTCGGGCTTTTTGGGGGTCTTAACACGAAAACTCTGCGAGCATTTTGAGCTCATTGAGCTGATCAACTTTCGCACTGCATGTCATGGGCTCAACTCAACAGGAAGCCAGTTATTTTGGGTTGCACATACACACTCATATCACACACATACACACTCACATCTCTCTCTCACACACAGCCACACGTACATGCATAAACACACTCATACATCACACACATACAGTACACACACACACACACACACACACACAGACACACAGATTGTACCTGCATCCGGGAGGCGATGGCGCAATGTGCTTGGGCCCGATCATCGTTTCTTGCAATTATATTTAAATTATTTTTTTTATTAATAATTAATTAATATTTAAATTAATAATTATTTAATGAATAAAATCTAATATTCATTGATCTTATTAGTGCAATATTGTGTATGTACTGTATGTCCAAGCTAATCCAGTCTAACCCTACAGTACTGTATATATCTCATGACATTTATCACCTTCTTACAATTCTTGCCCATGCATTCCATTATTTTGCACATATGAGGTGTCAGAGCTATTGGTCTACAGCTTTCAAATATGCTGGCATCCTCCTCTGGTTTTCTTACTACTACATATTATAACAACCTCTTTTCAGGAATCTGGTATTTTTCCCTCTTTCCACACTATATTGTATAGCTTCAGGAGTTTAGCTATGCTACCTTTGCTTAAGTGCTTAATTATTCCATAACATACAGAGGTTTCTTTTTCTGGTTTTATGGCGGTTATCATCCAGTAAGTTGCAATTCCTCCAAATTCTATACTAGAGGTTTACCCAGATCATGATTGGGTGGAGCTGCGGGTATACTAGTTTACCAATGATTCTGCCCAATTATAATCTGGTAAACATCAGAATATATATTATTACCTCACAGTATAAAACAAAAGTTGACACTATTTTGCACTGCCTACTATTTAGGGCCCAAGCACTATAAGGTGCGCAGGACCCTCTTGTGTTCCTAAGGATTTTTCCCCACACTTTTGGACGTTTTGGGGGTCTTAACATGCTCGAAAACTCATGAAACTTGGCAGACAGGTTGGAATCTGCTGCCATCAGGATGCCTGAGAGTCTCGTGGCCCGGAGCCCCCAGGGACCACCACACGAGATTTTGCTGCCTAGCTCATACACACTTTCACGTAGGCACACGAAACTCGGTACACATTTAGAGCTCATCGAGCCGAACAACTTTTGCACTGCATGTCCTGAGCTAAACTCAACAGGAGGCCGGTTATTTTGGGTCGTTCGCAAAAACGCACCTAATGGATTTTGATATACTCCTCCTAGGGAAATTATACAATCGCTGCCAAACTGGCCCCATGTGATCTAAAGACATTCTGGATGCAAAATTGCAGAGGGATTTTTAATATCTCAAACGGGCCAGCCGTGATAATGTCTTAAACTTACACCAAAAAATGATTAATAACTTTCTGTGGCATTATATTGAGTGGCACCTTCTGTGATATGACGTTCAGTGACATCACATTCAGGAACATCATAATGTGAGGCTTATTTTCCAGCATCTGTGGCCTATTATACACACACATACACATCACAAATGTTAACACTCTGACACACAAACACATCTCTCTCTCTCTCTCTCTCTCTCTCTCTCTCTCTCACACACACACACACACACACACACACACACACACACACACACACACACACACACACACACATTAATGCACTCAACATATATTTAGGGCCCAAACTGACATTAGTCCTGTATAGTGTGTCATGTGTGCAGTTTGTGCAGTGCAACCGAGTGCTTGCAACTATATTTAGGGCCCAAGCACTATGACATCAGCCCTATGTTGTCAAAGTGTGTGAAGGGCCCTCTTGTTAATATTGAATTCCACTTTGAAAATTGTGTTTTCTCTTCCCTATTCCTGTTTCTTACAGCTTCATTGACTGTTTGTTTGGAACTTTTTTCATATCTTTTGTGTTATTACTTTTTGGTATACTCTTCCTCGCAGCCTCTATTTTGCCTTGCTTTACTTTATAATCCATCCTTTCTATGCTCAATCCATAGTTGTAGTTATCTTCCCGGCCTCTTAATTTGCATCCTTCCCTAATCTTGTCTCAACGTGTTCTGTGTCTTGAACTCTTCGTCTGCTTTATCCGGTACATCCACACATTCTTTCTTCTTGACATGTGTCCCTCTGAGTACCACTCAACATCTAGTTGAAGTTCTGTAGGTTGCATCACCACCACTTCTATACCTCCCTCAGCTCAGATTTTCTCAGCTCTCCTGGAGCTGTGGCACCATAACTAGCCTCTCCTGCATATATTTTCTGCACAAGAGCAAGACATGCTCCAGTCTCACGTTCCTGACATTCCTCACAGAGTCCCATGGAGTGATCACCTGTTTTGAGTAGAGTGCTATTAAGGTTGCTGTGTCCATTACTTAGGTTGTTATAAATACTTCCTCTTTCCAATATTTCCCCCTCTTTATCATATCAACTTTGCACTTTATTAAATGCAAATACTCTATCTTGCCTTTCTTTTATTATCCTACTTTTGTTATCACTTTTGTTGCCATTGCTGTTTTGCCTTTGTACACTACACCCTTCCATTCTGACTGACAAATTGATACTGACCTCAACATCCACTTTTTTGGTTGCTTCTTGCGCTGGCTTGTCCACTTTCTCATTTCCTCAGATACCCAAATAGGCTGGATCTCACAGGAGAGAGACAATTGACAATTGTCTACCTATTCTTGAGTTAGCTAACAAGATTTCATACACAAGATGCTGCTTCTGGCTGTACCTGTACTCATGTTTATAAGTGCTGCTACTGATCACTAATCACTACATTTTGATAACCGTCTCAGCCCATTCTAATGCCAACAGTAATGAATACAGCTCCACAGTACATCGACTCAGACAATTAGACCTTTAAAATGTGTTCCATTTGGAAAACCCTTCATGGCCCATGGTAATGAAAACACTTTGGATACGTGTTGCTGCTACTGTGAACATTTCAGAGTAAAAAATACATATTAAAACAAAAACTAATACATAAAAAATATATACTATTAAAATTTAAATAACTTGTGATTTAATGTGATTTCATTCGTTTTCAAGATGTAATTCTAGAAGAAATTATTGGGTTGTTTATTTACAGATTTAATAATGATTTAATAATCGTTGATGGGTTAAAAGTCTGAAGAAAACAGTTAAAACATTAAAGCTAAAAATTAGCTGATCAGCTTTAATGTAATAAGTGATCAGTTATTATTTTAGGTTGAAGCTCATTGTTTCTGTATGGCAGAACTCTCTTAATATTAATACTTATTAATACAAAGAAATATATCTTTTTTTAAAGGTTGAGTGTCTAACGTCTTGTTGATGGCAAGTTGCACTTATTTCGTCATCAGCCATATACACTCCTTGTTCTGTAATCGAAGAGAAATCGAAAAATTACATTGAGCAAGTAGCTTATTATAAGCTTATTTTAAAGTAGATTATTAAATACAGTACATAACTGTCCATGACTTCACTTTTACTCATCATTTTGATTTCACTTATGGCGCAGGATAACTTCAGGGAGATATCTAAGTACTGCAAAAGTTTAATTAAATTTTGTCTAGATCGTCTAGGGGTCGATTTAAGACACAGTTTGGACGCATGTGCAGTATGCAGTTTATAATCTGGCACATAATTGCTCATAACTTCCCTTTTACTAATCATGTTGATTAAATTTATAGCGCAGATTTAACTTCAGGGAAATACCTGGTACAGGACTGGTACAGTACAGACAAACTGAGACTGGTTCCTGGTCCTCCAACATATGAAACGTATAGAAATAAGATATAATTGAAAGAGTGAGTTCTGACCAATGTACAGACAAATCTTTTTTATTCATATAGATAGTGATCAACTGATTTAAAATTGATTGTTAAAATATAATTAAAATATGAAATTATATATGAAATTAGTGTTTATATTTACAAATTCTTATTGTTTCACATTAATAATAAAAATGATAAAGAATGACTTATTCCAGGGCTCCTGCATCCTGTTGTTATCACCACTGTCTTCTACGGTGAAATGAGCCTTAACTCTTTTGAAACATCATTAAATCAAACATCATCAAATCCTGATTAATAATGTTTTATTGCACTGCATCATCACATTTTGCCAAAGCAACAAAACATTTTACTTGTTCAAAACACAAATACCAGTCACTGTTTTTCTGTTTTTGTGGTGTTTGGTGTATTTATTATGAGGTCTTGCATTATACAGTATCAAGGATGTCCCACATACAGTGGGTACAGAAAAGAATCACCTATATTTGCTTTGCAGCCTGAATGAAGACAGACACAGATTTTGTTCTAACCAGCTGTATTTACTCAGTGCCATTTTTAACATCCAATTGTAAGATATTCATCATGTCAGAAGAAAAAAACAGAATCACTGATTGGGATCACCTTCCCTCCCAAAAATGACTTAATCTAATCACCTTCTCACTGGCACACAAAGCTTTGCAAATCTAGGCTTGTCCACTCTTTTTTTGACTTTGAGGCTAATAGAGCTAATAGGGCTAAGGGTACTAACTGTGCTAACAGGATGTCACTTAACTTATGCTGATACTGGGTGCAGGAGCTTTGTCTGGTCGACAGTTGGGCGATATCAAAGCACTGCAAATTCTTACAACATAGCATAGCATATGTCTATTAATCTGGCAACTCCTCTGAATGTCACGCAGCTTCTGGTGATGGTCTCTGCCTTCTACCCTCTGTCGACACTCGCGTCTGAGGTTCTTTCTTTACCAGGACATTGCTGTGCTTAGACCCCCCTGGTCCCTTCTTCAAGGTCATTGCAGGGAGCCACTTTACCTTGAGCACCGCCATGCTGCGTCTTGAAGGGCACGCTCCTTATCACAAGCTGGGAGCCTGCCCAACTTGGCTGTGCTGCTCGTGTACCTCTCCCAGTCACGTACTAAGGTGCTACATGGGATCTCACTCCTTTCTTGTTTTTAACGTCACGCCAGATGGCGGAGATGACTGACTGCCTTGCTGGTGTCACAAATCCTCCCCAAAAGAAAAAAAAATATGCTCAGCTTAGCCACCCTTGCTATCCGTTATCCCCCAAATGAGGATGGAATGTTGAGTCTGCTTCCTCTATTGCCATCTCAGGGAGATTTTCCTTGTCACTGTCACCCTCAGATTGCTTATCAGAGCCTAAACATACACATTTTCTTACATTTCATACATAGTTCCGTCATTTTCTTTTGATTTTGTAAAGCTGCTTTTCAACAGTGACCATTGTTAAAAGTGCTATATTAATAGAAATATAATTTAATTTAATTGAACTAGCCAGCGTTCGGTTCGCTCAACATTTTTTCATGCCAAAAATGCATTGTGCATTCAAATTTATTGCAAAATTTCAGTTCTTAAAGCGAAAGTCTGTGTGGCGGGGCGTTCCTAGATGACGTACCACTTTATTTAGTTTTAGGTCCATCTTCATCATGAAAAATAGGTGGCCAATTAATATATTTCGTAATTATTTATTATTTTTTTTTTTACAAACTTACCACTGAATGTATCAAAAATGAATAAAAAAATATCCTGTTAGCCATATGTGTAGTTCTGTTGAAAGGTGAGAGTTAAATTTGTACTAAATACACCTTAACGGAATTACACTAAGTTGATTTAGCTACAGAAGCTTCATATGAGTCCCAGCTTGAACTTTGGAATTGCCAAGTCATTTAACAGGGCAGAAATTGCAGAGGAGCAACTTGTTTGTAGGCAGCAAGGGACTGATTACTGAGAGACTGCATGACAAATTCTTTCAGGAGAAGTAAGATAGGAATCTTTTACATGAACTAGTCATCATGGTCTGGATCATGGTCTGGATCAGGGTCTGGCCTGGAAATGACATTAAAAATAGGATTAAATTAAGAAACAACAACTGACTACAAAAAATCTAAATAAATAAAAATTACAATCCATAATTACAATGGATTTAAACACTTTATAGCTAAAGAAAAATAATGTAAGTACATTGACAGACATCCTCTTTTGATTTTAAAGAAATACAAATAAATTATTAAATAAATGTTTTTAAATATTGTCTATTTTGTGGTGGCCTGGAAACAAAAAAAATTCCACTGAACGTTGTTCTGAATACTACAGCTATATTGATACTCAAATACATTTGCCTTTTGCATGAATATTAAGAACTTCATATCAGGTCAAGTCAAGATCAGGAACTTCAAACCATTTTTAAAAGATTTTTTTAATGCAAAGTACATCATCCTGGTGAATGAGGACACTGCCATCAGGGAATTGGCCACCAACCAACAATGTTGAGGTAGGTGGTACCTCTCCATTTAACATCTTCATAAAGGTTTCCTGGTTCCATCTCATCCTCAGTTTAAATCTAAATGCAATTATACAATGTGTCTTCTGACACCTAACTATTTTAGCAATTTGACCAGCATCACTTCTATTGGAGCAGAATACAAGGGCCAGCCCTTCGCTGCCCATGTGAGCCATGACTGCCCATGATTCTGTGGCTGGTTCACTAGTTTTGCTTCCATGGAGCACTTTGGGTAGGTCCTGACCACTGGAGACAGGAAACATGCCACAAGGGTTGCAGTTTAAGAATTACTCTGATCCAGTGGTCTAGCCATGTCAATTTTGCCCTTGTCAAAGTCACTTAAATCCTTATGCCTCTTACACTCCAGGAACAAAGGCTACGTTCACATTACCAGTGACTCAAATCTTGGACGTCTGAATTCCCCCCCCCCCCTTTTTTTTTTTGTCAGGGCAGTAAATAACTCAATTTATTTACAGCAAGGGGTAGAGGTGCATTAATCTGCACTTTGTTGCTTTAAGATCTCTAAACGGCTTCCCTATAATTGAAGTTGTGCCTTTTTTTGTCAATAGTTTCCTCAGTTTTTGAGCTTAAGTGGACTGCAGAAACCTGACTGTAACCACTGTGAACACCTTTGAGATGAGGTGGCATGCTGACTGTGCCCCAGTGGTCCTAACCCAAATTCAGCGCCTGACCTCACTGATCTTGTGGCTCAATGGACAAATACCTAAAGCCATATTAAAATTAGTGAAAAATACCATTAGTGAAAATAGTGGTGACTATTATGACAGCAAAGATGGATTACATTTTAAATGGGATTTTCAACAAGTATGATGCTCAGGCTTTCACAAATGTTTGGTCATACAGCACATATAGCTGTATTCCACTATATATATGAGTTAAGGAAAAACTTTAGTTTTGAAAAATATATAAAATAAAAAATGTCCAATGTGTGAGTGTATATTTGTGTGTGCCCTGTGATGGATTGGTACCCTGTCCAAGGTGTACCCCACCTCATGCGCTCAGTCATCTGGGATAGGCTCCAGGACACCCATGACCCCGTATACAAAATAGAACGGTATAGACGATGAGTCACTGAGTGAGAAAATTTCCCATATTTGACCATTGTGAAAGGTTTTTCCAGTGCTCCACATGTTCATGTGCGTGTAAATACCTATACATTTGTAAAATGCAGTTGCGGATAAAGTCTTTTACGACCCACACACATCCAGTATATGCTATTTAGCTTATTGGCAACATTAAAATTACGTAATAATTAGCTAGTTTTACCCAGGTGTGTCGACTGGTCTATAAGGGTAAAAAATGCCACCAGGGGGCACAGCACCCGGAGGGAGGTCTCGGGGTAAGTCACTAACAGGGTAAAATCCAGAACCAGGGACGTTTGCTCGTGAAGGATCCATAATCATGCCCTCTGATGTCCCGCTGTAAATAGAGTTCAAGTACAGTTAATTTTTTACTTATCTATATTCTTTTGTATTTAATATCCTAGAAAGAATATTAATCTTGTTCTGACCTTTTCACAGGAGAGAAGGAAGCATTCAAAGACTAGAGAAAAAGGCTGTGGAAAAAATTCATAAAAAAGAAAAACTACCCACCTAAGGGGATCAAGGTCAGCTCTCCCTACACCAAATGGATTGTGTGGGTCCAGCCTGAAAAAAAGCAGAGGACATGCACTTTTTCATTGGATGTTAAAATAAAGAGGATTATAGACATACAGTTTTCTTTAAAATAAACATCTGTATATTTGTACATTCATACTGTTATCTCATCAGCTTGAGAGCAATGCAATGTAATGCAAAAAAAAAAAAACTTGCCAATACAAATCAAGAGCTTTGAGAGAAATCAAGAGAGTTACCGATCACATCAAACGTCAACATGTTGAACAAACTGTGATCTTTGGGTATCTAATCCTCAACCCTGGAGGTACAGGCCACAGTGCTAAACACTAAGCTAAAATGCTGCCTAAGAGAAATTTCTGGTCAGCAAATCCAGAGTAATGTTGTGCCATGCCACTTTTATCAAAACGAAGGAAACAATGTGATATATAAATAAAATTGAGTTAATTACTTATCACTTAACAGAATAAAAGAAAGTTAAGAAACTTTGTATAACACATAACCATGAGTACACTGAAGATTTGTTGTTATTTATAATATACAGCTCTAATCGAAATTTTAAGCACAACTATCAAATTGTCACACATGCCTATTCATTCAGCTGTTCTAAAGATAATATTATATACACATTCACACACATCACTCACCAGTTTGGGGGGTATGGAACAGGTAGCAGGGATGAGTTCAGCCTCTCAGTTAAATCTTCTGTGTTCCTGAACACACTAAAGAAATGGCAAAGGTTTAGAGAACACTCATACAATAAGATGCTTAATCTTTTCTTATGATTAATTTGCTGATGGCATCTGCATCACTTTACAAGTCAAGATAATTCATTGTTATTGTTAGTAATAACTACCAATTTTGCATGTACAGTAAAAGCAAAAAAAGCTGTGAAAAAAACTGTACTTTACGAAATAAACATTAAAAAACATCTAATGTTAGCACTCATGCATGGGCGTATACAGCTTTCATCAGTGAATATAAGAAAAGTGGGTGTTTTAGGAAAGATATTTCAACTGTATTGCATTAAAAATAGGGAGAAGAAGTGTGTCGAGCTAGAAAACCTTAGATAGGTGGTGAATAAAACATGAGGGTTAATACAGTTAAAGTTAAGTTAAGCTAAAATAATGATACCAACCTTTCAAAGGACTGTAGGTTTGATTCGTTTATATAGTCACTGACATTTACAGTCAGGTCTGTGACTTTTTCTGTAGCTGAATCCTGTCATAAAATAACATCAAGTTAACAACCCTGCTTGTACCAAGAATAAATACTAATACCAAGAATCACATAGCTGTTAAGCAATTCGGCACATTTACCATTAAGTTGAAAATCAAGGTGGAATCAGCTGTCATGGCTTTGAGAAGCAGGGTGGACGTGTCATCATTTGATCTGTATCTCAGCGTGTACAGTTCCTTGTTTGAGTTCCAGGATGGAGGAAGCAACTCTGATTTCTTCTCTTCATTTTGAGACTATGGGATTAAGAAAGACCTGTGAAGTCCGATCTTAAATACCATAATCTTGAATAAACTGATAAATCTAAAGTGAAATATATGGAAGAGAGATATTACAGTTTAAACTAATAAGACATGGTGATCTGTATGAAAAGCAAACAGTCATTGGATAGAATAAAAACCCACCTCTCAGCCTGTCTGTCATGCTCTCTACCAAAACAGATAACAGAGACAACACTTCTCAATGGGAAAAAATAATGGAATAGTCCAGAAAGACAATGTTTGCATGATCGGTTTTCTATCGCTCATTTGCCGTTCACATTTTTTATATAGCGAGGTAAGGAGGGATGGGGCGGGTAACTGTACTAGTGGACATCACCAGCAGGAGGAGCAGAAAAAAACTAACTTTATACAGCCATGCAAATGTTACACTTTATTATTACACTTATTTATTGTACAAATGTTACACATTATTCATTATTTTGTTCTGTGTGAAGAATTCTTATATATAAGAATAATATATAACTAGTCAACACGCCCCTGAGGAGAAATGCTTTAGTCTAGACCAGGGGTGTCCAAATCCGGTCCTGGAGGGCCAGTGTCCAACACAGTTTGGTGCTTCTTCTTCTCAAACACAGCTGATTTAACTAATCTGTTAATTACTAGGATCAGTGGGTGTGTTTAGGTGTTGGTGAATTACAAACTGTGCCGGTCACTGGCCCTCCAGGACTGGATTTGGACACCCCTGGTCTAGACCCTTAATTAGGATTATGTAACGTCCTGATGCTCGACAAATTACAAAAAAGTTCAATGCCATTTGAGTCACATTCTAGAAAAAAAAAGAAAGAAAGAAAAGTAGAAAACAGATAAATATCATCAGCTGTTATCACTTTTTACACTATTATGTACTTGGTGAAATATAGGTGAGTGTAACTTGTGTGGCGGCACATTGGCTTTGGCTTTAGCACTGTTGCCTTGCACCTCCAGGGTATGGGTTCAAGTCCTGCCTCAGGTCTGGGTGCATGGAGTTTGCACGTTGTACCCTTGCTTCCTCCCACAGTCCAAAGACAGGCAGATAAGGCTAATCGATGTTCCCAGATTTCCCATAGTGTGTGAATGAGCATTCAACTGTGTGTGCGTGTGTGCCCTGTGATGAATTGGCACCCCGTCCAGGGACCACCCTGCCTCCTGGGATAGGCACCATTTCATAACAATATTATTAATAATAAAAATTATAATAATAATCATAATCATACATGCTTTATACAACTTTCACAAATTTAAAGTTCATACATCTTATATGGGCATACTATAGAATGAGAGAAAAAACACATTTAGGAGGAGAGTTCAGGTCTAGTGGTGAAGTGTCTCGAGAATGAAGGCGTATAATCCATATGTCACAAACGCACGCCCCAGTGTCTCTTATTTATTTTTCATGGAGTTGGCAACCCTAATCATTACAGCGATATAAAGCGAAAAGGAAAATTTTATTAACAAAAATAAACAATATTATTTATAAAAACATGGCTATCAGCTTTAACTGTAAGCAATGTTGACATTATTGCAACACTGTAGCATGAACTCTCTCACCTGCTCTCCGGTTCCTACACACTTATATCCACTCTTCACAATTTCCCAGTGGATAAAACACACCACGGCATCCTGAGGAGATGTTATAGAGCTCGCCACCTGAGAATACACCGCCTCGAGTCCTGCCATGACAAACCTGCTCTTCTTCTTGTTTTACGGCGGTTGACCTCCAGTAGGTTTAATAACCGTCACTGTGACGCAGCTCTTCTTCTTCTTCTTCATTACTGTTACCTTCTATAAGCGTCTCCGCGTAGGAAACCACAGGCGAATGCTACTTGATGTTTGTTTTTAGTAACAATATAAATTGGCTAACAAACAAACTGGCTAAAACACCCAATTAGTTGACTAACTGATACAAAAACGAATCAACACCATCATTAATAAAACTATCTAAGTACTATACAAAAGACAACATAGAGTGCGCGTGCAAATGTGCCAACAAGAGCAACAACACGACACAATGCAATACTCTGTGGTAGTGAGGTAATGAGGTTGAGGTAGTGCAAGTTACTCCTCCATGAGATGATAGATGAGAAACAGTAAACATTTCATTTTTAATTAGCAGCAAAGACAGAAAATAGTTATTTTGCACATAACAAGTAATAAATATTGTGCAAAAAAAAAAAGGCAATTCCAGGTTGGTATGTGAAACTGCTAGATGGTTGTAGATCAGAGTATTTATGCCTGTTTGTCTATCCCACTGTATTGAGATATTTGAATTTATCTGAGTGATTGAGTAAGCGAGTGTCCCTTTTTATTGAGGAGACAGATGGCTTGTGGGAAAAAGCTTTTACACTGTCTGTATGTGAGGGCCCGAATGCTTCTATACCTTTTTTTTTCAGATGGCAGGAGGGTGAAAAGTGAGTGTGAGGGGTGTGTCTGATCAGCCACTATTCTGATGAATTTGCGGATGCAGCGTGTGGTGTACAGTAGATGTCTGTGATAGAGGGAAGAGAGACCCCGATGATCTCCTCAGTTGTCCTCACTATCCAGTGTAGGGTTCTGATGGCACAATTCTCAAACCAGACGGTGATGCATGATGCACTCGATAGTGCCTCTATGGAACATGGTTAGAATCTGTGATGGAAGCTTTGTGTCTTCAATGTCTTCAACCAGATGTGGCTTTTAAACATTGATGATTTGTGTAGAAAGTAATAAATCAAACTTTGCCCTTATATAATCACAGGATCAACACTTAAGTGGTTATGGATGCAACATGATCATCAGTATAAATTTAACCAACATCTTCAACCAGATGTTGAAGCTGAAAAAGTTGAAGAAGTTTGGTGAAAGAATTATACCTTACAGTCCTCATACAAGGATAGTACAAGGAGATATAGACAATGAAGTTGGAAGGAAATGGCATGACCATTCGAGTCTTAAGAGGACATAAGTAAAAGCTTATTACTTGTTTGCATGTCGCAGTTTCATGTCACCGTGTTGGTTAATTATCCTCATTCTTGCCCTGATTCTAGTGTATGAGCGCGGCAGTGGACTGACTGGGAATGTCTCTCATTCAAGTATAAGATGGAGAAGGAGAGAACTATTGAACATCTGAGGTCGTCTGCAGTGGAAGCAGGAACAAAGCGCACATCTAACTTTATACAGCAAGTTAGTAAAATCACTCATACTATAAAATGCCACTGAATATACCACAGACCATTTATAATACTGTGAATATGTACTGTACTGTACAGTTTCACTGGCATATTTCTGTTCTTTGTGAAATCATTAAGAAAAATATATAACCAGTCTACACACAGGGGAAATGGTTTAGTCTTGATTCTTAATTAGGAGTGTGTAATGTCCTAATGCTTGGCAAATTAAAAAGCGTTCAATGCTATTTGGGTCACATTTTAGGGAAAAAAAAGAAAGATAGAAAATAGATAAAGGTGTGTAAATGTTATTTCTTTATAATGTAATGTAGTTGGTGAGAACGAGGGGAGTGTAACTCATATTTAACCTGCATTCTTGTGTCACTAGCTTACAGAACCCTGGGTATAATTTCATATCCAGTATTTCATAACATTAGCAAAGTAAAGGCAAGTTATTTTTTTCTTGGTTCACTGAAATGGAGCTCACCCAGGATTCCATACACACTAGCTCCAGGTGGCACAGCACCAGAGCAAAAATTACAGCAAAAGTCAAAACCCAGAAGAGAATTCTGTTTACACCGTGATTATTTTTATTACAAAATTTTTATGTTAGGTAATGTGCATTAATTATTATTAATACATACATCTTATACAACTTTTACAATTTGTTAAATCCTATAATATATATATGCTTTTTTTTAAAAACATACTTATAAAAAGAAAATAATATATGACAGGACAGGTGTTCAAGTTAAACCGGGACGTTCTCGCGAATGATGGCGTGAATTCAACGTTAAAGCCCCTCCCCCCGCTCCCCTTATTTCAGTTTGTCTCTTTCCCATTGATTGTAATTAGATGAAATGACAGTTAATTCAAAATCTTGCCGTGAACTAGGTAAATTTTGTACAATCTCTCTATATTTAGCCACCAATTCAGTGGAAACTAATACCATATCATGTTGTCACACCAAACAAAATTTAGCGAAAATACAGTTCTAAAAAAATGAAGTGATTCATCTTTGTTGCAAACAGACAGGTACCTGGGCTTCAACATAAAATAATCATATCACTGATTTCATTGAATCTGTTCGTCTTATTTATTATTTAGCTATAAACCTTTAACTATTTCTACAAACGCTTCGCGTCATACACGGGTACTAACGCTTGTACAGGAGGTATGTAGTCATCACGTAACTTTTTGGCGTCTTTCCGGCAGGGGGCGACAGCGCGCTCGGAATTCTGTCGAAAGAAGAGGAAAGCGAAGAAAACAGCAACAAAACAATAAAATGGAGAATGGAGTAGGCCTAACGTTAGAGGTTGGATCCGTTACAGCTTTTAAATGTAAGCAGTTTGAATTCCATTTATTGTTCTGTCTTAAATTGTGTCTACATATATAATGTTTTATCGTTTGCTGTTATCGTGATTGAATGTAATTACTTACTGAAGTAATGAAAACAGGAAAAACAGAAAAACACTACTGCGCCATATTTGGAGACTGGGCTTCCCAGCTACTTTACTAACGCTCATGTATGAGTTCAGCTTTGTTGTTTCTTAGCGGAATAAAGGTGTTGACAAGTGTACGGTGTGTTTTTAGGGACTGATTCGAACACAGCAGACTTGATTTTGTGGCGCGTCAGTAATAACAGCCTGTTCACGGGAAAGAAGAACACCGCCCTGCGAGCTTTCGAGTGAGTGACACACTGCCACTTCATGCGCGCGCGCAACGTTCTGTTCCTCTCCTGTGATACTGAACACTTTCTCATTCTGCAGGCTGTTTGTGAAGGAGAAACGCTTGGAGGGAAAAGTGACACCAGCATGGGTGAAGAAGAAATGGGAGAACTTGAGACAGAAATATAAGGTAACGAAAAGTCAAGTCAGAAGTTTGCTATTAAATATTCCTGTGTAATTGCTTCCTGTGCTTTCTAGCACTCACAGCAGGGGGGTGGTTCACTGATGCTGCACTACACTCACATAAACATGAAGCGCCCCAACAGTGTGGCATGACTCCCACATGCTCTGATTTCATTAGTTCACTACAATGTTAAAGCAGTAAACACCACTCCGAGGCACAGCAAAGCCAAATCTTGAAACAATCTGGCTTAATACAATTAATCCCATTGTTCCTTAATGTGCGGAGGGTGCTGACTTTTAGGCATGGGGAATCACCAGGGATGTCCTGATACATTATTATGTGCTGATTCAATTTTAGAAATATCCTGATTTGATGATTTTTTTTTTTTTTTTTAGATTGTTACAATTCTGGCAGCAGGTGGCATAGTAATTAGCACCTGCAGGGTCTGAGTTCAGTTCACACCTCGGGTCTGCGTACGTGGAGTTTGCTTTGCATGTTTTCCTTGGGTGCTCCAGTTTTCTCCCACAGTCCAGAGACAAATTGCCCATAGTGTGAGAATGAGTGTGTGCCCTGCGTTTGATTGGTACCCAGTCCAGGCTGTACCCCATATCGTGCCCCCCTGCACTCCTGTATACAGGATAAAGCTGTATACATGATGAACGAATGTTACAATTCTAAATGCACGTACTGTGTGAATAGATTATGGCAATATTTTACCAGTTCAAATGCAAACAGACTGTATATAAATGATAAAGATATTTTTTAAAAATCTAATTCAGTGTGACGATACATGAATACAAAAAAACTGCGATGTGTCTTAAGGTCTCAAAATCCTCAATGAACTGAAACAATGTATTAAAGAAGAATGGGCCATAATTCCTCCACCACAACATGAGCGACTGATAAACCACACAGTAAATAATCTTACTTACTTATGAAGCTGTTGAATCATGGGGGAGCTTCTTTTTTGTTTAATATATAATGACATGGTGAGAAACGTTATGATGTGTGATACCCTGGTCATTTAGTACATTCAAGTCGCCAGCTGACTTAATTTTATTGCACCATAATGTTGCTGAGTCTAGACCTGACCAACTGAATCTACCCCAAACCATAACACTGTCTCCAGAGGCTTGTACAGTGAAAACTATGCATGACGTGTGCATTATGTGCTTCACTTCTTACCCTCATGCACCTGTTGCTTTGGAATAGGATCAATTTGAACTTATCAGAATAAATTACCTCATTGTTTCATAAATCCAACCTTTTATCCTCCTTAGCAAGCCTTTTTCCCTGATTAATCTCACTAACAAGTGGTGTTCGTATGGCTACACAGCTGTTTAGTTCCAGACCTGTGAGTTCTGATTACATTGTGTGTGTATGTAAATGCTTTTACTTTGACTATTAAACAGGGCTATGGTATTTATTGTTGATATTGCTGATTTCATTTTTATTTATTCATTTTATTTACAAAGTGGAAAGTTCACCACTATCCTGAATAATAATAGCTTAGTTTCACCTTGCAGTGTGGCCAGTTATTCACATGATTGTTGTTTTGTAGGACATCAAGAGCCTCAGTATGATGGGTGGTGATCCGCTGGTGGCTCCGTGGAAGTGGTACGCCGTGATGGATCAGGCTCTGAGTGGCGAGCTCACAGTGGCTCACTCACTTCTGTCCAATCTGTCCAACCTATCTAATTTGTCCAGCACATCCAGCCCCTTCCCAGTCCCTGTATCCTCATCTGGCCAGGACGCTCCTCCGGCCAAAAAGCGGAAGGAGCAGTACTGGCTAGCTGCCCTGCAGGAGCTTGAGAGGAGGCAAGAGGAGCGTGAGAGGCGTGCCGCGGAGAGGGAGGAGGAGAGGGAGAGGCGGGCGGCTGACAGAGAAGAAGAGAGGGAGCGGCGGGCGGCTGAGCGAGAGGAGGAGAGGGAGAGGCAGGCTCTGGACAGAGAGAAGCGGAGGGAGCAGGATCTGCTCTCCAGACAAGAGCGTTGGGAGAGGGAGCTGCAAGCCAGAGAAGAGCGGAGAGAGAAGGAGTACAGAGAACGAGAGGAGCGGCGGGATAGAGAAGCCGCTGGGAGAGAGGACCGGCTGTTCAAGCTCCTTGAGACGTTCATGTCTAAACAATACAACACACATTGAGCCATGTTGGTGTCTCAGAAATGTCTGCTTTCTACTAATAAATCCTACCCGCTTTTGTATGTTTCGTTGTTGTTGTTTGCATCTCTTAGCTGGAGTCTTTTGGTACACAAAAAATAATTTGGTAAGTAAGAGAACAGCTCACCCATCTGGAGGATTTTGATTCATCTTTAGACTTTTAATAAGATCCCTGGATCCACATCACTGTACAATGTTATATGCTGGACAATTTAATTTTTTGTTTCTTCCCTTTTTTTTTTTTTCTTTCCTTTTTTTAATGAAGCATGAGGAGAACTCAAACTCAAAGTCTAAGATGGCCAGATCTGTGAGTCTGTGTAATCTCGTCAGATTTGTTTGAGCAAGACAGGCCTGCAAAATCCAGTCTGAATTAATTGGCGCACATTTATTTATTTTTATTTTTTAAATAGCTGAACATTCTGGCTTTGTTAAATATACCTCAAACAAACGAAATTACTCACTTATTCTTTATACGGCTTTCCTGTACAGGGTCACGAGAAGCCTGCAGCCTATGCCAGGGGGCTCAGGGTACTAGATGGGATCCATTGCAGGGTGCACGCAAGTCCAAGGCAGGACAAATTAAATAATTTTAATGTTTTTTTTTTTTTTTGCCGGATGAATTAGTGGTATGCAGTGTGTCTAAACAAATTATGGAATTGCATTTTTAAAACATAACACAAGTCCACATAGGCAAATTAATGTGCACTTAATAGAAACCACATACTCATCCTTAGCAAGCTGTTTGCCTTTGCTAATTAAGAAGAGCCATGCCCCAAACAAAACAGTGGAAGGGGATTCATGCTGGAAATCCAAAACAGGGTGTGGCAAAAGATGTTGTTTGTTCCCAGTGAGCTGTGTCTAAAGTTTGGTGGAAGTATAAACAACATGCACAGGTACTAAATAAACAATATGAGGCCAAGGAAGAGGTCAAACTATCAGTACGAAAAAATCCAAATCCAAAATGCCTTGAAAATAGAAATATGGGATAAAGCCCAAAAAAGAAAGAAGCACTGACAACGAGCTTTCAGTGGAGTAAAGGAAATCAGTCATGGAGTTTGGATGACTGAATGGTCTACACTGATGAATTATGGATTAGACATCCTTACCCAAAGCGACTTATTTTGAGTATATACACCGGAGCAGTTGAGGGTTAAGGGCCTTGCTCAAATGAGATGATGATGGTACCTTTATCTGGATCCATACTAGTGGAAGATATAAAGATGACTGTTTAAACAAACTGAAATTTTCCCACTCATTTATGACTGAGGATGGCATGTCCGATAAAGAACTAGGGGGGGGGATGGCAGTCAGTGAAATTTCTGAAACTTTTCTCATTGCTTGGATAAAAAAAAGGTCTTTTTTTTTTTTTTTTACAGTTACAGTCCCTCTGGTATGCATGGTGTAGAGTAGACTGGCAAATCAGTTCAGAGACCCTTGAACATTTGTGGTGGACATTTAAAAATGTTCCTGAAATGTTGTATTAGTCAAGTCTACAGCTGAGAGATTTAAGGCTGTAAAGACATGATGGGGAGCAATAGAGTATTACTTGTGTTTTATTATTATTGTTGTTATTGTTCATAATTTTATAAAAAAAAATTATGTAATTTTTCTTTCTGTAAGTGATGTGGAAAAGAGATTAGCCATTCATTAAAATAATTCAATTCTTGTGGGTCAGCGAGCGTGGAGGAACTGTGGCGTAGAGGTCACATATTGGTGGTTAAGGTTTTTGGGGTTTGAGTTCCGGAGTTTTGGTGGGCTTCCTCCTTGTTCTCTGGTTTCCTCTCTGCTATTCCGAGTTACAAAAGAGTTTGTGTTTGCTTACACCCTGTGATGGACATCCCTATTTAGGATGTAGCCCACTTTGTGCCCCAATTTCCAGCGGTATGGACAGTGAATGTTTGGGGTATGTTTCACAAAATTAGAAGGGCTTTTCATTAAACAAAACAATGTTTCGATTTATTTGCACTGAAGTAAGAATCTGGGTTATAGAAACAGAAGAAAGTCTTAGGAAAGAAATAAGATGTATTTTTTTTTAAACATGAAATTGAAATGAAAGCACCAGAGACATCGTCCAAATCTAGTCCAGTTATATGGTAAATGGTCAGTGGTGTAAGACGTGTTGACACTGAGTACGGTGTTGCTGTTGATGGTTGCTCACGACACGTGTAAAATTGTTTGTATTTTTCTGTCACCCAGAATCGTTCCTAAAAAAAAAAAAAGAAGCCTTAGTTCTCTAAATATTTTAGATATTTTTATTATTGCACAAGCTCAACAGGTAGCAGCAGGTTTACTGAGAGGAAAAACAAACAGTAGACACACAACACACTGTGTATTTGCACTTACAGACATTGACAAACAGTGACAGTCTCCTTCTTCACAGGCACCTTGTTAGCTTAAGCTACAGCAGTTTGTTGCATTGTCTGATTATATAACTGTTTGATTACATACGGTATCTCTACATCCCTGTTAAACTTCTGTCTTTTTGTACATAACCTGCTGGTAGGATGAGACCAGTTTCTGTCCGGAAACAAAATGTGAAATAAATCTTATGTGTTTAACAGAAAACCTATGAAACCTAGCTGATGATTCTGAAGTCTCACTAATCCTTTTCCTTAATCTTGGACGGACATTTAGTTGGAATTGGGTTTGATGTTACAGGTTCTATAAACGTTTACAAATATAGTGTGTTCTATTTTAAAAACATAACAAAGCGTAACCTGTGTATGGCATCTGGAAAACTACTCATCATTGAAAATATCATCTGATCAGCATTATTGCAGATATATTTGATTGTTAGTCAAAATGAATATAAAGTATAATGTACTGTAGTTTGTTTCTATAGTTCAATCTAAATCAGTTACATAGTATAATGTGCACATCAATATATTTAGGTTAAATAATATTATATTTGACAATTATGATCCAGGGAAACGTATTCCAGCAAGCAGGTTTAACAAAGTCTGAACTGTGTATTGACTCAAAGCTAGTGTAACTAATCTAGATCTGGCAGATCAGATTTTTAAATCTCTGTATTAATTTGCTGGGATTACTGTATGTTTACGCTCACCATGTGAATATAAAATTTCCTCATTGGCGTTCTGATTTACACTGAAGGTGCTGAAATGTAAAACGAGGAGGTCTGAGGATGTGGAGGTTAAATGAAAAAATTATGTTTAGTACTTGAGTAGTCTTCAATATAATAGTTTAAATACTGTAGTTTGAAATGTCTGGGTTTCTGAAATAGTTGCGTGCTTTGTCCCTTTTACCCGAGGTGTAGGTCACTCCCGCTCAAAAGTCATGTTTGGGATCACTTTCTAACTCCATGCTTGTTCCTGTTGTTTATGTCTTTCCACATTGTAAAGCAATGCTAAATGCATCCAAAATATGCAATAATCTCCTTTGAACAGTTAATCTTGAGATGTGTCTGCTACTTATGCTCTGTAAAGCCTTTATAAGGGCTCTAATCTGAGGTGCTGTTTGTTAATTGGTGATTTTTCTAAATGAACTCTTCTCCTCTGCAGCAGAGTTAGGGTTTGGTCTTGCTTTCCTGGGAAGGTCTTCATGGTGCTTGATGGGTTTTGCAAATGCACTTGATAATACTGTTCTTGCAAGAAAGAATAACCTCTGTGTCTTACAATAACTGACTGTTGTTGCATAATTACCCAATTCCATGTGTGTTATTTCATAGTTTTGAAATCCCCAGTATTATTGTAGAAAATAAATCACTAAACAAAAAGGACATTTGCAAGTTATCACAAACTTTTGAGCGGTAGTGTACACCCTCTCATTTGATCTGCACGATTTGGCGCACAGTGATAAAAGGGATTCATATAATATAACATTAAATAATAGACTGTTTCTCTACCGTGGCACATTAAGCTCAAATACCCTTTGAAGGAATAACATTTTCTCGTACAATACTGTTTCTTAAAGCATGCGTTACATTATATATATCTTGATGCGTGTGTGGTTTGGTTTTGGCAACTGCTCATAGTTAATAGAAATTACTTTGTTCTTCATCTGATTGTGAACTGTTGAAAGCATGAAATCCTTTATTAACTCTCATGTCCCCTAAAATCTGTCAGAATACAGGTTGAGTTGACGATCAATTTTTTTGCTACACCTGCTTACTGGAATACCCACAGAACTAGATACCTCATCTAAACCCAGTCCAATAACAGCTACTGTGTTTGATGTATGTACAGAGAAACCAGGTTTACCTACTGAATACGATACTACAGTATTAGGTCAGACGTCTAGGGCTTCCTACATGACCATAGGTGCGCTATAGTGTGATTTTGCTTCTCTGTAATTCAGGTCATCTTAAATATCCAGCATATTCAGATGTGGTATTGGGTCCACCACTCCTTTTTTTATTTCCTGCAATAAACTAATCATTACTTGTAGTTTTGAGTTTTATTCACACCTTCACTCATTTTAATTGAATCCATTTAGTAAATAATTAGATTTGTAAATACACTGCTTATATTTCCCCAGAGCAATTAAGATTTACAATAACTTTTTGTTTGGTTTACTTCAGTAATCTACATAGCAAATAGATTTTAGTTTTTCCATAACAGATGAGAATCCTTTCATTAAATGTAAAATTTCCAATAGATATGGAGATTTAAGCTCAATCTTATGATCAGTAACAAACGTCTCCCACTAGCCTGTTCCCCCATGAGTCATGGTGCATGGTGAAATTTGGACAGCTGAACGGTACCCTCTGCACTACTGACCTTCCCTGGTGTTCAAAGTTTTGTTTGCCATTCAGACATGAGACTCGTCCAAGTCGAGATCTACAGGAGATAGAGGGAGAAGGGACACGGAATGAGGCGTCAGCAGAGAGCTGAGCAAAGGGTTCTCAGTGCCGTGATCCTCAGGCATCTGGAGCGAGGGGTCGGTGTTCTCCAAAAGCCCTGATGTTTCCTCGTCTTCAGGACTCTCACGGATCTGAGCCGGGCTCAGACGGACAGGAGTGCTTATCATCGGGAAAGAGGGGAGGGGAGAGCATGACCTGGAGGCTGGAGTGGAGGAGCATGGTGTAGGGGAGAGGCTACATCTCCTACTGCCCTTGTCTTTGCTCTCAGCACCAGGTGAGGCCTAAAACAGGAGAGTGGATGGCTTAGGATATACTGGTTGTGTCATGTACGTATCATGATTTGATTTTAAACATAAACACACAGTTTGTTTTATGGGGTCTATCTACAGTATGCTTGATAAACTAAGCTTTGCACAGAGTGTTTGTTAATTCATCACACAAAGTGGGTTCAGTTATCTTCTGACTGGACTTTTAAACCGTAGTCTAAAAATGCAGAAATTTCTTCAGGCAGTAGGGGCACGTAATAAAAGACTGTAAGCCAGACTGAACACAAACAAAAGTACATTTTCAAAATTATCCTTTACTAACTGCTTGTCAATGTCACTTGTAGCATCTGTGATTTTTCCACACAGTCAAAATTTTTCTCTCTTTTGCTGATTGCCAAACAATGTTCTGATTACTTTCTAAGTAAGACAACTTTCAGCTAGCTCAGTTTGACCACTGACATTTTCACCTTCCCCACCCCAATGCATTCTCAGTTTATTTTGATAGCAACTGAAAGCTCTTATAAGATGATCTCACCATCCAGAGTATATATATACACACATACTCTGGGTGGTGTGTGTGTGTGTGTATATGTACAGTCGTGGCCAAAAGTCTTGAGAATGACATAAATATTAGTTTTCACAAAGTTTGCTGCTAAAATGCTTTTAGATCTTTGTTTCAGTTTCTGTGATGTACTGAAATATAATTACAATCACTTCATACGTTTCAAAGGCTTTTATCAACAATTACATGACATTTATGCAAAGAGTCAGTATTTGCAGTGTTGGCGCTTCTTCTTCAGGACCTCTGCAATTCGACTGGGCTGCTCACAATCAACTTCTGGGTCAATCCTGACTGATAGCAACCCATTCTTTCATAATCACTTCTTGGAGTTTGTCAGAATTAGTGGGTTTTTGTTTGTTCACCCACCTCTTGAGGATTGACCACAAGTTCTCAATGGGATTAAGATCTGGGGAGTTTCCAGGCCATGGACCCAAAATTTCAACGTTTTGGTCCCCGAGCCACTTAGTTATCACTTTTGTCTTATGGCACGGTGCTCCATCGTGCTGGAAAATGCATTGTTCTTCACCAAACTGTTGTTGGATTGTTGGAAGAAGTTGCTGTTGGAGGGTGTTTTGGTACCATTCTTTATTCATGGCTGTGTTTTTGGGCAAAATTGTGAGTGAGCCCACTCCCTTGGATCAGAAGCAACCCCACACATGAATGGTCTCAGGATGCTTTACTGTTGGCATGACACAGGACTGATGGTAGCGCTCACCTTTTCTTCTCCGGAAAAGCCTTTTTCCAGATGCCCCAAACAATCTGAAAGAGGCTTCATCTGAGAATATGACTTTGCCCCAGTCCTCAGCAGTCCATTCGCCATACTTTTTGCAGAAGATCAATCTGTCCCTGATGTTTTTTTTGGAGAGAAGTGGCTTCTTTGCTGCCCTTCTTGACACCAGGCCATCTTCCAAAAGTCTTCGCCTCACTGTGCGTGCAGATGCGCTCACACCTGCCTGCTGCCATTCCTGAGCAAGCTCTGCACTGGTGGCACTCCGATCCCGCAGCTGAATCCTCTTTAGGAGACGATCCTGGCGCTTGCTGGACTTTCTTGGACGCCCTGAAGCCTTCTTAACAAGAATTGAACCTCTTTCCTTGAAGTTCTTGATGATCCTATAAATTGTTGATTTAGGTGCAATCTTAGTAGCCACAATATCCTTGCCTGTGAAGCCATTTTTATGCAACGCAATGATGGCTGCACGCGTTTCTTTGCAGGTCACCGTGGTTAACAATGAAAGAACAATGATTTCAAGCATCACCCTCCTTTTAACATGTCAAGTCTGCCATTCTAACCCAATCAGCCTGACATAATGATCTCCAGCCTTGTGCTGCCTTGTGCTAGAGTCAAAGACGATTACTGAAATGATCTCAGCAGGTCCTTTAATGACAGCAATGAAATGCAGTGGAAAGTTTTTTTTTTCGGGATTAAGTTAATTTTCATGGCAAAAAAGGACTATGCAATTCATCTGATCACTCTTCATAACATTCTGGAGTATATGCAAATTGCTATTATAAAAACTTATAAGCAGCAACTTTTCCAATTTCCAATATTTATGTAATTCTCAAAACTTTTGGCCACGACTGAAATAAGAAATAATGAAAACACTGCAAACCTGTATATATATATATATATATATATATATATATATATATATATATATATGTTTGCGAGTGTTTTCATTATTCTCATGGGAAAATATGATGATTTGGTTTAAGTGTTTTGGAACACGAGCCACTTCTGGAACGAATTATCCTAATTCCAATATATATATATATATATATATATATATAAAACTTGAGATTGCCCCAGCTTCCACCTACACATCTACACCTACACATTTGTCACCCATTCTAGATTCCTATGTTGATTGGGTCATTTGTCTTTTTTACTGTGGGGAGGGAACTCCTAAGCAAAATGCATAAATGTTGGCGATGTATATCTTATATGAAACAACAATCTCCCATTATAGTTTTCATTATTCTTAAAATTTTTTATGTTACAGTATTTCTGTCACTTTTTCAGTCATACTTTGATCAATATAAAACAGAAAGATAAAACTCCACCTGTGGGTGTGCTAGGGTGTGCTGCTCAGCTCTGATGGAGGTTGTCTGTGTGTCAGTGGGAGCATTAGTTATGGATGAGTGGCTAGATCTTCTGGTTCCAGTCGCTCCTAGCAGAGCAGTGCTGGCTGTGGGTGTAGCAGAAGCTTCCTGGGATTTGGTGAAGGTGACCGATCTCTTCTGATCACTTTGTACTAAGGGAAGAAATATCAGAACAGTTCACCAATTTGTTAAGAAACACCAAAACAAATGGTTCAAATATGAGAAGCCCTTGTTTGTCAGCATGTACTGTAAGGTTTTGTGTCAGCGTCCAGAACTGTCTCTGTTGGACCCTGCAATGCTTAATGTCCCCAAGGGGCACAGTATACCTGCTGATCCTGAGCTCGGATCGCTGCTTCTCAACCATGTTAGGATATTCTAAACAACAAGAAGTCTTATTAATTAGTACGCTATATTTTCACCTCTATCAACCGCTTTGGTCTTGGGCTGAATGCTCCTGCGAGTAGTCGAGAGTCTGGCTCCTTGCCGTCCACGGCATTCATCCTGCATCCGTGGAATGGTCAGCAGTGGTCGACGAACCTAAGAGAAACCAATCCCGCCCCTCAATTAATCACTAAGCCTTCTTCCTCCAAACCCTGGGGCAAAAATGAGCCACTGTTCTTTTGACAAAAGAAAATTAACATGTTCATTTGTCAAAGGCTGCTTGTAAAATTGCAAAAAGAAAGAAGAAAAACCTGCTTAGCATCATCTTTTTTTTGTATAGTGTTTCAATATCCAACATCACATGAAGTTTTACTAGACCCTCATCCCAGAGTGTACACTACTGTAAAATTGGTAATGCCCTCTTACCTGCCTCAGACCCCTTTTTCGACCAAGTGGTGGCTGAAGCAAGAGATTGTGATGGCCTGGCTCGCTTTGGACGCTTGCGACCCTGTAGAAGAATCCACAGTGCAGCATGTGAGCAAGGAGGGAGGCTAAGGGAGCTGAACACAATCCCTGTTAAATCCTCCAGAGGCAGGAGAGTTTAGAGGAAGTGTGTCCATTTCACAAATCTCCGACCAGGCCAGGGATCATCGTTAATCAAACACAGTGATGAAGACAAATCATGACACATGAATTGCAGATTAGAAACCTGCAATGTCATTCACAAGACCATAAAGGGGTTTAGAGGAGCTGGTGTTGGCATTGTGTTGCACCTTTCAAAATGATTTCCAAGATTTTCATTTCTTTAAAATGTAATTAATGAAGAATATGAGTAGTGGACTTTAAGCTATAATATTCAAAGTTTTTTTTGTTTGTTTGTTCTGATTTGTGCAAGCCAGACCAGACTCCTCAGCCCCCAAGATTGGCACCCCAGAAAGGAACTCCAATTTGAGCAGTGGAAAAAAGCCTGAAACATGAATGAACACCATGACACCATGAGGTCACTGGAAATGACATGAGTACCACACAGTGACAATAAGTAGTGACGTCTAGTATTAGTGTCCATACCAGAGAGAAAGACCAAAAACCAATTAGAGGACAGCAAGACAGAAAGGGTAGAGATTAAAAGAAAACAAATCGGAAAGAAAAGGAGAGCTGTCCATAGAGTCAGTGAATGTGATGAGTAGGGAAAGGCAGGCCCAGCCCCGGCACACACACAGTGAGACACCGCACACACAGGGCTGTGACACTGTACCGTGACAGGGTACCCTCCTCCAGCAGCCCTTGGGATTCATCTAGCACATTGGGTTCACTGCAGAGTGGGCAGGGAACAAGGTTAGGGGAAAGACTGGAGATGCATGCGAGTCACAGCTGACGTTCAGCCTTCTCTTTAAAGGAAAAGAGATGGTTATGTCATGTAGGTAAGCTTAAGATAAAATGTGGTGACCGCCAGCAAAAAGTGTGACTCTATGAAGGAAACAGAAACTTCATCAAAGTGACTTAGAGTACTGACTTTTAAAGTGGAGAAGTCTGTATGAATGTCTCTTTTTGCTTCACAGTTAGTGTTATTCTAAGCGGAAGAATGATGAGGGAGGTTTACCTGTGACTGGGCAGCATGGTGCTAAGACCCGTCTCTGGCTGTGTGGAGGTGGAGCCTGTGGCGTGGCTGGAGAAACGGCGCTGTGTAATTAAGCTGGGTAAGAAAGCTTCATGCTCACTTACCACACTGGGAATACTTATGGAATCATCTAGTAGGAAAGAGAAGGAGGAAGAAAAAGTGCATAACTAGATAATGCCACGAGTGCCTCAGCTACGCTATGAAAGCTGCATTAGTGAATGAGCTAATTAAATACGTTGCTTGCTTCTTAGTAAAGTCTGTTTTGTTGGAAAATGGACAAGTTTATCAAGAAGAAAAACTGAATGTGTTATTATGTGAGCAATTAAAAATGTTAGAGCAAATAACATTTCTTTGCAAAATATAAACTGGAGATGGAGGAGGGTTGGCTTTACTTTCCTCCTCCTCCTCGTCAGTTCGGCTAAGTGTGTCCTGTGAGGGCTGGCGGGACGGCTGGCTGTCCTGTTCCCAGACTGTCCCTGTGCCTGTGTTTGAGCGAGACATTGTGGCCAGGCTCAGCCGGTATGCTGATGTGGACGTGCCCACGGTACTGATGGATGTCTTTCCTTGGTATGCTGATGAGAGACAGAGAGAGAGAGAGAGAGAGAGAGGGCAAAATGTAGGCAGCATTTATTTTGCCTGTACAGTAGCAATGTATCATTCAAACATACAGAATGTCTGATGTAGAAAAGCCGATTGGCTCATTTTGATTGGTCCGAAGATAATGATTTGTTTTCTGTTACTGCATGGCTCAAACAGTAGTTTATAATTGTAATACAAGCCACATGTTTATAGTAATGTGGTTTTACACAGGGGCAAACGAATCATGTAAACGGATTTAATACTGTGTGTAACTATTCATATGGTGAGATTATGCCTGGAAGTAAGTCTCAGAAAAAAGTCAGGTTAATGAGGGGTACACTTTTTATAGCAGTGATAAATAGGAAATAACTTAAATACATTTAATTTCACAGCATTAAATGTAACCCTAAATAAATTGTAAAATGTATGATGTCATGACTTAATAATATTATTAATAATAATAATAATAATAAAAAAAAACATACACTGACTGGCAAAAAAATCAAAAGTCATAAACTCATTCAAATTTTTATTCAGTCCCCCTTAGCTTTGATACAGCACACAGTGTTCATGTGTGAAAATGATTCATTCAATACATTCAGGTCATCAGCTGACTTCATTTTATTGCCATATAATGTTCATGAGCCTAGACCTGACCAACTCAAGGATCAGTCTGAACTCGTCAGAACACATAACCTTCTTCATTGCTCCAAAGTCTAATCTTAATTCTCCCTAGCAAATTGAAGCCTTTTTTTCTGATTTAGTCTCATTAACAAGTGATTTTCTTATGGCCACACAGGGTCAATCTTATCATTTTGATTCATACACATTGCATACAAACTTACTTCTTTTGATTGTGTAAAGCTGCTTTGCGGCAATGTAAATTGTTAAAAGCGCTATATAAATAAATTGACTTGACTCAAAATTGACTTGTGGCCACATAGCTGTTTAGTCGCAGTACTGTACTGTAAGTTGTCATCACACTGTGTGTGTAGGGAAATGCTTCTACTTTAATGTAATAAACATAGATATACCATTTTACCATACATCTTCACCAAGTATTTAAGTGTTCTCCATTTATTCTAACCACATTTCTGGTTGACGGTTCAGCACCGTCCTTCCAGGTTTTGATAATGTGTTGAAGGGTTCATAATCTAGTTCCAGTAATTTCCAATCAATTCAATTAAATTGATTACATTAATCTGTATCGTGCTTTTAACAAAGGTCATCGTAGTAAAGCATCTTTACAGGAACAAAAGAAAATTATGGAAATGTGTATGAAGTGTGAGAAAATATGTATAAATCAGAATTGTCAAATTGTCCCTGATGAGTAAACTGAGGGCGACGTCATTTGGGAGATACTGAATAGTTAATGCATCCTCACCTGAGCCACTGTGCACGGCTTCCTTCAGGATCTTGAGCTCGTTGTTGAACTCGGCGAACAATGAGCTCTTGCAGAGTGAGCGTGGAATGAAGCGCCTCTCCAGCTGGTCGGCGATGTGATGACGGGCTGTAATCTCCTCCTGAGACTCTGCCGGCTGAGTTAGGAGCTGACAAAGGTGAGAACAAAAATGTGTCATTTCATTACTAGAGTTCTCTCAAACACTCAGCGAATGTAGCTTTCCTCATAATGTCACATCGAGCAGTCTCAGCCATGTTGTGTGTAGATCCTTATGTTGCCCTGATTATATTACGCTAACTTCCTGGGATTTGAAAAACCGTGAAAAGAGCATAGTTGAATTGCATGCTGGGTATTTTGTGGGACAGAATAAAGAAGCCAGTTCTAGAATCCGCTCACCTTGCACTGTATGAAGGGGCGTAGGAGCACGAAGATGGGGATGCGAGTGCGCACTATGAAGTCGATGAAATCCCAGAAAGCAAGACCACCCACTTTGCGCAGAGCCATCTCCTTCACCTGCAGACTAAGTCTGTACCACTGATTACCCAGCTGCCTCTCGAAGCACACCAGCACAACCTTCAGAGCTGCTCGTGAGAACATGTAGAAAGAGAATTACAATTTTAATACAATCAATACAATATCACTCAGTGTAGCTGTAGGTCTTAAAACTACAGTTCACAGGTGTGTCCACAACCTAATTTTGTCATATTCTATGACCTATAGTTCCCATTTGAACTTATGTACCTAGATAAGCAGCTTGGCTGGTAGACTCGGCTAGTCCCTCGCGCCGCAGGTCCTTGCCTGTATCTCCAGGGGTGGAGCAGTGTGCCGGGGATGCATCCAAAACAAAATTCTTACTCCGAGATGTGCTGATGATACGTGGAGGCAGCAGGATGTTGATGACTGTCTGCAGGAGCAGGAAGACCTCTGCTTGCTCAATCTGAGGACTGTCTGTGAGAGACGATACAAAGAAAAATTCAAAATAAAAAGACTGTTAGGGCACTGGTAAAATCAAAATCTGGAACAGTCCTCCATACATTTATTGAGGTTTTATTTAATCATTTTCAACACTGACCTTTGCTTCCTGAGCCAACAGTCAGCACAAATGGTATCAGAAGGTTAAGCAGCATGCCCTCTCGTCTCTCCTGATTGGTAAAGGGTGAAATCACCTGACTGAGAGGGAAGTCGTCTTTCAAAGCCTAGAAATGAGAGAGACGTACAATTTGCATTAAATATTTCCCAAAATGATCTGCTCAAAGGATTGCCTTAAACAAACAAACAAACAAACTGAAGTGCATTACTTGTATCTGCATGGCCACTAAGCGAACCACAGCTGTGCTGAACGGGAGCGGAGGAGAGAGGTAAGGACTCAAGTGCAGTAATGGCAGACCATCTGCGACACTGGAGGGTCCAACCACACCCATCACCTAAACAGATCAACACACATCTTAGGCCACTATTAGGGCACTTTATGTACTCAGTCTTTCACAAAGCAAACTGGTGTTGTAAGTCAGGTCATCACTAGGTGTACAATCTACCAAAATAAAGTGTGTGCAAGATCCGTGATGCTCACCAGGTTGACACAGACATTGATGAGTGAGCGCAGGTGGGGGAGAAAGGAAATTATCGGCTGGCGATGAAGAGTCTGGCAAATCCCTTCGATCAGACTGCTGGCTGCTTCCCATTCCACCTGTCGTCTAGGAAAAACCCACAAACATGAGTGTTTCAGTAGTACACATATTACAAGTCAAAGACCAGAGCTACACTGCACTCAACACAAAACCAAATTTGTTGTCGAATTGTTTGGAACTTTATTGTACTGTGCCTGTTCATGTATCATTATTACTAAAAATTAGTAGAAATTATATTATCATTTATGTATTTTATATTTCAGAACACTGTGAACAATTATTCATTAACTTGTTGATGACATTATTTTTCAGTATAAAACCTTTTTTTTTCTTATTTAAAAATAGAATAATGAACAAAAGCAAAAGTACACAGACCTTGCCCACATACATCGTATGTAAAAAAAGTGTCTTATATAAAAGTGGAACACAGTGATTGTATCTTATATAAAAATTTAATTTATCGAAAAGTGGTCCAGAGAGATTTGTTCTAGTATAAAACAGTCCCTAAAGCTTGTTCTGTGTAAGACCTGCAGATATTAAAGCTCTCGTGCTGCTGCCATGAAACTGTAGGTCTGTTGTAATATTTGTATTTTTCCCAATTTGATTATGAATGAACAAATACAGTATAACCCAGGCTGACTTACCTTATACCCACCTGGACAGTAAAGTATACACACTCAAACACATCAACACCTTACAGAGAAAGCTGTGGCCACAGACGAAGCGAGCAGCACCGAAACATGACGACAACGATGAGCTTCGTATCTCAAAGAGATGCGAGGAGGGGGGGGGAGGGACGGAGGGTGGGAGGCAAAAGCAGACAGAAACGGCGACTAAGGAAAAGTGGACAGACCTGGAGTACAGAGCCTGTGGGCGGGCGCACCTGAGCGTGGGCATCTTGTGGATCTTGTTGAACATGCGGTCCAGGCGCTTGAGGATGAGGATGAGAGCCGGCCGCACTGCTTCCGATGACCAGTCGGTGATGGGCAGCATTTCGTTGATGTAGCGCCGCAGGCCACGGCTCTCCATGGTCAAAGTGTCATATGGTGCCAGCTTCAGGAGCGAATGTGCAATCTCTGCCAGCCTAGACAAAATACAGGTGTCGGATCAGAAAGGATTCAATTTCTTGGTTCATGGTTCACTGTAAAAAAACTTTTTTTTGTATAAACTTGATGCTTTACTTTCTTTCCTTTTTTAAATAAACTTTGCTACAGACTGTGAGCTATTTAAAAGTGTGCTATATTTAAAAAAAACATTGTTCTGTTGTCCTGTTGTACAAAACAACCTTGAATAAACTTCAGGTACCAAATGCAGAGCCAGCAATGTCAGAGACATTGAATACAGATTAGCATGCATAGCTCATTTTATCAGGTATTTTAAGTTTTATATGCTTGAAAAATGTGACATTTATTGGCAAATACAACAAAAAAAAAACAATGGTGATATTTGCATTTACAGCACATAACTCAATAATCAATACTGGGGCACGTGCCTCACCGAGTCTAGCAACAGGCATGGCTAAGCAACTAGCTAATCGAGTGAGCTACACTATGTGTAAAATGAACATTTTACACTATAAAAGCTCTGTATTAAGCTTAAAATTTCAGTGTTTGATAACACTCAGGAAAAGGTCTAAGGGGCTTCTTTGCTAAGTATAAATTAACATGAGCTAGCTAGTTAGCAAGCTACCCAAACAGTGTTTTATCCATGTGTTTGCATCAGCTAACATTACCTTTCTTTATATACTGTTTATAATGGAGATAGTGTTCACTTTAGCATAATAGTTTTTCACCAGATGGCTTATTTGGTCTTACTTAGATTATTTTCTACTCAAGAGAATAGCAGTACTTTTATGCTAGTCAGTGTGTTTTGTATTCTTTCTGTGGCATTATATTTGTGCGTGATTCCTCACTCAAACTCTCTCTCTCGTGCTGTCTTGGTGAGGTGAGGCATTCAGCTTTGAGAACACTGTACTAACTGTTAAGCATAGTGGCGGTCGCATCATGCTTTGGGTCTATTTTGCTGCCACCCAGAAGGAGAACTACATCAGAATTCTTCAGCATAACCTCAAATCTGATAAAATGGACTCAAATGTGTACCACTGG
The DNA here is from genome assembly GCA_013621035.1 of Clarias magur. Lineage (NCBI taxonomy): Eukaryota > Metazoa > Chordata > Actinopteri > Siluriformes > Clariidae > Clarias > Clarias magur. Next base: position 845,573 of record QNUK01000082.1, on the reverse strand, counting down.
TTTCCGCTGAGGGGGGCCTGTTGAATGTACCACATGCCTTTATATTTTTTTCTCTCTGCCCTTCTGGCAGCCTGACCTCTTTGCATCTCATTCCTGTGCGCACTCAATTTGGCACAATGTCACAAACAAAGAATGTAAATATCCAATATAAAACCGGCAATCGACGACTTGGCGATTTGTGGCACATTTGTCCTGCTGTGCCAAGTTGGGCAGGCACAGGGGTAAGATGAAAGACGAATAAGTGCAAGGGAGGGAGTTAAAATACCCATACATTTTGTGTGCATACAAAAAGCCAACTTCTTTACGCAGACATTTTGCTTACTCGTCCATAAAATTGATTTGCCTTTATGTTTGTACATTGACAGTTGAATGTTTTTGTTGGCATTATATAAATACGATTATTACATTAAATTCATACATACTCAGCTACATTCATGACTTTAGTTACAATAATTGAACACTTCCTGTATCTCTTAACATCACACTTTGACAATAAAGAAAACAGCACCCACTGAATATAAAGCAGTACTAAAGCTTGAGAAATCAAAATTGGGAAAAAAGGTAACAGACTGTAAGCAATGCAATCATCATTGCTCATACCTCATATGAGACTTTATATCCAGAAGCTCTAGAGCAGTGACTCTGGGTTCTCCAGCGACGTTCTGCAGGATCTTTAGTCGTGGGCCACAGTGTTTATAGAATTCAGTGCAGATGTTAAGTAGTGACTCTCGAGGCCGGCGGAACTCCTCACGGGCAAATCGCTCATCCAGTTCCTCCCGGGGCATGCCCTGACCCTCCTCTAGCAGGTGCAGGTTATCTCTGTGCATAAGTTTATACTTTTCACCAATGTATACTTTTAACTTAAGCTGTTGATGTACTGTACTCAGAGAAAAGTCCTGACCTGGTATTTGCTCCTCCGGACATGGTGTGGTTAGCAGCAGTTCCTCCTTTATGCCCCTGATCACAGCGGCTCATTTGAGGCGCAGTCATAGGTCTGGGGAACAAAAAGGAAAACTAAAATTGGCATAATTTGTCCCATCAATCTCCAAACCATTAAACAACAAATAAGACATTGTAAGAAGCACATTTTTAAGCACTACAGTATGTATTACGTAAGAAAAATCATAGTTACATTAACAAAAATTTTTTCCAGAAAAGCATGTTGCATCTGTTTGTGTAGGTTTCCTGACAGTTTCTCCAGCCACAAAAACTATGACCGACCAAAGACTTTCATATGTTTATGAATAGGGCAGACAAACAAATGAATACACCACACAAGCTAAGAGGAAGTGGTGGAACCATGTTTAGGAATCAAAGAAGAAGGTTGTGGATACATGTGGCTGTGTGGAGAAAGGAAAAAGGAAACAAACCGTGTCAAGGCCTCCACACTATAAAGCAAAGCCTGCAGAGACGTGGCCAGTGCAGCTATGGCTGCAATTTCGTCTCTGGCTACAGACGCTGACTCCAGGGCCTGGCTGTTACTCTTTAACTTCTGCAAGTAACAAGGAACCAGAGCTTCTAGAACCATCAGCATCTGTAAACTGCAAGAGGAGAAAGCATGAGTTTCAAAGACTAATATGTTCTTACATACAGTAGACACAGTATCAGTACTGGCAAAGAGGAAGGCTTAGTGGTGTTATCACTGGATACGGATGTATTTTTGACTGTGCACCTTCGGTAGGATTCAGGAGCGTAGGCCACCACTGTTACACATAGCTTAATGGATTCACTGATGGAGAAGGCTAGGTCCTCATTGCCATAGCAAAAATCTGAATAAAAGAAAATGCACATTTTGAAAGTGTATTTACTACTTATGTATTATAAAGTGTTTACTGAGAGGGTGGCTAACATGACCTCTTACCCAGAGAACGTAGTGGTTTCTCAGCTTTGACCAGCTCCAAAGCATCCAAGTGATCGGCTGTTTCTCCTTCCAGTGACACCAGCAGGTCGAACAGGCACTGTGCTGACACACCTTTAGACAGTCCAGTACTGGTGCAGGTCTGATGGAAGAAATAATCAGTGCTACAATGTATACAACAAAACAAACTGAAAAATGGTGATAACTTTAAACTGATCTCTATAGTGAATATGATAAATAGCATGAAATACATAGAAGGTACTTGTGAACTATAAGAATTCATGTGCTCACCGTAAACTCCAGCAGTGGTGCAACACTGGCAAACAGCTGCAGTATGAACGGTTTGCGGTGGAGAATGTAAAATTGCCGGCAGCAGAACTCAATGCCTCGACGAAGCAACGGGTTACTTTCATAATCAGCGTATGTCTGACGTGAAGAAGAATTACAGAATTATCAGTAATTGCTGAAGCTGCTTAGGTAGCTGCTAACTAGAACAGAAAATAAACATATATATATATATATAATTTATTTATGTTTAATTTTTTTTTTCACCAGAGGCATGTACAGTGGATGTGCATAGATCTCTAAATGATCTATTTAAAAATATATATATTTCATTTTATTTTGGCTGGCCAGTGTAGAATAAACTAGTACTTTCACTCCTGACCATTAAGTACTTCAAAAACATACAAAATGCAATTTAAAGACTTTGACAGACTCTTTCTACTTTTACTTACATAGGATGTTTCTAAAAATATCTATACTTTCACTCAAGTACAGGAATCTTAACTGTGATGTACTTTAAGCTCATGCAGAACACCGTGATGTGATGACTATAGTTCTTGTTCTGAACCCCACTGGCTGCTGTCCAACAGTTCAGACATTGGGAAACAGCAGAATAAAGTCCAGTGCAATGCTGACATATTCATTTTTTCCCAGATCAATGTGTCATCATGTTACATTTATCCATAGGAAATAATATTTGATTTAAAAAGGAGAGAACATTCATTAAAATTATAGTAATAATTAATTAACTTGGTGACTTTTTGACATAGCTGTTCCATCCCATGGAGTTTATATTATGTATTAATGCACTTAACTAAATACAATCTAACTAGACTTATAGTTTTGATGCTCTCGGTAATGAGGACTTTTATTTGTGTTTCACACCTGAAGCATTGTGGGAAGAATCCACTGGTAGCCACTCAGGGAGAACAGATGGTTGAAGTGCACAGCGGTGTTGATGGCTGTGGCAGTGTATTGCCTGAGGAGGGAACTGTCCTCAGGGTGGAGCAGGAGGGCACCGTTGAACACATTCAGAAAGAGCATGATCTCATCGCCCCAGGGGTACTCGCTAGGCATACCCAGAAACATCTCCTCTAACAGCTTGATCCACAAAACCTTGTGCAAAGTGTCCATGCCAAAGAGTTCTTTCCCTGAACACAAAATAAAACAAACCACAGGTACACTTGCCTCTAATTATCATGTTAATACATTTTACTTAGCTAAAGCTGTATGAAAACTGTATATTTATATTTGTAGAGTGTTGTGAGTGTGCATTATATGACAAAAAGTTTATTTGATCAGGTGTCTATACATTTTTGGCCATAATGTGTAAATTGAAAATAATTTCAGAAGAGCTACCCAGAGGCTCATTGAAGAGAGTGAACTCTGCATCTATGGCTGTGCGAGGAAAGGAGGGCAGACGCAGCAAGTCTTCCTGAAGCAACGAGACGTGTGACTGTTTGTGCATTGCAGGCATACGCTGTGTCAGGGAAATGAGGAAGAGAACTCTGCCTACTTCCTCCAACTTCCTGGAGAACACCTGAAAAATGAAGTTATTGTTATTAACTTTCCCTGTGTAAAACTTATTCAGCTCGTAATTGTGTAAGTAACAATTTGAAATCAGTTTTACAAAAAGAAGAAGTAAGATGGCACTTTATAATTCCACCATCTTGGTTTATTAAGGAATACTTAAGAGAACATCTGACAGAGAAGGTGTACCTGTTTCTGAATGAGCTCCTGCCCCTTTTCTGGTTCCATGAAGACCAGGTTGAGCTGTGGGGACACGGATCTCCTGAAAGGGTAGATGTCTCGCACATAGGTCTACAAAAGGACAACTGATGCTGTTAAAACTGAAAGCAAAAAAGCAAACTAAAAGCAAAATAAATTCATTAACGCTTGAAATGCACACCTTGGCATAGTGGATGAGATTCCAGCGCTTGTCCATCAGAAAGTAGTTGGCTGAACGAGCTTCGGGTATATTGAAGAACTCAAGACATTCCTGTTAAAAAACAAGTGATTTGTGGATCGTGATATGGTAACTCATTGCAACAATTATTGTCATTTGTAAAACACTGAAATTCAGCATATCTTCAACACTGCGATCTTGAGATTTATGTTAAGAATGAATGGCGTTTGTAGAACTGCTGTATAAAAGCAATGTCACAGTCAAGGTCATAATAGGCGTGCTGATATTCACCACAATAACATGACCATGACTGTGACGAATGTATGAGAAGATCTTAAAACGATTTGCAATTTGGATGTAAAGTAAAACTCTAATAGTTACCTTGAGCAAGGCTTCAAACTGTGTATCCTCATGTACTGGTAGCTGTGTGGGAATATCACACTCATTCTGCCCATGAACCACCAGAGTCTTTGTTCCTACAGGCACATACGCAGACAAGGCATCATATTCAGCAAATCATCAGAAATCCAAACAAGTATACTTTTTACCAGGAGTGGATGTTATTACAGACGCCGTCTGCTTTCCTGTGCAAAACAACCGAACATTGTACCTGGCATAGAGGCAGTGACCAGCAGTTTCACTTCACACTGCTCTTTCTTCATGGTCTGTTTAAGGTCTTTGAAGAAGAGACCCTCCACGTAGCCCACCACCTCCCACAGAAAGGTCAGTGTAGCTGAGATAGCATCCATTCCCCACTCGCACGGTGTCCGAACAAAGTACATGATTAAACCCACCTGAGGGGAAAGCGTAAACAGTGGTCCCATTTCTACAACTTCATGCTCCATTGTCAGTGAATAGGTTATCTAGATTTCAGGTACAGCGGATTAAACAACTGGGTTTTTACCAAGTAGTTGAAGAGGATGTGTGAAGTTTGTGCAGGAAGATCCCCGATGTTGAGAAGCAGCTTCCTTAGCATATACATCAGCTCATCCTAAAAGACAATGCACCTGCTTAGACACTTAAAGAATATGTAAGACTTTGCTATATATACTGCTATTACTCTAATCATGTCTTACTTGTCTGTTACTGACTGTTAATTTCTCTAGAAAGTGCCTGAGAACGAGAGCTGGATCTTCAATCAGACAGTTCCACAGCACCTGCTGAGCCACGGCACTGACTACGTACACAGTGATGAAAACAATGATGTGAGCATTAGAAAAAATTTTTTTTTTTGACTAACTCAAGTCCAAGTAAGTTAAAATGCAGAACTACATCTCCATCAACTACTGCAAGTTAGTTTATCACATGCTTTTTGTGATATCATCTGTTTTCTGTTTAGTTTCTGCTTAGTTCATATATTTAGGTTCCAGTTAGCAGGATAATAGTTCCTTGCTTTAAAAAAAAGTCACTGTATTTATAAATGTTCATTTTAGCTACGCACTACAGCAATTCATAGCATAGTTCCTGTTGCATAGACCTTCTTAGGGTTTTTGAAATCCTCACCCATGCCCATATTAAAATATTCACAATTTATAATATGTCTATATTTTTTTGCAATCATAATAATAAAATTTAACTTCTAAACAAAATATCAACAAATTGTTTTGAACCTCATGCCAGTTACACAGTTACTTGCATTGTGGCCAACTATAAAGCTCATGAGACAGAAAAAGACCATGAACTGACTACAATGGGAGCATGTTTGGTGCATAGAGTAGCTTGTTTATCTCACACTGCATTTTTCATTCAGTCATCTTCAGTAAAATCATTACTTTTGTCAGAGTCACTGTGGTATAAACTGCTATCATTTTGTTTAATACAACTGAACAAATTTATTATAAAATTTATGCAAACTGCATAAATTGTGGGATCAGGCACAATATACATAAAAGCAGACAGGTGCAGGATAGAAAAGAAAAAAGAACCTGCAACACCGTCTTCTCGAATGTCTCCGTCCTCCATTAGATGCACTATGGGCAGCACTGCAGCACAGATGCATGCTGGGAACACAGCCTGAGGTGGCTGCAGCATGTGATGTGTTGGTGTGTGTTCCGTAGTGTTTTCGTCATCTGAAATAATAAATCCAACAAGATAAAATGATGTAAATCACATTATTTACGGTACAATAATACTTTGTAAATGCAGCTCAGATTTGATTTGATGTTTTTTAAAATTTCCTAATTTATTGCACACTGACGGTGAATTGCTAACCTTCAGCACTGACTGCTGAGCGCACTGACCACATCGAGCCGCGGCGGAATGAATAGTTCCTGTGCGAGTTGCTGGAGGCGCAAGAGGGGCTCACAGAAAGACGACGAGATGCCAGATTTACCACATCTTCTGTTGGCACAGAACACATCACTACAGATTACAGATTATAGATAAAGATTAAGCTCCCATGCCACATTTTTGATTTTATAAGACTATTGATTGTAGATTAGGGAAGAAAAAAACAGTAATTTAAGAAACTGCCCCAGGTTATATTGTATTTCCTCATCTTGATTTAACTAGTAGGTAAACAGGTACTCAACTAACCCTCTTCCTCCTGTTCGGGTGGAGGGCTGCAGGTGGGCTCATAACAGGCCTCCTGAGCAATGGGGATGGCTGTTATGATGCTGGCTTCGCGCCCCAGTCTCCTCTTTTCATCCTCCTGCTGCATGTTCTTTAGAATGTGCTCGGCACGTTGGTGTGAGCGTGAGACGGCCCGAGCTGAGAATGATTTCTAGGAGCGTACCACAGAAGCATTTTAAAGTGATATACCATGACAGGGTTTATACCGTGACAAGTGGTGGTATATGACCCTATAGGATTTGAAGGGAATTATTATGCAAAATGTACATATTCATCATTTTTTCTATTTTTACATTTACCATTCACATGGGACTCTAGTGTGACTAATGAACTTAGAATCGCTGTCGGGCTCAGCTAATATTTTTGCTTACAACAGACCATGAAGGAATAAAAGCAGGGGCCAATATTATGTCACTTTATTGAAAGTGTTTCAATTATAGGGAGCAATACATCTTTTCTCAAAACACTGCAGAGTGCCATAGACTTCTACACTGTCAAACCTGGTTGTTTTGCAGCATTCGGGAAAAGGACTATAGGACAATGATTATAACATTTTGTAATCTACTAACAGAACCAAGTACTACATTTGGTCATTGGAATGGTGTTAATCATTTGCTCTTGAAACAGTCAAATTTGATGATTCAATCTCATGCGCGTTTGTTTGTGTATGTGTATTTAACTGCAATCTGCTAATACTGTTTACAGTAATGAAATTCCAGGCTCATGTTTAACAATTGTCAGTCGGTCTAGATAGATAGATAGATAGATAGATAGAATGTATACATATACAAGTACCAGTATTATGTACTTACAGACTGATCTTCACTGATTGCATCTGGAACAGTACCAGTGTTCAGTGGCACCCATGGTGGATCAAACATGGGCACACAAGGCATCCCCAGAATAGGGGATGGTAGAGTGAAATTAATGCTAGGTGGAGGAATCTGTAAGAGCACCAAATCAAAGAAAGGGTGTTTGTATAAAATACAATTCTGTGAACAACAGTCTTCAGTTTGTATGTGATGTAGCAGTTCTGAACTTACTCTCCCTCACTTTCTATACTGCCAAGGGCCATGTGGGTGCAGGCTTTCATTCCTGATAGTCTATTGAAAGCCATGAAAGCCTAATTAAACATTGATTCGTATGAAAGAATGCATCCACACGGCCCTTTCTGCATCAGTTAGACACCCTACTGTACAAGGACAACAACAACATGCTGCCAGTTTCTATCTATAGGCTCTCGTATTTATTCTACATTCCCTGTTCTGAGACCTATTTTCTTAGTATACATTTCTGATTAGTAATTTCACTTCACTGCAATGAGATTTTATCACTGAACTGTACCTTAAAGATCTGTTGTGCTCCCTCCTCCATACGAGGCCACACCTGGTAGCGGAACCTCCAGACAGTGTAGAACTTGAGCACGGAGTTAATTCTCTGACTTGCTTCCGAGTGCTGAAACTCAGCCATCATCATTTCAGTGACAGCATCAGGAACTTTTACTGCACACAGCAGAAACATTGCCGCTGCAGGGGTGTGTGTGTGTGAGGAGAAAGACAGGGAGAGGAAGCGAGAGAAAAAAACAATAAAACAAGTTCAGGCAAGGAGTACGGTAAAAACTCTTTAAAACATCTTAAAGTTAAAGGATTTCCCCCCCCACAAAATACATTTCAAAAATCATATAGTTAGGGAGACTTGTGCTGATCAGCCATAACATTAATACCACTGTCAGCTAAGACAGAAAGGTACCACAGTGTCCTGATGCCAGAGCCCCCTGGTGGTACAAGAGGAACTCTACACTTTTTGTGGTTTTAATGTTATGGTTGATTGGTGTGTAAATTAAAGGAAAGAAATCAAGGACCATGATATCATAATATATATATATATATATATATATATAATAAAATCATGGAAACTGAACATTTCTAAGGAAAATGTTTTTTTAGTATAATTTACAGATGTTCCACACTCTCATATTAAGCCAGCCTCCATGCACTGGTGTCCAGTTTCAGCTTCCATGCATGATAATAGTTTTATTATATTTTATCTAGAATATGCATACACATTTGTATATTTACACCTACTGAATGCACTAGTGGATTTTTGCCTCTGTACAGCATTCTGTGCTAAAAAAAGTTATTTTCAGTAGTAGGAATCTTGTTTCAGTAGTAGGGATCAGAAACAGACCTGCAGCAGCAGCCATGTGCTCATCGACACTAAGCAGCAGCTCCCACGCAGCAGGCTGAATGTCTCCATACATATCCTCTGTCAGTATAGGAGCTGCTTTTATAAGCAGGGATAGAGGTGCTGGGGACAGACTCATTACCTGCAAATGCAACATATATTCATTTATTTCTTTTATTTTATTTTTTGCATAGATGGGTCTATGGGTAATCTAGAGTAATGGATAATCTCTAGATAAGGTTAGGGTTTGTATACATTATACAGGTACCATCTAATCACAAGTGACAACCATTAATGTAAATTTCCAGTATAAACAGTAATGCATTTTTATGGCTGAAATGAGAATGATGTATTAAGACAGAGGGACACTTAAAAGCACAATCGTTCTTTTAGGAGCCTAAAAGCAGCACCTGTGTGCGAATATACTTCAGCATCCCGGTGTCTTTCTTCCCCTCCGCATTGCTGTCATTAGGACGTCTCTTCATAGATGGAGTGCGCAGACACGACTTGTCAGAGCACTGAAAGGAAGGCAGTGTCAAGATTTAGCTTACAACTATTCAACATCAAACAATGATTCTTTTTGAGATTACTTCAGTTAATTCTATGTTTTTACTCTGGCATAAGGTTCATGCTGTCAGCATGAATTGCAATGTTACCTCTAGTTCATCATGCAAAAAAAAAAAAAAAGACACAAGGGGTTTTGAAGGCTCACATTGGTGCTGGATAATTTTATGCATTAATGCTGACCTGTGAATGATATGAATGCGGTTCTTAGTGTTTAGGCAACCAAGAGTATCTATGTTTTGAACTTTAATAAACCAACACATTTACAGTGGCAATTTTGGAGCTTTGGGTTTAGACACGAAAAAAAAAAAGAAATTGGATACTAAATATTTTTTAGAAATTCACATCACGGTAGCTACAAATGTTGTGCAACTAATAACAGTATTTTTCCACACCTCTTTGCTCTTTTTGGCACGGCTGCTAAAACTACTGCAGGAGCTATTCTCTCTCAGGCTATCGACAGTCTCTCCATAAAGCAGCTTGATGGCACGGACGAGGCGAGTACAGGAGCGGCTGTGGCGCTGGTAGCAGCGAGGGTGACAATAGTCCACATGCGTGCAGATAAAACTCTGCTGGTTGCACAGTAGGATCATGATCTGGAAGGGGATGAAAATCATTATGTTTCGAACTGCCCACAAATACACACAGACACATACACTCCATTTACAAATCAGTGTGTGTGTGTGATCTTACATGCAGCCATGACATGTTGCGGTGGTAGTCATCCACTCCACTGGTGCTTCCAGGACCTTCGGGCTCAATGCTGGGCTCACTGGCACTCCAGGGGCTCCCTGAAAATACAGATGCAAGATCAGGAGTCCAGTAAACAAACAAACAGCAAAAAAAATAAACACTCCAAATTTAAGGTATTTTTATTGTTGAACTTACTAACCCATCCAGCACATAGTCCAGCAGATCATTACTAGCAGTTTTTGATGTAGTGAAAATATGATAAATATAGTTAAACATGTCTACTGTTTATTCATACAAGATTAAAGCAATTAGATATAATATTTCTATATATTCTATATATTCCTAAACACATTTTGCTTTTTTATTTTGGTAGACCATTTTGCTAAATGTAAACATTCAGAAACTAGAAATGATCTAGAATGAGAAAATAAGTAAGATCAATAATATTATACTTGGATCATTGTGATCTATTATGAGATTAGAATTTTTTTTTTCAATGTACCTTTGTTTGTGTATTCAATACAGCATGCCTTTATATACAGAATGTTGCACACAGAAGAGCCAATATCATTAACCAGAGTTGCAAGGTTTCTAACTACATTTCAAGACTTACAAAAAAAAGACCTGAAACAAGAACAAACATTATAACATTAACATATTTTTCTTCTTTTCTTTTCTCAGCCTTTGCATACGCTACAAGGTCACCACTGTGAACTGTGCACATGCATTTCTCATAATTATGACAATTATTATAATAATGGTAATTACATTACCCTCTCCATAATCCCCCTTCGTCCTCAGAGAACCATAAAAATCAACAGTACTATGCAAAGTCTTAAGCCACCCCTCATTTTTTCATATGAAATTAAATGAAATTTAATTAAATGATGTGGGGGAAAAGTGCCTAAAGATGTAGTTTGCATGGTAGGTTCCCCCAGGTACCCTAGTTTCCTCCCACAGACCAAAGACATGCGTGGTATGTTAATTGGCATTTCCAAATTGCCTGTAGGTGGTGCATGAATGTGCTTGTGTCCTGTGACGGGTTGGATCCAAAACCCCAAGCCCTACTAATTATAAGTGGTATATATACTAGATGGATGGAAAATTATTATACGTTTTAACTAATATTTCATCATGACATTTGCAACTGTGCAACTCAGTATATTGAAAGACATATCAAGGAAACCTTCTCACCAATATCAGTGACTGTGTCTCTGCTCTGAGACAGCAGACGGTCAGACTCGGCGTCGTTCTCGGACTCCGAGTCCTGCCGAGACATCTTGGTGCTCTTCAGACTGCCAGCTCTGCGGATGGAGGACAAAGAACCACCTTTCTTCACCTTGAAGCTCCGAGCCCCTTTGATCTGCAGCAGCCGAGAACCTCCGATGCGGATCTTCCTGGTGGGAGCTGAAGGGTACAGCTGAGAGTCAGATGTATGCATGTGAACGAACATGACGGATTCGTCCGCACTAAACAATCATACCCAGTGGTTCTTGTGATGATTTCTTTTCATCACATCCTGCGTCAGACTTGATTGTGTGACTACTGCTGTTCAGGGAATCATGACCATCCTCATCGTCTAAGATCCCAGCAAAGCTGATCTTCCTCTCGTAGCGATGGCGACCCAGCTCTGGGTCCAGACGCAGACGGCAGCTCTCTAAATCCTGTAATGTAGAAGCAGTTGTGGCATAGTCATTGTAAATATCTACATTTACAATGCTACACTCTATGGCTAAAAGTATATGGACACCTGATTAATCACACCTATGATTTAGGCCTCCTTTTGCTATTATAATAAGCTCCACTATAGGAGGACTTTCCACTAGATATTATATACTATATGTAGGGATCATTGACAACTCGAGTCAAACCTACAGTAAATGAGGAACAAGTAAACATTCTGACCACTAGAGGCTCTGTTCGTGGGCGTGGCAGGCAGGGGAACGTCTCTCTCAGGAAAGTAGTGATCTCTAAAAGCAGCTGACAAGCAGACATCTTTAGAGCAAAGGGACAGCTGCATTTGGTGGGGTTTACAGTACCTGTGAACAGTGTAAATTCATAAATCCATCACTATTAAATAAACAAACACAGAGGTGCAATGCAGGATTCGTAGCATGATACAGTATCTCTTTAGAATAATTTTAGCTTTATCCATGGTTTCTCTCTTACTGTCATCCAAAAAGTCTTCCTCTTCATCTTCTTTCCTCGCCCTCCTTTTGCTCTCATCGTCATAAATAAAGCCCAGGATGTTAGCTGGACTCTCGCTGTCTGAATGACACAGCTCACTCAGACGAGTACCAATCGCCTTCAGGAGGAAACATGACATGAGTTTAAGGCAACCTTTAAATCTCAAGAAGTTTGATGGTTAGTAAACCTGATATTCCTGTGTTATTGCTACATACCTTTTTTATAATTACGTTTAAAACTGCCATAAAACATTTAGGATTAAATATTTACGTTAAAAAACAAGGAATGAAAACTTTTAAAAAACCCAAAACATTACTGTAGATTACAATTGTGTAAACTGCAACTTTTCTTTAAACCAAGTGCCTTATTTCCTTATAAACATGAGGAGTACTCACATATTTATTATCCATTTAAATTTATATATTGCTTAATTTTACTCAAGGTATTTCACCACATATTTCACGATTACAGTATTTGGACGCAAACTCACATCACCCCACTGGTAGAAATACTTTGCTGCGTTCCACTGCAGCTTATTGTTTCTCTTGTTCCCGGCGACAGGAGAGCGTCCTCGTGAAAGCCCTCTCTTGGTGATGTTCACATGGTGACCTTTCATCCATTCTGGCCAGTTTCCACGGTTACAGCGATGCACAAAACGGGCGCACTCCAGGAACAGAGACGCCCTCGCCACCACCGGAGCCTCCTGATGAGCAAAAATATGAACAAATGAACAAAATAAATAAACAGACTGCTGCTGCCATGGGGAAACAAACACAATCCTGGTGCCGGGCAAATTGAATTAGAAAGTTAATTAAAAATTCAGGAAGATCACTGAGTTATGTTTGAGCATGCAGATGGATCAGATGATGTGACTAATTATATAACATGAGTTTGGAGTGCGGGATGATTTATTATACAAAACAGAAATGGAAATATCCCTTAGTACTTGGTTAAAACAGCTTTGGCAGTTATGCCAGCCTTAAGTATTCTTGTGAACAATGCTTGTGAATAATGGAATTTTCTTCCATTCGTCTTGGCAGAATCATTCAAGCTCAACCAGGTTAGATGAGCGGTGTTGGTGCACAGCCAAGGTCTCTCCAGATGTATGTTATTGGGTTCAGATCCAGACTCTGGCTGGGGTACTACTTTGTTTGCTTCGGGTCATGTTTTATAAAGATGGACCATTTCATTGGACCGAAGGATTTTGTTCCTCATTGTCTGAAAAACAGATCATAAGAACCAAAAGAGTCTTCAGTGGCTTTTAGTGAGGAATGACTTCTGTACGACCACTCTACTATAGACACCTGAATGGTCCAGCAGTGTCATTGTCCATTGGTAAATCTCTTCCATTTCCACAAGGAACTCACGATCTCATTTATAGTGACATTTAGATCATCGGTTAACTCTCTGACCCCAATTACTCAGTTAGACTGGACAGCCAGATCTGGGAAGACCATTGCTCCAAACCTCTTCCATTTGAGACTGATAGATGCACTTTCAATGCTGCAGAAATTTTCTTGTAACCTTCCCCATATGTTTATCTTGACTCTGACATACACCTTCTACTATCAGACCTTATACATGCAGATGGGAATCATCCACTAGATGATTGATGGGAGTAGGACTGCACTTTCAGGTGCCATAAACACTTCTGTAAAAGGGATATTTATTTAGTTATTTATTTATTTATTCATTCATTTAAATTAACAAAACCTTCCCAACACCTTGCTTTTTTTTACTTTGTAATTGTAGAGTATGGTGAAAAATATGGGATTTTGTAATAGGTCACTGTATGAAGAAATTCGTATATCAGCTAGGGTGGAAATGAAGAACTACTGCAATATAACAGTTATTATCTATACACACGAGAAACACATGTAAAGGTCCTGCTTAGAAGTATAGTGCGGTATACCAATGACTGGACAGTCCTATAATATTGGATCATTCGGGTACAGTACAATAGCTGGATGAAGTTATTCAATCTGATTTTCAAGCTTTTTTATTAATGTCATTCTCTGTATTGAATGCATTTTAGAACTCTCCAAGCAGGGTGTTACAAAAAGGGAAATGTGGCAATAAATAGGATCAATTGCCTCCTACAGGTTTGGTGTATAACAGCTGTGTGAAGAAAAAAGGTAAAGTTGAATAGGGTGGTAAAGGTAATGGCAGTGACAATAAAAGGGGGGGGGATAAAGGGATACTCTAAGATAAGAGATGTCACACTACGACGGAAGATAACTGAAGCAAACCAGGTCGAGTGCAGCAGCCAGGATAGAGGCATCTGGGATGGTGCCTGGCTCACAGCAGTTGAGGAGGAACTGGAACCTCTTCATGCCCTGTCTGATGGCACCCAGATTCACTATGTTCTTATTCTTTATTGCCTCGTGGTTTGAAACCAAGCGCTCTGGAAATCCATGGCATCCTGGTGATGATAAAACCACATGACAGGTACAATGACAATCTAATGTGTCTCTTTTTTTTTTTACATTTGATTTTATTATTACCATTAGAACAAATAAGGAAGCAAGATTGAATTAATGATGTTCTTATGTAAACATCCAATACTTCACATTTAGGCACCTCTTGTTGAGAGCTGGTTGTTCTGGTGGTCAATATTAGGCCATGGACAGCCAGGACAAAAAAAAGACAAAATCACTGTTCTTGTGCTACCAGACAGCTTCCCACCGAGGTGCACAAACGAATAAAAATCACACACACAGAGCTGGCATGGAAGATGGTAGAGAACAGTGAGTGCACTGAAAGCACAGGACAAGACACGGACTGGCACAAACACAGAAGAAGTGGTGGAGGTATAGACGGGCAAGGGGAAAAACCCCAAGGTTCTACCATCTTTCTCCTCTGTGTGGTGAAGCTTGGATGGATTCCGTCGACCAGACCGCCATTTACCGAGCCTCTTGAAGAAGTTCTCCTCCTCCTCCCGGCCGTATTCAGCAGCACTTCCTTCCGACAGCTTGACGGCACTGGTGAATTTTACCTGCCAAGACAACATGGCGAGCCTCAACAAAACTTTTTTTCAAATGCCTCTACAAACTAAATTTCAGTAGATACATCAATACTACACAAAAACAGGATAAATAGAAAAATTAACTAGTAAACCAATCTGATTTACCCATCTCTCTTGTCAGTTATTTTCAGATGGTTCCAAAAAATACCTACTATTCTTTCCTCTTTATGCTTAAACTAATTTACCAATTTGCCAAAACTGCTAAATAAATGTAATATGTACTGTTCTTTAAACATAGCACTAATGTGTACTAAAAGGTTATACATGAATTTGTTAAATTCCAGCCCTCTAGGAATCCTGGTGGTGATAAAACTAAGAAAGTGGTAAAAAGTCATGTATATCAGATATACTGCCAATCATGAGCAGGTCCTTTCTTTCTCCACACTCTGGCCTTTTTTCGACATCATTTTGTTACCAGATAACTTAAGTCTCATTAGTCTGTGAAACTCTTGAGACTTATCACCCAAAGGTTTTTATAGGAAGTACACTAGGATTTAACTTTAAACAATGCAAAAGCTGTGAGCTCATGACAGCACCCCTTCAGTTGGTGCTTTTGTGTTGGCACTGGGTAAATCAGGACGCATCAGACCCGGCAACATTCCTTCCTCGAACCACTATGCCTTTTACAGTTAACCAAATTTTAGTAGTGATCTCCTTAGTTGTTTTCTTTGCTTGATGCAGACCAATCATTTGAGCCTTCTGAAACAGAGTATCTTTGCCACAAGCACAGGATATGTCGGCATGTTTAGTTAAGAAATGAGAAGCTACCCGGTTAGGGTTTAATAACTTGTTGGTTAGTGAATCATACACTCAAACACAGCAGTAATTATCCAGTGGAAGGCTCGGAACTATATGCTTAGTTAAATCCAAGTCGTGACTTTTTTTCTTTTTTTTTTGGTCGGGTAGTGTGTGGGAGTTTTTATTTTTTGTACTTTGTTATACATGTATATTTTGTGACTTTTATTTCTGAATGACTGAATGACATTTCTGAATGAACTAATCTTACAGGAACATACTGTATCTAAAGGCCAGATAAGAAAGCTGCATATTATGTGAAAGAAAGCTTCTGGGTTTTGCATGCATGAAAAAAATAAGAAATGTCATCAGAAGGACTGCGTCCGGTTCTGCAGGATGTTCAATAAAACTAAGCAACTAATTTCCTTATAAAACTGCACAACTTGTAACAGGCTATATTTTAAGCAAAGGGTCATCAGACTAATTATTGACTTTGTTTCATTAATTACTGGTTACTGTTTCTTATAGTATATAAATGTTTTTTGATGACCTCCTTGCTCTACAGCAGTTAACAATATCACAAACACACACACACACACACACACACACACACACACACACACACACACACACACACACACACACACACACACACACACACACACACAGCGGCCATAATTCTGTAGGCCAACACGATGTCCCACCTTGGAGCTCTGCCTGATGAAGGAAAGTCTGTCCACTGAGCTGATATCCAAGAGATCCTCCACACCATCAGCCAGGCCAGACAGGGAGGACCGCTTCAACCAGTTGCCTGAACATGTGGTCAAGTTGTGAAAAAAAAAAAGAAGAAGAAGAAATGGTTGCTTTATCTACAACAGAACACCTGACTTATTAAACACAGGTATTGGTAACATGTCATCACCATCAGGTTCTTAATCACTACCTACAAAAAGCAGCCTGGGCAGTGTGTGGTTTACATGACAAATTGGTTCAGTTGAAGCAGACGCACTTTCATAGCCGAGTAATGAGCAAATTAACAACATGGATTTGGAAATTATCTGGGTTGATAAGGGGGGAAGGATAACACGCACACAACTGTAAAGCACGTTTCACACACACACAAACAGCTTACAGCACACACAGAGCTTACAAACATCCAATGTACATTCAAAAGATCGCATATAATCTTTATTCAGCGATCTGCTATGATCACAAAATAGACACACATGCACACATACGTAGGACGGAGAGAGTGAATGGAAGACGAACAGTCCTACGGCATGCTGGCGACAAAAAAAGAACACAAGAACACTGATGAGAATGGCTGATCAGTACAGCAATGGCACATAAGCCATGTGCAAATAATTAATTCTTGAATATTTAAATGAAATTTAAAATCATTTATTTAAAACATGTTCAAAAACAAGTTAAAAGCTCTTACATCCTGGATTGCCAGATGAAGCACTGGTTTTCTAGACTCGCAAATGTGCACATGGCTTATAAGATTATGCAGTGAAACATGACATGTCTCCATCATGTCACACACAACAATGTTGAACCGGCATAATCGATAACATGAAAATGTTCACTTTGATGTTGACTTGACAAAGCCTGCTAAACACGTTAGAAATGACATTACAGTGCTTCGTTGTAATTCTTTTAAAATAGTTAAAATGGTATTAATGTGTAGAAGAAACCATTTTAACTATTTTAAAAAAATTACAACGAAGCACTGTAATGTCATTTTGTTAAAAACACTAATACTAAAAGTGTATTTTATGGTAATAATTTATAATTATTAGACAGAGTTAATAAACTCTTGTTGGACAGTTGATTGTTGGCTGCTGTCGTGTCACAGGTGGTTGCTATAGCGTTTCTAGGAGATTTCTATAAGATACCAGGTGGTACAATGTTATAGCTGTTTGTTTGCCATGGGGTCCTAGTGGTTGCTATGGTGTTTCTAGAAAGTTTCAATATGATCCTAGTTTGGGTACTTTGTGGTTTTCTAAGGTTTGCTCAGCTGGGTGCTAAAGTGTTGCTAGGTGGTACCAGGCGGTTGCTATGGTGTTTCTATGAGGTTTTAAGATGAACCTTGTTAATTGTCACATTGTAGCTAGGCAGTTGCTAAGAACACTGTAGGCTACTAGGGTGGGTAACTGATCAGGATACGGTTGCTATGGTGTGCCTTGATTCTCCATGTACAACGTAATGATTATGTTTTACTATATGTACAAAAATACAAAAATAAAAGCTATTTTTATAACCGTAACCGTAACCTATTCTCTATGTGCACTTCAAAGCACAGCTACATGAAAACCATAATTCAGATATCTCAAAAGCACACTGTTCCCATATGGGTGCAAATTTTGCAACAGAAGAAGAAGAAAAAGAAAATGCAGAAAATAACAGATATGCAAGACTCAACTGTACATACAAATCGAGAAAATGTACAATAAAATAATATTGTACAATACACTCAATGAATCTCTGAGCCCAAAGCAGTCAATGGGTTTTAGATTCTGGAGATAATTGCAACGGTCACGTACACACACACACACACACACACACACACCTATGGGAAGTTTAAGCTTCTTGCGAAGTGAGATTCGCCGGGAGCGGGAGCGGGAGCGACGGTCCGTGGTGGTGCCAGAGTGGGCAGTAGTGCACTCTGATGTGTCCTGTTCTGATTGGCTACTGGTGTCACTGGCAGCACTCTGAGACTTGAACATCTTCCTCCAGAAGTCTTTCCTTCCTAATAGAGCTCCAGGTATCTGCTCTTCACTGACACAAATGCATATCGCAACAGATGCTAATCAGGTTAACCATTATGGCTCTTGAAGGTACTTGGGTGGAGGCAGATGATGAACTGCATAATCAAATCTACCATAAAAGGGATTAGCTAAATATTTACTTTACTTTCAAAAAACAACACAAAAACACAAACGTGCAGATAAAATCAACAGTCAGAGATATACAGTATATTCACCGTACAAGTGGTACTGTAAAAGATGCTGTACAGGATTTCATGTAAAATAATTCTAACGTGATTTGAGAACATTCTGATACATTTAAATATCGGATAGTATCAGACTAAAATAAGTACTCATGTCAAATGCATTCAAGACAAAGTCTTTTTTAAAATAAATATATTTGTTAAATCTAGATGTCAGTGATGGGAAGTTTTATGTTTAGGTCCCTGAAAAAACTAAAAGCTCGATGCAGATAATGGCAACCATGGAACCAAGGTCTCAACAGGCTCAGGACCCGGAGCTTAGAGGGAAGCTTGTTGTGGTACGAAAGCAGGACTACCTATTGCAAAACTGCTGTAGACAGGTGCTGAAGAGCATGAGAGCAGACAGGCCAGGCCAGACTTCAAATTATCATAAAGTATGACTTGCTGTGTTACCACACAACGCAACGGAATGATGAGTGTGACCACCTGTTGATCCACCTGGCCCATTCACACACCCCCGGTGCCTGCCCACAGCCACACAAATACACCCTCATCACAGTGGAATAAGCCATTCACTACCCTGAGGCCATCCTCTCACTAAGGCAACTTCAAAGAACACCACCCAGAAACTCATCCTGCTGTTCAGTAGAGTATGCCTCTTTTAATTTAGGTTCAGGCTTTATTTGTACACTACTGAACAGTAAAATCCTTTATTGATTGCATATTCCAGCTTTTTGTTTATTGACTGGAGACAAAGTGCAAGGTCAGCATTATACAACGCCCCAGAAGCAGACAGAGTTAAGGGCCCAAGAGCATCAACCTGGCAGAGCTGGGGCTCGAAACGCTGACCTTCTGATCCATAACTCAGAGCCTTAACACACTTGAGCCACCACAGTTACCAATAACCAGAGTCAATCAGGTCTTAGCTGTAGGATGAATACTAATGGACAGTAAAAGGTGACATCAGTTTAGACCAGAGTGCTAAAACTAAATGCATAACAATAGCTATGAATTATATTTAGGGTAAAATTCACTTAAAAACTTGTTTTATAGATAACCATTAAAAATATAAAAATGCCCTGAATAAGAACATATAATGCATGATCCAGATGTTATATTTTTGCTGATGTTGTTGATGTCCTTTTTGCTGATTGTGTGATGTAGTAACCTTTTTTGTCCGGATGACTTGATTTCCTCTTTGTCATCAGATTTCTTCGTGGCATTGAGTTTTTCTGCACTGTCCAACAGGGCACTTAGTGCTACACGCCGAAAAACATTGCCGTGTGATTCTTTGATAAACTGAACCAGCTGTCGAATGTCACAGTACAGACCCTGTTTGGTTTTTATATAAATGGTGTATATGAGAAAGAAAGAGAGAGAGAGAGAGAGAGAGAGAGAGAGAGAGAGAGAGAGAGGAAAGTGATAAGGTACAGAGCATTCATACACAACAGTGTGAAACACAATGAACAATATATGATACTTAAGAATTCATGACAACTGTGGGACTGCAAATCTTCTCTACATGTAAGAAAAAACTGTAAAGTTGGCGTACACTGAAGATATTTGCGAAGATTGAAGATTGTTTGTTTGTTTGTTTGTTTGTTTGTGCCCGCAGCACATAAATACTACTGAACAAATTTTAATGTGGTATTCACAGATGTCTTTCATCACTATCATCCCATGGGAAGAGAATTTGAAACTTAAATGGAAAACGCCCTTATATCATAAAAACATCTACATTGAAAAAAATAATTAGTTTATCTAAAAATTCAACAGATACTGTACATTTCCTAATACGCACTTATGAGTGTGCCATTGAATTCATTGTGAACAAAGTCATGGCCTCATCTAGTAAAGTAATAAATTCTTAATTGGCATGCCTTACCAGGTTTTCTGGACTGTGCAGCTCATGTGTAGTGGACGCACATCTGGTTATGAGGGATTTGAACATGCAGCCCACAACCACGGCCTCCATGCTCTGTGCAAGAGATTTGTCCCCTCCTGTAGCAAAATTGTTCCCAAAGCCAGCTTTGTCTGAAAACAGGTAAAAGTGATTTAGACACTGTGCACGTGGCTGGGAGATGTAACAACTGAATTGAGGCTTAGGCATGAGTGAAAAAAAAACAAAAGGGCAGGCAAGAAGCCATTAGCACACACAAGATGTAGAATAGGCAAAAATCATAAAGCACATATGCCAGGCAAAAGAACTGAAGGATTGTACACATGCAAATGTCTGTGGCCTGATAACAGTCTTGGACCTAACATTCAGCTTATGCCTCCATATCACAGCATTAACTTATTTTTCTGCTGGTTTTGAAAAAGCAGTATTTCAGTATTTCATCTCATGTCATTTTTAGTGGTGTCTACTCTCAAGTATTCATCTTAGTCTGGAGGCGAGAATGTCACCTTAGACAAAGGGAGGAGTGCAGGAATGGGAGTAATGCCTAGATTTTTTGGCAGTAAATTTAGATATTGTGTATCTACCGAAGTTTCGCTTATTCGCCCTCCTGGACCTCTCACCTGCACTGCCGTATTCTGCAAGAGAAGAAATGTGGGGCAACATTGGTGTCAGGCCAGCACAGACATGTAGTTTTCAGGAAAACGCTAACCCACCCCAAACACACACGCACACACGCACACACACACACACACACACACACACACACACACACATACACATACACATGAACAGACACACGCACACATGCACACACACACACCTCACACTACAAGGGAATTTCAGGGTTTCATTATCATTCCACTCATATGTTCACTAACTTGCCAACAGTTAAAAGTACGGTATATAAATTAGAATTTAGTTCACACAATTTATTGAAAATTAGAAAAACATCAACAAAGACATGCACCGTCTATCATTCCTTAATATTAAAGATTGGCAAGTCTACTGAAAGGATGAGTGACTGAGTAATGGAGGAAGAATCATTTACACACACTGGTGCTTTATGGGAAGAGGGAACATCTGAAGGTAGAATAGGGTTCAACTATCCACATTACAGCCTAAACTACCCTTAGAGTTCCTACCTGTCCCTAAAACACACTTTTAAGGGAGGCGAAGGACAGGAGAGAGATGGGACAGTGTAGAGGAAAAAAATGAATGGAAAACAACAAACAGACATGATCAGTGTTTCCAAAATTATACAAATACTACATCATTTGCATTTTAGAGACTAGGATAGAGATTTCAATTGATTTTTTTAACATACGTTTGAGCATACGCATTGCAGCATATACAAGTAGCTGCATTTTTATTTAATATAAAAAGTCAACCAGGAGGTGTAGAAAATTGAAGATGTTTCCATTTTAAAGAGAAAAACGTTACATTTTTATGATGGTACATTGCCGCATTGGGCTCAATTATATTAGAGTTTCTCTGTACAACTTCAAGTCTCTGTATAGAACAATACCAAACACACTTGGTATTGCACGCATAAATGTAATGTATAACAACGTATATTAACTATGTAATATTAATCATAACTGTGTAGACTGTACGTGACTGTACATCACTACATCGTGCCTTGCAATTGAGGTTTTTGGCCAAAACCTAAAACGTGTGGATTAAGCCCATCACAAAATACAAAATACCTCCTGCACTTTATGAATGGTTATTAATTGTCAAGACATTTGAAGGACTGCTATAATTTTCACTTGTAAACCACAACCTAGATACCAGTCGTTTGGATACCTGTGACTACACAGAAGCTGAGGGTCTGCTGTGCACTTCCATAGGAAACAGTTTAGTATCGATCCAATCTTTCTTGGATTTTGGAGTTGGATTTTGCTATTTTATCCATGGATTTACCTTCTGTTAGAGCATAAAATCCATATCCAGAAGGTAAATCCATATCCATGGATTTACCTTCTGTTAGAGCATAAACCCCTTCATTAAGGGGTTTAATGAACAAGATTTAATTAGCCATTTTATCAGATTTTCTCCACTGCATGAGAGTTTTTTTTAAAATAAGCTTTCCAGTCGTAAAGGCTCAAAGCTGACCACATCAACACTAAACAAGGAATTCTGTATGGTTTTGGACTCTACAATCCATTATGAAGTCTATGAACAACCTACAGTATAAACCAACCACCTTATGAACAGTTTTTTTAATGGTTGCTATGTTTCAGCATGGCAGCAATTTGTCCTGCAGTGCAACATGCCATACAGAATTCTAATAAAGAAACACCCTTTGATTTTCTAAAAATTTCAAATTTGCAATGGTTCGTGAACAAATTTAGGAATGTGGGAAAAACCTCTCATACACAAAGGGGGCTTAGAAAAAGAACCTCTTATACGCTACAAACCTGAAGAAATCTTTAAGAGGCGTGAATACTTGGCAGTGAACTGTATATTTCCTACACCCCTGATGTGAAATATCTAGACTTCCTGGCCAGACATTTCAAATTTGATCACAGCATTGAGGGATCATGTCATACTTCAAAAAAACTGTATGCTAAATAGACAGACCGAAACACAATAGCAAACACAGAAAGCCTTGGGATACACACAGAAATGCAGTACAGTAGGGACAGGTTTCATGTGTCATGATCTCATCTGATCATTTATGGAATTATGGTGGTGCCTTTATTTGGGCTATCTGAAAATATCATATGGTGCATAAATATTCAGATGTTTATAAAATGGCGCAGAATGCTGATTTACTAACTGAGTTCAATGGCTTCATTAATAATTCACCTCCTGTTGATATTTTAGACAATAACATGCATACATTTGTTTTGATTCCATTTGAATTTGACAAGATCAGCGTTTTTATGTTAATGAGTTAAAAACGGATTATGAGCTAATGTGGTATATATTGGTTGTAGGCACTTCGTCTTACTGTCAGTGATGGGCTCCATACAGAAGCCAAGAAGAGCATGCAGAAAGTCCACTATGTTGTTGAGAGAATCCTTGTTGACATACTCTTTCATGGTCTGCCGGAACTGTACTTTATCTAGCTTGTACAGACTGGTCAGGCAGTTCTGAGCCTACACAGTGAAAGAAACACACAATCCTACACAATGATGACTACAAATTATGTTACGTTGCTAGGTGTCAATCCTAAATCCTAAATCTATTATGGGTTTTCTATTTTTGCCTGCCTATAAAATTTGTTGAGCAAAACTAGACATTTAGATTTCATTTAGACGTTACTAATCATTTCTTGTTTAAACTGTTATACAAACTTGATGATATTGGCTGAAATGTTTGCCAGGGTTTGCTATTATAGTAAGGTTTACATTACAGAACCCTAAAGCACTAATGTTATGAAAGGACTTCTCGAAACTTGAAGCGTATACACTTTGTAAAAGACAATATAAAAAAAAAAAATAAAAAAAAAACATGGAGTATTAATAAAGAGCCACTGACCTGCATGCGGAGACGGTCTCCAGAAAGCCCACGATGGCCTTCTCCACAGCCATAGGCACAGCCAAGAGACTTCACAATTTTGATAAGCATAGTGAGAGCTAATCTGTGGGTGCTAAGGGAGTCCTCTTCCTAAGTATATGACGTGGATATTAGCGTGATTGTACATATAAAATGCCTAAAGTTAAATATTATTTACTAGCAGTATCAGAATGCTACGTATATATATATATATATATATATATATATATATATATATATATATATATATATATATATATATATATATATTTATTTATATATTTACGCACATGACCATATGCACACGGGCATAAAGAAACTACAAAAATGTATTTCAGCTACATACCTTATTTCCTTTGTTGTTTTTAATATCATTTTTACTCCCGCTTCCACTTTCCCCACCTCCTCCTCCACCATCACCTCCTCCATCACCATCTCCACTTCCCCCACTGGAAACAGCCCCTGTGCCACCAGCTATGCCCCCACCAGCACCACCTACGGTTTGGCTTGTTCCTTCTTTAGAAAGGTCTGTGTCCTTCACCTTGTCCTCTGGTTTTGAAACCTTCTTGGCCATGCTGGGGACAACACCAAGCTGCAGGAGGCACTCGATAATATTGAGGGCCACATCGCAGATTCGTGAGCTAATGTCATGAGTGAGGACGGCATACACAGCTCTGAGGACAGCCTAGAAATAATAATTTGATTGGAAATGGGAAAACTTGGTTGTGTACTTCAGAAAATAATAGTTACAAATAGCCATGTGTCAAATGTCTACACCACAGTGCTACAACTACATATTTCTTTAAAACAATCAGTATGGCTAAAAACAGAAACCTTTATTATCTTATCTTTTGATCACTACAATAAATGCTCTGTTGACCAAAAATGGATGATAAAGCAAATTTTGATAAACTCTTCCTCCTTACAGAGAGATCCAGCATGCCATTCTTTAGAATAAAGTTGTTGGTTCCCTCAATGCTGTCTCTTTCTTCCAGACATGAGTAGTTAATACAGGAGTCTGTGAGGCTGCGTGGTAGGTTGGAGCAAGCCAATGGCTCACAGGGCATCTCAGGGATGGGATTAGGATTGCAAAGCTTTTTAATGTGCTCCGTGAAGAAATCAGTGTAGCCCACATTAAAGGAGGCCACTGTTGTGTTAAAGGTGGCCATAGTGATAGTAGAAATCTGGGAACGAACTGGGAGAGAAGAGACAAAGAAAAAAAGAGGGACAAAGGGTGAGTCAAGTAAGAGGTCATGCTGTTCTAGGAAAGGTGGTTTGGTGCTGTTACCGCCCTAAAGTTGATTATTTTTTAAATACCAAAATTGCCCATTGTGTGCTTTATTTTCTACTTCTTTTTTATTCTACTTTTGCAACTGAAACTATTAGCAGCTGTGCAGTTCTATTTAATTCATTGACACTTCCGAACCAGTGACATTGGGCAATTTTGATTGGGCAACTGCTGTTTGGGGTGCTAACGACCTTTGCTGTGCCATTTTTGAAACTTTCACAATGGAGAAGAGGGGGTATTCAATTGCTCCCTTTCAGCCAGGGAGGCAACAAGACCTGTCCGTTCAGCTTATGACTACACCATTGAATTCCAAAGGGCTACCCACTGGGACAGTCAAGACCTGTATGCCGCCTTTCTCATTGGACTTTCTGACTCTGTCAAGGGCCAATTTATCTCTCTAATTATCTCAGCAGGTCAAGTTGACTTATGTATCAAACATAGATGCTGAGCTCATGACCTTTTGTCGTCACAACCATTACATTTTCTATTGAGGCCCTGCAGAACAGCCAAGCCCAAATCTCTCCTGAGGAGCACAGATGCTGACTACTGTCTGGAGCATGTCTCTACTGTGACCATGGCAGGACTTCTTGTTTACTCCTTCCTGCCATTTTTACTCTAGGTAACAAGTGTCATGTACATCACGGCCTCGCTGACTTGATTCAGACCAGAATCTCATCAGCACAGATAAGGTTAAGGAACTATACATTCCCAGTCAGCATCTAAGCACATGTTACCAGTTTGGGCTTTAGCTGGCATTCTCTAACCATCCATCACTGGTCAAATTATCTCAGTAACCCTAAGGGTTTTAAGGAATCACTCTGAAAAGATTTCCTTTCTCATAAAGCACAACGCACAATCTCACCTAGTTTTGGACAGCCTTGACTCACATGTCCAAGACCCATATTGATTGGTCTAACAATACAATTCTTGAATGGAGCTCCCTTTGCCTCGCCTCTTGACTGAAGTCGGCTTTTAGCACTGTGTCTGTCTCTGTGATTACAGATGAATTCCTGACCTTTCTGCTGTCCCTCCTGACTACCCTGACCTCAAGATGGTTTTCAGTAAGTCTTCCTTCCTCCACACAGACCCTATGATTGTGCTGTCAACCTCATCCCAGGCACAGCTCTGGGGACAATTATATTCTCTTTCCTAACTTGGGAGGGAGGACATGAATAAATATATATATGGGTCCTTGGGGAATTATTCAACCTTCATCTTCCCCCTATGGGGCAGGGTTCTTCTTATCTGTCCAAAGAATGAGATATTGCACCCTTGTATTGATTGTTGAGGCCTTAACAACATCACCATTAAAAAAAATGCTATCCCCTCCCCTTGATGATTACGGACTTTGACCTCTTGCAAAGGGCCCAGATCTTCACAAACTAGACCTCCGATGCACGTTCAACCTGGTCAGAATCAAGGCGGTGTATGATAGGAAAACCGTCTTTTACAAATGATAATGCCATTTCGGTTGGGGAATGCACCTGCCGTCTTTCTAGACCTAGTCAATGACATCCTTAAGGGACTTATGAAAGCTTTGTCTATTTGGATGATAGTTTAATCTTTTCTGGTCCCTAGGGGAGCACAAACTACATGTATGCCAGGTACTCCAGAGACTGCTGGAGAGCCAACTCAGCGTTAAGGCAGAAATATGTGTTTTAGAATTACTGACCCAGATCCAAATGGATCCTGCAAAACAAAAAGCTGTAACAGACTGACCAACCAAACAGGATCTATAGCACTTTCTAGGGTTTGCAAACTTATAAACATTTTTAATTCGTAACTACAGCTCTGTGGCCACCTGCTCATTTCCTTAACCTCAACCAAGACTCCCTTTCACTGGGCATCAGCAAAATCTTTCTCTGACCTGAAGAACCGAGTCACTTCCAAAGAGATCTTGCATGTTCTGCAATGGAGTCTCTGACATCCAGGTGGGTTTGGCCCTTGTCCAGCAGCGTTTCTGGTGGTCCACCATGAGGGAAGACATTCGCCATTTTGTTAGTGCCTGTGATGTTTTTCACACAAAAAATATAAAGCAACAAGCCACCAGCTTGCCTTCTCAGACCTCTCCCAGTACTTTATAGGCCTTGGTCCCACATCGCACTTGACCTCGATACAGAGTGGACCACTTTTCTAAGGCTTTGTACCTCTGCCTGTTTTTCTTTTCTTCTCCCATAAGTCAGCCTTCTGCCTGTGTTATTGAATAGCTAATAGTTGTCATGTGGTATTCCACGTTCAATCAGGAACATTACACACAGACTTATTTAAATTCACTTAATTTGCCAACATCAATCTTTTAAATTCAATTCAATTAAATTTTATTTGTATAACACTTTTAACAATTGTCATTGTTGCAAAGCAGCTTTACACAATCAAAAAAATTATGGAAGTTTGTATGAAATGTGGCGGCACAGTGGCACAGTGGTGTAGTGGTTAGCACTGTCGCCTTGCACCTCCAGGGTCTGGGTTCGATTCCCGGCCAGGCTCGATTCCCATCTTTGTGTGCGTGGAGTTTGCGTGTTCTCACCGTGCTTGGTGGGTTTCCTCCCACATTCCAAAGACATTAGGTTAGGGTAACTGACGTTCCCAAATTGGCCGTAGTGTGTGAATGAGTGTATGTATGGATTGGCACCCTGTCCAGGGTGTACCCCGCCTTGTGCCCTAAGCCTCCTGAGATAGGCTCCAGGCCCCTGTGACCCTCAAGACAGAATAAAATTGAATAGACGATGAGTGAGTGAGAGTGTATGGAATGTGAATTAATCACAATGACAAGATAGTCCCTGATGAGCAAGCCAAGGGTGACATGGGCAAGGAAAAACTTCCTGAGATGGAAATAAGAAGAAACCTTGAGAGGAACCAGACTCAACAGGGAACCCATCCTCATTTGGGTGAGATAGCAGGTATTGATCTGCAGTCATACTGTGTGTTAGGAGACGTTCAGTTCAGTAATAAGTCATGAAAGTTCAGTATAACAGGAGATGTGTTTAAGTTAATATGGAGTCCAGTAAATAAATTCTTTAAAATGACTCTTTAACTCTGAGTCTGCTGTTGGGTTCACCTAAGTCGCTAGTTCTGTCATGCCTGTGACAAAAACATACACTTCACCATGAGTGCTAGCATTCTGTCATACTGTGTGTGTGTGTGTGTGTGTGTGTGTGTGTGTGTGTGTGGAGGGTGGGGGGTTTGTACAATAAGTCCTAGGTGTATACAGTCAGTATTAGGTGAATCTGAACTGGTAGTCAGACCTCTCAGTGGCCATGTTGGTAGTTTAAATTGTATTTGGGGAAATGTAAATTATTTATTTAAATAAATTCTTATTATAATTTTGTTATTATGGTTAACTAAGTATTTGCATACTATATAATTTTTTAATAAAAAAGCATACATTTCTTAGATAATGATTTATATAACAATGACATAAAACACTGAGTGTACATCACAACGAGAGATGATGGATCCACTTACCACCTTCTTTGATGGTGTTATCACTGTGACTGTTAGAGTGGTCAGGCAGGTTATGGTGGGAATGAGAGTGTTTTACTCCGACACTGTCCACATCCCCTGCTGTGTCTGTGCTGCCACGACGAGTCAACTTCCCTGCCAGACAATAAAACAACATTAATTGAATCAACATTAAACAGAAAATAAATCATTCATGAGTCAGTGACAAGTTGGTAAGCTGAGCAAATCAAAAATACTTAAATATATATTTTTAGCATGCAATAAGCTAGTTAAAAATATCAGCTTATGTTGGTTTTATGTAATTTGATATCATACTGGCATATTCTTACAAAAGGAGCCTGAAGATGTCAAGTGGCGCAACCATATAAGAATAATGAGATTGTTGTTGTTGGCATCCTTCTGTCTCTTGAGACAATGGAATCTGCACCCGTATTTATTGAGTTATGAAATTGCAGCGTCGGCTGTGGCTGAATAAGCCAATACGGGAGCTACAGCTCCTACCACACTTGCTGCAAGTGTAGACATCTTTAGGGACAATGGAAGGAGTGGTGGCAGGCTGAGTCCTATGCTGTTTGGTGCTCTTTCTTTCCTGACGCTGGATCTCTCTCTTCTCCTCGGCCTGCCTGACGCCAGTTTTGACATTTGCACACCAGCTTAAGCGGTTGGAGGTCGGTATCTCGAGATCTGCTGGATTCATGCTACATGACTTCAGATCTCTCTTGCAGATATCTTTGTAGCGCAGTGCAGGTCGTCCGGTTGGTCGTGTTCCTGTGGCAAGCTCGCCGTAGAGGATGTCCTTTGGCATACAGCCATCTTCCATCCTGCACACGTGGCCAAGCCAACGCAGGCGCCTCTGGGAGAGAATGGCAAACATACTTAACATGCCTGCCTGGGCCAAGACGCCTGCGTTGGAGACATGATCCTGCCAGGTGATGCCGAGGAGTCGTCTGAGATTACGCATATAAAAGGCGTTCAGTCTTCGCTCTTGGTACGTATACAGGGTCCAGGTCTCACTGCCATACAAAAGGGTACTCAATACGCATGCTTGGTACACCTTCATCTTTGTGTTAAGGGTCAACATAGAATTTTCCCACACTCGCTTCGCTAGGCGGGCCTAGGTGGTTGCTGCTTTGCCTATCCTCACGTTGAGCTCGGCATCCAGGGATAGGTTGCTGGAGATTGTGGATCCCAGGTATGTAAACCTGTCCACCACCTCAAGGATGATGAGTCGCTGAAGAGCCACCTCGGTGTGAGCAGTGAGGGCGGCTGCGTCTGCAAACAGCATCTCCCGGACAAGGACCTTGCGCACCTTGGTCTTTGCTCTGAGGCGGGCGAGACTGAAAAGGTTCCCATCACTCCGTGTATGGAGAAAGATGCCATCTTCAGATTTGCTGAACGCGTAGCGCAGGAGCAGAGAGAAGAATATGCCGAAAAGTGTCGGGGCCAAAACACACCCTTGTTTCACGCCATTCTTGATTGGAAATGGGTCCGATGATGATCCGTCGTACTGAACTGTGCCAGACATATTGTCATGGAACGACTCGACCATCTTCAGAAGCTTAGGGGGGCATCCGATCTTATGGAGGAGGGCAAAGAGGCCAGACCGACTAACCAGGTCAAACGCCTTGGTCAGGTCAATGAAAGCGAGGAACAGGGGACGTCGCTGTTCGTGGCACTTTTCCTGCAGCTGCCGAAGGGAAAACACCATGTCGACGGTTGATCGCTTGGCCCGGAACCCACACTGCGACTCGGGATACACGCGATCGGCAAGTACTTGTAAGCGGTTAAGGACTACCCTGGCGAAAGCCTTTCCCACAGTGCCGAGGAGAGAGATCCCACGATAGTTGTTACAGTCGCTGCGGTCGCCCTTGTTCTTGTAGAGCGTGACGATCTTTGCGTCCCGCATGTCTTGGGGTATCGTTCCTTCATCCCAGCACTGTAGAAAAAGCTCGTAAAGATGTCGAAGAAGGGAGCTCTCTTTTGCAGCCTTCACAATCTCTGGTGGGATTCCATCGCTGCCTGGTGCTTTCTCACAGGACAGCGAATCAATGGCCTTGCTGAGCTCCTCGATGGTGGGTAGTGAGTCGAGTTCTTCCATGGTGGGCAACGGGGTGATGTTCTCCATGGCTGTTTCAGTGACAGCGTTCTTTCTGGAGTACAGCTCCCCGTAGTGCTCAACCCATCTCTTCATCTGCTCATCGCGGTCCTTGATGATGTTGCCGGATGTAGACTTGAGGGGTGCGACCTTGGCTGCACTTGGTCCAAAGGCTTTCTTCATCCCCTCATACATGGCACGGGTGTTTCCACAGTCCGCAGAGGTCTGGATGTCGCTGCAAAGCTTCAGCCAATAGTCGTTGGCACACCTGCGGGCGATCCTCTTGGCATTGTTGCGGGCTTCTCTGTAGGCGGCCAGTGTTTTCTCACAAGGCTTCCTCTTGTATTCGAGAAGCGCAGCACCCTTGACTGCTATGGCAGGCTCCATCTCTTCGATCCCAGCCTCGAACCAATCCTCATTTTTCCTGGCTCTCTTCCCGAAGGTGTTTAGGGTGGTCTGGTAAACGGCATCACAAATAAGATCCCAGTGTGCTGTAGCACTGCCTGTAGCACTGCCTGTGGCACAGTCTTCCATGGCCTTATCAATAGCCTCAGCAAAGCATTCGCGCAGCTCAAGCTTTAAGGTTCTGGCTGTATCGATGCAAGGCCAGCCCTTTTGTTTGGAGCGGTGAATCCGTCTGAGTTGGAGACGTACCATGCTTCCGACCAGAGAATGGTCGGTGTCGCAGTCGGCACTATGGTAACTGCGAGTGCAGAGCACATGGTTCAGCATGGGTCTCCTGGTGATGACTAGGTCCAGCTGGTGCCAGTGCTTTGACCTGGGATGTCGCCAAGACACTCTGTGGTGGAGTTTGGTGAAGAAAAAGGTGTTGGTGATGGCGAGGTCTTGGAAGGAGCAGAGCTCAAGTAGCCGCTGTCCGTTCTCATTGAGCTTGCCAACGCCAAAGTGTCCAATGCAACGTGGCCAGGAGGTGTATGCTGTACCCACTCGGGCGTTGAAGTCTCCGAGCAGAAACAGGTTTTCCTTCGCTGGGATCTCACTAATCCTTGCCTCAAGCTCCTCATAGAATGCATCTTTAGATTCGACCGTGGAGCAGAGTGTAGGGGCATAGACACTAAAGATGTGTGTAGGTTCCGATGAGATAGTGAGGCGGAGTGAGAGAATGCGCTCGGTTCCCTGAGACGGAGGTTCAACTGACGACAGGAGTGAGTTACGGACTGCGAAGCCAACCCCATAGAGTCGGCGCTCGTCCGACTCCAGGCCTTGCCAGAAGAACGTATAGTCTTTCTCCTTGAGACTGCCACTAGAAGCAAGGGGTGTCTCCTGGAGGGCAGCGATGTCAATGTTCAGCTTGGCCAGCTCGCGATTGATGATGGCGGTTTTTCTGGCGTCAGAGAGGCCAGGACACATTGTTCTGACGTTCCATGTTGCCAGTCGCAGGGCTGGCGATTTCTTTTCATTTTTCTTTATGTGTTTGCCTGGTGCTCAATTTTACAACAAGCCTGTCGATTTTGTCTAAGCTTCACGCACCCGATGAAGCAAGCATGTTGTGGCGAGGTAGTACCTTATTGCCCGGGGGCTGCCCGGGTTGAGGCGGGCGGTAACTTCCCAATGGAGTCAGAGGACTCCTCCCACCGTCGAGAGCAACCCCTAGCGCCCAGCTCTACGCCAAACGAGCCTAGGCTTATCACTGGTGTCTGCTGCTCCCCGTGTTGGGTCTACGCTGAAACAGCGAAGCTGGAGTGGCCTCTCCAGGTGCAGGCCTGGGCAAATGATATGGAGATCCTGAAGTGCCCAGTGCCAGGATCCCCCTTTCGGCGTTACTGGCAGAGTCCGGTGGAAAGGCAAAGCCGATACAACCGGTGCCAGCGCGGCTGTAGGAGTTGCCAGAAGGCATCGCAGTGCTCGGCCAACTGCCTACGGGTCTCCATACCGGATTTTCTGTCTGGGTTTACTCCCATAGCCTTTGGCCACACACGGCCAACCTGCAAGGCAGCAGGAAACTCGTGGAGGGCGGGATCGTTCATGCCCCGTGCAGATGCAAAGCAACTGCCCACTGCCCAAAATAATAATGAGATATATACAATTTTATCCACCCAGAATACAGGTGAATGTACATATAAAATCAATATACAATTTAAACATAACAAATCCAATAATAATAATGATACATTTTACAAATATTTAATGGGAGATAAAACCAAAGGTACATTTGTTTTTCAGTATTACCTAACAAATTTTGTGAAAATTGGTAGTCATAGAAGGCATATGGTCGACATAAAATTTCCTGAAATTGATCTCCCTCTCTGTGAAAACTACTGGTTATAAAAACTGACACAAACCGGGTACACCACTTGACAATGTAGCTTTTACAGTCAAAAGCTAATGATGTTAAAGGTATTAACCCCAAAAATCACGAACATCTGCTTCTTCTCTTTGCATTTGTTACGTTTTCTTTTTCAAGCTCTACATCTGACATTTTCATGACAAAAACTTTGAAAGGCACTGTCATAAAATTTTATGTGTCCATTTGCCCTTGATGTAAAGATGTCAAACATAACTTTAAAAGTAAATTCAAGGGGAGGTCAAGTGGAAAGTGGAGCGGATAAGGACTTTCCTATTTTTACAGCGACAAGATCACAAAGAAGTAAAGAAAAGAAGAAAACCCCCACCGCGCGTGATGGAGATGGGGAAGAGGCCAGCGCTAGTTTACAGCCGGACACCTCGCTAATTTTAAACGAGATTAGGGCTGTCGGTGCTCGTTTAGACGGTATTGAGGGACGGCTGGGGAAAATATCTACCTCTGTGACAGTTCTTGAGAACTCTTTTGCTCCCCTCGCCGTACGAGTTTCTGACAGTGAAACCCGGCTAAGTACAGCTGAGCAGCGGATTTCTGCGGTAGAGGACTCGGGGAGCGCGCGCGGCACTCAGATGGTCGATTGGAACAACTCCAAGCCAAAGTGGATGACTTGGAGAAACGTGGTCGCCGCAAAAATGTAAGAATTGTCGGGCTTCCTGAGAAAGCGGAGGGCAATGAGCCTCTGACGGCATTTCTTCAGAAAATGTTGCCAGTCTGGTTAGAGCTTTCCGCTGATTTATTTCCCTGCTATAGAGATGGATAGCGCGCGCACAGGCCCCTTCCATCCCAGTCTACGCCGAGCGCTCCGCCGAGGAGTGTTACTGTGCGTTTCCTACGTTTCCCGGTAAAGGAGGCAGTTTTGCAAGCAGCTAAGAAAACTAAAGTTAGTTATAAAGGTGCCACTTTACGCTTCTTTCCGGATTTATCTGCGGAGATTGTGCGTTTGGAGCGGTGTGCAAGACGATGGTGGAACGAGGTGTTTACCGGGGTTTTGCGTATCCAGCTAAACTCCGTTGTTTACATAACGGAAAGATTATTTTATTTGATACTGTTGAATCAGCCATTAAATTCCTGGAAGTTCCGGATAAGTGAGCTTCTCTGATTAATCAGCGTTGACTTTAAGACAGTTTTCGTGGTGTTTTTCTTCCGTTAAACAATTTAAGGGTGTTTTTTCCCTATTGAGCTTAATTGTAAATAAATGGCTTTTTGAAGGTGATGCAGTTATCCGGTGAAATTTGGTTCGCACGCACAAGGCCCTCTCAGGCTGTATATTTCATGTCTGTGGCGCCGGATCTGCATAAACGTTGATTTTTCTTGTTTGTCACCTGCCATTTCTTTATTTATTATTCATGTTTTTTACGACTTATTTTAATGTCTTATGTATATATGTTTTTTTATTATTAATATTATTACAGTGGACTTAAAGTTTTTTTTTTATAAGAAGTTTTGAGGCGGTCTTCTCTGGCTGCCGTTTTTCAGGTCGGTCAATGGAGGAGTTGGGGGAAGGTGTGTGTGACGAGTTGTTGTTTGTGTTATTTGAGCCCTATCGTTTGGGGATAGGGAGAGGGGGGAGGGCTTGTGGGGGGTTTTGTTTGTGTTTAGCAGAGCTGATCGTTCAGATGTATGTCGTTTACTTCACTTCTGTCCACTTACAGCATCCAAATACTTTGCACTGCACTAACATATGTCCAATCTGATTAGGGTGGTCACATGGAACGTGAAGGGCATGGGTAATGTAGTCAAAAGAAAGAAAAGTTTAACATTCCTTAAGAAAGAAAACGTAACTATTGCACTTCTACAAGAGACACATTTGTCAGATAGGGAACATTTACAGCTCAAAAGAGATTGGATTGGTCAGGTATATTTCAGTTCTTTTTCATCAAACAAACAGGGAGTTGCTATTTTGATTCATAAAAACTTTCCTTTTATCTTAGAGCAGACTGAACAGGATCCTGATGGCAGATTTATCTTGATTGCCGTTCACATCTTAGGGAAACCCTTAACTGTTTTAAATGTGTATGCCACGAATGAGGACAGTCCTGACTTTATATCAAAGATGATCCTGTTGTTTAATCATCACTGTAATGGTCTGGGGATTATGGCTGGGGATTTTAATTGTGTCATGGATAATAAGTTGGACAGGTCATCTTCTGTAAAATCAACCTCCCGTTCTTCACAAACTCTTCAAACATGTGTCGTGCTTCAGGCTTGGTAGATATATGGAGAGAACTACATCCAGCTGTCAAAGACGATACCTTCTACTCTCCTCCCGATAATTCTTATTCCAGATTAGACTATTTATTTTTGCCTTCCAGGTACATTAATTGTGTAAGATCTTGTGAAATCGGTCCAATGTTTCTTTCTGATCTTAATCCTGTTTATTTAGGTTTGACAGAATTTTCAACCCCTAAATCATCCTATTGGAAAGTTAATAGTACTCTCCTTAATGACAATTTGTTTTGCCAGTTCCTTAAAGAAAAAATATCCCAATATTGGCAGGATAATGAATTTTGTCCAGTAAATAGTGCCACTAAATGGGATGCAGCCAAGGCCACCTTAAGAGGCCACATTATCTCTTTTACTACTTGGCATAAAAAACAAAAGGTTGAGAATAGGAAAAAATTTGAAGAAGAGGTTAAAAGATTGGAACAGCTTCATAAAATGTCACCTACACAAAACAATTGGAATCTTCTAACCGGTGCCAGATCTACATTAAACCTGGACTATTCAGAACATGTACAAAAATTAATAACATTTAGTAGGCAAAGGTTTTATCAATATGGAAATAAACCTAGTCATCTTTTAGCATATCAACTCAACTGTGAACAAGCTGAAAGATCCATTAATGCTATCAAAACTACTGATGGAGTAATCTCATATGATCCGGTTAAAATGAACTCCAGTTTCAAAGAATTTTATGAGAATCTGTACACTTCCTTATGTGCAGCAGATATTATACAATATTTTTTGGATAAGATATCGTTACCTTCTATCTTAGAGGAGGACCAGGCTTTTCTTAACACTCCTCTTACAAAGGAAGAAATTTTTGCGGCTATTCAATCTATGCCTAGTGGGAAGGCACCAGGGTTGGATGACTTGCCTCTGGAACTTTATAAAAAAATTTGGCACGAGCTCGCTCATATTTTTATGCCTGTTTAAAATATTTTTTTGTTTAAAATATTGGACAAATTCAATTTGGGCTCTAACTGCATCAGACTAGTTAAACTTCTTTACTCTGATCCAACAGCTGTGGTTAATACTAATGGTTTATTATCAGGTAAATTTTCAATTCATAGAGGCTGCCATCAGGGATGCCCCCTGTCGCCACTCCTGTTTGCCTTGTTCATCGAACCCTTGGCAGAAGCTATTCGCATGCATACAGGCGTCCGGGGCGTGGAGGCAGGTGGGATGGAACACCGCATATCATTATATGCGGATGACGTCCTTCCTTACCTGAGGCAGTAACAGTCATCAATTCCTTGTGTGGTTGAGATAATTAATCAGTATAGTCAGTGTAGTGGATACAAAATAAACAGGGAAATCCCAAGCCATGTTTTTAAATGCCCCACAGAATGTTAAATTACAGTGTCCCTTTCACATCACTGACTCTGGGTTTCTTTATTTGGGTATACACATAACCCCTGATCTAAAGGATTTGTTCTCCAAGAATTATTCACCCTTAACAACAAAACTTAAACAGGATATGGACAGGTGGACGTCTTTGCCAATTTCTTTTTTTGGAAGAATTAACACAATTAAAATGAATGTGCTTTCCCGTTTACTTTATTTATTTCAGTGCATACCCTGTTATTTGAATTCTAACTTTTTTAAGGGTCTGAATACAGCCATCAGTAAATTTATATGGAACAATAAAAAACCCAGGATTAGATTCACTTCTCTTCTCAAGCCGAAGGAGTGTAGAGGCAGATATTTGCCCAACATACAGATTTACTATTGGGCTGCTCAGATCAAACAAATGCTTAGATGGTTTTCAAATTATACAGGCTCCTTGTGGGTCACTATGGAATCCTCTGCATGTGCCCGAGAACATTAACATCTCTTCCATTTATTAATAATTTTAAGGAGATCCGGCCGGTAGTTGAAAATTTTTTATTATTAAATACCCTTTTGGCTTGGGAAGATGTCAAAAAATATCTCCACCTCCCCAAGAATTTAACCATGCAATCCCCAATCATTCTGAACCCCGACTTTCCTGCTTCGTTAGCTAATATTGGCCTTCGGACCTGGGTGGAGAAAGGTGTTTTTACTTTAGCCAGTTTATTTACAGATAATGTTGTCAAATCTTTCGAGACCCTTAGAATGGATTATCAGCTTCCTAGAACAGATTTTTTCAAATTTCTCCAGCTACGTCATTTTCTTCAATCTGAAATGAGACAGGGCAAAATTCGTTTTGAAATGTCTGATATTGAAAATCGTCTCCTGTTTCCAGGGGCGTTGAAGGGTCAGATTTCTTAACTGTACGGCTCACTTTTATCAGAAACCCCTTCACCTTTGAATCCTCTCAGAAAGGTTTGGGAAAAGGATATGGGCCAGTCATTCACTGATGACGAATGGCTCTCTATATGTGAGGAGGTTTTTCACAAATCCACTTCAATTTCTGTGCATGAGCAAAACTTCAAATTCATATATAGAACATATCTCACTCCTGTATGCCTACACAAAATGTACCCAAATGTATCTCAGCTGTGTTTTAAATGTAAATCAGAAACGGAAACATTGATGCATTTGTTCTGGGAGTGTAAGAAAATTTAAACTTTTTGGTATGAAGTGCATGATCTGGTTGAGAATCATCTATGTCTCCAGCTATATACCTGTTAAATTGTAAAATATCACTAGATCTTCCTTCTGATTTAAATTCTTTATTAAATTTCATTTAATTTGTCATCATCTTTCATTAAATTGGTCATCATCTCATGTACCAACTTTAAAGATGTGTCTGGCACAAGTGGGTAATCTTCTTCCATTGGAAAAACTTACTTATGATTTATAGAACAAATCTGAACTATTCTGGCGGATATGGGCCCCTTTGTGGAGTCTACTTGAACAATCATGACTCTTTCTTTTATGTTTTCTTTTGCTGGACTGTTTTTGCCCTTGTTTTCCATGTTCACTCATATATTAACAGATTATTGTTTGTTTTTAAATGTTTGCTGTGGGTGTTGACTGTATATTGATCTGGCTCTGCTTTTTTATTTGTTGTTGTTGTTAAATACCAATAAAAAAATATATATATAAAAAAAAGTAAATTCAAATATTTAAAATTATCACAAAATATAATTGTTTTCTTGAGGTCATACCATGACATGTAATTCTAAGCATTTCTTGCCATGTCCGATGAGGTCAAATTATCTTGAATGACAGTTACTGGCCTTGCCATGAACAAGGGTCCTCTTTGAAAAGTTAGGCAAGTGATTCCACTGGATTTTAGTCAGGGAAATCAGAGTAAATGTGGCTGAGCATGCCAGACTTTTCAGATTTTTATTTGTAACATTTTTTAAAATACACTTTATTTATCTTTTTTTTTTTCATTGACTACGGTTGTCTAGCGCATCTCACACACGCTTGATTGGATTGAGATCTGGGGAACGTGGAGGCCAGGTCAACACAGATTCCCCAGCAGTGTATTGCCCAGAGTATCACACTTCCTCCACAGTGTGCCTTCTTACAATGGCGCATCCTAATGCCACATTGTCCCCAGGTAAGCGACACTCATGTACATATCATTTACATGTGTAAAAGAAAACATGATTCAACAGACCAGGTCACCTTCTTGCATTGCACCAGGGTGCAGTTCTGATGCTCTAGTACCCATTGTCGGTGCCCGTTATGGTGGACACAGGTCAGCATGATCACTTTGACTTTGTGACACCTTTCTGTCATAGTAAGTAATAACTTTTTCAGTAATTTGTTCTCCAGTTACATTTCTAGGATTACACCAGACTGTTTAGCATTTGCTGCCCAAGGAGTGCCCTGGGCACTCATGGTCTTGATGCAAGTTTACTAGTGGTTCTTACAAGTCTAAAACTTAGACTTCTAACTTTTGGTAGTAGCTAACTACTACATACCGGGAATACCCAACAAGTCATGCTGTTTTGGAGATGCTCTGACCCAGTCAGGGAGACATATCAATTAAGCCCTTGTTAATGTTTTTCCTGCTAACACATCAACTTTGATAATGCCTAGTTAATTTGCTGATTAATATATCACAACCCTTAATATTATTATTATGGTAGGACAGGCAACATTTTTAAATAAATTTTAATTTGTTAACCGAGCAAGGTCTTAAAATACAAACAGTATGTATACACTTTGTCTGCCAAGCATCACGTTAACACAACTGAGCCAATGGTTCTTCTCTCTCACACACTGTGGGATTGTGGGTAACCGTCACCCATGCTGGGTCTCAATGCGCGTGTGTCACTCATATAGTCTTCTGCTGTGCGCACATGTACTGTTTACTAAAGCATTGTGACCACGTGTGTGTGTGTGTGTGTGTGTGTGTGTGTGCACATTTAAAAAATTTTTTGTGTCCAAATCATCTGAGTTTTCATCATTTTTATGGGGAACCTCGATTTGATATACGATTGCTTTGGATTATAAGCATGTTTCGAATTAGTCTCGTAATACAAGGTTTAACTGTACTATTCTATGCATTCCAGTTGTCTAAAATAGTTGTAATAATATATCAGAAATATGCGATGGATTGGCACGCTGTCCAGGGTGTACCCTTCCATGTGCCCTAAGTCTGCTGGGATAGGCTCCAGGCCCCCGTGACCCTGAATACAGGATTAAGCGGTATTGATGATGAGTGAGTGAGTGAGTGATATAAAGTAGGATTTATTAATTTATTTCAAAATGAGAGAAATGTGATTGTATTATTATATGTTGGAATTTGAACCATTTTATGGAGATTTCAAGCTTTCCATTTATGCATAAAAGAACATAAATAAATGAATACAAATAAAACAAAAATGTTTTTTATATAATGTCTTTTTTATATCAATTAAATGCCCTACTCCACCCTATTATCCTACCCATGATACTGGAGGGCCAGCCACTTCGCTCCAGGGGCCTTCGGTCATCACCCAGTCCAGAGAAGCTCCCAAACGAGAAGGTGCTACGTGTAGGTGACACATCCAAATGGTCCTCATGCATGAGGAAAGGCACCCCCATACGGCGTTGTCTCTTCTTCCCAGTGTGGTGGAAAGGAATAGAGCCCTTTCTCTCTCTGTCCTCCCTTCGGTTCTTAAACTAAAGGTAAACAAAACTGTTAAGATGCTGGTAAGGTAGAAGAAGCATTTGATTTCTGGACCTCTTAATTTGCGTTAAAGACCTGGAAGCAACAAACCTTTTTGAAAATGTTCATGCTCACGTCAGTAGAGAGGTCTGGGATGGCTTGTCTTCTGAGATTGGTAATAGATATTTTTGAGAAGGTTTCTGAGCTCAGCGACCTCCCCTCCTCATTACACTTCAGGGTCATGTCCTAAAACAGAAAAGATATCACTATATCATTTTATGCACAATTAGATAATCATGGAATATCAGAGTTCAGAAAATATTTACTGTACATTTACCAAGAGGTGACACCGTAACCATATCTAACTAAATAATTGTTTCTTCCTACTCAAAGCATGTGATGCGCTGTGACACTGAGTTGTAAGGCTTTTATGTAATCTCCTAGTTCACATGGAACAGGTTTGCAGTGCAATCTACCTGTGTTTTATGAGTGTTAACCAGAGATGGTGTTGCAGCCACCATGGAGCTGCTCCGTGGTCGAGGCAGGGGTACCGTGGGGGGGTCTGGCAGGCGTTCAGGTTTCTCTTGCAGAATCTGTCTGAGCCGCTGCAGGTAGAATATAAGTGCCCAGTGCACACCCTCCTCTGTCCAGTGAGGCTGAAGCAAGCAACGTAGCACAGCCACATCAAAGTAGGTGGCATAGCGTGCCCGCTGGCACACAGAGATGGCACCAGGTGCAGACAACCTATTAGGAAAAGCAAGAGATGTTTTGATTTATCAGGGTCTAAATAAAAAAAGAGTCTGGTCTTTATCAACTTCTAAAGATTTGAGATTTTGAGAAAGGTAGAGACTTTTTCTCTACCTATGGATCAAATCACCGGATTCTTTGAGGGGAATGTCTTTTGGAATAATTGCTTCTTACAGTGAGCAACTTTTTGTGGCCAGGCAGTGTAACTGGGAGTGTGCATGCAGCTGTATAATGCTTTTAGCAGAGAGCCAGAGCTTTATTGCCCTTGATGCCATGGAGAAAGTCAAGCAATTCAGCCAAGACTTCAGAAAAAAAGCAGGCTCTCCACAAGTTCTTTACTCTTTTCTTAAGGACAAACTGTAACTTTAATTGTTTAATTGAGCCATAATGATCAGTGCTATGTATGGAAAAAATATTTGTATGGAATGAGGCTTATAATCTGACTTCACAACTTGAAGCTTGGGGTCACAGCATCATGTCGCAGCTGCAGTCCTTCAGGAGGAATGGACAAAATTTCCGGCAAAGTATTGTGCAAAGCTTGCGGAAGCCTACCCCAAACATATCTTTTACTAAGCAATTAAAATGCTATACCACCAAATACTAGCAAAGTAAATTTAAGTATCATATTTGAAATCTGATAAAGTAAACAAAGTGAAATATTATTTCGAAATAAATGATAATGGAAATTAACGATAATAGAAAATTAATGATAATCTTAAATAAGTATGAAGGTGTTTAGCCTACTGTATGTCTAGGCATATTTTTGGTTTCAATCAGAGGTGGAAAGTAACGAATTGCATTTACTCGCGTTACAGTAATTGTGTAGTTTTTTTTGGGTACGTCTACTTTTTAAAGTAGTTTTTAAAAATCTGTAATTTCACTTTTACTTAAGGTTTTTTCTTTGAAGTATTGCACTTCGCTACATTTGAAATCATATTCTCTACTGAGTAAAAAATAAATGAATGAAAATGAAAAATAATAAAAATAATTCAACGAGGAAGGAAAAAAATTGCACCACTGTACTGACTGATTGGTGGACAGGGAGAACAAATGCGCTAAACTCACAAGAACGATGGAGACGGACGAAATATATGGCAGTGATGCAGAACCAGCTGAAAGCAGAATGTCACCAAACTCTTATGAAGCAAACCCCTGGCCATTGTAGCGGCCACTACTATGTTGTATACCACATTATGTATGTATGTTGTCCTTTTAAGAGTTGCCGCCCCTCCCCCAGTGTGTGCGCTGCGGAGGAGTGTGAGTGAGAAGGAGAGGACGGAGTAGGAGCTCAGGTGTGCTCTTTTTTTTCTCTCGGCTATTCGGCGAAAAGCGTCACACCATATTTAAGTGACTACTTTGATTTCTAGCACAAGAAAGGCAACAGCTTTATTATGCAAAGGTGTTCATTCAATTAAAAACAACTAGTTTGAGATTTATATCTGCTTATCTTTAATGAACTACACTAGAATCCCTCATCCCACCCCCGCTGTTAAAAAAGTAACTCAGTAACCTTTTTATGAGCTTCTAAAGATTAGAGATTTTTACTTTTTACTTTTACTTGAGGAGATTTTTACAATGGTAACTTTACTTGTACTTCAATAAAATTTCACTGAAGTAACAGTATTTGTAGTTGATTACGAAAGTTTATTACTCTTTCCACCTCTGGTTTCAATGTTACATATTTTTCTTTCAAGATCTGTATTTTGTATGTGTGTGGGTGTGTGTGTTACTCTATGCATGTAGAATGCTCACTTCTTCTGTGTGAGGCCTCGATCGCATGGTTGCTGTGAAATGCCTCCTTTCTCCACAGAGTTGCCACGGCGACAGCTCTGTCCCTTCACCGAAGTGGAGGAGGAGTCAGACTGAGCAGATTCACACACCACCTGGAAAGGAGAGGAAATTGGGTTATATGACCCAGGCAGTAAGAAATCTAATTACTGCAGGAAAAAAGCTCTGAGGACTAGGGGGCAATGCAGATTGTCAATAAATACAACCATCAACTCAATACCTCAGTAATTCCCTAACTTTGTCCACTTCTCGCTTATATTACTGAATATGTACAAAAAGCTGGTTTCTATTTTGTTTATATTCTCATTCTCACTCATTCATTGTCTATACCACTTAATCTGTACAAGGTCATGGGAGGCCTGGAGCCTATCCCAGGGGACTCAGAGCAGAAGACAGTGTACACCATGGACGGGGAACCAGTTCTTTTGGTACAAATCTTTGGTTTTACAATCCATATTTATAAACACCAATTAACCTAATGTGCATGTCTTTAAGCTGTGGGAGAAAACCAGATCACCCGGAGGAAACCCAGTAAGCATGGAGAGAATATTCAATCTAAACAACACCATTGACTCTGTAGGTGTGAGGCACCACTAATTTTGTTATATGTAAATAAAATATAACAACACCAATCCTGAAATGTTATCAGTGATGTCAGATGTTCAGGTACGTACCGTAGGGCAAGGGTTGCTGGGAGCACAGAGACTACACTGGTTATTTACCAGAGAGTTTCTCTTTGCTGTGGGGCAAGAGGAGAGTCAAAGATAAAAGTATTTACACATAACTATTTAGCAAAAAGTTAACAATAAAGTTACAAACGTTAGTTAGACA
Organism: Clarias magur; assembly: GCA_013621035.1. NCBI lineage: Eukaryota > Metazoa > Chordata > Actinopteri > Siluriformes > Clariidae > Clarias > Clarias magur. The sequence goes on along the minus strand of QNUK01000082.1, from coordinate 801,419 downwards.
TAAAAAAAAGTACTACACTTTGCAATACTGTTAGGAGAGACTGAATATATGATTTTCAAATAGTAGTTTGAGTAGTACTGTATAAATCCACATGATTTAGTTTTAATCTATTGGAATAACACGCACAGGGGAAATAAATTCATAGTTTCATTTAATTCTTGTGTGAAAGGTTATGGTTATAACAATTAGGGCCACCATTTAAAAAATTGCGTTCTGACTTTTCCCTCACAATTCTTTTCCGTTGAGAGAACAGATGATTTAATTTTACCTAAAAACTTACCAGTAACAATATTACGCATGGGTTTGATGAGGGCAGAGAAAGCAGGCACATCAGGCTGACGATGCTCCCACATTGGCTGCCAAATGACAAGTCCACTAGCCAATCGAAATGTAAGATCAGATTCCTGTACAATATAAAGTGTTTAAATATAAGATTTAAATAAAAAGATGTTGCAAATTAAAATATCTATACACATCATAAACCACCTCTGCTTAATACTATTTGGTTATATTATTGTTTAAGGAGACCTAAATCAGATTAACAAATTGTACTGGGCTGGCAAATCTGGAGATGGGAACTCCAGACATGAACAGTATACAGAATTAAGACTATAATAAGTGAAAATAAATATGCAAAGAACAGACCTTAATGCGGTTGACAAGAGGAGCGAAGAGAAAAACGAACAGCTCTACAGTGGCCATGTTTTTGTAGTAAAGTTTGGCTCGAGCATACTCGTTCTCTTCTGGAGTACTGCCATTGCGTTCCAGATGGCTTTGGTTACTCAAAGGCTGGAAGAAGGCGCTGCTGCTGCCACTGCTGCCTCCTCCAGGCCACCCATGTCCCTGGTCCTGAAGGCACTCCTGAGCTGCCTCCAGCAGCATCCAGTGAAGAGTGTGAAGCAGCTTGGTCTCGGCTACACCAAGTTTATCCTGGTGCCCTGGTCGAGATAGTGCTAAAAGTTAAAATGCAGCTTCAGGTAATGGCTTACAAAAAACAAACAAACACAAATGAAGAATCCCAAACTGTAGATTTATGTAGCCCCGTTAAAATGATAATTATTTGTACTTTCTTCCCCCTGTATCATTTCAGTATTCTAAATCATCTTTACTCCTATGAATATAAAAAATATATATCCAAATTTATGAAAAGTTAATAAACATGAAAATCCAAAGAATTTATAAAACTGTGCATAGATGCATAAACAAACATGTAAAGTAAATTCTGCACACTGATTGGGAACAGTTTTAAGGCTATGGGTTTTACCTAGTTTGTTGCGGTTAGAGAGGAGTATGGCAGTGCAGTGGAGGACATGAGGGAGTGCAGCCTGCACCAGCTCCCAGCGCATGATGCTCTGGATGGCCTCGGTGAGAGCTGGGGAAAGCCCATGGAGCTTGTTCTCCACCAGCACCCGCTCAAACGACTACAAAAGGAACAAAAAAGCATGCAAATATGAAGCAGCTAGTGAAGTGTCTTACGTAAACTTGCATTCTTTCACTACTTAGCAATGATTATTTTATTGACACGTAATGTCATGCCTGACTCTAAAGTAATAGCATTTATCCCTGGACATCCTGCTCAGTGTGTTTGTTGAACTCGACAGGATTTCACTGTGGTTAAAATCATTATTTCATTCATTTCTGAACAGAATAGCATCTGGGTAACATTTTAAGTTATCACAGCACAGAAGCCTAAATTATATCAAATGCTCAAAATAGGCTACTAATTATTCCTTATTAGTTTTCCTTACAAAGAAAAAGTATTTTATGTGTGCTGCTGGACAGAATTGTCCATTACTTCTGCTAGATTTTGTGCTATGGTAATTTAGCCTCTCCCTGCAAAGTCCACATTTTGTCCTAGACCTGTCAATGTCTTCAGTAAAACCTAGCCTTACCTCGCCTTACGCTTTACCTCTAGCTCTGACAAAGTGCTGCTGCACTGCTGCTGTTTCTTAGGCACGTTGACAACATACTGTGACTAAGACAGAGGAAACCATGAACAGTGCTGAAAAATGTATTTAAAAAGATGAATAATCTCATCTGCTGGCATGATAATGATTCAAAGCACAGATCCAAGTCAACATAGAAGAAAAAGCTTCAGATGAAGACGATCAACATTGTGGAATAGCACAGTTGGAGTTTATATCTAAATCTTTCCACAAATCTACGTAATGTCTTGGAAAGGATATTTACACACATGAGATGCCCTTTTCATATGCGAGAAAGAGTGAAATAACACTGTCAAATCAAGATGTGCTAAATTAGTAGGCTCTTGATAAAAAAATAAAAAACTCATGCAAACATGCAAAATTTGCTTTAACACATATTACTTAAGAGGTTTGAAAACTTATGCAACCAGGGTATTGATAGACTTTTTCTCCTTTTTTCTTTTCATTTCATTTTTGCTCAAAATATTTTTGCCTGCTATCTCATATTAAAGGCCTGAATAAAAATTGCATCACAAATTTATATGACAAAAACCTGCTATTTCATCAGGGCTGTGTAGATTTTTTATACCCACTGTTATACACATGTTATGGTCCACAGTTTTATAAAATCCATTACTTACAATATTCGATATATAATAATACTTAATGTACACTATATGGACAAAAGTATTGGGCCAAACCAGCAATAACATTGTATCCAAATAAAATATGGTACAAATACTTCAATATGGACTTGGTTTCCCTTTTGCAGCAATCTTTTGAAAGGCTGTCCACACGCCAATGTTTTGGAGTGTTTGTGTGGAAATTTGTGCCCATTCATTCTGTAGAGCATTTATGAGGTCAGGCACTGATGTTGGACGAGAAAGCCTTGCTTGCAATCTCCGTTGCAGTTCATCCCAAAGGTGCTCAATGGGGTTGAGGTCAGGGCTCTGCGCGGGCCAGTCTCAAACCATGTCTAGCATTGTGCACTGGGGCCCAGTCATGTCGGAAGAGAAAAGGGCACTTCCCTTTGTTAACTGTTGCCACAAAGTTCATGCTGATGCATTAAGATGAACCTTCACTGGGGATAAGGGGCTTGAATGAAACACTGAACACACACAATTCAAATACTTTTGTCCATGTAGTGTGTAAGGAAGACTTCTTTCATATTTAATTTAGGCACAGAATCACATCCCAGACTTATGGTTTAATAAAGTAAGATGGCAGGTCACGTGCGAGCGGCAGAAGGCGCAGGTGTAGCGCGTGATCAGGGCGGAGGGGGGGTGAGGAGGGGGGGCGGGGACACGGAGCGCGCTACTCACCACGCAGGATGCTTCATACTGCTTCCCTAACTTCGGCCGCAAAAACGCGCTGAAAACAACACAAATATACAAATAAGTCTGAGCTCAATAGATTAATGACCTGGTTATTTATTTTCTATAATATATTACAGTAAGCGAACAATCTGACGCGAAAACAAGCCAGTGCGCACGTACACCTCATATTAAACACACACAGTTAAACACACTGGCCGGGTTTTTTTTTTTTTTTTTTAATCACGCATGATTTCTGTAGAGATGACACACACTGGAAAGAGCCGTACAAATAAATATGGAAATGAATACCTAGCGTAATGATTAGGAAAGATGAGGGAAAAAAGAGAAATCTCGGATCTAACTGAAAGGCGAGCACAGATGAATGTTTCTAGCCTTTAATTATAATTATGAATGTTTCTAGCCTTTAATTATAATTATGCTGTGTATTTTTGGATGAGATCAAACCTATCACGGCTAAATTGTCCAACCTGGTCTGTCTCCACAGGAAGGTCTGGATGGGAAACGGTATTCCTCCGCAGCTCTCCTGCTCGCTGTCGTCCAGGCTCTTCCTCTTCACCATTTTCACCAAGAAGACACACACAAATGTGTCCTGAACAGCAGCATGTAAGATTATATTGTCTCAGTGTGACAAGAAAATGGGACAGAATATAAATGTTCTAATGGCTCGTGAACGCCGTCGGATTTCAGGGGCAGCGACATCCAGTGCATCGCCGAGCTACCGTTTAAAGACACAGCGTAGGAAATGAACGGAAACCAGCAGCCAACATCCGGCCTGAAGAAACTAAACAGTGCACATCTGGATTCTTCTAGCATAGAATGTCAAAATATTCAGATTCAGTCAATTACCTACGTACTACCAAAATAATAATAATAATAATAATAATAAATGTTGTGTTCCTAAAAAGCAAACACCTTATTGTTTTTGGGTTGCTATACCTTTAGGTACTGTATATCCTTAGCTTACTGACTTGTAATATACAGTACATATTATTGTACAATGCACCATTTACAAATATGAACCTCAGCTGCCTTATTTCCTCTCTCATCTGTTCCTATCTGCGGCTTAACACACAAAAACCGTCTTCTAACTTGTGTCAGGGACTAAAAATGAGAGCTCAGTAAGTCCACCCTGTAGAATATAACTTGGTGGGGTTCCTCCAGGTATTTCAGATTCCTCCCTAATCCTTCCTTAGGCTAATTGGTGTTCCCAAATCGGGAAAATTAAGTTGATTTATGTCAGTCATTAAAACTCACATTATATTGATTCATTACACACAGACTGTTATATTTCAAGTGTTTATTTCTTTTAATTTCGATGATTATGGCTTATAGCTAAAGAAAACCTAAAATTCAGTATCTCAGAGAATTCTAAGTAATTCTTACTTAAAAAAATAAAATGAACATAAATATTGGACTACTGAAAAGTATGAACATGTCCAGCACTCAATACTTGAGCAAGGCTCCCTTTGCATGTGGCATGGCATGGAGGTGATCCGTCTGTGGCACTGCTAAGGTGTTATGGAAGCCCAGATTGCTCGGATAGCGGCCTTGAGCCCTTTTGCGTTGTTGGTTCTGGTGTCTCGAATCTTCCTCTTCACAATACCCCATAGACTCTCTATGAGGTTTAGGTCGGGCAAGTCAAGCACAGGGATACGATCGTCTGTGTCCAGTGTGCGCAGGTGCCAAGTCCTGCTAGAAAATGAAAGTATCATCTCCATAAAAGTGGTCAGTAGGGAGAAGCAAGAAGTGCTCTAAAACTTCCTTGTAGACGGATGCGCTGACCTTGGACCTGCTTCCCAAACCACCACTGACTTTAAGCTATAATCATAATTAAAATAAACAAACAATTGAAATATATTGCTCAATTCAATCTAAAAATCAATGTATTCTAATTTATTGAGATTCTGCATTTTGTGTTTCCCTAATATCCTGACCTGGTATTAGTTATGCTAGTTAACTAATTTATTTAGATACATTGCAGTTTCTATTCTTTTCACATTTCCTGGAACTGCTTCATCACCTTTGTTGACCTTGTGTGAGAAGACCGAAATTTTGGAGCATGGCTGTAGGGAATTGCTCATTAAGATACTTAGTGAGGTTAGGCAATAATGTCAGGCGAGAAGGTCTGGGGTCCTAGCTGGCATTTCAGTTTGCCTTGGGCATATTTGGGATTATCAAATTCAAAATGACCCTGTGATCTAAAGTCTCAATAAATACATTTAATACACAAAAATATTTGAGGTCAAGCATGTTTAATAAATCTTTAGTTCACACATTTTGTTTCAAACCTAGTATGTTCATTTTTATGTTCAGAAAACATTCCCGAGAACCACTCAAGCTAATTTAAATCATTTTTTGTGATGGAAAATTGTAAATCAACACTAGAAATTTATAATCCATGATCTAAACGTAAAAAAAAAAATAGTAAGAGAAACTTTGGGCAACCTTATTTCAGTTATTCAACTTGTTAATAAATACACAATTTATAAACCATAATCATCAGAATTATTAAATTGTTGGGTCAGTGTGTTCTGCCATAGACTCTACAACATATAAAAACAGGTATCATTTCACAGCCACCGTTCACAAAGGATCCATATTCACAAAAGTTCTCTGAGCCACAGTCGCATATACCAGACCAGCGACCAGACAGTTATCAGTGCATATCAGTCTACTGATAAGGATACTATGGAGACAGCCCATGCAAAGAAAAATATTGAAAGATGAATGTAAACGGACTGAATCCCATTAGCCTTTGCAGTTTTTTTTTTTTTTAGTAATCCCGAGACTGTCATATGTTTTGGCCAGAAATAATGAGTGATGGGGGCATGGCACAAGTGTCTTATGTGCGTCGTGTCTTGAGTCGTTTGGATTGGCGCTTTGCATCCTCAACTGCCTGTCCATCATTGCTATTCTGCGTCAGGCTGCGGACCCCTTGAATGCGGCTCAGCAGCTGCAGGAAGAGCGGGATCGCCTGTAGACCAGAGCGCAAAACATTACTCCATCAAACATGGTTGTCTCTAGACCACTTTTATTAGGGCACGTGTTCCAGCATTGATCTGCTGTGCCCCGAGTTTTAACAAGCCTGTCTTTGGATTTATAACATTGCTTGATAATAGTAAGGATTTTTTAAAAATTGCTTTAAACTCACAAATGTCAAAGCTATCCAGTTTAACCCAATATACAAGCTGAGGTACACTTTGTGGTCCTTCCTTCTTCCGTCCCAACTCAAAACCCCTTCCCTATTTCCTTAATAAAATTACCCTTTTTCTGTAAGACCTCGCCTCAAGTCTGTCTGCCTGTGGTGTGCTCCGAGTGAAAGACGCATATATATAATACACATCAATACATTTTGCTATAATTATATTTGTAACAGAAGTTTTTACAGTATCTCACAGGCCACAAAAAAACCCCACAAAACAACATTTGATGCAAACTATTCTATAAGTAAATAAAAATGAATAATTACCCTTTCATGATTATACACAACCAGTAAGAGCAGCAAAGTTAGAGGCAGTGCTATGTACGATCCCTGAGCAACCTCTTGATCTGGAAGCTTCCTCTGTATAAAAGACACAAATAGAAATATTATTTACCAATTATGTAAAAATCTGCAAAATCGCAGCTTTATATCCACAGATCAGATTTTGCGTGCACATACAGTGGGGTTAAAGGTGAGCGTCACATGTTTATGGTATCCGGAGGATGTGAAGGAGACCTGAGGAAGTTTAAAGTCGTACTGGGAACGAGGAAGAGTGGTGTCCAACATTAAAACATAACTCTGCAGTGAGAAAACAAATACAGTTAGCATGCAATAATCAATATTAACCATAAAGCATAAGCAGTCATAAGTGGGCTGTGGGGTAAAAACAGGTTTACCTCTCCATCCCGTGGGAGAGGGGAGAAGTGGAAGAAAAGCGACTGGCCCAGCGGCACACTTTGGAAAGGACTGTCGAGGTTGTCGCTCTTGTAGAGCTTCACCTGAAAATAAATACATTGAAAAAAACAAAACAGGAGAATATTACCGATTCCTAAACAAATAAATGGCTTTCAATATTCTTAGCAGGAATATTCTTACCAAGAGAGTTGGAAGATGTTCAGCTGAAGTTATAATATTGCCACTCAGGTCAAACTGATTAATTTGTCTGAAGGCGATGATATTCACTCCGTCTATGTCACTGCTACCCACCTACAAAATAAATACATTTAATGTTTATATAAAAAAAAAAAGACAATAAAAATATTCATAATAGCTGCATTTATTTTCTTTTACCTCAATGGATTTGTGCTGAGGAAGTGCTCTCTCAATGTGATCATTGCCTTCTCCACTCAGCTGAATGATATACGTGCACGCAGGCTGGGGGAAAACAATACCACAACATCTTTATATTAATAACTATACAGTACAGTATAACCAACATTATATTGTGCTAATCCGTACAGTGTGCAGTAAATGGGGATGGGAACAGGTAATGAAAGATTGACACACCCTGTAAAAAAATAGAAAAATAAAAAAAATAAAACAGCTTTATGTAAATTCTACACATGATTTTTATGCAGAAAAGTAAATCAAGAAAAAACTTTAGCTGGGTTTTTACAAACAGGGTCACATATATTGTTTGGTCTTGCGATATGTACAGTATTGTGGTCTCATTCTGTCATCAATTACTTGAAATTTTTGCCATTATGGTAAACTGGAAGTGAATAGGACAGCACGGTGGCTTAGTGGTTTGCACTGTTAACACATTAGTATGCGAAAATTGCCTATAGTGTGGGTATGTCTCACCACGGTCGTGCAAAATGGGAATAAATACAATGAAGGCCATTGGCCTTCACGGTCCCTAGTTCGGCTCCAGAGTATGGATGGAGACATCAATAGACAGTGTTTTGTTTTTTTCCCTTGACGGTTTCATACTTTAATGTATCAAAAAGGTGATCCATTTTAATATTATGGTCACTGAACTTTAAAATGGATTGAGTTTGTAACGAATTGTAATTTATATGTTTCAAGTCAAAAAGTGTATCCCTTGTTGTAACCCATAAACTGGAAGACCTTTTTGAAAGTATTTTAACTCTTTTTTTTTTTTTTTTAACATTTATTGACTATTTTACTTTTATTCTTCACACTTATGTGCTTGTCGAACATCCCATTCCACAGTTATTCCCATAAAACAATAATCACCAACCTTCTAAAAAGGCTTTTCACTAGGTTTGGTACTGGTGGCTATGGGGATTTGTCCATTCAAAAAAAACAAAAAAAGGCCAATGCTTTGTGTTAGCCACGTTAATTCTTCCACACCAACCTTGGCAAACCATGTTCTTTTGGTCCTCACACAAACAGGTCACTGTCATGCTGCCACAGGTCTGGACCTCTTAGTTCCAATGAAAGGAAATGATAATGCTGCAGCATACAAATACTTCCCATGTTTGCTTCCTACAGTACGTGTGCTTCAAAATTACTTTTAAAAGTCTATATGCACATAATATATGCACAACAGGCTGAAAAGCAGCCTTGCCAGACTTGCGATTAGTATCTTTCGTTCAGTTCTGAAATGCAACTGATAAGATTGCGCCGACTCCGAAGCGCTAACACACGGCAACACTCGCTCTAATACATACTTAGCTCACTCTGTGCGTTTTTTCTTTTGGTATGTCCCTGCTCTGTGTGTGCGTCTGGGCACTGTGGTGAGTACTTCATCCTGACAGCACGCAGAGGAGCATTTTATTAGGTGTTTCATTAAAGAATTACCACGCATCGGATGTGGATTCTTGGGATAATGTCTCATAGTCCACCAAGCGTGGGTGAAAGCTCTAAGTGCTACCGAGGGATAATCAGGTGTACAACTGATCATGAGAAGCTCAAAATCACACTTATTTTCAGTCATATTCACATAACTGCCAGGGACTCTTACCAGCAGTCCTCGAAGTCGGAACCGGCCTACTTCATCGGTCACTGTGTCCTCACTGTACATGCTGCACTCACCCTGGCCCACTGCCTCTACAGCCACGCCCTGCTCAGCATCGCCACTCAGAGACTGTACTGTGCCATAGCAGCTACAGGAAGTGACCAAGAAATAGTGCAGAATCTTTGAAAACTCTTCTTTGATAAAACTGATCACCACATTCAAATGAGAACGTTTATGAAAAAAATGTAATCTCAATGTGATGCCAGTATTTTGGACCCCACTCTAAACCTCCACATTCACTTGATGTACCTGTATGCGGTTTTAAAGCCAGTGATGGGGATACGGAGGCTCTGGCCTTCTTCCACTGTAATCATCTGAGCGGAGGGCTCAAAGCGAAACTCTTTCATCATGGGTTTGAAGTAGTACTGACCAGGACTCTGTGGAAAAGGTTTTGGTTTGAGTTAGGCCAGGACAATAAAACAATAATATATACTGCGACAGACACCTCCGCAATAATAATACAAATTTGTTCAGTAGCATGGCTGGTTCACAGCACTGCATCAGGAGACCACAGGGCCGCATCCTTCGGGGCGCATTTGAAGGCTGTTTACGGCATAGCGGTGTAACAAAGGCTGCTGGGAAGTAATAATGTCAGACGCAGGACTCGAGGATATTAAAAAATAAATATATGGACGAGTCCAAGAACTGTAAACACACCTCAACAGTTATATGCCTATTAAAAAAAAATTTTTATCAAGAGGTCAGTAGTCGCATGACACGTTCATTTAAAAAAAAAGATTGTGTTAGTTGTTGCTTACCAGGTTGTTAAAGGTCAGGCGTCCGGTGTCCTGTGTGAGCAGATTAGAACGGAAGTTTCCACCACTGAGAGAGAGAAGCACTCCAGAAAGAGGTAGGCCATCCTCTGCCTTAATCTGATTACGAAAAATGCAGAGCAGCAACAAGCATTCTGTATTACCAATCTCTCCTCCAAACATTAGTCTTTACTACAGATTCTGGTATTTATGACCGTGACAGCTACTATTCTACCAAGAACAGTATTCTCTGTGCTCGGATTTCTTACATTTTCACACACTTAAGGTGAAATATGAATTACTGAAATATGGCAGAAGGTTTGTTTAAAATTTTTAGAAAGAAGTTTAAGTATTCAGCACTAAACAGTACATAGAATATTTTCAATAAAGATTTTTTTTAGGATGAATGTAGGCATGTTTGTATGGATGTATACACATGTTTTGTTAAGTACAAAACACTTTATAGCATACTTGCACACCCCCTGGACATCTCTATTTATATTCCATATTTTCCATACTGTACACCTAGGTTCACCTAGGCTTTATTATATTTCTTCACCCAGGTTTTCATATTTTCTTATTCTCTTATACTTTTTATATTTTTATTATTTTCTTATATTTTTATTGTACATATATTTTATTATTAGTGTAAATAGCCTTAAATAGTTTTTTATTCTAAGGTCACGGGCAGTCGCCTAAGCATTTCACTGCATATCGTACTGTGTATGTGTATGTGACAAATAAAATTTGATTTGAATTTGATGTCCACATGAAACCACTGTCCGACTCCTGACTAGCCATCGCAGGTCTGCTTCATAATTTCAGGAATTAATACTAAGGAATAAATAATGTTCAACATTTCAGACGTATATCTGCATTTGTTTGTAAGAGCCATTGATGCTGATCCACAGTCATATTTGTTTCAGTGAATGGATACAGAAAAAAATACAAAATTCTATAAGATATTACTTTTGAACTATTTGTACTAGATGAACAAATGCTTTGAAGGACTGCTGTGTTGTATAATAAAACTGTTATATCATGAAGTACACGGTCCACAGCTATGCTCTCTCTTTATTTTCAAATACAATGATAACAGGCCATAACATTAAAACCACTTGCCTGATATTATATAGAGCATGTGAAACCATGTATGGCCAAAACAGCCCTGACCCCGTGAGTCATGCACTTGCTGTTGTATCTGGTACCATAATGTTAACAGCAGATCGTTTTGGTCATGTACTGTACATATCAAGGTGGGGCCACCATGGATTGGACTGGTTTGTCCAGCAGTTCCTACAGATGTTAAATTAGACTGCAATCCGGGAAAATTTAGGGTCAAGTCAACACATTGAACTCATGAGTCATGTTCCTCGAACATACTTAAATTTTATATTGTGTCACGGAGCGTTATCCTGCTAGTCAATATCACTGCCATTAAGGGGTCTGTGCCCACTTCAGGTGCACCTTTCTATTCATGGTTGACAGAAGTAGAATCACTGCACATGTGCTACACATGCACGTTTCCAATGTTTCAATTATGTTTAGCATCTAAGTGTACGCCAAAAAACTCAAATGGACAAACTGATTCATAAGGGAGAGGACAAAAGAATAATTTGATGATTATTGGGAACAGTGACATTATAGAAAGTAAAAAGATGATTTAAATGAATGATAAAATAAATATGATCATATAAGTTTCACACACGTTACCTCAAAAGTGACACCTGCCAGTGCAAAGGCTTTGAAATCTTCTGATTTGCCTTCCACTGGAGTCAATACAAAGCCCTCTTTACTGGCACTGATATCATACTGCAAGTCACTGTGCAGAGGTCCGACACTGGGGAAAGAAAAATTTAATGTAATTAGCTGAATTAGCATGCCAGAGGACGGGCCGATGTGTTAAATGCTAATTATTCTTATGATTACAATGCTTAAACCTACAGCAGGCCTCCTTTATCAATCCTTCTGTAAAAGTCGTATGTAAATGTATCCCTGCCAGATCAATAATATTCATATAATAAATTTGATAAAAGGAGAGGTTAATAAAAACCCTGTTGAGGTTGTCCAAATCCTGCTCCTCACTCCCAACTGTCACATAGGAGCTAAAAGAATAGGCACCAGTCCTTACTCTTTGCACAGCACATTAACTCGTCCTAACATCCACTAGACCAAACACCAAGCGTTCCTCCACCTACGTAGAATGAAGAATGTTTCCAGGTCCTGCTCGAAGCATGTGGACGACACATCAGGTGCTGCAGAACTTGACCTAGTGGGAAAGTGATCCAGCAGGGGTCCGCTTACCGCTGAGGCCACGCACTACGTCATGATCATAGAGAGGTCACCTTGCCTGACCATCTGATGGGCTGCACCCCTGGACATGATCATTTCTGCTTGCTGACCTACAGCGAGAGTGGGCACCCATTAGCTCCGTGGTCATGTGCTTTGCCTTCTCCATCTCTTTTGGATCGATTTGGATCCCCCGGCTAGGTTTTCTGGAATTAATGAGTGAAACGTTTGTGGATGTGGCATTTGCGAGATGCTCCATGTTAGCTCCATATCAGGGGGACATGACGTGAGGAAGGCTCTGCCGCTCCATCCTGGGTGAGTATTCTCTTCTGGGATTTCCCCTTGTAGCATACACAAAATGTGACCCTGAGGCATAAATAAAGTTCTTTGAATCTTGAAATGAACCAGATGAAAAGTAACTGATGGTTGCCAAATCCAGCCTAATCCCACTTGTATGGGATGGGCAGCATGTTTTGAATGTCAGCGAGCTCAAAAGGGGGGGCGACTTTCAAAGAATTGGTATGGAACTCGTCAGCCCATTATAACAGATTGCAGAATAATCTCTGCAGACTACGCAACACAACAATATACTGTGTAAATGTTTTGTGATTTGATAGATATGCATCAGTATTTACCTTCCACATGCAGTACAGATGGACTTTATACATAATTCAAGCTACACCTTTTTTTTTTTTTTGTTCCCAAGTATTTTATGGAAAGCACAATTCTATTCGTCTCCCTTGTTTTTTGCTCCATTCTGCAACTCAAAAAATGTGATGCAGGATTTTGTGTAACTCTAATATTTATTTATTTATAAACATAAAAATTCAAATACTTCTGACGACGTGTGTTAGATTTGATTCGTGAGCAAAATCAACAATAAAGTGTCAACAATAAGCAAAATGTTATTTTAAATGTAAAAAGTGTCAACAATAAGCAAAATGTTACTACCTGTAGGATCCACTTATGTCAGTGAGAACAGTGATGAGAGGTTCTGTTGCTCCAGACTTCCTAATAGTAATCTCCACACCCTCCAGTTCCGGCATCACCTGTCCCTGCAAGAAGAGACCTGCTCGTCCCATAATCTCCACCATCTGACCTGGACAGCTCTCTGTCAAAACAATCAAAGGGATGAGCGATTAACATTTCTATAGCAATACATCAAAATGAATAAACATAATTATAAATAGTAACAATATCCATGGGCGTTGAGCATCTGTGATATGCGAGCATCCTCTTCTCAGTTTATAATCACCAATAACAAGCTCTTAAATATGGGTAAGCTTTGAAAACTACCAGGCATGTTCATGTAAGTAACATTGTAAAGCAAATCCTTACCAGTGCACTGATTGGAAACTAACCTCCTGTGATTGTAGCTTCCACTTCAGGGGGGTAAAAAAGCAGTTCTTTGGATGATGGTGTTACTGTGATCTTCTCTCCAGCTCTATAAGACAGATTGCCAGAAGTCACTGCACCAGACGCATGGAATTCTAAAAGGATCTACTTGGCGGAAACTGAATAGAGCTTTAAACTCGTGTCCCAAAAAGTGTAAAAGGAGTAACACGTTCCTGTTATATATTACTTTTGTTAGAACTAGCAATAAAACATTACTTTAGAATTTTCTATATTGTAACACAGTAATAGTAATACACAAATTTTTCTGATTTAGACTAGTGCTAGTAACACAAATGTTCATTAATTTTGCATTACTTTTGCTCTAATAGGTTCTGTGTATTTTGGTGTGCCAAATTGTTGAAAGCCGACCATTTGAGTTTACATGGTGTTTACATCGGGTTCAGATTTAGATTTGGGCGACATGGGCAGCCACCCTAGGTGGCATCTTGCCAAGACCGGCACGAGGAAAGAAAAAAATAATTTCTGAATGAAGAGAACATTTGTACGTCGCATGTTTTATGTTAACGGGTGGGTCAATAAATCTTACTGGCACCCTGATTCTGGCTTGTGAGTGAGGCCTATGAAGGAGTCTCACTCAGAAGCATGAGATGGGGAGGGAGATAATTCACTCAACTCTCCCCCCTGGAAGCCTGACTGCACGGTGAGCAGAGGAAAAAGCAAAACCCACGGTGAAGCCTGGTAGCATCATTCTTTTTGGACTGTTTTTTTTTTTTTTTCAGCTGAAACTGGGGTTTTAGTCAAGGTGGAGGAAATTATGAACAGTTCTTAAAACCAGCCCATATTGGGACTAAACAAACAGGCATCTGCAAGAATGCTAAAGATGAAGATGAACAATTTCAGCTTTCAGCAAGACGGCGGTACAATGTCTTCACCACAAGAAGGTTAAAGTATTGGAATGACCTAACCAGATCTCAGACCTGAATCTAATTAATTATCTGTACGGTGACCTGAAGAGGGCTGTGTACAGTAGATGCTCTTTCAGTCCGACAGATTTTGAGCACTTTAGCAAGGAAGAGTGGGAAAAAATTGGCAAGGCAAGATGTGCAATACTGATAGACCAGGTTATTACAAGTTTTTTTTTTTTTCTCTTTCCCCAGGTCAAATTTTGTTCTAAAATGATTTATGATGGTCTCTTTTTGATACACCACAAAAACATGGGTGCATTTTAACAAGGGTGTGTACACATTTTATATCCATCGTATTTAAAACAATATACTGCAGTCTAGAGTGAAACACATGGAATTTGGGAAGCCAAACACATCAAAAGTGGGACGAAACCGCGGCACCTGATTGAGCCGCCCTGGACGGACCAAATATTTGCGCGGCCCAACGGACTTTACATTTACCCACAATTTCCCGTTGGGACGCGCAAATAAAAACCAGGCATGGCAAGGCGCACAGTGGAAACGATATTAAACAGTCCTGACATTTTAAATAAAATTGGCGAGGCTTTGGAAAATAGAAACACTTGACAACATACAGAAAATGGGATTAGAAGTCTTTTAATCCTGTATTGTATTCTATTGACTGTATTGTAGGTCATTAAAATGTCTGCTTTGAACAGCCCCTTCTGCTGCAAGTAGAAATTCCACAAAGAACCGTTGAATACTGCAGTTTCCATAAAGGAAAAATAAACATAATAAATATAGGAAATTGAACTTCACATTGCCTAAGCAGTTTACTCTAAACTACAACGGGAAATTGTGGGTAAATGTAAAGTTATGGTGGACGGAGTCTATCTCTATCAGAGTCGCGCAGCGCTGCCCAGTGGGTCGCGCAGGATTGTGATTCGAGCAGCGCTGCTCAAGTTGGTCTGCGCTGCGCGACTGAAACTGGTTCGCGCTGCGCGATCCACTGGGCTGCACAAATAAACCAGATCATCTCTGTGCTGTCCAGATTGTCGCGCTGCGCCGTTGGGCCGCGCAGATATTTGGTCCGTCCCGGGCGGCTCAATCGGGTGCCGCGGTTTCGTCCCACTTTTGATGTGTTTGGCTTCCCATAGTGAACGCAGGGTAAGAGGCACATGGAGTTTCTCTCTATGCTTTCTCCTTACACTGCTCCCAAATAAAACTCAATTCAAAACACTTTTAAGGCTAAATAATGTTGTACTTTTCCCCCCAAGAGAGACATGAGAGAATTATTTTTTGATTTCTGATTAATAAATGAACAATCTACATACACAATCTGGTTGGAAAGTCATAACAGAGTAGAACCCCACACTATGAATAAAGTTCTTACCGTGCCCAGTAGGAGAACTCGTAGTGGAACGGCTCACGGAGCTCCTCTGGTTTCTCAATCACAGGTGGCCTCATGTCCTCTCCTCCACGCTCTTCCCGTTCTTTTTTGCGAGCTGCGATCTCCAGTAACTGCTGTTCATAGCGTTGCTCTTCAGCCGAGCGCAGCGGCCCCAGGACGAGCGCAGGCTCACTCTCGATGGATGACCTGAGAGAGGGTCAGAAGTGTGTTTGGTGATAAAGTGCTCCTATCCAGTTTTAAATGAGAAATCATATATTTTTGACCCCTCACTCACTTTATAGTTACTGTAACGTCCAGCATTTTGTCTGTGGTGATAAGTCCAGTCATATGATGCCTGACAGCAGTCAGGGTTAAGGTACTGGGGGCAGATCTAGAAAGCAAATTCACAGCAATAGAGATCAAGACTGATGATACGAAATGAAGTGTACACAAATATTACATTTTTTCATTTTAAAAGCAAAATGTCTGCCATGGTTTGCTGCATTCTGTATTTTTTGTTGTTGTTGTTAAATAACAGGGAAGCTATTCTTTAAATAATCTTTAAATATTGCCATCAATCATTTAGTTATAGTGAGAACTGCATTTGACAGATGAAAATATGGTTAAGTCAATATTCAGATCATGGAGCTTTTCATACGACAATACATGTGTTGCTGGCAAAGAGTTGTGTCTCATTTAATGTCAACAGTGGTAAATTATTCAGCACATGAGTCATTTCTAAATGAATCTCATAGAACAACAAGAAAACATCCTGTCTGATAAGAAAAGATAAACTGTAAATGTATTCCAACCGGTTCTGGAGTGTACGTACGTGCTGTAAGTGTAATAATCCTGTTCGAACTGATGGCAGGAACGTGGAGTCACCTTGTACACACCTACGAGTAGCAATGCGACGGTGTCAGCAGTTACATCAAAAAAGAACTCATTTTACACAGCTGAAAAATAGTGGAATTCACAGTAACCTGGTTTAGACAGGCAGAAGCGATTGACACCCTTTGAGAGATTGTAGACGCCAACGTTCTCAGGTGTGCTGCCATCTTGGAAGAATTCCTAAAGAACAAAATAAATACACAGTACATGATATTCACCATCACATACTGTAATGCTGCTGGTGGGCAAAAAGCTTGTATAACCATTTTTGGTCTTTTTGTCATAAAAACTAATGCTATGGGTCTTGACAAATATTTATCCAATGAAGAAGAATTACAAGCTCCTAACTAAATTACAAAACTCTACTGGATCCTCAAACTGTCTACAGGGTTTATTTTTATTTCCTGAAACAAGTTAAGGGCTTCTGCACAGCAATGATGAGGATGATGTGAAAATGTATACTAACACACTTGTTAATGATTTCTAATACAGTGGAACCTTGGATTACGAGCATAATTCGATTCCAAAGAGAGTGACGCTTGGTGTCAAAATAAGAGTCGCATGCGCGATACATGATACTCGGCGCTCGTAAACTAATACTTACTCGGTTTCCAATTAAAAATTTATTACAAATCTTTGCTCGGTTTGCGGAACACTCGTAAACCACGTTACTCACAATCCGAGGTTCCACTGTAATGGTAATTGTAACGCATGCACGCGCGCACACACACTCTTACCAATGTGATGGCATGGGACAGCGAGCAGCGCAGCATGTAGCCCGTCTGCCTGAACTCCACTCCCTCAACATCGAAGTCTAGCACCTCCACTTCGACTGACTTGTGCTTCCAGCACCACTCCTCATGTGCAATGGACACTGAAAGACAAAGCACCTTCATGTTAAACCAGC
The DNA here is from genome assembly GCA_013621035.1 of Clarias magur. Classification (NCBI taxonomy): domain Eukaryota; kingdom Metazoa; phylum Chordata; class Actinopteri; order Siluriformes; family Clariidae; genus Clarias; species Clarias magur. The sequence goes on along the minus strand of QNUK01000082.1, from coordinate 783,701 downwards.
ATCAGCTCTTATACAATGCAACCAAGAGTGTGTCACACAGTTAGGTGGATTAGTTGTGTATGGCAGGAAAGCGAAACTCCAAGTCGGGTCCATAAGTATTTGGACAGTTACAATTTTCATAATGTTGCCTTAGTATGCCACACATTGGATCTGAAATTTAAGAAATAAAAAGGTCTTAACAAAGTAACCCTTTCTGCTTTAATAATAAAAGTTATTAACCCTTCTTGTATTACCACTTTAAACTAACCGTAGGGTTTTTTCTGCACTCCCTAAATGCTACCTTTTCACATGCAATTAGACGCCTGATCAGTAGGTTAAATGACTAGGTGGGCCTGGGTAATATAAAACCATTTTATAACAAATTAAAGAGATGAAAGGTCTGGAGGCTACTCTAATTGAGTAATTCGCATTTGGTAAGCATTTATGTGAAGTCTCAATATGCAGTCCAAAATCCCCCTTCGGACCTTCACTCTAACACATGGCCTCACTGGAATCTTACTGACGGAAATCCGACAGCGAAACTCAAGGTAATCTGTTGTGGCAACGTACAAACTTAATCCCTGCATTAAGATTGTTTAAACAGATTAACATGTACCAGGGAGACTGGAAGAGAAGAATATGGAGAAGGAAAGGAAGGGTTCAGGAGCCGAGGCATAGCACATCATACAGTATATTAAAGCAGTGTTATAGCCTGGGCATGTATTGCTGCCAAGGGACTTGGTCATTGCCGGTAGAATTAGCAGGATGAATTCTGAAGTCAGCTATATTTTCTGCCCAGATTACCACTCATAAGATAATGATAATGCGTCACAGTACATAAAGTAAGAATGATGAATTTGGTACTGTCCTTGGGTTCCGGATTATAACATTTATAATGAACCTTCTGAGTTATAGCTAATAGGGTGCACTTCGTTAAGACCTTGATTTCTTAAATGTCAGATCCAATGTGGTGGCATACTAAGAAAACATGAAAATTTTAAGTATTTAAAATAACTGCAGTACAACTACTTTTAAGCCTGTGAAAATGGTGGGGGTTTATAAAAAAATTTTAAAAAAACGTCTGAAATTTCCAAACATTTAATGCAATATTTTGCAAAATTTCTTGAACTAAAGTGAAAAGTCTACCCTTTGGTGTTGCTGCATTTCAAATTCAATGTGGCAGTGTATGGAAGCAATATAACAAAAATTGTTCCACTGCCCACCCCCCAAAAAAAGAAGCTCATCTGTATTATAAAGCTTTATTTTAAATAGAAATTTAATGTCTAAAATAAATTTACAGTGAGCGTTGATATGGAAGCATCATTTTTACATTTAAACGTGTCAAAACAAAAGCACTTCATTTCTTGAATTAAGGGGAAGTTTTATGCCGCTTACAACATGAAGACTGTACTGATCTGCCTGTTATAATCTGATATGTTTTCTTACACGTCATGCAACACTATTCGTGCTGATGAAATCTTTTTTTTTTTTTTTACCCTCAACCAGGAATGTTATGCAAACCGCTACAACCACTTCCTGTTCTTATGAAAATATATATATATATATATATATATATATATATATATATATATATATATATATATATATATATATATATATATATATTTTTTTTAAACAGCCTAAACTGTGAGATCTGGTTTTGTACTTGAAGCACTGTAAACACAAGCTTGCCCGCAATGTGTCCTCTGTCAATGTTTATACCATAACTTTAGACCGGCACCGAACACACGTAAAACACACCGCAATACACACACGACTGCTGGCACAACAAGAGTGAATCTGCCAACAGATTTTAATGATGATGATGGTTAAAAGTTTCTGTTGCTTTCGTCTTACCTTTGTATTTTCCAGGCAGGACTTTACTGAAGGAGAAGCTGAGTACTTCACTACTGCTGGAAAGCTGAATGTTCTGCCGCTCACCCATTCTGCTTATGGGCTGGAGGGTCACCATCAAGTCTCCACATGCAGCTGAAGGATCCATGAAAGGGGATACAATTAAAGCTAAAATACCAAATCTACTGCTTCTCATTAATGTCTTTTGTTGATGCTCATTGTTGCATTTGGCACATTTTTAATGATACTGTTCGGGTCAGCTCACTGCAAGCTCTGTCATGCCTTTGATTGCCAATATTAAGTTTTTAAATGCCTCCATATTCATTAATGCAACACAAAGTGAACAAAGTGCACTCAGTACTGATGTCCTGGAACGGTACATTTTCAGTACAGCAAAGTTATCAATTTCTTCACATTTATGATGATTTTAAATTGCAAACATGTAAAAAAAAGAAATCGTTTTAACATGTACCAGAGAGACTGGAGGAGAGGAATACGGAGAAGGAAAGGAAGAGCTCATAAGCCAAAAGTACCGCATATCATCCATCAAACATGTTGGAGGCAGTGTTCTAGCCAGGGCATGTGTTAGCTGCCAAGGGATCTTATTCACTGGCATGTAATGATATGATTGCTGACGGAATTAGCAGTATAAATTCTGAAGTGAGATATACTTTCTGCTCAGATTAAAAGTAAAAGGCTAGAAACATCATATGGTGATGCTTCACAGTACAGACAGATAACGACTCAAATCTCACAGGGACAGCAACCGAGAGCTTATTAAGACAACATTAAGTGGAACATTTTTATATGACTGAGGTAGTCACATGACCCCAACATATAAACAGTGGAAAACTGCCCAGAATTTCATGAACACATAAAAGCACAAACCTTTCTTTCTTTCCTAAATGGTCATAATATACTGTTTTTTCAGGAGCATAAATCTTAAAGGTCTCCAAAATGTGTCAGTTAATGGTCCAACTGAAATTTGGGCATGCTTGATTTTTTTTGGTCTGTCTCACTTCTTTTCCGAACATGCCGTTTCAGTGTCAAGCTTTAAATATACTGTTCCTGTACAACTATTTTGAGAAATTGAATATTGCCATCAAACCAGAGGCCTTATCAAGCATTTCCAGCCACTTTTTTGGTGAACAACAGAAGGGGAAAAATTATGCAAGATATCCTGAATAAATAATGGCTAGAAGCTAACTTACCTACTCTTGTTTAACTCTTAAGAAGGAGCAAGTATACACATCGTACCATGCTATATTAGAATAATAATAGGAGACATATTGAACATAACATGACTTTCTAAAGTGCTGCTTGCAATAAAATGTCTTATCGATAGATCTCCAAACCGGTTACTAGTATTTAATAAATAGAAATACAAATCTTTACCTAAACATGAGACAGTGCCAGAGACAGTAGCTATGAATTGGGTGAAAAGCAGGTCCTTAACTGGGCGGTCAACCAGGGAAATACTGAGAGACTGAGGCTGTAGAGCGAGTCCAGCCTTGACCTCAGCCTCTGGTAAAGTCACCTATATAGGAAACAGAATGAAAAACTAAATGAGCAGGAGAATACATAATTATGAGTGGTGCTCGAGTCAAACTGTGACATTTGCTTGAGCAGAATAACAGTACACGGTTATGAGAGTAACTAATTAACTAATTTTCTCTATATATAATCCTCTGCTACACTAATGCACTTATCCCAGTGTTAAACTTCCACAATAAAAACGCCTGCGTCATGCTTGTCCAGGAAATCCTTAATCCTCCCAAACATGCAGAAATGGCTTGGAGCGAGGTCAAGACTGTACAGGGGATGCAGCAACAACCCCCAGCCGAGTTCCTGTAATGTGTATGTGGTGTTCGTGAATGGTTGATGTGTCAAGTTAGTGTTATCAAAGTTATCCGTCGATTTTCAAGATCAGGTGTTCCACTCGCTGAATGTTCATGGTGATGTCTGCAGTGGGCTCCGAGCCGCCTCTGTTGGGATCATCATGCACAGACTTACAGCCTTTAAAACATCTGCACCATTTAAATGTTATACTCTGGTGAAAAGTCTCATCAGCGTACTGTGCATGAAGGCTTCTGTAAACGTCTGTCAGTCACTCACTCGCTGTCCCGGCTTGACTTGAACGCCCCTAGTACATTTCAGTACTTGTTTTTATGAAGAATGGTTGAGAGGCTTCTAGGTTTTATGAGTTTTTATAGAGTTGGAAACTGTAAGGCCTACCTGCGAAAGCTAGAATACCTGTATACTGTAGTCTCCTGGCTTGGCTTGGAAGCAGAACACACCCTGATGGTTGCTCTCAATTGTGCGAATCACAGCCTGGTCACGTCCTTGGCCTGTAAGCATGACTTTATAGTGCCCTAGTTGTTTAATACCTTCTGGAAGATGGGTAATGGCGATTTGACCACACATGCTGAATCTGAGAATAATAAACCACAGCATGCAGTATACTCAAATACAACATGATTACATGATCTCTGTTTATAGGGGCTGATTATGACTTCATTCATATTCCTGGGAGATGAGGAGTTTAAACCAACACAACCCTATTAACCAATATTGTATAAAAATCAATTCATCCAGGCCTCACCCTGCCGTGATAATGTCGGGCAGCTGAGGGGTGCTTGGTGCAATCTTCACTGTGATTGGCTTGAAAAACATGAGCTCCTTATGGGTGGTGATGGTGTAGGTGCCGGTGGTCATATTCTCTAAACGGAACGAACCGTCCTCTTTAGTTAGCACTGTAGACAACAGCAAAAGACATAGTGTTAGGAGTTCTCCAAATCACATGCACTATAGCTGAAGAAAGCATAATCGTCAAGGTTAAAGTTACGATGCACTCATTTTGGAGAAAAGTGTCTTAATTAGGGCCCCACGGTCATCTCTTCTTCAGATTTTATTTTATGCATTGCTGTCTACCATCATCACAATGATTTTCTTGCTTGTAAACCTAAATAATGTATAACCTGCAAAAAACTTTTTCATTCAAACATGACTTAGTACCGATATGTACCCCAGTGTTATTATTGTTATTATAAAATTACAACAACAATAATAAAAGAGTAATAATTATAATAATTAGTTTTAATTAGTAGGGGTCCTGTCTGGTAATGTCGAATCTGTGTACCATGGCCCAATCCCACATTCCCGCCAGGAATAACTCGACATTACTGTTCTAAGGAATCCAACCAATGATTTTCCAAGAATTCCTGTTTTTCCAATTTGGGACTAGGCTCCCTTTTCATCCTGAATTTTATATGCAGCCCCATAAAACTTGTATCAAAACCTTCGGCCAGGTCCCCTGAGCACATTTATTATCAGGATCGGTTTGGTACCAAAGCACTTTGCTCCTCTGACTCGTAGTTTACTTTTGGTTTTTTGGTCTGATTGGGAAACGAGATACGGCAAGCATGCTAAGCGTGGACTTTATGCAAGAACCTAACGCACGCGTAACAGACAAAATAACATCGCATTGCTGACCAGAACTAAACAAGACAACTATGCTGCATGCTGACAATCCAATTTATTTTCTGACACATCACCTTTGTGTAATGTGATGCTTTTTAGCTTTTCAGCAAAAAGAGTCAACACTGACAGTGTAGGAGATTTCTAAAACCAAAAAGAACAATTATTGAATTTGATGATTTTTTGATGTTTACACTTCAAAGTTCTTTACTTTTCAGCCGTGGTCTGTGTAAAACATTAATTAATAACATGATATGTTGCCAATCTAGAACACCCCTAGATTTAATAAGGGGTTCTTATCCAACAACCATATCCAACAACCATAAGTGGCAACTCGTTTGTATTAGATGCCATGGGTTTGCTAGAGGTATAACACATCATGAAGAATGTAAGATGAATATTTCAAATGAAAGGATCTAAAATCTTTTCTGAGGATATAAATTAGGTCAGTTACAACGCAACACAAGTATAGTTAACGTTAAGTTAAAATGTGATTTCTTTTACATAAAATGACTAATCAGATCCACAGACAACTTTGCCACAGGCTTGCTCGTCCTGACGCAACCCTCCCATTTTATTATTATTTTTCTTAATCCGGACGTGGTCCCGGCACTGCATGCAGAAGCTGGGTACTATGGGGTGTGGCAACCACCGAGGCAGAGCTCGAACCCAGATCCTCAGATCCAACAATTGAGAGCCTTAGCCACCTGAGCCACCATTCCCCTATATAAAATGACTATAATTACCTTTAATCTGGTTGTTGAGGGTGACCACTGCACCTGCCACTCCCTCACCATCAGGGCTGTTCAAAACTCTGCCCATGACTGAAAAACCCATCACTTGGAAAACTGGCTATAAAAAGGAAAATGGAAAGAAGAGATGATTTGAGTGACAGCATTACCAACATAGTGATTCATTCACATTATTGCTGTTATAATTGATTGATGTTAATTCTGTTTCAACATACATGTCTCTTACTACTTAGTGTCATATCGATTGAAATATCATATTGATACAGAAAGCAAGTACCTCAAAGCATGATATTGATCAGTCATATTTACGCATATTCTTTTTAAGTGCAGAATAAGCGATGAGCCTTCGCCTTACCTCCAGCTTCAAAGTGTTGTGTTCAACTTTGAAATCAAGCCGGGATGGAGCGACATCAAAAGTGATCCGTTCACCTCTGTAGTACGGCACCTGGGATTTCAAACAGATATATTTAACTATTATCGTGATGTTACTTCTCCAGCATTGACTTAGGATTTGGCAAAGACTTAATATAAAATCATCATACCACTGTGTATTCGCCACTAGGCAAGCATGGAAAGGAGAAGGTACCATCCTCACGTGACTGTGCACTACACAGATACACAAGAGACAGATCGCCTGGCAAGGCACCATCTACAGGAGTGGAGCTACAGCCACTGATCTGCAGAATAAAAAAAAACACACTGAGCAAAACAGGGCTGTATTATTATTATTAGCTCAAAGAAAAAGCTAATTTGATCCTTAACCCTGCTATAATTTAACATCCACTAACCCATTCTGGAGGAAAATTTAAGCATACATGTTCTTTCATTTGAAAACAACAGACTGAATTTTACAGTTAAATATGAAAATATCAAAGAACTTCAGGTTTACATTGGATCACACCACACCACTACTTTGATTATTTTATATCAGCACGCCCCATTGGGGTTCATGCCTTACAATCAAAAGCATGCAAGCAGAAACGTGATGGATGTCCTTAATGACCAAATGAAATCTCACCTCTTGCATCATAGTGGCAGAGTAGAGAAGAAATGTAACTTCCTTCATGGGTTCACCATCGCTTTGCACCTCACCAGAGACATCATAGCCTTTAACTACTAGTGGAGCTGCAGCCTGGGCATTGGCAGTTGATACAGCTACAGAGGTCGAGCTCTGTAGGAATAATACAAACCAATTAGAATTTGTCAGACAAATATTTGTAAGATTAAAAACGGGAGATTAAAACTTGAGCCCTCCTATAGCCCCATTCACACCTCAACATTGCTTCGTGGTAATCCATACATAAACCATGAATTCTCCTCTGTGAAAGTATATTTATTTTCATGCAGCGCTTGGCATTTCGCCAACACAGTAGTTATGGATTTAAAACAACAGTGCCAATGTGTAGTGTTATATCTTTTTTTATAGATAGATTTAGATTTTATATCTTCCATGTGTGTCAGAAACACAGCGCATTGCTTTCAAAACAAGAAGGTCAGACGAACTGAGTGTTGAGGTGCTATCCATGTACATTTCTAAAAATGCAGCGCTCTGCTTGGAGTTCACAGACTCTGAAATTCACCGCTATTCTCATTGAACAGCAAAACACACTATACTGCCTTCAAGTCATGCCTGCACGCTCTAGGATTCGCTCCGACTAATCAGGTGACCAAACCATCATAGTTTGGTTGATGATTTACGTCTTACTCTAGTACTTAATTATAGAAATCAGACCAGTGCTGACTATTGCACGTAGAAACACTTAAATATTCCGAATGTAATCCAAAAAGAATAGCCTGGCCCTGATGATCAGTCTCAATCTAAGCTGATCTATAACTTTACTGTGCTGAATAAGTGCGATATGTACATCTGATCTATTCTATACCAGATGTATGTGTAAGCTGATAAACGTTCACTGTTTAAACCTCGAGGTGACATGTCACTCACCTATGTCTCAAAAAACAATTACTCCCTAGTTCTATGATGTGGGCTTTCCCTTTCATAGCGATCTCATCTTGCCCGTGTCACTACCTCTGGTCCTAGTTTAAAAGTGCAACAAGAACGGTCCACGATTTTGCATCCGTCCGTTTCATACAGAACGCCGAGGTGCAACCCACCTAGAACCGGCTGTGTGAGTATATTCAGTTTGTAAAAACACTCAAAATAAACACAAGTTAAATCACTTTGCATAGAAATAATACAGGAAAACCTAAAGACATTGCCTTATCTTTGTTTGTAATATTTTAGGATAATGCCTGCTAATTAGCGAAAACTAACAGCTAAGCTAAAAGTGCACATTAGTAAATTGAGACGTTTTACCTGTTCCAGTGTCCACGATGGATGAGATGCTGTAATTTCATAATTCCCAGGAAGCACTTTAGAAAAGGTGTAGCTGCAGAAAAAAAACAGGTTATGTGCTTTACTTGACTTGCATTACATGTTTGATTATTATGAATAAACAATCAATCATATACAGTATAATAATATATAGATAATAACTTACTGTCCTTCAGCCTGAGTTAGCACCATCTGAAGTATTTCATCCTCTCCAGCATTCTTCAGGCTGACTTCCACTCCTGCTGGGCCTTGCAGATGACCTTTACTCAGAACCTGGAGAAAAGGCAGAACTCTTAAAGCGAAGAAGAAAAAAAAAACCCACACCTTAATCATGACAAAGAAACTGCAGTAGAAAAATCGATATAGTTTTCTTACTGTTCCTAAGACGGAGAATCCAGTAAAGAAGAAATTAATGTCCTGCTCTTTGGTGCATATGTCAGTGAGGCCATCCACATGGATATCCACAGTGGTCGGCTCTAGAATCAAGCACAGAGCAAAGGAGGCAGAGGGTCAATGGGGAAATTATTTGAGCAGAAACAACCCAGTATTGGACATGGTTTTAAAACATGATTTAGAAAACATCTTCTGTATTGTATGTGTAACTAATGAACTAGTTTTGTACAAGGAAACACATGACCCATATCTTTAATCATTCATGCAATAAAATGAACACCATCACTAACATAATTTAGTGATGATGTTCACTTTATTGCATTAATTGGGACTACAGACTGATGAGCAACACACTATACAGCGCTCGTGATTATTATAATGTAGGGAAGACTGAGCGGGGAGAACAGCATCAGTATCAAGACAGTAAGAGTTCAGAGATTTTGTATGGCAAATCATTGCTTACCAAAGCTCCATCCCAGCGGTGGCTCTATTTTGAGGACAAAATCACCCTGTAAGACAAAACAATAACTACTAAAATAGCTTTATTTATTGTGCTTCAATAGACAATCATAAGCTATTACAAGCCAGTTGTGGCAAAGGTGGGTCAAAAACTCTAATTCTCTCTGGGTCACATGAGTATTTCATCAGAGCCTGAAGTGCAGTAATCAAAGTCAAAACATTTTGACAGTTTGGTGATCTGGAGCACCAAGTTTACGAAAGCACAATCAGAAAAGGCCTGAATAAGTATAGTCTTCATGAAAGGGTGGATTAGGGGGGAAAAAACAACGACACAGCTTGCATCTTGTAAAACTGCAAAATGATATGAGAGACTGATGACCTCCTACTTCAGGGTACTGTCATTAAGGTGGATTGACATAGTACTATATTAATTATTGAGCGCAGTTACAATTATTTTTTTTTACCTGGTTTCAGAATGTTGGTTTACATTTTTTGGGGGAAAATAAAAACCTGACAGGGTTTCTTGTGATATCTTCAGCACTTGGGCTGTACCCTCGCATCACAGCCAAGCTGATGTTCAGTACGCCATCACTCCCTCTCGGGTAATATTGCTTAATTATACTATTCTCTGCAGTACACATTATCCCCCATATCACTGACTAGCAATCAGGACTGGTTGATCACTGTAGTTATACACTATAGTTGTAGAACATACACTATATAAAGCCAAATGATCATGGACACCTGGCAATCACTCTCACGTGTGATTTTTCTCTGGCCCGCAGCCAGTTTAGTTACGATTTGCTATTATTATATTACCCTTCTCTAGATATGTTTTCCGCTAGACTGTACACGAGGCTCTGTGGATTTATCCTCAATAAGCCATAGGAGATTTAGTTGGCCCAGGACACAGTACCTAGTTCAAGCAGGGTTGAGTTTAGTGGCCTGTGCACGACACTGAAGTTCTTCCAGTACAACAATAGTATAGATTGCCACATAGTGTATAGTCAAAATGAATGTTGACTATTTATGTTGCTTTTGAGACAAAAACACAACATTAGGAAAAAAATGTTCATTTTTTTATGTGACTTACATTTTAAATGGACAGTGCTGAATCTCATTAATCAGCTTTACACTTAAAATTTAAAGCATCTTTATAATCGGTAAGTTATATAGGTATAAAGAACATAAAAACGGGCCCTTGAATGTTACTATAAACTTGCGCATACTTACAATCCACAAAAGTAAGGGATAGAGCAGCCATACCTTGTCATAGAGTGGGATCATGAAATAGCCATTAATAGGAGCACAGTCTGTTTGATACTTCAGGGAGCCTTGCTTAGTGTACAGCCTTATCTGGAGGACAAGAACAAAAAAACTATTCAAAAGACTATTCACAGAGTTTATAAAACAGAATTTCTACCTGAAGGTCCAAGAATTGTTTTTCCATGTCAAGATGGAATCCAGAAGTGTGAAGTAACCGTGTACATGTACAGAGTATTTCAGTACACATTTCATGTATTTTACTTGAGTAGTTTTATTACAGGATGCTTGTTACTTTTACTCTGCTCAAAAGTACAGCTGTACTTTTACTCAGCTACATTTCTGCATGGTGCTGCATTACATAACCACATCGGTGTGTCGTGCGCAGAGATTTAGTTTTACTATGAAGAGGGCTGCAGTAAGCTTATGAAGCCCTGGACTTTTGATACTCAAGTAAACATGAGGGTTTGTAATTATGAATGCCCTTTCTTACAAATTTTCCGTTTAAGTACAGTATTGCAATTTTGCAAGAAATTTACATCAGCACATGAAGCATTTTACGTCATACGAACGAACAAACCGAGCCGAACGGCGGGTAAGTTGCGTGTACGTCCAGAAGCAATTTCAAAATGGTTTGTCAGTGAAAAGCCTAGCAAAGAAAGTTTATTATGGAATAAAATCACTGTCAAAAATAATTGTGCATAAAAAAAATTGTGTTTGTGTAATTCTGTGTTTTGTCCAAAATCTACGGCCACGACAGCTTACAGATACAATATTCGCTGTGATTGTTACAGTACAACTCTGAAATATACGACTCTGACCGTTTACAGAAGGAAGGAAGAGGAATCGTTTCGGCCACCGTTTTAAACCACCGGCGCCAAAATGGCAGATTAGCAGCCGAGCACTCTCTCATCGTCTCAGGTGAAAAAAAAAAAAATCTCACAGATTCGTACATGTTTAAGAGAAGTAAAATTACAGAGATGTTTTAACTATAGCAGGTAAGATTTTAGGAGTTTAAAATGGTGACGGGGCGCATGTCCCGAATCAATTCCTCTTCCCTCGGCTAGTAATGCCTGTGCATGTGGCCTTGATGACGTATTTTTGACAATGGTGTAACACACTACATTCATGGGCGGAATTTCGCAATTTGTCTGTGTAACAGAGAAGACGTAAAAACAAGTTTTGTGTCTGTAAACGGTCAGAGTCGTGTATTTCAGAGTTGTACTGTAACAAACACACAAAATATCGTATCTGTAAGCTGTCGTGGCCGTAGATTTTGGAATCCAACTCGGACAAAAACGGCTTATCTTTTTTTACGCGCGATTATTTTTGACAGTGATTTTATTCCAAAGTTAAGATTTTTTTCAGTCAGTGAAAGCTGTTTCAAAGGAGTCGACCCATGATACCATCATCGTCTACAGCATGCTATATAAAGCTACGTGATTTGTCGTGCGCTTTTTTTAGTAATATTGCTAACATTTTTGTGTGGCTGGAACAGATTATCTGTATTTACATGGTTTCTGATGGGAAATTTCATATTGCAATACGGATTTTCACCTTAAGAACTCAACTCTAGAACAAATGAAATGAATATGCAGAGGTTCCGCTGTATTTTTACACAAGTTAATGGAGAACTTTTACTTGAGTAAGGCTTGCAGTAGGAAACTAGGTACTTTTACTCTCTCACAGGAAGTCTGTACTTTACCGCCCTCTGATGGACTCGTATAGTATTACATCATACAAGGTCATCACAGGACCTTCTGTGTCGTTGGCATGAGCAAGTTACGTTACAATGACTTAATATAAAAAATATATATATATAAAAGTAACTCGGTTCTTCATAACATAGCTACAGTGCTTTTTGTTGTTCGGCTTTGGAGTTTCATAAGCACTCTGCTGTGAGAGCTCACTACTGCACTTAGTCCTAGTTAATTGTGCAACTCCTGTGACACTGTTGGTGTAGCGCTGGAAGTAAAGCCGTTTGCAATCATGCATTACCTAATCTAACAGACTAATTAATGATCGCGTGACCTGCTTTCTTACGAGCATGCAAAAGTCCAGAAAGTTGGGTTAAAATCAGGTAAAACCAAACACCTGCCCCGGAAATGCATCCCGCCGTGGAGCAGGCTAACCGACTGTCTCAACAGCTCCGTCTGTCTTTGTCTCGCTCTCTATACACCACCAAATCTCAATCTCACCTCGACAAGGGAATAATCGATGTCCACATCTGACTTGACAAACCCTCCGCAGCCAACTAAAATATCGTCAGCGCCGTTCACAAACGCTACATACAGAGAGATGTATAGAAATACTAATCTCAACATCTTAAGCCTCGCCATGATTCGGTTCCTGTGTGGAGTAGACAGGCGGTGCACATGGCCCCTGTAGGACGAGCCAATCATATCACTCAAACCTGAACCTTAAACCAATCACATTCGCGATCTGTACAGCTGGTCTGCGCTCATTCGTTTCATTGGCCCTTACAGAAAAGGAACCGGAAAAAGGGCAAAGGGCGGAGTGTAACTGACTGAAACGTAGACGCCGCATAGCTCCGTTATACGTGTTGGCGTCCGCCATATTGGAGAGGTCAAGATCCGCTAGTAAACAAATACAAGGTGGTACTGTATCAAAAAGATTCAAGATTAGTGCGCCACAGAGCCGGTCGCTTTCGCCGTATGTCCTGCTTCAGATGCCTTAAAATTCACTATTGTTGGTCTGCCCCCGGGGATGAATTCTTAATGCACAATGGAGCAAATTTCGAAAAAGAAGACGAGTGTGCACTGGGTAGAGCAGCAGACCTTCTGTGCCTTTGTCGGTTGTGGAGATGATGGGCTTTTCCATTGTGAAGACTGTCGTTTCATCTTATGACCATACCCATACACCCAATTTTCATCACCAGTTATGAGCCTGACATGAAGAACAGAAACTTGGCATGAATCGAACCATGAATTGAACCCTAAAATAGATGTCATCTAAAACCTTTATACCTTTATAATCTTTCAGCATTCATAGTGCCTTACAAAACATGCAAGCTGCTCATACTGTATGCACTCCCATACCATCAGAGATGCTGGCTTTTGAACTGCACGCTGATAACACGCTGCAAAGTCTCTCTTCTTTTTATCCCGGAGGACAGGGCGTCCATCAATGTCAAGAATGTCACATTTGGACTCGTTTGACTCTAGAACATTTTTACACTTTGAAACAGTCTATTTTAAATGAGCCTTGTCCCTCAGGACACAACAGCGCTTCTGGACCACATTCACATATGGCTTGCATGCATGATAGAGCTTTATTTGCCATCTGCTGATGGCATGGCGGATTGTGTTTACTCAAAGTGGTTTCTGGGAGTATTCTTCGGCCCATTTAGTAATGTCAATGAAGCAATCGTGCTGATGAGTGATGTAGTATTGTCTGAGGGCCCAAAGACCATGGGTATCCAACAAAGGTCTTTGGCCTTGTACCTTACGCACAGAGATTTCTCCAGGTTCTCTGAATCTTTTGATGTTGTTATGCACTGTAGATGATAACATTTGCAAAGCTTTTTAGTGGATAAAAGTGTTAAATTTATTTGTTTAAACATTTGTTATGTTCTTTATATACTATTGTGAATAAACTATCATTATTTCTGTTATATAGGCTCCTACAAACACACACACAGAGAACTACACATCCCAATTTATCCTGGTCCTGATTACTAATTAGCACCACCTGAATCTCACCATGCTAACCACACCCAACTTACTGTATAAGGACTCTCATTTCACTCACTCATGAAGTACTGCACTGTGTTCTTGGTATCAGTCGTTACTAAACCTTAGTATTGATCTTATGTTTTTGTTCCGGTTTCTGATTCTGCCTTAGTACCATCTATGAGGTTTGCTTATCTCTAAAACTCTGTCTGTCTGAACTTGAACTTGATTACACCTTTGGCTATTGTGTAAGCTGGTTAAACTGCACTTCTGTCTGCTTCTAAAAACATAACATCTGCAGTCTTTTATGGGTCATGTCTAAATGAGATTTTTCAATTTGTTTCACTAAGTTCATCTTGTACAGCTGTTTCACAAGCAGATAAAGGAACACAAAAATGACAATGGGTTCCACAATGCCAGGTCTACTTGTTTAATTGTATGTCATGGGCCTTCCATCCATCCGTTACCTATACTGCTTATGCTGTGTAGGATCGTGGGGGAGCCTGGAGCCGATCCTAGGTAACTTAACCCACAGTCACAAACCAGTAATACACCATGAGTACGTTGGAAACACCAATCAGCCCATGTCTTTGGACTTTGGGAGAAAAGCCAGAGGAAACCCATCAAGCAAGCGGGAACATACAAACTCCACACACACACATACCAGCCCCCAACCTGAAGGTGAAAGGTACCAGTGCTAACAAGTACAAGTTTTCTTATGTTACAAGTCTACCATCAGATATGGCAGATATTTTTTAAGGCATTCTTCATCATCGTGTGTACATCATCCTTGTGTAAAACAATTTCTGTATTTCTTGAATTGCCATGGTCCATATGCTTTACTCAAGGTTACTTTACTCAGAGTTGATAGAAAAAATGTTATCACCTGTTCTAATACTGAAAACTCTCAGTTTAATCGCTGATTTAGTACACACAGAGTTCAGGTTTGTTTAACCTGCCATTTGAAATACCATACAGCTCCTTGTCTGTTTATGAACTGGTGTCAAATCAATATGGCTGCACACACTGTGAACTAATACTGTGAAGTAAAGTGTCCCCTTTTCCTTTTTTAAAGCTTAGTTTAAAGCAGCATTGTCTTTAGAAATATTTCTATATACAGTGCAGTACTGGGTTAAATATATAACGTTGACTAAATTATTATTAATAATAATAATTAACTAATCCGTTTATTCATGAATTAATAAACACTTATTCATTTAGAGAAGGTAATCAACATTATATGTAGTCTGGGAGTTGCTAACTTACTCACTATTGGCTGATTGCTAAATTGCTAGGCTACCTGCTGGCTCATGTTGCTACATGTTCAGTCCAAAATACTGCATTTGTAAATTTATATTTACATTTACTCATTTGGCAGATCCTCTTATCCAGAATACAACATACAAAAGTGCTTGGAAGTTTCGGTCACTGGACAGACCCTTACACTGGTTACTAGGTTACTATCTAAGTACCATCAGTCACACATTGTTGGGAAGGGATTATGTTTTAAGCTCACTATCAAACATTGTACTTGTTAATAAAGAAATGTTTATGAGACTGATTTAAATAATTTAGGTTTTATATTCAATGGTTTATGATCTACATGCACTACAAAAAAATGTGTTTAATAAATTACCTGCTTAATTTTTAAGTCACTGCTAGGTTGAGACCACCCAAAAAATATTCAGGCAAAGGTTGTTTTAAAAAAAAGATGTTTTTAAAGGGGCAGAAAATAACATGCACAAACTGTGCGCTTCAAATTGTCACAAGTTTAAGTCGAGGGAATTTCATTTCAGATAGTCATCAGAGATCTCTTGGTGAAGTTGCATTGTAAAAAATAAAAATCAACAGGAGAAATCCCAGCTGTCGTTATAAGTGAAAGTAAGAGCATTTCCACATACACAGTGTGATGAGAACCTATAGCATTAGGACCTTTAAAAAAGCATTTGTTAGTTAGACTAATCACTTTGCTAAGGAGCATAAAGATTAGACTTTGGATCAATGGAAAAAGGTCCTGTGGTCTGATAACGCCAGGTTGACCCTATTCCAGAGTGGGTGTGTCAGGATAAGAAGGGAGGTGCATAAGCGATGCACCCCTCATGCATAGAGCCCACTTTACAAGCCTCTGGAGGCAGTGTTATGATCTGGGGTTGCTTCAGTTGGTCAGGTCTAGACTTGAGTATACTTAATGACCAGGTTATCACATCAGTGGAGTTTTTCTTCCCTGATGGCATGGGGCACAAGCAAATTCCAGGGCTCAAATTGTGAGACACATGAATTTTCCACCTCATTACATGATATAATCAAAGCTAAAGTCAGTGAAGAGAAATAGTACAGTGTCCAACTTTTTTTAGATAGATAGATAGATAGATAGATAGATAGATAGATAGAGTGCTTTATTAATCCCAAAGGGAAATTGTATTGTTACATCAGCCAGTTCACATAATATACAACATTTAAGCAGCAAACAAGAAATGCAAGAATTGCAATGAAAAAAAAAAGTTACAATTAGGGTGCATTAATGAACACTGTTAACAATTTAACGTACATTAATGAGGTAATAATTGTGTCCAGTTTAAGGTGCATTAAAGAGGTAGAAAGGCAGCATGGTTGTGTAGTGGTTAGCACTGTCGCCTTGCACCTCCATGGTCTAGGTTCGATTCCGGGCCAGAATGAACCTATTTATTGTGATGTCAGAGAAGGAGATCCCTATCCTGACACAGAGCAGAGTTATTGTAACGTTTATTTGCAGTTGGCAGAAAAGACTTCCTGTAGCGTTCTTTGTCACAGCGGAGCTGAAGCATTCTCTTACTAAAAGTGTCCCACTGTTTAGCCAGTTGTGGAGGGGATGTGAGGTGTTCTCCATGATGGCTAACAGTTTTTGTAACATCCTTCTCTCCACAACCAGCTCCAAACATTCCAGGGGAGTTCCCAGTATTGAGCTAGCCTTCCTGATGAGTTTATTGAGTTTCTCAGAGTCACTGATTCTGATGCTGCTGCCCTATTAAATGGAAGCAAAGCACATCGCATACCATCTACTTGGTCTTAGTCACATTCAGGATGAGATGGTTCTTCTTACACCAATTCACAAAGCTGTCCACTAGGCCTCTGTACTCTGTTTTCTGACCACCATTAACACACCCCACAACTGCAGAGTCATGCGAGAACTTTTGCAAGTGACAGGTTTCTGAGTTGTACTGGAAGTCTGAAATGCATAATGTAAAAAGTAGAGGAGAGAGTATTGTCCCCTGTGGTGCTCCGGTGCTGCTGATCACTTTTTCTGACATATATTCCCGCAACCTTACAAACTGTGGTCTGTCCATCAGATAGTTGGTGATCCAGGAGGTTGTGGAGGAGTTGACATCTTCTCCAGCTTCTCTTGTAGCAGTGTAGGTTGAATTGTGATGAAGGCACTGGAGAAATCAAAGAACATAATTCTCACAGTGCTACCCGCTTTATCCAGGTGAGAAAGAGTTCGCTGAAGAAGGTAAATAATAGCATCATCCACATCGACCTGAGGGCGGTAGGCAAACTGCAGAGGGTCTATGAAAGTACTGACCTGAGGTCTCAGATGAGCCAGCACCATCCTCTCCAAAAACCTTCATTAGATGCGATATAAGGGCAACTGGTCTGTAGTCATTTAGGGTGGATGGAGATGACTTTTTAGGGACTGGAACTAACCTCACTTTCCTGTTTTTTTTTTCAGCAAGGCAGATATTTATTATGGCAGATAATATTTATGGCTTGTATTTCAACTGATAAATCACTTATTTTTGTGAATCATTAATCATTTACATATAGTGTTTATTATAATCATTTTTTTCTGCATAGATTACATTTTTACAAATCACAACAACTCTTAAGTCACATAAATTTAAATAATGAATTTCACATTTATAAATTGCAATATTCAATTTTTATTGAGATGCACTACTACATATTATTTTTGTATATCATCACGATGGAAGCAATCCAGTTCATGTAATCCCTTTTGTTGACACAAATTCCCTCTCTATCAAGATTCAGGCGGCTTTTAGACTACTCATAAGATAATATGAGTAATACCACCAATATAAAACCGTGGAAATATATAATCCTGTTTTTATTCAGAAAAACTACATTTTCACCGTTTCACTGTACTTGTTGTCGGACTAGTCTTGCCCACACCAATATGGCGGCGACGTTGCCGCACAGCTCGGTGCACAATTAGGCGTCTAGCACTGCAGCCAGGACCAATATGTGGGACGTGTTGTATCACAGCAAAGTGAAATGTATTGAGATATAAAAGCATGGATCAAGGCATATTGATGCCTATGTAATTGCTACCCCAAATAATTTTTTTTATTAAATGGGGCATTTTCTGTGGATTTACCAATTGTAGGATGAGAATTAAAAGTTCTTGTCGAACGCAGAATATTTCCCAGTCGTAGTCTGCCATCTAAGGGCGTTTCCACGAGGCTTAAGATCAAGACGCCGATACCAAAATCCTCAATGGGGCGTGTTTTACTTTCGTTACATTAATACGTTCATAAGGTGTTGAGACCACCCCTTACGCCTTTGCCGGGAGATGAATCTAAGCCACGACCATTGAGCTCGGCAGCACCAGCAGGAACTCATGAGCATGTCGGATGTCGTGTAGGTCACGTGAGTCCTCGTTCTTAACGCACGTGTGTACACACTCTAAATGCAGACTGCGTGCTAACCGTTTTCGGTCCGTGCCTAGATACGTACGCACGTGAGGATGTTTATTTTATTAAAATGTGCTTAGTTTCTCTTAGGTTTTATGTATTAAGGCAAATACCTTAATACCTTTATACTATATAGTCTGCTGTGCTTCCAGAAACAGCATTTCGGATTATAGCTAGTTTGGAAGTTTGGTTAGAAGCAACCTGAAGGCTAATTTGATTCACTAAATGATAAGTCATGGTTATTGGGTAAGTTAGACGATATAGTACATTTGTGTCTGATATCCCTTTGGTATATCTATCTATATGATGATAGTTATGCATGCTATGGTGGATTCAGAACTATTGACAAGTGAAAGAATTTCAGAGCAAACAGATTAAGTAATTATTTTTCTGTGTGCTTTTTTAATGTAAATGTGTACTCGCATCTGAATCCCAGGTATACCTGTAGCTGGCAATTAGTTTGTAGGACATTTAGATTTTTTCTTTATATTGGAAATTAAGTCAGAGAAAGCTCTGTACAATGAACAGAAAATAATTTTCAAACAACCTTTGGAACCCTCTAATTTGGAGGTTATTGAATCATGTTAACTAATGTGTATATACTATACATTACAGCAACGATTGTTTATTTCTGTTTACTTCACAGATTTACTTCAGAGTTCATTTTAATATTTTACCATGTGCATTGAAAATCGCTTTGTGTTTTTATGTGTTTCAGAATATGAACCACTGCCTTTCTCAATACTTGTAAAACTTAGGGGCTGGACAAAGGTTAATTTAAATCACATATTCCCAGATGAAATGTTTGTGTGCTCCTTAAGACCTCAAAATCCATGAAAAAGTGTTTTAAAAAAGTAATGTAGAAAGTTTAAAATAGGAATAAAGAAGTTAATTTATGACAGATCTGCTTCGTTGGAAGTAGATTAAGGAGGGTCATAGTTGGTTTGTCGTAACACATTTCTTAGGATTTTATTACTTGAAGATTTAGATTAATGCAGTGTGAGTTATTACCACCATCTGAAATCACAGCGTGATTAGTTTGCTGAAGAATATGACCGATTCTGTTGTAAACAAAAATGGAAAAGGGGAAGTTAAGGAGCAAATGACGAACAGTAATTCAAGTGAAAAAGATCTTGAGGAACCACCAGATCATGAGCTCAGTTCTAAGACAGAGGTGAATACTGAACTGCAAACACAACAGGCTTGGAAATGGTCAGTCATCTTCCTTTGTTTTTATGGCTTCATGGTCCAACTGAAGCCAGGAGAGGCTTTCATCACTCCTTACCTGCTTAGCACAGAGAAGAACTTCACCAGAGAGCAGGTGAGTCTCAAACTTGGGTTTAAGTTGTTTTAGTAATTTTAATAATCTTAATGGCATTTAGGATTCACTAACACATCTGGTTTGACGATATAGCAAAATTTGAACCTTTATTTTCTCATATTTGTATCTGTTAATCAACTTGGAAAATGGCATGTTGCTTGCAGACCACCCAGTCTTTATTTGAGCAAAAGTATACAGAAAGATAGTCTTAAATTAAATCATTGAAAAAAAAAAAAAAAAAAATATATATATATATATATATATATATATATATATATATATATATATATATATATAGCACTTTATACAATGGTAATTGTTACAAAAAGCTTTACAGAATTAGAAAAGATAGGAAAATGTGTATGAAAATAAGGAAATATGTTGTACATCAAAATGATCAAATTGACCAAGCTAGACATAACAAGCAAAGTGTTCCAGTGAGTCCACATTCGTTATTGGAGGGTCAGGTGCAAAACTGTTTGTAGGAATTTTAGCCCTGAATTATTGAGCGACCGCAGTCACAAGTCATCAGAAAACAGCTGTCTGCATCAGCTGAGTCGAAGACCATCTTCATGGTCAAGTGGACCCATCCCCAGTCACCACACGCATCACAAGCAGATCACATGAATGAATGAATAAACATTTCTCAGGAAAACTTGCAGGCAGACTGTGTTTGTAGACCGTTTCATCGTCATGAGTTACATCTTCAATAAAGATTAGGAAGTTTGTTCCAGAAGCTCTCCAGAGTCATGACACTACCTCCACTGTAGTTGACTTGAGCTTGTATGTTTTGGATCATAAACAGATCGTTTCTTTTTCCTCACTTTGGCTGTTCCTTCACTTTGCTTAAAGGTTAATTTTGGTAACAGAACTTTTGTGACTATTCTCTATTTCTTTGCAAATGGCCCTCAGAATCTTGATGCTGATGAGTGGTTTGCATCTTGTGGTATGGCCTCTGTATATCTGCTCTCCTACAGAAAAGCTTTTTTTGAACATGGCAATTGTAATATTTTTAACCTTTCCCTTTAGTGATTCTTGATGTTACTGATTGTTGTTTTTGAGGGTTTCTTAGCTAGTATATTTCTGATATCTGGATTTTAGTACACTGCTGGTTTCTTGGGTTTTCAAGGCTATTCCAAAATATTATATTAGCTATGCCTGGCATTAGTACAATGCCTCTGATCTGATCTTTTTCTTTTTTCTTAGCTTCCAAATTGCTTGCTTTTCTCTCAGACAGCTTTCTGGTCTTCATGTTGGTTTAAGTTTTTTAAACAACGAATTCACTCACTCACTTACTCATCGTCTATACCACGTTATACAGCCGACCCCAGAAAACTTAGACCACACACACACTCACATGCTCATTCACACATTCAGACACTATGAGCAATTGGGAACGCCAATTAGCCAAATCTGCATGTTTTCTGTTTTTAACCCACCAAGCACGGGAAGAACACACAAATTCCATGTACACAGACTCAAGGCGGCAATTGATCCCAGACCCTTGAAGGTGCAAGGATAGTGCAAGGATCGAATAGTGCTAACCATTGTTCCACTTGTTTAACGCACCATCATAAATATTTGGGAATTTATCATTTTATCTCAGACACAAATGTCTGTGTATAGCAAAAACAAAAGTATTGTCACTGATGCTCCAATATTTTTGGAGTAGACAGTACACTTGTTCTTTTTATACCTTTCTGTTTCTGGATATGGACCTTTCTCTATACAGCTCCTTTTACAGCCTGATGACAAAAAGAAACATAATATCCACATGATTTTTATGCTCTTTAAACTGTCACTTCGCCCTATTCTCCAAGTTTAAAGTGTAAAGTAAACCCAAACCATACTCGCACAAGTTCCTCCTAACACATGTTTTTCCTTTTATTTGCTATTTGTCTGTCTCTACACCTGTGTAACATGTAATGACAGCAAACATGCTCTAAAATGTGAAGTGAAACATGAAACTGTGTTTAGTTATAAAGGTATATATAAGATAAATTTGTTTTTTTTTTTTCTTTATTTGTAATTTTCTTTTATTTTTTGGTTTATTGTTTTTGACCACATGTTGTTTTTTTTGTGCTCAGTGGCCAGCTATTTTGGATTAGTCATCCCCCTCATCTGCACTGCCTCCTGCAGCTGAAACACTAAAGCTCATGTATTTGTGCACAGACTCGGTCAAAGTTTACATTCCTACTAAGTGGGTCACACATGCTGTAAACTAGCAAATCCTGTAGGCCTCAATTCTTTTCTCACACCTAACCTGTTGTATGTATCAGTGTAAATTTTTAGGTAGTATAATCTGTGTGTGAGATGTCTGTGTATAAGAATTTGTTGTACCATAATTATCTTATTGTTGTCTTATTACAGTGGTTACTTAATCCAGTTTGTGATATTGCATTGTCATTGTATATCAGTTCACCATTAAACAGAGGAAATGTGTACTTTTAGTAAGTGTGAATCAGGAACAATCATTCAGATCAGCAATGTTAATTTATCTTTAGTGATCGAGGTCAGGGTCACTGTGATCTAGAGCCTACTTTGTAATCAGCCATTAGGTTGTAAAACACCCTAAATAAGGCTCCAGGCCATTGCAAGGAAGCAGGCACACACATTCACACACATTCAAGATTCAATTTATTCTAGCCAGTTCACCTACTGGCAATGTAAGAGCAAACTGAAGGAAACCTTCATGAACACAGGGAGGACATCCAGGGAACCTTTCCTGAGGTTAAAGATTAATTACAGCAAAAATCTACAGTCTATTGACTGTTCTAAAGGTGTTTTCTCATTAGGGCACAGTATCATTTCCAGTAACACTTGACCCCAAAGTTTGGTTTAGTTTGATTAGTGAGAAAACACAGGAACAACTCTTCCTGGGCAAGGTACAAATAAAACGTGCCTAATATGAGTCTGTTCATCATAACGAATGATTTTCTAAATGCTTTCCGTTTTTCTGGTCTCTGCAGGTCACGAACGAGATTAACCCAGTGCTCTCGTATTCGTACATGGCTGTACTGGTGCCTGTGTTTCTTCTGACTGACTATCTGCGATATAAACCTGTCTTGGTCCTGCAGAGTATGAGCCATGTCTCCATTTGGCTCCTACTAATGCTGGGCACTACCTTGTTGGAGATGCAGTTCATGGAGTTCTTTTACGGCATTACAATGGCGGCACGTGTTGCCTACTCCTCTTACATTTTTTCACTTGTTCCAGCAAATATGTATCAGCATGTGGCTAGTTACTCACGCTCATCTGTGCTGCTCGGTGTGTTTATCAGTTCAGTGACAGGTCAGCTGTGTAAGTCACTAACTGAGATCTCGTACGGCACTCTAAGTGCTATCTCACTGGGCTTTGTCTCTTTTGGCCTGTTGCTCTCCACCTGCTTGCCGTGGCCAAAACAAAGTCTGTTCTTTAACAAAAATCACAGACATACAGATAGAGCTGCCACTCAGTCAGAACTAGACAAAATGAAACCAGATGAAGTGGTTATACAATCAGCAGGTGCCTGTAGCAGTCGGAAAACCTTTTTCAGCATGGACTCCGTATTCATTCAGATGTTGAAAGAGATTCGCAATGTTGTGAAAGTCCCCAGTCTAAGACTGTGGAGCCTGTGGTGGGTGTTCAACTCGGCTGGGTATTACCTGGTGGTGTTCTACGTGCACATTCTGTGGAACATGTTGGATCAAGCCACAGACCAGAAGCATGTCTATAATGGAGGGGTTGAAGCTGCCTCAACATTGTTGGGTGAGTTACACATGATCTGTCACAGCCATCAAGAGTATAGCCCTACAAGGCTTGGGTCAATAATTGATATCGTATATTACCTAACCTGTTTCAACCTGCAGTTTTTCCACATTATTAATCAATGAAGCACCAACAGAAAATAAAAAAAAATTCTGCTTTTATAAATCCAGTTTTGGGGTGTTGATTAGTATGAAACATAGTGTTTTGATGTTTTATCATTTAAAAATGACTTGTATTAGCCCCTAAAATGTACAACAATGAGGTATGACTTTGCAGCAATATGCTACATTTTTTGATTAGACATTTCTTAATTAGCACCTCATTAGCCTTTATAATAGTAGTATTTGGAATGGCCTATAATATGTAACTGAGCAGTTGTATTGTGGCGTGCATTCAGAATGATCTTTGTAGTTCCAGAGAGGTTATGTGTTTTCTTTTATTTCTGACAGTGATGTGACTATGAAGAATCAAAGCTGTTGAAATGAAGAAAGGATAAATAATTTATTTGGTTGAATATGTTGCAAGGCACTATTATGCTCCTTTCATAATTATGTAAAATGTATTTGTTTTGTTCATTTAAAAGTGACTCTTGACTGTGTATAATCCTCCATAGAGAGATTCTAATATGGTTCTAATTTGATAAATATTGTAGAAAATAATGCTTTGTTTCTTTGTCCCAGGTGCATTAACATCGTTTGTGGCAGGATTTGTGAAGATCAAATGGAACGTCTGGTCAGAACTGGTAATTGGGGTGATCACTGCAGCTCAAGCTGGTTTGCTGCTTCTCATGGGCACCACCACCAACATCTGGGTGTGTTACATGGCCTATATCCTCTTCAGAGGCTTTTACCAATTCCTGGTTCCTATTGCTACGTGAGTACTGCAGACTCTGAGTATGACTTCATAATAAAGTTGGTACAAAAACATTTCTGAATTTGAAATATTTATATCCCCCCCCCAACCCTCTCTTTATTGTTTTGAACATTTTTAACGGACATACAGCATAGATTAAACAAAATCATATTTAAATGTAAAAACGTGTAAACAAGGTGCAACTGTATATCATCCCAGATCCTATAATCCCCCCCACCCATCCCATGTAAATGTAGAAACACGTAGAAGACATCCTTGCTCTACAGCAGTTATTTGAACGTGTTGCAGACCTTTGCACACAGTACTATACAGACTGTATCAGGCAGCTAAGATATCTACGCAATATATATATTTAATTTACACCAGTCTACACTGAATATTCGTTGCTGATTAAAGTGGATATGGTATCGCTATATCCGTTTTTTTTGTAATGTAGTTATTGCTGCTTTGTCTCCATGGCCACTTCCTGTGCATGTTCTAGCTTTAACATAATGTTTGTGTAGGTGGGAGTAAAGATTTGTACCCGTGTAAGATCTTGTAGTTAGTTGCATGCTGTGTACAGCTGCAAAACCCTCATCATTAGTAAGAGAAAAGTAAAATCCTTGTCAGACATCTGATGGTCAAGGAGCACATCTGCAGAAAATAGAAAAAAAATTATAACTTGCATTTCTCTTGTCTTTTAAATAGTTTTCAGATTGCTTCTTCTCTCACTAAGGAGCTATGTGCTCTAGTCTTTGGAATAAACACCTTCCTGGGAACGATCTTGAAGACTGTAATTACTCTCATTTTGGTAGATAAGAGAGGCCTTGGTCTGCCAGTACACTCTCAGGTACGTAAAATGTTTTCATTGGTACAAGCAATATTAGTTTTTGTGCTTAAATTAAACAGAAATTCTGTTTATTAGTTATTGAAAGACACATAATTAGATGTTTATTACTTGCATTTATACCGATTAGCCATATAACCCCACCTAACATTAACACATTCATATTAATTATCAATAGTAATTTATATGAAATCCTCCCATTTTATCTGGGCTTGGGACTTCATCTAATGGCTGGTACGTACCAAAACTGGTCCAAGGATCAATAATGAATCAGCAACAGGGTCATGGGCTCCCGATTTAATGATGTGGAGCACAGGCTAGCTTGTTTTGTCCAATATATGAGCTTCTGTAGCACAGATAGCTGAAAATGTTAATGCTGGCTCTGATAGAAAGGTGTCTGAACACGCAGTGCATCACAGCTTGCTGCATAAGGGATGTGTAGTCACAGACTGGTTAGAGTGCCAATATTCATCCCTGCAACTCAATGTGCACTTGAACATCAGAACCAAACAAGGCAGAAAGTGGCCTTGCCTCATAAATTGCTGGGAGCACTTACTTGAGGAAGAGATGCACAGATGCACTTTGTGAAGAAAACAAGATGGCAGAGGCTGTGTGATGTTCTGGGCAATGTTCTACTCGGGATTTTGTGTCATGGCTTTCATGTGGATATCACTTTGTCATGTACTGTCTATCTAAACATTGTTGGAGATTAAATACACCCCTTCATGGCACTTTCAGCAGGATAATATAACTGGAAAACTGTTCAAGAATGTAAAAAGGGAATGACGAAGCGTTCAGGGTATTGACTTGGCATCTAGAAGCAAAAGGAAATACAGAGGAACACATTTTTTCTTTGCCATTTCAAAGCTCTACACGCCACATTTGTTAATATGTAAGGCCCTTGATCAGGAAACTAGAATAATAGAACTAGAATACACGATGATGGAGTTTAATGAAAAAAAAAATCACTGATGACTTGTATACTTTGCCACTAAATTGTATGTCATACGTTTTTTGTTGTTGTTTTTTTTGTTTTACAGTTTTTTGTGTACTTCTTTTATTTAACTCTGCTGACGGTGGTTTATTTGGGCTGTGCTGCATGGGTTATCACTCGTCATTACCGCAGTCAGAGGCGAGAGCAGGTTCCAACAGAAGCAGCTTCATCGATTGAGCTTAGCCCTGTAGAAAATCATCCCACTGAAAAGACGCACGTCTCCAATGGATCAACAGTAAGGACGTGAAAATTCAGTGAATTCAGCACTGTTCATGGTGAGGTTCTCTCACTTAGAAATGTTTGGTTTATCATTGTAATTCTCTAAAGAGACTTTTGTGAGAAACTGTGAATTAATGAAACTTAACAGAGGAATGTCTTCATTTTAATAACTGCAATGTTCAAGTTCTTTTCAATGTTTATCCCCTGTGTGTGTATGTGCGTGAGTATGCTGCAGTTCATTTTACTGTCTACAGGAAGAATTTTTACTGTCTACAAGAAGATGCAAAAAATGTAAAGAGGAAGTAAATGTTTATTTTATTTTCAATATTATGCCTTCTTAAAAATAAGAAATTAATCGTAAATTAATTGCAGATAACACCACTTGCATAAGAAACTTTGCTTTCCCATGTAAAATTATAGTAGGTGGAAATCATTCCTACCTAGTACATAAACCTTCATAAGAGTAAAGCTATTACCTTCCTTTACCTTACATGGGTAAGCAAAGTTTCTTATGCAAGTGGTGTTATCTGCAATTAATTTAATAATAAGTTATCTTAATGAAAATGCCTACTAAGGCATGTTTTTGTTTTTTGCCTGTATTTTATAAGCATTTTAAAAATACACTTTAATTTTGTATCTATACCCACTTATCATATTTTCATTTGCTGGAAAATAATTTACTTTGAGTCTATTAAAACATAGAACATCGTTCAATGCAATACGTACAGTGGTCTAGTTGATCCTGTTGTTATATTAGTGACATGTTTTGATAATTAGGAAGGGCAAAGGCTTATTTTGCAAAATGCATTGTATATTTGAGTTGCAATAGGAGCACAAGTTGGCAAGCTCAAATTATTTTATGTTTAACATTTTAGTTTAATATAAAAAAGTGCTCACTGATGAGGGGATGATGTTTTTGAAATAGTTTAGTGTGGTTGCACTGTACCAGTTTACCCATTGTATCGAGTATGATGCCCTGCAGAAATTTACTGAACATCATTCTGCATGTTCTACAATTTAATATCTCAACTGCTTAATTTCATATCCGTTGTGGAGGTTTTCACAGGAAGAAATGTGAAGATTTTGCAAATAATGGACCCAACAATATACAGTATATAATAACATACTAGATGTTTATTTTATGTACTTAAATGTATTGATGTAAGCACTGATCAGATGCTGTGCCAGATTTTTCAATCACCCGTTTCCATCTCAGTGACCTGAGTGCTATGATCAGGAAATGTTTATGGAGAGATGTTTTCTTTACTCGAGTTTGATTTGGGTGTTTGTTTTTTCCTGTCATTTTCTGTATATTACAGTTACATATAGAAGGAAATAACAGAGTTTAAAGTTGACAGTAAATATACACACGTGGACAAAATTGTTGGTACCCTTCGGTCACAATGAAAGAAAAACTCACAATGGTCACATAAATGACTTTAATCTGACAAAAGTAATAATTAAAAAAAATTCTATGAATGTTAACCAATGAAAGTCAGACATTGCTTTTCAACCATGCTTCAACAGAATTATTTAAAAAAAATAAACTCATGGAACAGGCCTGGACAAAAATGATGGTACCCCTAGAAAATACTGAAAATAATGTGACCAAAGGGACATGTTAATTCAAGGTGTGTCCACTAATTAGCATCACAGGTGTCTACAATCTTGTAATCAGTCAGTGGGCCTATATATAGGGCTCCAGGTAGTCACTGTGTTGTTTGATGACATTGTATGTATGTAGGAAGTGAAGGAAAGAGTCAAAAGAATATTATAGACAAGCATGTTAAAGGTAAAGGCTATAAGACCATTTCCAAGCAGCTAGATGTTCCTGTGACTACAGTTGCACATATTATTCAGAAATTTAAGATCCATGGGACTGTAGACAACCTCCTTGGACGTGGCCGCACGAGGAAAATTGATGACAAAAAAAAGAGACGGATAATCCAAATGGTAACAAAAGAGCCCAGAAAGACTTCTAAAGAGATTCAAGGTGAACTTCATGCTAAAGGAACATGAGTGTCAGATCGCACCATGCGTCGTTGTTTGAGCCAAAGTGGACTACATGGGAGACGACCAAGGAGGACACCATTGTTGAAAACAAATCATAAAAAAGCCAGACTGGAATATGCCAAACTACATGTTGACAAGCCACAAAGCTTCTGGGAGAATGTCCTATGGACATATGAGACAAAAATTGAACTTTTTGCCAAGGCACATCAGCTCTATGTTCACAGACGAAAAAATGAAGCATATCAAGAAAAGAACACTGTCCCTACTGTGAAACATGGAGGAGGCTCTGTTATGTTCTGGGGCTGCTTTGCTGCATCTGGCACAGGGTGTCTTGAATCTGTGCAGGGTACAATGAAATCTCAAGACTATCAAGGGATTCTAGAGAGAAATGTGCTGGCCAGTGTCAGAAAGCTGGGTCTCAGTCGCAGGTCATGGGTCTTGCAACAGGACAATGACCCAAAATACACAGATAAAAACATCCAAGAATGGCTAAGAGGAAAACATTGGACATAGAAGTGGCCTTCTATGAGCCCTGACCTCAATCCTATTGAGCATCTTTGGAAGGAGCTGAAACATGCTGTCTGGAAAAGGCACCCTTCAAACCGGAAACAACTGCTCATGAGGAGTGGGCCAAAATACCTGCAGAGAGGTGCAGAAGTCTCATTGACAGTTACAGGAATCATTTGATTGCAGTGATTGCCTCAAAAGGTTGTGCAACAAACTATTAAGTTAGGGGTACCATCATTTTTGTCCAGGCCTGTTCCATGAGTTCATTTTTTCAATTCCGTTGAAGCATGGTTGAAAAGCAATGTCTGACTTTCATTGGTTAACATTCATAGAATTCTTATTTATTATTACTTTTGTCAGATTAAAGTTATTTCTGTGACCATAGTGAGTTTTTCTTTCATTGACCGAAGGGTACCAACAGTTTTGTCCACGTGTGTACATATTTTTATTCAAGGAAACTTTGCTGGAATTTATTGCTTCTTTGTTAGTTATCAGTATGGGTTATATTCCATCTTTTTTGCCAACTTCAAACATTTGACATTAGACACTGAACATTTGTTGTAAAATATTTCACTGAAAACCATTGTATTGTCAAGATTTGTAATAAATCTTTTAGAAAATGAAGTATTTAATGAGAGGGATTTCATTATGATTGAATGGCACCCTTGATAAAAATTTATTGGGGTTTTGTTTCGGTAACAAGAAGATATTGTGGACTCTTGAGATTAAAAACAGCCCTTTTGTCTTTACACTGGGTTTTTATTATTATAATTTTTTTACTGTTACTGTAAAAAATTGCTAGTGAATCACATGTCATGAGGTATGCCTGCAATCTCCTGATTTATAATTGGTAGCAAGAAAAAAACATTCTGGGTAGTTGAAAAATATTTTTAGAATAGGTTGATGAAGATAGACATTGCTTTTGTTTTCTACGGCTGCAACATTTAAGTTAAAGTTAAAGATTTAACACTAACGTCTGGAAAAACACAAAAACAGAATCACTTGTTTGGAAAAATGACTTATGGACTCATAGAAGCTAATCACCTTCTCAATGACAAAAAGCTTTGTACATCTAGACTTCACAATATTTGCACACTCTTCTTTGCAGAACTAACAAGTTAATTAAGTTAAATTAAATTTGTTCGTGTCCTTTTGTGGAGTGAAGTCTTCAAGTCATTCCACAGATATTCATTGAAGTTTAAGACTGGACTCTGACGAGGCCATGCAAGGACTTTATTTTTTCCTTCAACCAATTTTGATCAGCTTTGCTGTGTGCTTTGAGTCATTATCATGTTGAAAGGTAAAACTTCTTCACTCTGCCAACTTTCTATTAGAGGGCAACAGATTGCTTTCAAGAATTTGATTGTATTTTGCTCCATCTATTTTGCTTCTATCCTGATGAGTGATTCAGTCCCTGTTGCAGAGAAACACCTCCATAATAATGGCCTTTTTTTAAAAAACCCTCCCATATAAGTCAAGGTTGTGGTGAATTTGTGACATTGTTACATGCACACAATAGCGACTCTTTGTCATAAATCCCTGCAATTGCTTCAGAGTTGCTGTAGGTCTCTTGGTTGTCTCTCTGACCAGTTTTCTCTGGCTCTTTCGTTCAGTTTGTAGCAATGTCCTGATCCATGGAGGGTCTGTGTCATACCAAATACCTTCCACTTTTTATTAATAGACTTCACTGTGCTCCTAGGCAGTGCTCTGGTTTCTTTAATTTCACTTTGTGAAAGGCCTCAAAGAAACGTTATGGGTGTTTCTGTCCAGTCTTCCATATAGTACTCTGACCCCGCTTCATAGGTCAACAGGGATATGGATGTCTGTAGTTCATGTCAATTCTGAGCTGCCACTGATCCGGACTCTCTCTGCCCTCTGGACCTGTCCGACTCATCCTGGTGCCCCGCTTCTGGTTCGAGATCTCATCACATGGATGCCCTGTGTGTCTCTTTGGGATGTGTCCGGGATCTGGGGACAGTTTTACTCTACTATGAACACGATTCTGTCCTCAACTGATGTTGACAGCTGTTTCTCGAGGACTTGGCTGCAGTCGCTCGATAGTTCAGGACTGGAATTTCCTACAAGTCTACCTGAGCCTCCAATAACTACCTGGACTCCATATTAACATCAATTAACATCTGTTAACAACTATTATACTGAACTCCTGCCACCCAAAACACAGTATGAATGCAGATCAATTCCTGATTTCTGTTTCACCCAAATGAGAATGTGTTCCCTGTTGAGTCCGGTTCCTCTCAAGGTTTCTTCCTATTGCCATCTCAGGGAGTTTTTCCTTGCCACTGTTGCCCTCGGCTTGCTCATCAGGGACAATCTGACCATTTTGATTCATACACATTCACATTACATACAAACTTACATAACATTTTTAATTGTGTAAAGATGCTTTGCGACAATGACATTTGTTCAAATGCTATACAAATAAAATTGAATTGAATTGATAGTTACTTTTGTAAGTTTTTTCGGAGTTGTATCAAGTTGGAAACACTTGATTTTGGGAACTTTCTTACCCTTAGGGGTTGTTTACCTGAGCGCCTTGCCTTGCACATTTTGGTGCATTCTCTGATGTACCACACCTACTTCTCAGTTCCCCAGGTACTCAAAAAAGGCCATTAAGAAGTTGATTACTAAAATCAGATGTTCTGGAAATAGAGAAAACGCTAACTGTGCAGGACAGGGTTGTGAACCACGGCTTTAGGGCATCCATCTATCCATCGGTCTATCCATTTCCTCTTCCCAGGAAGGCATCCAGGATTTATTTATCTGAATGTCAGTGCTTCTCATGCTGTCTTTGAACTGATCCCTCTGGTCATTACCCAGAACTTGTGACTATACGTCAGGATTGGGAGGCAGACTGACAAGTTAATCAATAGCTTCAACTTTCAGCTCAGCTCTTTTTTCATCACAACTGACCAGTACAATGTCCGTATAACTGCTGATGCTGAACAATCTGTCAGTTGCTTCCTCAATCCACTCTGCTCCCACTCGTGAGCAAGATCATCAAAGACTTAAACTCCTCTGCTTGATGCAATATCTTAATCCCCACTTGAATGGGACAACAAACTCTTTGTCCCTTACCCAGTGAAGCCATCAGGACCATATCATCTGCAAATAACATTGGCTTCCACTGACGTCCTTAGGTCATCAAATTGGACACTTTCCACCCCTTTGTTGCACCTAGAAATTTTTGTCAGTGAAAATTGTGAAGAAAATCAGTGACAAAGGTCAGCCCTGGCAGAGTACAATGACTATCAGTCTGGTTATACAGAGACCTACAGTAATGTTTGGCTGGCAAATATTAGGGACACTTCTCCATCTTCAATTCTTCCAAACAGTCCTCAGCAGAATGCTTTGCTCTGTGGCATTGTGATTTCCTCCGACAAGTAATTTCGATAAATAATCAGAAGTTATCAGAGAATACTTGTGAAACTGTATAATGTTTAATCAGAATAGTAGTTTGGTTTGTGGTAACTTAGCTTGTTCATCTCTACCATTATTACATAATGTGATGCAAGAGATGTGGTTGATTTGAGTGTGAGTGTGGTCTGTATTTGTGAGAGTGAGAGCAAGAGAGTGACAAACTAAACTAAACTAAGACTGAATGGACTGTCGGAATGCTGCCAGTTTCCTTTTGTTTTTGTTTCTTTGGTTTGCCTCCCCCATGCAGAAAAGAGACAAAAAAAGTTCCCAGTCATCTCACCCTGAGCACACTATGTTCTAGGGCTGCATACTGCCACAGAGGCCAACCGAGTCATTCCTGCTTCAAAACTGGCTGAATACAGGAAGACCGCTGAAAAACACAGAACTCACTGTCATGTTCATGAGCCCAGTTTGTGACGTCATGCATTATGCTGCTGAAAGAGGCCATTGGCTGAGTGGAACCCAATCTGCCCTTCTGCTTATGTAGCCCTTTTATCTCATGGTTAGATGGGGTCTGTATTCTTAGATACTTTTCTTCATGCCACATTTGTACACAGTGGTTATCTGAGTTACTATACTTGTTTGTCTGAAATCCCCCCCCCCCATTCTTAATAACTCTAGAGACTGTTAGGCGTGAAAATTCCAGGAGATCGGCAGTTACACAAATACTCCATCAAAATGCTGATGGTTGTTGTAAATATAGGTGCTGGCCGGTCTATCCATGATCTTATGCATTGCACTGCTGCTACATAATTGGCTGATTAGCTAATTGTAATACTATACACAATACAGAAACATGAATAGCCTACCTGCTGGGTATAACACTAACAGCAAGGAATAAATGAATGAACAGATAATCTAATTTGGTTAATAGGTTGTCCAGCTCACTATTAAAAGACCCAGTGGAATGAAATCCATGCAATCTTTTTATTGTGTGTGACTGAACAAGAGAAATGCAACACAATTATCTGTAAAATCATATACAACGAAAGGTACATTCATACATAAGGTATAATGGTGTCATGCAGTGATGATCCCATAACACCTTCATAAAAAGGCGTGGAAAAATCGTATGAACCCTGCTTTGCCCACCCTCGTAGAATTTTCATGTTTAGTAGGATGCATATTTGTATACACTTTAACCTTGTACAGTTTTGGAGAAAATGTAATGTTGATTTAATAGTCCATGTTTTGAAATAAACAATGTATGTGGTCAATTTCAGGTCTTAGTCAAATTGTCTAAAATTCTGTATCAGCAAGTCAGACTTTTGAAAAACTGAAATTGGCATTTGCCAAGAAAAATGCAATCAGCATCATAGCTTTCAATTTACATTCACTGATTGTTAGAATACTGTAATGTAATGAATACTGTAATGTAATGCCTCTTGGCTGTTTAATGGTCACATACTCAGGGAAGTTTTGAAATGCTAATGATCCTTATTTGCATGTCTATGGACCGTGAGAGGAAACCAAAATACCCAGAGAAAACCCACCATGCAAACAACACAAACCCAAAAATGGGATTCAAACCCTTGATTCTGGAGGAGTAAGGCTATTGCTAACCATTACACCCCCATGGCACCCAAAACCAAAACTGTGTTTACTTATTCAGGCTATTAGAGATTATTTCCCTATTAAACCAATTAATCAGTAAACATGTCTCACAGAAATATCTGGATATAATGGCTGAATACTGTATTGCTAGATTTGTGAATATAATGATAGTTTATAGAAAAAATATAGTTTTGTTGTTTTATTGTGCCATGCTTTTTAGAGCACCCTGAGTGTGACCATCAGGGTGTCATTTGATTGCCAGATTGCATCTGTGGAAGACAGCTGTGTAGGCAGCTCAGTTCCCAGGTCATCTTATGACCAATGAAAAAAAAATATATATGTTTACCAAATCCCTGTAAAACCAGACTTAGGAGGAAACCCATCCTCATTTGGATGATACCAGATGACTTGACCATAAATTAATCCATTCTGTAACTACGTGATACATAGTAAAATGTGTAAATGTTTAACAAGAAATACTTTTCAAGTAACAAAGTCCATATTTTTGTGGAGCTGTCAACTGAGCCTTGGATACAAAACTGTTTATGCCAAATGCAGTCCAAAATCACCTCACATCTCACAAATCAAATTCACATCTAAACAATTTTATTTCTGTAACATTGTAACAGTAAAACATTATATTCATGTTTAATTAAATGAGCAGTGAGATGTTACTCAACGTCTTGTAGAATTTACAACTGGTCAGCATGTTTTGTATACTTGCCCAAACAGGCAAATGTTTATTCCATGAAAAAAACTTGATATGGCAATTAAAATATTTTACTAAATTTCCAAAATCTACATATAATGTTACAACAGATTTACCAGATCTGTTATATCATATTTATATTCTAGTTTTAAATATACAGTATATATTTTATATAATGTTTTTATTATTGACTTTTAAAATGATCACATTAATAGCTGTGTAAAGGTATAATAATATGTGAAATTATGGGGAATTTACATCTCAAAACTAAAGAGTTTTATAACGTTATCAACTAGTTTATTATTTAGTTTACTAGTTATTATTTACCCTCTAGATGGTAGTCAAAGTCCACAGATCAATCTGTCTAACTCGAACCTCCTTTACAGTACATTTACACCTTTGCTGGGCAAAACAAATCAACCCACACACCCATCTATTACAAAACGAATTAATATTAAAATTGTTTTTTAAATATCAGATGTGTTTGCATTAGTATTTATTCATTAAAACCATTTTTAAAAAAGGTGTAACCATACTAAGCACACATTTATTTACTTATGTAAGAAAATGGTATTATCAGGCATTAAATTCCTTTTAAATATGAATTCTGTAATTTTGGCACTTTGATCAGCATCCAACTGGAAAAGAAATCATGGAGAAGGAAAATGATGAGTTTAGATTTTTTTTTATTAGGTTATGAAATTGGCATGGGTAATTATGGGGTCGACCTTAAGAGGGTTGTGCATAAACAAATGTGCAAAAGTCTCAATGAAATAAATGCTTTCGTGATCTCTTTTCAGTTTATCATAGGTATGTTGGTCCTCTAGAAGTTTTTTGCTGTGGTAATCTGCAGTATTGAAGATGACAGCGCATCTTCCTTTATCTGCAGGCAGGATGGAGATTATTTTGTTTCTGTCATGAGCTTTCATGGCCATTGGTTGACTGAAAGTCTCTGCAGTATTAGTCAATGGTCAAAGTTGTTCGGCTTCTGCCACTGGTAGATTGTTGTTCCGTATAGTGTATTCTATTGCTTTAATGAAATCCATTCATTTGTGAAATCCGTTTGGGTGTGATGGCAAAGTTTAGGCCTTTGGCTAAGATCTCTCTGGCTAGGTGAGTTCCCTGTCTGAAAGGACTTGTCTTATTCTTTCCCTTAGCGAGTTCTTGAGTTCTTTGAAGGATCACGTTGACTCTGTGACCCCTGATGGTGGATTGTAAATTTTTTTTAAAAAAAGAATCCTGATTGAAAACCTTCTCCAGAGTGCTCAGGATCTCAGGCAGGGGCAAAGGTTTAGATTTCAACAAGACAATGACTTGAAGTACACCTTCAAGAAAACACTGGAGTGACTGTCTTTCGTCTGCGAACAACTCTGTGAACAACCAGAATCCGGACCTGATCCCAATAGAGCATCTCTGGAGAGACCTGAAAATGTTTGTCTGTCCAACCTGGCTGGGTTTGAATGATTAAGGGGTGCCATGCTTATAGTATCATTCACAGGCAGTCCTGAGGCTGTCGTTGTGAATGGGTCTGTGTGATGGTTCTGATTACTTATGTAAATGGCATATTTCAGTATATTTTTTTTCATAAAGTAAGAAAAAACACCTAATACAGGACCTGTTTTTACTTTGTGTGTAGAATGATGAGATAAAAAAAAAAAGGAATTGAACCCAGGGAAACATACAATGTGGAAAACTTGATAGGGTCTAAAACCTTTATGTCCTACATTACAAGTCCACTGTACCAGCCTCTGGAGGCAGGGTTATGATCTGCGATTTCTTCAGTTAGCTCTAGACTCAGCAGTGGTATCTGTCAATAACATGAATTTGCAATGCTACAAACCTTATTTGACTGAAACCCTGAGAAATCTTGTCGTCATCAGTTTGGGTCACACAACCAACACCAAGACTAAATAGTTAAATTTGCCATGATACATGCCTGATCATTGTCAAACAAGTCCCTCTTTTTAAATGACATTATAAAATCTTGTCAGTGAGCCTTTCTGTTTGTAACGGAGAACTGGTAGAACATTGGTGAACTCTGTTCAGGAGATGATCTGTGTCCTTCTCACTACAGCTTCTTAAATGACTACTGATCATCCTGAATCTAATGGTAACGGCATTCAAGCTTTTTCTTATATCATTTCATTCATGGCCTTCTAATCTGATAAACTGATGATTTTAGATGATTTTATGAATATTCATATATGCTGTCCCAAGTAAGTTACTATTACTTGTTTACTCTTTTAAGCTCATCCAGTCAGTATCAGCTCCAACATTACAGAAGGGACATACATTATATCATTTGGTCTCTCTGTTTCAAACCTATAAGTTGTTTATATAAATGCTTCTGATCATTTTCTGTTTGTGTTCGACTCCATGCTGTCTCTTTCCCTCTCCATCTCTACCCAATTCCATACCCTTGTCCAATGCATAAATTCAGCCACAGCCAGTCACTTTTCTAAGAAAAATAAACATTCATGCACCTACTTTGTATTCTAGACGCTCCTCCATCCTGCTTTAACCCTGAAGAGCTTATTACACTCTTCAGCTTTTCTTGCATAGACTCACTGGACTATGTTTCCCTGTTAAGACTTATCAAATACAGTTAGCTCACCCTGCTGTATGATTCTACATATGCAGCTAGACGTGCTTATAGGATAGCAGAGAGTAAATGGAAAAAGACAATCCTCAAGTCTCATAAGAAGTCAAGCCTCTTAAGAAGTGTTTAAAACTATATCAAAGATCTGATAAGACAGCTAAGACAGCATAATATGCTGAATAATATGCTCTTACCGTTGAAACTTGACAAGATAAGATCACACATTCTTGATCCAGATACAAACCCCTCTGAGACACATCATCATATTAGTGGCATTCAGCAATTCCAACCGGTCCTCCCAGTTACCCAAGGTGGTTGTCTGCTTGGTGCTTAGCCCCCAACACCATCAGCAATTACAGGCCCATTACTAAACTCCAGTTTATTGCAAAGGTTTTGGAAAAAGTTGCCTTTACATAGGTCCTGAAGAAGTTTACACTTTTATAAGTTTCCATCTTGTTTTAAAGCATTTCACAGCACAGAATCCACCTTAGTAAAGGTTTATAGTCACTGTTGACTCTGGCTCCTGCTCTATCTTAGTTCTGTTGGATCTTACTGTTGACCATGACATTCTTTTACGGTGCTTATAGAGGAAAATGTTTATCGAAATCACAGCACTGTACATGTTGATTCTGTTGAAAAGCACTTTGGGTCAATTGCTGTTATTTTAAATTAGCTAGATACATAAAATTACAAAAATAAACAAAATGAACAACAACAAAAAAAAAGGTTCTGATGTTGCATAAGGTTGTCGAATCTATACTACAACAAAAAGGGACCACATTCAAACTAAAGATGGTCTAACGGAATATTATTGTGTGATTATTTATTTGTCAGGTGTTGAGACAGTGGCATAGTTTTTAGCACTGTGGCCTCACACATCCAGGGTTGAGGATTCGATTCTGCATGCATGGAGTGTTCACGTTAGCCCCGTGCTTGATGGGTTTTCCGGTTTCACCGTCCAAAGGCATGCAGAATAGGCTAATTGGTATTTCCAAACTCCCCATAGTGTGAGTGTGTGTGACCCCTGGCACCATGTCCAGGGTGTACCCTGCCTTGTGCTCTGAGACTCCTAGGATAGGCTCTAGGCTCTAGACATACACACACTCGCACACTATGGGCAATTTGGGAATGCCAATTAGATTAACCTACATGTCTTTGGAATGTGGGACGAATCCGGAGTACCCGGAGGAAACCCACCAAGCACGGGGAGAACATGCAAACTCCATGCACACAGAAACGGGAATTGAGCTTGGCCGGGGATCGAACCCGGACCCTGGAGGTGCAAGGAGACAGTGCTAACCACTACACCACCGTGCCGCCGACCTGCAAAACATTTATTACTAATTACAGATTATTTCCATTCAACTATAAAATATTTTTTAGATTTATAATTTAGTTTGTCTACTATTACTATTGAGCCTGACTTAAATATGTACATTATGATCTTCCCATATCCATGTGAAGCAATTATTCCTCACTGCATTTCAACCTTGAAAAAAAAAACTCTATAAAAAGATCTTTAGAAATAACAGAGGAGTCTGATTTACAGCCCGATTTTATTCAGCATGTAATGACCAAGATAAATAATCTGTATTTTTACACTTTGGTTGATAGACTTTGAACCTGTAATTTACAGGTGAACGACTGTCTGATCTCTATAGTGCTCTTATGGCTGAATGGACCAATCCCCACAAAATGCTCCAAAATCTAAAAGCGGAAATCCTTTCCATAACAGCAGAGGTTATTATAACAGCAATGTGGGGATTAAATGTGGAATAGGATTAAGAGGACATGAGTGTAATTGGTCAGGTGTCCACATTTTTTTTCAGATGCTCTTGTCAAGGGGTCACATTGATACAGATTTTTTTTTTTTGCCAGATGCAACCCTCCCATTCAATCCAGGCTTGAGACCGGAACAAAGAAATTCCTGTAGTCAGTGGCTGGGTTTTGGGCATTAGTTGGAAATAGTACCAGGCATTTTTGGCAGTATAGCATACAGTATTAAAAAAAAAAAAAAAAAAAAATGCCATTAAATAAAAACAATTATATTTTACATGTGATTTTTAATAAAAAATAAACATTTGTAAAAGTTACATTGTACCTAAAATATATATAAGAATGTAATTCAGTCCTGTCTGTTTTTAGTAAACACATAGCCACTAATTTGTGAAAAGGTTATTTGCATTTACAATTAAATGGCTCGATTATTTAACATCCTTAAGACTCTTTGTCGGTGAGCACTGGCCAGTAGCATTTGTTCTCTTCATACCATTTAACTGAAAGGAAAGAAGACATTAACATAAGACACAAAAGTTGCAATAACATTGTGTATTTAATACTTATGCCTATTATATACTAATGCTGAATATTAAGCAATCAAACAAGGAAAGGAAAAACATTAATTATTTATTTATTTTGTAGACAATTGTACAGCCATTTAGTGACGTAAAAAGCCAATATCAAATGTTACTAGCATTAGTAACTACAATGAGTGAAATTATTGCCATGTCTATAAAGTGAAGCAAAAGTACCATCATTTATACTGATAAATGTGAAGCCTTGTGTGTGCAAATAAATATAAATGTGAGCAAAATCTATTGTTGCACAGGTTGTGGTTGAAATCTCAATGTTATGAAACACATTTCGTACTATTGTTTGAGCGACAAACACTAATGTCCTTACTTGTCCTTCTGATGCCTTCTTCCCATGGGACTTTTGGCTTCCATCCAAGTTTGTGCATCTTTTCTGAGACCATGGGGTACCTCAGGTCACAAACAGGTCTAATGCAAAAATAAAACGTCAATTAACATTTTATCCAAAACAATATGGATCAATTGGCCAAAACATATCCATGTTTGATGGTTCAATTTAAATTCCATTTATATTTGTATACAGCTTTCATTATCCCTAATGAAGATTTATGACAATAGATTTATGACAAAGAAATAACCTCCTTTCAAACAATATGGGGAATTCCCGAAAGAAACCGGATTCCCCATTTGGGTGACACTTCATACTGGGAATCTAAATCGATCTTCCACAGTTATATGCTAACTAATGGTGTTGAATCCATCTTTTTGATTATATCAGCATTTATTAAGGACAGGTCTACAGTATCCATGTGATGGTATCCCCTGAAAACAGACAAACTGTTTTTGGGAAGTTCAAACTTAAGTGTAGCCATAGGA
The DNA here is from genome assembly GCA_013621035.1 of Clarias magur. Classification (NCBI taxonomy): domain Eukaryota; kingdom Metazoa; phylum Chordata; class Actinopteri; order Siluriformes; family Clariidae; genus Clarias; species Clarias magur. Next base: position 742,821 of record QNUK01000082.1, on the reverse strand, counting down.
CTAAGGACAAAAGCTGAAAGATATACTGTACACTATATGGCCATAAATTCCTGGTCACCTGATCATCACATCACACACTAGATTCTGAAGTATGGTTTTAGGGGGTTGCCCATTCATTACACTAGAGCATTAGTGAGGTCATTGACAATGGCTGAGGAGGCCTGGGGCAGGACTAGTGTTTCAGTTCATTCAGTTCAAGTGTTCAGAACGCTTTTTGCTTTGAGAGGTGTCACCGTAATAGATAATGTTCTTTGCTGTACCCGTCAGATGTTATAATGCTGTGGCTGATTAATGCACAATTACGCGCTTTTAGTTTTGTTGTAGTTTAGAGAAAGTGCATGCACAAGTGTGATGGTCAGGTGTCCACAAACCTTTGGCCATATAGTGTACAATTACTCATGAACCCATCTACTCTGCAAAAACTGTCCACTTAGACTTTAAAAAGGCGTAACAGTGTATGATAAATTACTTGTGTAAGTTACTGTGTGTCAACAGCAAGTTATTTTTGTAGTTTGCATAGAGTTAGAGGATATAGCATTTTTGCTTGCATACATGGAGCAACAGAAATATTCTCTCATCGTTAATGCTGAGTGTTAAACAAAGTACATTGTTTATATTAATATGTTTTGTTGAAAAATATTACTTAGCAAACATTTTATTTATATATATTCTTTTTATTTTATTTTTTTCCTGGTCCAAGATGGATTCAAAACTTATAATAGATGATCATACAGCATTAGCTTTTTTTGCATACAGATCCAAAAAAAATAGGCCACTGTCTTTTAATTCTAATTAATATTCTATATACAGTAAAATGCTGCAGTAATCCATGCAAATTATATTATCTTATATCAAGCATGTCAAGGTTTAACCTTGAGTTTAACTTAATGCATATACTTTTGAATGTAAATGCTTTTATTAATTTACAGGATTTTCACGAATACCTAATTTCCTGTGAAAGCAGTCCAAACCCAGCTTGAGAAATGAGGTCAATCATGGCTTTTTAAAAAGTTTCTAGCTATATAGTACCAATTTCACTGATTACAATAAATTGGCTTAATTCAACCTAGCGGCAAGCTTAATGAAAATATGTTGGGCATGTGACTGAGGAATAATACACTTATTTTGAAGCCAATCATTTGGTGAAATATTTTACATATTTAAATATCTTTTTAAATTAAAAAGATAAATCTTATTAAATAAAATATGTTGATATGAAATCTATGCTGCAAAGGATAGTGGATTTCTAGATTTCTAGCAAAAAGGTTTCAAAATTCCCAGTGTGTACTAAGAAACAATTCACTTTAGGTAACTGTATACCTATTAAAAAAAAAAAAGAAAAAAAAAAAAAAGAAAGAAAAAATAAGTGTATGTCTATACAAGTAGAGCCAACAAAAACGGCCACTTACAGTACTGCATTAATAGCTTCGCACATACCATAGTCCTTACAAATACTTGTTTTATACACACACCTGTCATCAACAAATGCGAGCCAATCATCCAACTCTTCATTAGAAGCATTTTTCACCTAGGAAATAATCATAATTATTATTATAATGATATAATAATTATCAGTGTATATGTTCATGTATACAAACATTTAAAAATCTAAAACATTAATAATAATGGTACAAAAAAAAAAAAAAAAAAAAAAAACACTACCAAATGTCCAAATATATCATTTGAATATAATATCAGTATATTCATACTGATTATCCTTACAGATCACAGAATGGGTTTAAAAATAAATAAATAGATAAAAACACACCACATGATGAAGAAAACCCCACAACGGCCTGCACGATAAAGGCAAAAATGCTATAAAAACCTCTCATCATCACCAGGTGACGAATGAACCTTCACCACCAACTGTTTATTCCACTAGCTTCTGGTCAGAGGTAGCAGACTATTTTGTCATACCCACTCTGAGGAACAACATCTATCTATATTTTACAGAAATGTTATAATTTTTTTTCAATGTATACTTAATGCAGGTGCTGTTTATAAAGAAGAGGGGGGGGGGGGAAGCTGAGGAGAATGCAAATATGTAAAATCTGACAAAGTAACTTACCATCTTCACCAGTTCTCTAGCCAGCTGTAGGATTGCAATTTCAAAGTTGGCTGCAATGTTGTAAATCTCTCCCATGATTCCCCTCTTCATGAGTATCAAGAGTGCCTCAGTCACATCATCTACATAGAGAAAGTGACGGGACTGGAGGCCTGTCCCCTGAATAGTGCTATGTGAAAGAAAACAGAACTCTAATTGCTTAGTTAATGGTAATTTTAATTCTAATGTAAGGAATACAGACTCACCATTTTTGGTCCTCTTGTAAAAGAAGTAAAAATCTTGGAATAACCTAGGAAAAAAAATATTGAAACAAAATTGTTCACATTTGATGATAACTCATAATGAAAACACTTAATAAACCGCAACATTTTGCATACCTTCTCATGATATTGCCGTGGTCCATATACGTTACTGCTCCGTGCAATAATTACAGGGAACTAAAATATGCACAAAATAACAAAACACTGAAGCCTCAGTAAAATATGAGCATTATAATTAATAAACAGTGAGGACAATGTTCACCAATGGTATTATGGTATCATGATACCTTGTGATTTTTCCAGTACGACATCACAATATTTTCAGCAGCAGCTTTTGATGTTGAATATGGATTGGTTGGCTGTTTTGGGCTTGACTCATCAAAGTACTGCCAAAAAAAAAAAGAAAGAAAAGAAATTATATAACAGAATGAAACAGGTTATATTTCAACTAGGAATACACCACTCATCTGGCCAGTAACTTTGTTTTTAGTTAGAGAATGTAGCGCCAGTTAAATTAAATGCACGGGCTGCTGATGGTGCAACAGTGTCCATGGAACGTGATTTGGAGATCGCAAGTTCAAATTTCTAGCCACCAGATTGGCCGTGTGGGTGGGATGGCATACTTGCATTTTCACATAAATTTTAGCTCTTGTACAGCCTTCACTTAAACATTAGCAAGACTGAGTTACTGATCTCTGACTCACAGACCTGAGTAATCAGATGGTTGACAGCTTAACGTTTCCTGTTCTCTCATAGTCCCCCTCCACAGAGCCCCTTGTAATTCTGTAATTTACAATCCTGATGCTTAATGAAAAAAACAAGTTCCACTACTGAATGGCTTTGAATATGTATCCACAAGCATTTAATGGCACCATTAATTATGCACGTTTAGATTATTTTTGGACATTTACCTGGGTCTCCAGTGAGTGTCTAATCCTGTACACACTGATACCAGGTGGGACATTTGAAAGAGATGTGTATGACTCCAGGCAAGAAAAAAAGAGAAATAAATAAAAAAATGCAGTACAGCTACTCCTCTGCCTCAATTCCTTTGCATCATTTTCAAGAAATTCTTGTTTCCTGCATTCATGTTGGCTTAAAATAATCCACAAAAGGATTATGTGGAGACGGAGCTGGTTTTCATTTAAAGCTACAGATTTTGGAGCCCTTAAAGACAGACTTATGCTGACTTGTAAAATATGGCAACTTCAAGGAGTTGCTAACAAAATACAATTTGAATCAAGATGTACACTGACGTGTGACTGACCTTGTCCAAACTGTCTCCATAGACCTCATCGGTGCTCATATAGATGAACTTTTCAACTCCAGATTCAAATGCTGCTTGGAGTAGTACATTTGTGCCAACTGCATTTACGTGCATGAACTGCGATGGATACAGGAAGGAATTCTCTAATTGTTAAAACACACAAAAGAAAATGTGCATTAGAGCTCTTCAATTAAATTTATTATACAGGTTTTTTTTTGTCAATTCCCTTAATTGAATCAAGTGGTAAAAATTTTTTTAAACTTTAAAATGGTCCAACATTGCTGAATTCCTTGTACACAGACCGGAAACGGGAATCAAACCAGCACTCTAAGGATGCAAGGTGGCAGTGCTAACCACTAAGATACTGTACTCCCCAATACGTTTTAGTGTAATAAAATTTTATTACATTTGGAAAAAATCACAATGCGCAAAAGACAAATCAGTATACGTATAATTCACAGCTCATAGATATGTATACATGTATACATTTCAGGGGTTGCAAAGGTAACAGAAATGGCTACTGCCTATATCCAGAACATTACTTACCAACGTGTGAATGAGCAGCACAATGGAAAACAATGTCTATATTTTCAGTAGAAAAGAGATGATTAATGAAGTATTGGTCACATACATCCCCCTGTTGAGAATGAATATAATTAGAAGCTGTAGAACACGAGATTTCTACATCAATCACCATTTCTAAATGTTAGATTACTTGTTTTTATGATTATACAGAATATTTAGCAGCAAAAGCAGTTGCAAATGGGTTTAAACACGAGGCAAAATGGATCATGAAACTGAAGAGCAAAATAGAGATTACTACACTACTAAACAGTGCTCTATATCCATCTATCTATCTATCTATCCACATAGTATATAGTGACCATGCAATGAAAGTTAAGATTCTTCCATGAAGTTAAAGAAAAGCTTGGTAAAAATGCATGATAAGGTGGATGATGAAGACTCAGTGGACCTCTAAACATGGGTCTCTTAGCTCTCTACTCAATCATTTCTGACACCACTGAGAAGACTGGTGCACACAGTAAATACACTACACTAGCATCTTTACTTCAACAGTTAAATGAAGAAACGTAGGTCACAATAGCTCTTCCAAGTGCAAGACTTACCTGAATGAATTTGTAAGTACTTGTATTCTCCAGAAAAATTAGATTCTTCAAACTTGAGCAATAGTTCAACTAAAAAAAAAAAAAAGAATGAAAGAATATAGTTAAAAGCAACGATAAGTGGGCCCAAGCAACTACACCATCGCCACCTGGACGCACCACACAACCTGTGTGCTTTTTGAGTATGTTAAGAACTCCAGGTCAATGTGCTGATTTCACAGTGCTTGGGCAATAAATTATCTATAAAAATCAAGAATATGAACATGTACATGGTTCTAAATAAACTGAATAATAAAACTTACCGAATCAATGTTAATGATTCGCCACAGAGGATATCGTGCAGCCAAAAGTTTGATCAGATGGGACCCACTAAACAGGGGAAATAAAATTATTAGTATGAACCAATGACTAAGCAAAAAACAATGTTAATAACAAACCAATAAACAGCACTTACATGAACCCAGCTCCCCCAGTAACAAGAACAGTCTTACAGTCCAGCTGTGCTTTCTTACTGAAAGTTTCACTCTGACTTTTGCCTGCCATTTCTCTACAAATGGTTTAATAATTCTTTCAGTAACTACTTTGGTGGGTTTCCAGCGAATGATCTCTTCTTCACTGAAGTTTTACCTCGTGACAGTCTCTTCAAGAAGCTGCGGTCCAACATCTCAGCCGATTTCGGTGTATCAAGCCTACGTCTAATGCACAGTAGTGATGCACAAAACAAATAAAACAACTCAAGTGACAGATCACTGTTTGCTGCAACCAAATACTGAGAGACTGAATACAGATAGCTACACAGCTAACACTCAAAAAATAACCACACGAACGTAATCACCGTTACTCTGTTCACTCTGTGACGACTATACAAATATTTTCTTGAAATATTTAAACCGCGGAGTCAACTAATACATTTACCAAATCAAGCAACGATATAACTTCCTAGTTAGCGCTTGGTAACCAAGATCACAAGCCATCTTTCCGACGCATTTAAACGCTTTCCGGCAGTGCTGACACGTATCATATTTGTTGCCAGCGTTGCCCATAAAGGCCCACCCTCCGTCACTGGATTTTCATTGGCTCTTCTAATGCACGTGCTCGAAATTCTGCTCATATGATTGGTCTGCAGGCCTGTTAATCACCGAAGCAGGCGAAAAGAAGCGCAATCTCCATTCATTGCGGAAAATAGATAATTGTATGGGAGAGTGATGACACGATGTATAGGTTTACAGTTATTCTGATCGCTTTTGTGCACACTTACTATCCTGCTGATGGGAAAACTGTATCGGGAGTGTTTCAAAGCCGTACAGCGAGGGAAAACAATGGGCAATACATTGCAAAATTTCTCTACCACGGTGGGTGGTTGGATTCAGATTCACTGTCTTTTTAAAATCACAATAATGTGTTGAAATCTTCGGTTTGTTTAAATGTATACCATGTTTCAGACACTTTATAAACTGAAAAAGGTGAAACACGTGTACAGGCTGCTGTGATGTGATTTGAATGTGTGTTGCTGTGAGACTGGTCGACTGAGTTATTAAAAGCTAATAAATTAACTAATATGACTAATATTTAGTTCCCCCTGTGTCCCTGTGGCGTGTCTAGGGGAGAATGGGCTGATTTCTTACCGTTTGGAGAACGTGCCCTTGCTGGTGCATAAAGAGGCCAGACTTCTGCTGTTTCAGGGCATCGAGAGCTTTGAAAACCTGAGCTGTCTTGACAGAGTGTCAGGGGCCCAGCTTAAAAGTAAGTCTTTCTATTATGTGGTACTACAAAAATATTTCCACCTGACATGGGCAAGGAGTAATATTTGGCTAAACACATTCAAATGTACCACTAGAAGATCTTTTCAGTTTGTCATCCTGTGATGAAGGGAAGGATCCTAAGCAGTGGCCTCGCCTGCAATCACCAGCTTTATATACAGTATTGTGTAAAGGTCATGAGCCACCAATCATTTCTTCTTGTTAAATTTTTATTAAATTAGAGGAATTGGAACAAATGTTTGACCGTGACAGGATGCAAAGTGTCTTAAAATACAGTATAAAAATTGGTTATTTACTGTATGTAACAACCTCAGCAGCCACGTCACTTCCCCACTCGTCTGTTCCAACCACTCAGCATTTAGCATATCAGCTGTATTTTACTCACCGGCCTGGTCATCTGTCATCACCAGCACCTGTTTCTCACTGGTTCACGGCTTAAGTTAGATGTTTTTATGCTAGATTTATTTATAGTTGGTGTTTGTGACCTATGTTAAGTTAAGCTCAAACAAGAAAAATTATGAAAACCTCTGAAACTGGTCAGCTCTAGGAACTGGACTGAAAATGACATTGCCAAAAAACTTTCAAGAGCCAAAAAGTCCTTCAAGAAGCCAGGAGAAATATTCATTAAAACAATATAAAAAAAAATACAAGAAAGTCTGACTCTTTGGATGCAAAATATGAAGAAATAAAGGGTCTCAAGACTTTTGCACAGTATTATACATATTTCTTCAAAAATTAATGTAGAATGTGGCATTATAAATAAAACCTTCTAAATTTTACTACATTTAAGACGTACAGTACAAATCTCTTTACACCTTTCTCTATTGTGGGAAAGTTTTAGATGTAATGTGTAACATTTCAACATCAAGGAAGCTGCTGCCCAACCATTTGGCATAAACTTTTTAAGGTGGAGTAAGTTTTAGCTAATGGAATGGGCCCATTATAGCTAACTCTTCAGTACAAACATCTCTCTGTATCTTTTAGCCCTAAACCTGGTTGCCTCTGGCAGGTAGTTAATATTAAACATTCATATTAAGTCTGCTATTTTACAGAAATATTGGAACTGTATCTGGAACAACATATTTTTTGCTCAAATTCTCTAACTCTGACCGCAGAATTCGATTAGTATCAGTCACCAACTAATAATTGGAGCCAGTACGTAGACACCAGTATTATGTCCTAACTTTAAAACTGCTGGTTCTGTGCATCCATATTAATATTGCCAAACATACAACAAGGTCAACACAGAATTGGTTGCAGAAACACAAATTCAATATTTTTTCAATAACCATATTGTCCTTCGAATGTTTAAAAGAATATAGCAGTTTACATAGTCAAGCATCTAAAAAAATTCTCATTTCTTTTAAGACAAAAAACCTGCTAAGAATCTTAGAAAATATTGTCAACATAAATTTTATATTTTTATTTCTCAGATCAGTGAGAATTCTTTAAAAGAAAATTATTTAAAAGATTGCATTGCTTCAGTGTCCAGAATCCTTTGTGTTCGATTAGGATTATGCATTCAAATTTTCTGTGAGTCTGTTTTTCACTGATCTAAAATATTTCTGTAAATATGTTTATATTCAATATTTCATCAGTTGTTAAGAATGAGCATTTACATTGATGCATTTATTCTGGGAGGGTAAGAAAATTAAAACATTTTGGTATGAAGTGCATGATCTGGTTGAGAAAATACTGGTTAGAAAATTCACTATGTCTCCAACTATATACCTGTTAAATTGTAAAATATCACTAGATCTTTCTTCTGTTTTAAATTGTTTACTAAATTTTATTACCTACCTGGCAAAGAAATGTATACTAATCTTATGGTCATCATGTCGTGTACCAACTTTAAAGATGTGTTTGGCACAAGTGGGTAATCTTCTTCCATTGGAAAAACTTACTTACGATTTACAGAACAAATCTGAACTATTCTGGCGGATATGGGCTCCTTTGTGGGATCTACTTGAACAACTATGACGTTTTTATGTTTTCTTTTACTGGACTGTTTTGCCCTTGTTTTCCATGTTCACTCTTATATTAACAGATTATTGTTTGTTTTTAAATGTTTGCTGTGGGTTTTGAATGTATATTGATCTGGCTCTGCTTTTTTGTTGTTGTTAATTGCCAATAAAAAATATATATATAAAAAAAAGAATGAGCATTTAATCAATCATGTATAAATTAATTTTGAATACTTGTTTAGTATCCCTGAGTGCGGAAGAACACAATCAGACCATACCCCGACAGACCAGACCCCAGGCCTGGCATGTGATGTATGCAGACCGTTACACCTGTCAGGAGGAGGAACTCGATGCTGTGCTGGAGGATGTGGGCTTCCAACTTATCATGCTCAACCCAGACTCTGCAGGAAACCCAACAGACCACTTCAGTGCTGAGGAGGCTGGTGAGGAAGCTGTATTCATATACAACCTACAAGTCTATATTTTTAATATGTAGGTTAATATTTTGTAATGTGCTATTTTCAGTGATTAGCTAATTCATTGAAATTAAATGACATCAATACCAACATGCATTTTCTTTTGGTGCACAGAATAAACTGTGCACCAAATTTATACATAAATAAATGGTTTTGGCTCTCACAGACAAATCTGGGTCTGACATAGAGAACCTGTCATGTCATTGTCTGTTATAGTTTAACAAAAGTTTCATTCGGATAACAGCATAGCAAGTAGAACTAGCACAATGACTAAAGTAACACAGTGTATAAAATAAAAGTCACAAACTTGTTAAGTCTCTGTTGCATCTATCTTTGTGGTATTATCTTGCAATTATGATTTATATTAGATTTCATTATGGATTGATCTTTTTGTTGTTCCTCATAATTTGTTTTACATGTGTAAGAATGTATGTTAAAATTAAGAGAAAAAACTAAATAAAGTCATTAGCAAATTCAATGTGTTGTATAAACACTGAAATAATTGGACACAGATAAGGCGGATCCTGTGTACACGCCCATCTTTTAAAACCATGAATTTTAATGAGTATAACATGAATGTAACCCTTATGTGTCAAAACAAACGAGATGTCCGAAACACAAACAAGTGAAGATTTTTCTTTATTTTTTTGCGTCTTTTTATACACGTTGGCTCTGTTTCCACAATGCTTGTTGTTTTGAAGAAAATTGTAATGCCATGTGATCTAAGCACCACTGAAGGGAGGTTGGGCCTAATTAGCATACAGGCTACACAAAACAATTATAAAAATAATATTCGTCTGGATTTTCTTCTTATTTATTGTCTACTTGTATAGATCTGAATCAATCTTTCAAATAATTGAGGTAAAACACACTGAATGTTGTCGGTCTGAACCAACACAAACCGTATAATAGGGTAAGAATAGTAAGGCTTTGTTCTGTTATCAATGTGATACTGTTTTTCTTGTTGTCCTCAGGTTTGCACAGCTTTTTCTTCTTGTTGATTTTGGCCTATTTTGTGGCCTCCTGTATCTACATGCAGCCCCTGTGGCAGGCTGTATATAAGGCAGGGCCCATGCACACAGTGCTGAAGGTGCTGTCCACGGCTCTGTTCCTGCAATGTTTATCAGTGCTCTTGAACTACATCCACATGGCCAAGTGAGACTGACTATAGAACATTTCCTATTATTTCTCATGCTGTTGGTGGACGCTATTATATTATGTTTATTCCGTAGGTATGCTAGAAATGGAGTGGGAGCACCTATAATGGGCAACCTAGCAGAGTGTAAGTCATTCTATTGTTTACACATCATCACCTGCTAACAATAACTAGATGCATTTTGTTTTAAATATCCCTTACTATTGGGCAAATTAATGTCCATTAATATTGAACAAATGGTTATGGAAATAAAATTGAGACGTCTCTGTTAATTCTGTTGCTCTGTTTGCATATGTTGGTGTGTAGTCTGTGACATGGTGGCTCAAATGCAGATGGTATACATGCTGCTGAGTCTGTGCATGGGCTGGACGCTGAGCCGAGGCAGGAAATCCCAGAGTAAACCACTGCAGTGGGACTCCTCTCCTGCATCCACCGCCCTAGCTCTTGGAGGAGTTGTTACACAGGTCAGACTATAACCAGTTGTTAACTTGTTACGTAATGTGTTACGTAAAATTGCGAAAGTTGTTAATAATAAATCAGATATCATGGCTGTTTAACCACTATTCAGAAAAGACTAATTCAAATGCTAATTAATAAACACTGTAGTGTGCTAATAGCTGTAAATGAAATTACTTTTCCTCAGTACACATTGAGTCCATCCACATGCTTAAACCTACAGTGGATTACGAACATAATATATTCCGGAAGCAGGGACATATTTCAAAACACTCATAAACCAAATCCCACATTCCCATAAGAAATAATGTAAACTCAAATTATTTGTTCCACAGCCCAAAAAATAAATACATAGAATAATTAATACAAAATATAAAGCAAACATAAAACAAATTAACCTGCACTTTACCTTTTAAAAAAAACTAAAATAAATCCCGACAGGTAAGTGTTTCTGATATTTATTTTTATATGAAGCTTTTTCTTTATTTGTAAACTTGTATTTTAATTGCTTTACTAAGTTTATTGTAGTTGCTTGTTTTTTTTTTATTATTTAGTGTCTATATCCAACCATATATTAGGTGTGCTGTGTGTGTTTTGCCTATGTATAGTTTTGTGTTCCTGAGTTTATTTCAGGAGTAGAAATTCTTGGCTTTCCTTAGACTTAACAGTTAATAAAAAGTCAGTTTCTGTATTTTGACTGCATTGTAGTAACTAATCTCAACTCAACTTTAGTTTCTTCACCTGTGACTTTATAGGGAGCACTGCTGATCTGGGAGCAGTTTGAGGACACCGACCACCACAGTTATCATGGTCAACAAAGTGTACCTGGGTTACTGCTGATGGTGCTGCGTGTTTCTCTCACGCTGATACTTGCATCACTACTGTACCAGATTATCTCTGCAGAGCGGAGCACAATAAAAAGGGACTTCTATCTCAGCTTTGCCAAGGTAAATAATCTAAAATCTATGAATTGAATTGGTCTCTGAATAAGAAGGAAAGTGCTCAAAATCTTTCGCACCGAACGTGTACCTTTTCCTTAAACGCTCTGTCTTGCACATACCCAACAATGTTGGGGGGGTAAATAATTACATTACAAAATTACTGTTATTAAAAAGTAATCAGTTGCATTACAACATTCCCTTCTGATAAAAGTAACTAGTTAGAGTACTTTTCCATTGCAGAAAATGAACATTTTTAAAAATATGACTAAATAACTGAGTACTTAAATGGCGGACCTAGCACGTTAGATTACTCGTTACATCGAAAAAAGTAATCCAAGTTACTTTGTAACATGTTACACTCAACGCTAAACCCGCTCAATTTATGGCATCATTGTAATTGTGCCACAGTTCCAGCCACTGGGGAGGGACAAACGTAGTCCGCTGAATGCAATAACAGGAGAACATTGCAATTTCTTATATTTCTCTAAAATTATTTAATTGCGGATAAAAAAGCTATCCGGTTGGTGAATAATCCTAATTTCAGAAAATCCTCAACAAAACATAGTCACAGATCAATAGAGTGGAAAACAGCACTGAGACAAAAAGATGAGGAAATATTTTTAAGCATCCTCCTAATGAGCTAATTTATCACATTATTAGCTGCTTGTTTGCTGTTGCTGTTTATCAAACTGAGCAGTCTCATTAGTTGTCTTCCCTCCAGTCTCTGATTGACAAGAATGTGAAACAAATATAAGGACAAATGATAAGCAATTACAGTAGGTGTACATTGTAGACACGCTGTCTGCAACTGGACTTTGCACTTAAATTATTGTTTGTGACAATGTATTATATTTAATTCCAATTGTTCATTGTAAAACAAGATCCTGGTGGCCGAAAATAATTTTTAAACTAGTCCTGTTGGCCACCCTGTAGTTATTATTATTATCATCATAAACACGGGTAACCTTATGGATTTGTGATACCTGATGATGGCACATTGTATACTTGGGATTATATGACATTGCAGATTAGGGCATAGTTTCGCAGCGTTTCTTGTGTTAATTAAATAACTGGTCTTATTTGTCTTATTTTATGTATTTGGGCTTGCTTTATAATTATTTCATATTTAATATTTATTGACTTAATAGTGTTAATATAATTAATTAATTGATGATAATTAATATAATTAATATAATTAATATTTTGATATAAAACTGTGTTCACAAATATTCCATTATACTCACTTACTCATCATCTATAGCACTTTATCCTGTATTCAGGGTCACAGGGGGCCTGGAGCTTATCCCAGGAGGCTTAGTGCATGAGGTGGGGTACATCCTGGACAGGCAATTTGCAAACGTCAATTAGTCTAACCTACATGTTTTTGGACTGTGGGAAGAAACCAGAGTACCTGGAGGAAACCCACCAAGCATGGGGAGAACATGCAAACTCCATACACACAGAGACGGGAATCGAACCTGGACCCTGGAGATGCAAGGCGACAGTGCTTACCACCATAACATGCCTTATTCCATTATATTTGAACATCAAAATATTTATATAAAAATATAAAAGTATTTGAACAAAAATCATAATACTTTTGCCATACAGATCAATTCGCCATGAAGCATCATGACGATATCGTATTGAGTGGTTCCATGGTGATTTCAATTACTAGTAACCAGTGTATAAATTTGCAATAATAATGAATTGCCAGTTATATTGGGGTGAATGTTATAAATCAAAGTTTACAGTTGTGAGTGTCCTTTTGTAAATTTACAAACATTTATCTTGTAGGATGCAGTATTTCCTAAACTGAGAGTATGTTTCATGAGTACAAAATTTACTTACATAGATAAAAAAAAAAAATGCCTTAAAACCCCTGAGCATTATGGATTTCCATGTATTCATTGTAAACTCTATTATGTTTAAGTAATGTAAAAATATGTTGTCCTAGGGCTGTTTCCTATGGTTTCTGTGTCACCCAGTCCTGGTTCTTCTATCCTTCCTATTCAGTGAGCATCAAAAGGAAAAGGTACGAGAGCTACTACTTGCACTATGGTTTACAAGAAAAAAAAAAGAAAGAAAAGAAAGTAGAACATAAAAATGAGCTCTTGTATATATTTTTGCTGCTTGTGTTTTAGGTCATAACGATTGGTGTGATTCTGTGCCAGTCCATCTCCGTGGTGATCTTGTATAAAGTATTCCTCTCTCGAAGTCTTTACTGGGAAGTGTCCTCGCTTTCCTCTGTGACACTTCCACTAACGATGTCCAGAAGTCCACGGGGACAATACTGAAGATCGATACTGATACTACACTGTTAACTCCTATTTATGAAGAGCACAGAAGAAGCAGTTTGTTGTCAAAAGACATAAATCGTTATTGTACACATTATCATTAATGTACACATTAATGTAAACATGTGCATTATATTATATGCAATGTTGTATGTAAAGCAGGAATTAGATGCAACTGCTGGGCCCTACGGACAAACCTGTACAATGTATTGAGCTAGACAAACAGGACTGAGTTTAAATTGTTTCAGCTATTTAAGCATCCACATATATTAAAAAAGGACATTGTAGATAAGCATGTAAATGATATCTGGAGAGGTCATATTTTTGGTACTTCCATACTGACGATCATAAAGTCTGTTTTTATCTGTGGGTTAAAGGTCTACCTGTTAAAAACAGCAAACTGATGAAGAATTAAACGAAATATTAGCACATCTATTATCTGAAAGATTTTTCTGGCATAGATATGTTCCAAATACCCAATAACAGGAAATAGTTATGATGACTGATCACTGTAATCCTATTTTGAAACACTTTTATGTTTTCTGATGGGTGTGGTCTCCTTCTATGAAGACACTATCTCCTGGCCACAGGACTGGAATGTTAATTGAAAATTGAAAATTACGCAAGTCTTGTGCTACGGCCTTCATGGTCACCATATCTTCACTTAGTTAAAGAGCTTGATTTTGTCGTGACATTTTAGTCTGCAGTCTCAATCACTATTATCAAAACACCAATACCAAGTTATGGAAGAATGGTGTTTAACGCTTCACTGTAGTTTCAGAGACTTTAATAATCCAGATGCAGAAGGACTGAAGCTGTTTTCATGCATTGTGGTGGGCCAGAAACTTACTAAGACACTTTCATATTTTTTGCTTAATTTTTTTATTTGTATAGTTTTAATTTTGTACATAGCATCTAAGCATATTGTTTTATTGTTTTAGCTGGAACATGTTTTGGGTGGCACAGTGGCCCCTAGGTGTCAGTGAGTGGGTGCGCAGTGCTCTGCAAACCCATCCCATTTGGAGTTGAATCAATCACACCACTACTTTCATATGAATCATTGCAACAATAATTAACAATAAATTTTGGGTGTGTTCTTGAAAAAAAGCCATGAATATTCTTGACTGTGTAGAGCAATGGAGTACATATGCATTTGCACACAGAAATAATGCAGACACAATGTTTTTTTTTTAAACTAAACTTAAATATACTGTAATGCCAATGTTTGTTTTATAAATTACATTACTTTTATTTTCACAAGTGCCTGAAATGACAATCACTTTACCAGTGAAAAAGTCTTATGTTTATTGCTCTGATAATGATAAATAAAAGCTGCGCAAATATTAATCTGTAGAACTGAGTTTGCGATGTATATAACTCCAACTGTTCAAATGATCAATTTTGAGCATCGATTGTTTATGCCTACATTCTGTAGTCTACACTGTGCACCATTACTGTACTAGGAAGTGACCGGACTGGTTCTACATCAGACCACTCTCTATGACAAGAAATTATTGTACTACATTTAGGGATTTTTTACTCAAATTATCATACCCATTCAATAATCATCCTACATCTGGCACAATGATGTCTATGTCCAGACCTGTCTATGTTGAGATATAAGACTGTATGATATGTAGTGAAATGTTTGCATTACACTGCCTGGCCAAAATTATTGGGCTGCATCAACCATGGGCTGGACCAACAACAGTAGTCAGAAAAAAATTACAAATGGAGATCACTGAAACACTTGAAGTTGCATGATAAAAAATCAACAGTAAAAACCATAGTACTTTATTATTAATTTAATAGTGAAAGCAAGAGTAATGAGAACTTACAGGATTGGAAATAAACAGCTGTATGTCCATGCACGATTGACTTATCATGCGTATTGCCCACTGTACAAGCCTCTGGACGGCAGTGTTATGATCTGGGGTTGCTTCAATTGGTCAGGTCTAAGCTCAGAAACGTTAAAATTTAATGCCTTCCTACTGAATGACCAGGTTATCACATCAATGGAGGTTTATTTCCAACGATGCCGCAGACATATTCCAGGGCTCTAATTGTGAAAGAGTGGTTCTGAAAGCATGAGGAATCGTTTTCACACATGAACTGGCCATCACATTGTGTTCTGTAACCAAAATTAAAGGAGAGTGCAACTTTTTGTTTGGCCCCAGGCAGTGTATATACTGTATGGATTTCTCCACTAGGGAGCACCATGTGCCTGTTACACATCGATTTTAGCATGTGTTTGCTAGTTGTAAATTTGTGATCTCTCAAGTAAAAACGTTTTTAAGTTAAAACTCATAAAAAACAAAACTTTAAACTTACAACAAGTGTGTTCTTAACTGTTCTCCCCATTCCAGTAAAGGAAAAAATAACACTTAAAATTGGTCTATTCTTCTTAGCAACCTAATAACATATATAAATTCAATGCCAATTTCAATACAAGGTTTTAAAATTATTGTAGTTTTGTCCTAAAACATTTTACATCATTTGCAGTGAGAGGATAATTAATGTGGAGGACGAGGAATGACTGAAAGAAATAAAATGGAATGTATTCTGATG
This sequence comes from Clarias magur, assembly GCA_013621035.1. NCBI lineage: Eukaryota > Metazoa > Chordata > Actinopteri > Siluriformes > Clariidae > Clarias > Clarias magur. Next base: position 726,484 of record QNUK01000082.1, on the reverse strand, counting down.
ATTCTGACACAAATTGGTTTTGTTACTTGTGTTCTAAATGGATTGGGTCTTTTTTTCCAGCAGGGTAAAGAATTAAATTACATTCTTGCTTTAATGCTAAAAGCTGATATATTTCCAAATAATGGTGGGTGCTAGATCTTAGTCTTGCTTGGTTAAAAGAACTGATTTACTATAAGTCTTTTAATTTATTACATCCTTTATGTACTGTTCATCACATTGATAAAATATATCAATAATAATTCTATTGCTGTTAATTATTAAATGATACGTACTTTAGCATCTAAAAAGAGGCAAATGCTCTAATAACTTCTTTGGTTGCAGTTTTAATTATCATAATCTGCCTAAATTTATACATATCATACTAATCTCATTTAATTGGCTTGTTATTACTTCACAAACATGAGTAATGTAGGATAATATTTAATGCTAAAATGTGGGTGTTTTTCCCCATAAAATTAGCGCCCATCACGCGTGTATTTCCACTCATACATATAAACGTTTTTCCAATTAAAATGTAAGCAATAAAGTCGACCACCATAGTCTTAATGCCATGTCAAGTGCTTTTATTTCAAGCCGACCCCCTCCCACTGTTTCATTTACTTGCTTTACGTTCTTGAGAATGCACGGAAATAAGGGTTTTAGATTAATATTGATATTGTGCATTTGCCGAATTTCATTAAAACAAAACAATTGAATAAAATCAATGTGGTTCAAACAAAGAATTGTGTTTCTACGGTGTTTCTTTATGGGTTTACTGGATATTTACAGGTTTTTGGATTCTTAATCTTTACCTAAATATTTAATATTGATAAGTAATTTCGTTTTGTGTGTCTTGTTTAAGAATCCACAGCACACACACATACAAATGACACAAAATAGTTCACTATTTTGTTCAAACTGCTGTAGTTTTTACTGTATATTTAGAACAACTATTCAGGATTTACGGATACCACTCTCAGAAGATATGTATTATTATTATTATTGTTGTTGTTGTCCTTGCTGTTATTTACAAATATACATTCACAATGCAGTTAATACGCAAAAAGCGTTATCCAGTAGAACTAGTTACAGCGTCCTTAAAGCACATGACAAAAAAAAAAATAAAAAAAAATAAAGTAGGTTGTATGTGGCCCTCATAAGGCCCCTGCAAAAGAAGAGTAAGGTTCGTGCAGAGTCTTGCGCATTCCCGGCAGAAGCACATAAGCTAAAGGTAGCGGGTGAGGGGAAGAGGGCGTCCACGCCGGGCAGTTACAGGACATCATGTAAGCAGGATTGCCCGGAGAGGGATGCGTGTGTGTGCCACCAAGGAATCCCATTCTAGGAAACGTAACAACGCGTCCAGAATAATCAAGCAAGGTGTGTGGAAATGTGGACGCCGATAATTCAGACATTTTCGAGGTCATGTCCAGATAAGGGTAAGGGCTGGTTGGAGCAGAGTGACCGAGGAGGGCTACAGCTGCAGCAGTCTTTTCAGGATTCAGAAGTAGCCCTTTAAGCGCGTCCTGCTCGCCAGTGTTATAAGCCACGTTACACCGATACCTGTCCTTCTTCACTGGATTCTTGGGCTTGCGCCGCGGTCTGTACTTGTAGTCCGGGTGTTCCTTCATGTGAACGGCGCGAAGACGTTTGGCCTCGTCGATGAAAGGTCTTTTCTCCGAGTCTGACAGAAGTTTCCACTCTCCTCCGAGCCGCTTGCTGATCTCAGAATTGTGCATCTTAGGGTTGTCAAGTGCCATCCTCCGTCTCTGCGCTCGCGACCAAACCATAAAGGCGTTCATTGGACGCTTTATATGCTCAGTTTGTTTCGACATTTTCCCGCCAGCTGTGACTAGGCAGGTCGTCTCCTTCTTTAAATCCCAAACACCACCTCAAATTTGATTAACAAAACTTTTTTTTTTCCGTATACAAACAATTTTTTTTGTTAGTGTCCTGTGAAAATATTAGTTGCCTTTCCCAAAGCCATTTAGTCACTTCCTGAAATAAATCAGCTTTTAGAGCACTTAACCAGCAAACGTTTCTGTCGAGCTGCTTTCCAACAGGTGCTCAGTGATCAGTGTACTCCGTTAAGAGCCTAGCCGTTAAAGTTAGCTTCAGAACCTCCTACTGAGACGCACCGGGCCATGACGTCATTAACGTGACGGAAAGGCGCCCGTGTTCTCACCTTCGGTCCCGCGCACCACTGATGAGTGTTAACAGTACTACACGGGTAATCATCAGTCTGTAAGATTTTGAATTCCTGTGTCTTGTTTGCTTAAAAACAGGAAAATGTTGAATGAAAACCTTATTTGTATGATTAACTAATTTTAGTGTTTTTTTTTCTTCTTCAAAATAAAATACAACCATAATTACTGAACTAGTGAAATCATGTTTTATGGGCTATAAAAACTGGAATTTTGGTTGACAAGGTAATTTTTTTTGTAATTATTCTTCACAATGAAAATAATAATAATAATAATAATAATAATAATAATAATAATAATAATACATTAATCCAGATGAAATTTTATGTCTTGCTTTATTACAGACACCAGACAGATGTTGCATTAGAAAAAATATATATTTTTACCAAATACATTTTTCCATTTTTATTTCCATCTATTTAAAAATATTTAATTAAACATTTTTGGTCTTTTCTGAACTAAATCTTACTTCCAATGGTTATTTTGTGCAGCAGTTCTGTTATCTTTCTTCATTTTAGTTTATGTGTCCCTGTCATCAAGTTAAGAAGAAATTAAAATGTTGAATTAATGTAAATAGAATTGCAGGAAAGGAAGTATTTGGCATGAGAATGGTAGCAAATCCTTATTTATTTTCAGGATGGGAAATAAGAGCTTTTTGGCCTTATTATCAAGGAATCACTGTGGTCTTGAGCCAAGTGTGGATAACACCAGAATGATACAATAAAAGTTAATCAAAGAGTCAAATGACTTCTAAGTCCACTTTGTTCCACCCTTTACTTTCTTTTTGTCTGCTGATCTTAAAGCTGGGGTCGGATGGGTGATCTAAATTCTCTCTCAAGGATAAGCTCATTTAGTGTTTAAAGAAAGTTCTTTTGAGGAAAGTGAAGGAGCATTGTATTTTTTTAAAAAGGCTTTCATTGCTCATCGTTGAAGAGGGCCCCTTCTCTTCGGACAGCTGTGTGTCCCATTTAAATTTTCACAATTGTGTAACCATGGTGCCTCCGTTTATGGTATTTTGTGGACTTCCATTTAAAAGAAGATGAGTGTGCACACAAACATTAGTTAAATGTAAATGTAGCTGTGATTGATTTAAACATGATAATTTTTCATGTTACTGGAACATATTTGCTTCTTGTTAATACTTGGCAGTCAAGACTTTTATGTTATTGCAGTTTCAAATATACAGTTTATATGAGATAAGATTTTATATACTTTTTATTATCATGTTTTGTAAGTATTCTTGCTAGATTAACTAAAATAATTTAATTAACTCCCAAATTAACTCAATTTGGGAACCTTAATGAGTGTCCACTCAGAGTCCTCTTCCATAGGTTAGAATTACAAGCAGGTTTGTTGGATGTATTTTTGCTTGGTAATGAATCTAATGACTGTGAAAGAAGTGATGGGGACAACTCCTATAAGAGAAAAAGATGGCCATACTGGGTTGCTAATGCCCTGAAATTTGTGCTGCCGGTGAATGAGGACAATAGACGTGAATGGCAAGACAATGACCAGTCCTTTTTGTCCACTCAATTTGTCTTTGGTCTTTTGACCTATTCACATGCATTGTGTGCTTTTGAAACAGCTTTGGAAGAAAAGCTGCTGGGAGCTGTTTTACTCAGGAACCAAAGTGTTTCAGTGGCCAAAAAAGAAAGAGCAGTCCTTAGAGGAATCCTTATCGATGAGCAAGCAGCAAGATAAAGAAAAGGCTCAGGAAATAGAAATGAAAAATGAGAGAAAAAAACAAATTTTGCATTATGCTGTGAAGCTTAGTTTAATAAGAATTTATATCCCAATTTTCCTTTATTTAGTAGCTTTGAGAAATTTAAGTATCATTAAACTTAATGAAAATAACTTTTCCTTTGTTTTGAACACATTAATAAAGATTTCACCATGGGCACGGCCACTTTAATTACCGTGTCATTTTTTTCGTAGCATTCTTGTAGCAATTTTTTAAATATTTGTAGCAAATGAACAAATCACAGATGATTTTTGGTTTAACAATTGAACATTCTGCCTTTATATAATATACATCAAACAAATTAACTAAAATTATTTTAATTATTGGCAACATGTTTTGATCAAGAACTCTGCAAGCCTACTTCAGCATGTCCCAAAGATTCTCAATGGGGTTAAAGCCTGTGGGTCGAAGTGATGTGAGGGATCTGGGATAGCTCAGTGGTTAAGACATTGGACTATGGTTCGGAAGGACCCAGGTTCAAGTCCCATGACAACCAAGATGAGCAAGGCCCATAATCCTCAACTGCTCACATTTACTGCATAAATAAATACAAATATAAATGTCTTATGTTCCCTGAACCATTTGTTCACAATTTGAGTCTGATGAATCCTACCATTGTCATCTTGTAATATGCACATGCCATCATGAAAAAAAAATCCATTGATGGAAAAACTTGCCTTGCCTTACTTCCCATCTAAGCTGCTCCTGTGCTCCCAGTGATCCAGACCCCTCTGCCCTCTGGACCTGTCTGACTCATCCTCAGGCCCACGTGCCCATGTGGTCTGCTAGGGATGCGCGTGGTCACTGGGACCTGTTTCACTTTTCCATGAAGATAGTCTTGGACTCAGCTGATGCAGACACCTCCTAACACACAATATGACTGCAGATCAATCCCTGCTATTCTTCATGACCAATATGAGGAAGGTTCTCTGTTGAATCTGATTCCTCTTCTGTTGTCATTTCATGGGTTTTTCCTTGCCACCAGCTCCCTCAGCTTGCTCACCAGAGTCGATCATTATGATTTATACAGATTTTCTAACACATTTCATACTGATTTCCCAAATTCTCTTCTGATTTTGTAAAAATATGATTTTTTTTGCCACATAACATTAACCTAAGCTTGACTAATAAACGTAACCATGAATCATAACCTCAGCTCATAACACTGACCACACACGCTTGTACGGTGGGGTGCATCACTTCTTCAGCTTTTCTTCTTACCCTGATGTGCATGTCACACAGGGACAGGGTAAATCTGGACTCATCAGACCATATTACTTTTTTCCAATGGTCCACAGTCAAAGTTACATTCTTTACGCCCCCTAGCAAATTGAAGCCTTTTCTCCCAATTAGCTTCAAGGATAAGTGGTTCTCTTATGGTTACATAGCTGTTTAGTTTCAATTCCTTTTTGTATGTGTGGAAATGCTCTGACCTTCACTATTTAACATAGCTTTGAGTTTTACTGTGTTTTTAATGATTTTTAAGAGATCTTTAAGATATGGGATACATTTTTCCAACCACAATTTTTTACCACTATCCTTCCAGGTTGTAATAATCCATTGGACAGTTCATAACCTAATTTTATTAGATTTAGCAAAATCCTTAGTTGTGTTCTTGATACAGGCCATTAATTTGACCCTTTGAAAAAGAGTAACATCTTTGCCATGACCACAGGATACAGTACTGTGCAAAAGGCTTTAGTATCATATTATCTTTAGGTCAAATTTGTTATACATGTTTATCATGTCTACATCATTATGTATAAAATAATTAATTTACAAACGTAACTTAATATATATGTATAGAGTGGAACCTTGCATTGCAAGAGCATAATTTGTTCCGGAAGCAGGCTCATATACAATAACACTTCCTGTTGTCTTACTTGAGAGGTGGGAGGACTACTGTGTTTCATGACTTTCACACACACATGAAAGTCAAAACACTTGTAAATCAAAGTGAATTTCCCCATAAGAAATAGCGGAAACTCAAATTATTAATTCCACAACACATAAAAATAAATACATAAAAATAATTAATACAAAATATAAAGTAAAAATAAAACAAATTAACCTGCACTTTATCTTTGAAAAAAGTAAAAACAACATCGAGACAGATAAGTGTTTTCGTTAGTGTTTGTGTTCGCATGCGCTGTGTATGTGTATGCGTGTGTTTGTGCATTCCTCTATGTTCTGTTAACACACACATTAACGGAAACACTGCCTTATCGGAAAAAAAATTAACAAGGAACATCTCTAATGACACTCGAGTGCGCGTACACACTAAAGGAATCACTTCTGTAAAGTGAAAAATAAAAACAAATTAACCTGCACTTTACCTTTGAAAAGAATCGCGACAGAGCAGTGCTTCCGGTAGAGTGTGTATGTGTGTGTGTATCTGTGGCGAGAGGAAGAGGGAAGGGGCATGCTGTCCAATGACACACTCTCAGAGAGAGAGAGAGAGAGAGAGAGAGAGAGAAAATGGATCTTTAACCTCTCTAATGACACTAGCTTTTGCCTTACACGTGCGCACGCATATTATAATAAACACACGCATGAAAGGATGACTTTCACTGGTCGGTGAACATTAATTTCATAGTTGTGGTGATTCATTTCATCATTTTGCTAGGTATTGTTGCTTATATAAATTGCATTATTTTATATTCATCAGAATAATTTTTATATTCAGGGAGAAAGGACTTAGTGTCTGTTTGACCAAGAACTGGTTTATTTAAAGCTATAACTGGATATTTCTTTACTCAATTCTTCTGTATACCATTAACAATACTTGATAATATATACAGAGTAGACCAAATGTCTAGATCCAATTTTTCTTTTTATTTCATACTCAAGATGGCATGCCAGGTAACAAAAAGTAGATCATGATATAAAACTTATGTACACAAGACAGGATTCTTCACAAGAGATACTGCTGCACAGTTTTATAGCATTCACTCGTTCGTCTGTGGATCCAAACTTTGAGCTACCCTGTATGTATATAATATCTATAATATAAATGCTAATTCTTTCATGGGCTCATTTGGTGGCATCATTGAAAGATTAAAGTTTTGTTGTCTTAATATATGGATTGGTGTGGGGTTTTCTTTTTCATATTCTTTAACTGCTGCCAATGATATAAAGCAACTGGGGCAAACAAAATATTTTTAATGGTATTCTTATTCCCGACCCAGTTAACTACCATGAGAATGCATTTAAAATATTTACAAGACGAACTAATTAAGTTAGGCTTCATATGTATACATTTACTCATACTCTCAATTTACAGGATTTTTTGTTGTTGTGTATACTAAAGTTTACGATTGACAAATCTGTTCATACCAGTTTGATGAATTTGGCTCACTGAAATTAGTCTTAATGAATGTTACAATGTGCATAGATTTTGCTACATTTAACCGTTGGGTGCATTGCATTAATATAGCCCTGGGTTACCATTACTACACACTACGTAACCAATTTGGTCTAAAATTACGGCTTGAGGGCGGCATACCAGATATCTTCAATGATAATAGATTTGCTTATCCATTACATATTTGCCTCCAACCTTTTGCAATAAAAGTTCCTTTGTAAAAGTGTCAAGCCACACATTCCTTCACAGCCATTCACATCTTTGAACTAGACACAATGGAACCCTCCCCTGCAAACATTTTGTACTTTTGTTTACCCATCAAAGAAGAGAAAGGACCAAGGTATCGTTTTCATGCTAAGGATGTTAAAGAAGTAAACGGACAGGGCAAGAGGATGAGATTTGACACCAGTTTAGCCCAACAATACTCTTGCTCACAGTTAATCCGCCATTGTGCCAGGGTCAAGACTTTGTCTTACATAGTTAGAATAGACATTACAACAGCATGGACCGTAAACAAAAGATTCCTTTTGTTCTTTTAAGCTGAAGAAAAAAGTTTGTGCTTAAGCATTATTTGAATCTAAACATAAGATTCAAATATAAGATAACAAATGGTATAGTTGTATATAAGTGTTACTTGATAGTCCATTAATGTAGTCACTTGTTTCTAAACTAGCTTTTCAGGAATACCCAGCAGCTTTGTTCATATCAGGATTTGTAACTTTCCCTTGGTTAACAAAAAAATCGCAACAAACATGGAGACATTTCCAATATTAAAAGTGGCTTTCAGTTGAGTGAATAATAAATCTTACAACTTAACAAGCTGAAAAACATCTATATAAATAATATTTATTGTCTTAATATACAGTACCTGTCAAAAAGTTTGGACACAAGTATGGTTTGATTTTTCTACATTCTAAAGCAATCCTGGAGATTCCAAACTATAAAATAACACATATGGAATTATGTCATTAAGTAAGATCAACAACAACAACAACAGTCAGTTGCTATACTAAGACATGAAGATCAGCTGTTCTGGAGTAGTCAAGTGCATGTATTATCAAGTGCATTTGAAAAAATCCCATTAAGCACCATGCTGAAACTGGCAGCCTTGTAGACCATACCAGGGAAGCAAGACCAGGGATTACCTCTGCTGCAGAGGAGAAGTTCATTTAGAGTGATCAGCCTCAGAAATCACCAATAAACAGCACCTTAGATTAGAGCCGTTATAAAGGTGTTACAGAGCATAAGTAATAAAACACATCTCAATATCAACCATTCAACGTAGATTACTGTACATTTTGGATGCCTTCAGCAGTGTTTTACAATGTAGAAAAAAAATAAAAATAAAAATCAGAGAAGACAATGGAATTAGAAGTTGTGTCCAAACCTTTGACTGGTAGTGTTGGTTCTGCGGTGTCTTAAAATACTTTTCTTTGAAGGAATCCATTGTTAAACCAATACTATGTTACTTACTTTCTGAGCAGTATTGCGGCACATGTGCTCCAGTGAAAATTAACAATACAGCTAAATATGGAATACACTGAATTCCCACACACTAGCAGTTCTTTGCTCTATTCAGTCTGGCTAAAGGTTTACAGTATCTGTGGTCCAGATAAGAATGAAAATCAAAACATATATGTATTATAGATCTATCCATTCAGAGCTTCTCCTATTTATCATAGACCACTATATTGGTTATAACTAATGCACTGATGACTTCATTACCAATGCAGTCAATTAGGTTGCCCCTGTTCGCAAAAGAGAAGTCTTTAAGGACTTTGTTTGCCAAGTTTGTCAAACTTATGCGTTATAGACTGAACCCTGTCTGCAATCCTGATGAATACCTTAAGTATTAAATGAAATGCTGATTGGTGTTCCTGATCTGTGGCAAGGCTTCAAGGGGAGTTCCATGGTGTTGATGAAAGCAGGACTGATCAAATATACCATTTATTGTGCAAAAACAGAGCTAAACACACACACACACAACTGATTTAAACTTAACGCAGGTATACCCTTTTTAAAGACATATTTAGTGTGATCTCTTGAAAATCTAACAAAATAATGACATTTGGTGTTGCAAAACAGCAAAAAAATGATATGGGCTGACTATATTATTGAACACATAAATTATGTACAGATGTCAAAAATAATCAGTCTTCTGTAGTTGCATGTGGTGGGCTAGCTGCAGGAATCCTCCAAACACAATTGCATTAGGCTCTCACAGAGCAGTCTCAAAGATAACCAGGGTAGTTTCTTTGCTGGAGGTCAGACCAGTGTTCAGCTTTGGTTGACGGCAGTTCTTATATGCCTGCAGGTAATATAAAGAGCACAAGTGAGTGAACAGCTAAGCACATGCACAAGACTCTTTCAGTAGAATCGAAAGGAGATGAAATGTAAATTGGATTTTCTTTTTTCTTTCTTTCTTTTTTTTTTTTTTACCAGCTTAGCACTTCTAAACATGAGCATGTCCACAACAGCCAAGTCAACATTTGCACCCATTCACTCTTCTTTAATTCCATTAGTCTGCAGCATTCAAAAACTTATGCTGTAATTTTAAGCACTGATTGTATGAGAAAGAAGTTTACTGGAATACAGAAAGTCAAGATAACACAAAGCGTGACCAAAAACAGTTGGCTACAGTATCAGATGTACTCCCAATTCTGCATGCATTCATAAGAAACAAAGGAAGATTGAGGCAGTATCAGATGATGTGTGTTTGAAAAGCTCAGCAGTAATCTCCAGAGGGCTAGCTCTGTGAATTAACTCAGCGGTGTGGGAGGCAAAGAGGAACCTGATCCATAGAAAGACCAGGGGTGTCAGGTGGGGGGTGTTGGGGTGGAGTTGGGCAAAAGTCTCCTACAATACCTCCCCATCAACCAGCCAAAGGAGAGTGATAACTGATACAGAGGAAGGGCACAATGGTCAGAGCTCCTTCAAACACTTTTGTACTTTTCTGTCACAGGTACAGTGACGTTCAGTAAAAGACAACAAGATGGGAGAAAAGAGAACATAATCACATGCTCGAATGAAAGGATGTGTGTGTACAAAAGTTTGGACTCACCTGAATGAATAAATGTTTTTTAGTCTAAAGTTTATTACCACCCCTTGTGTGTGTGTGTGTGTGTGTGTGTGTGTGTGTATATAGAAGAGCAAGTGGGTAAAAATCAAATGCATGCCAGAATACAAGTATGTTAATGAATAAAGTTTGCTGTGTAAAATGTATGAGACTAAATATGTAAGAAAAGTGAATTTACAGTATAATACAGTTAAATCCAGAAAATATTAAACACGTTCTGTACCTCTTTGGCCATCTCTATTAATGAGGCAGCTTCTGCTTTTCCTGTCTGTTGCACCATCTTATAGAAGATTCCATCCTTGTCCTGGAGCAGCACATGGGGTTCGTCAAATTCATTTATGCTGCCCGCATTGAGAACCTGCATGCAAATGATTTTGTGTCAAGGATTTTAAAGAAGAATTTCTAAATAATACTTACGTTATGGCATGGCAAATTAATATTTGCATGCACTGTCAGAATTTTAGACCTTGATCAGCAATAAAGATGGCAGTGAGCAAACTAGGAAGCTATAATAACATCCGTAAGAACAGGCCTTAGTGCGAGGTAAACAGTAATTATGAACACACAGCAGAGACTGTAAGTAGGAGTGGTCAGTGTGATTAACCATGGCTTTGTGTTCCTACGCGAGAAACGTGAATGATAATGTATGTTGTTCAAACAAAATTTACGTCTAAATGAACTGGGTGAACCAAAGTGACCACAGTTTGTGAGGTTGCAGGGACGTCCGAATGAGTAGCCACGGAAGCGCACCCTTCCTCTTCAAACTATACACCGCAGACTTTTAGTCCAACTCAGAGTCTCGTCATCTACTGAAGATTTTAGATGACTCATGAGCTGTGGGGTGTGTCTGGGTGGATTGGAAGCAGAGTACAGAGGTCTGGTGGACAGTGATGTGGACTGCTGTGGCAGAAACCACCATCTCTTGTTTGAGGACATGAGGAGGACCATGGCTTGCTTAAACACCATTTCCATTCTAGGAGAGGAATTACAGGCAAATTACAGATGTTAGAGGTAGAGAGTTTTAGAGGTAGAGAGTTATAGTTAAAGATACCTCAGTGAAATGTAACATGCATGCTGTGTACAGAAAGGGACAGGGATCACTTCTTAAGGAAGCTTAGGTTCTTTTAATGTTTGCAGTAAGATGTTGTATAGAGTTTATCATTCTGTCTTGTGCAATATCCAGTGCAATATTATCTGCTGGGGCAGCAGCATCACAAGTAGTGACAACAATAAACTGAACAAACTGATTGGTGCTGGTGACTCCTCAGAAGCCTTTGGAGTATAATTAATTTACAGAAATTATTGAACATCAGAGAGAAGACCTCATATCCCTCCACAAAGCACTTTCAGCATGAGAATTCCTCAGGGTCTCATTTATGCATCTTAATCTACAGTTTTGTGATTTATTTATGCTAATGTTTCTAAGATCTGTATATTCATTTTTGTTAATATTGAAACTTGATTTCATTAAAGCACCATTTTGCTCTTAGATTATCCACCTACCTATACTCACAAAACAGTGTATCACAGCATATGTACAGTATGTATGTATGTATGTATGTATGTACAGTATGTATGTACAGTTTGTATGCATGTGTGTACAGTAGGTATGTACAGCATGTATGTATGCACAGTATGTATGTATGTACAATATGTATGTACGTGTGTATGCACAGTATGTATGTATGTACAGTATGTACAGTATGTACTGTATGTATGTACTGTATGTATGTACTGTATGTATGTATGTATGTACTGTATGTATGTATGTATGTATGTATGTATGTATGTATGTATGTACGTACGTATGTATGTACGTACGTATGTATGTATGTATGTATGTACTGTATGTATGTACTGTATGTATGTATGTACTGTATGTATGTATGTATGTATTGTATGTATGTACTGTATGTATGTATGTATGTATGTATGTATGTATGTATGTATGTATGTATGTATGTATGTATGTATGTACTGTATGTATGTACAGTATGTATGTACAGTATGTATGTATGTATGTATGTATGTATGTATGTATGTATGTATGTATGTATGTATGTATGTGTGCTATCTCTCTTTAAAGTGGCTGTGAAGTGACTGCTCAAACAATCAAATTTCCCATTGAGGTTAATAAAGCTGTCTCTCTCTCTCTCTCTCCCTCTCTCTCTCTCACACACACAGCTACTTCTCTCTCTCTCTCTCTCGTCAGCTACTTCATTATTGTCATATATTGTTCAAATATTGTCTCCCTGCACTTATTCTTGGTGTGATTACTAAATAGTCTACAAGTACTGATAATAAATGTACTGAAATTATTCATGATCTGTTCAAATGCAGTGCTTATTAGGGATAAGTTAATAAAGCTCTAAATGCATAAGCACATCATTTAAATTTATATCAGGGATTTCTATTTCTGTAAAGCTGCTTTGTGACAATTTTCATTGTTAAAATGCATTGTTAATTATGCTGTATAATGCTTTTATACATAAAATTGCATTGATTATAAATACCCTGTTGTGTTTTATCTTACTCACAGAGACCTCTCGTTTTTTTAAAAAATACCTCTTGAACAATGTAAAGTACACAGGGCACAAAATGACTCCACCACATTATAAAATCACCTCAATGCCAACAAGCTTTGTACAGCCACAAAAGTGCTATAATAATAGGGTTGAAGATATGGCAGCGCATGAGTGGAGTTATGTTCACACATGGCTGTTACTGGATAACCGTCTGTAAAGGTGGTGAGGTGCTACTAAATACACCTTTCATCTCTTTTAAGTTGCTACATACATTCTTTATCAATATGCATTATTCTGGAAATCTAATCTCCATACTATACTGAGTGTAGAACAGCCCTTTTAAAGCCCTTCTCTTTAACTCAAAATAGTCCCCCATCTTAGGTAAAGCTTACCTACACCTGTGTGTGTCTGTAAACTAAGGGCACTAGCCTTTTCAGGAGGAAGAAAATGAAGTGAAAACCGCTCTGTGTTACTCACTAGTATTCGGTCACTGTCTATGATTGTGTTGAGTCTGTGGGCAATGGTTAGGACAGTGCACTCTTGGAACTTATCCCGTATGGTCTTCTGAATAAGCTCATCTGTTCTGTAAAATACACACAGAGAGAAGTGGCTCCTCAATACAAGATATGAGTAAAGGGGTTTCGTTTATGCAGCTTGTCAGAAACAAGCTGCATGAAACCCTGTCACAAGTTTCATAAAACCCTGGCACAAGTCAGAGCTAGGATGAGGTTTATAGTGGTATGCACACTGCTGTAAAAATATTTCTGCCTCCCTGATTTTAAAAAAAAATTTTTTATATTAAACAAAGATAACATTTTGTACATATAAAATGCAGTTTTAAAATAATTACATCATTTATTAAGGGAAAAAGCTGTCCAAATCGACCACTCTTCTTTCCGGAATTGTTTTAATTCAGCCACATTAGAGGGTTTTTGAGCGTCAACGGCCTCTTAAAGTCATGCCACAGCATCTCAAGTGGGTTTAAGTCTGGACTTTGACTAGGCCACTGCAAAATCTAATTTTTAAGTTTTTCTTTTCAGAGGTGACCTTCAGGTGCTTTTGAATGATTGTTCTGCTGCATAATCACATTCTGTACATCTACAGGGTATTACAAATACTTGCAAACTATTGCAAAACAACTGAGGAGAAATCAGTAGTAGTTTTATCTTCACAAATGATCCAAAAAGAGCAGCTAAACGAAGTCAGGTTTGAGCTGCTCAAAGCTGTGACTGTATTTTTTGCTCAGGCCCAGATGCTTTACCTGCTTCCGTGTTTGGAGCAAAATAGAGAAAATAACAGAAGTCTTGAACTGCATTTACAGTGCATCCAGAAAGTAGTCACAGCACTTCACTTCTTCCGCATTTTATGTTACAGCCTTATTCCAGAATGGATTAAATTAATTATTTTCCTCAAAATTCTACAAACAATACCCCATAATGTGAACGAAGTTTGTTGGAAATCTTTGCAAATTTAGTAAAAGTTCAAAAACATAAGTACTCACAGCCATGACACTTAAAATTGAGCTCAGGTGCATCCTGTTTCCATTGATCATCTTTGAAATGTTTCTACAACTTTTCACTTGTGTAATAATAATCTTGGAGTTCACTTGTGGTAAATTCAGTTAATTAGACATGATTTCGGAAGGAACACACCTTCTACATAAGGTCCCACAGCTAACAGTGCATGTCAGAGCAAAAACCAAGCCATGAAAGTCCAAGGAATTGTCCACAGACCTACTGAATACTTTCCGGATGCACTGTATGACTGTACATTAATAAACACATTTATTTTGGGGCAGGCACAATTTCTGTCTGTCAGTACCAGTCAAATGTTTGGACAAACCTGCTTATTTGTAATGATTTTTCTTTGTTTCTTTTGTTTTCAACATTGTATATTAATACAGAAGACATTGGAATTATTATAGAACAAATATGGAATTATGTAGTCAAAAAATTTGTTAAATAACCCGGAAAATTATTTACAGTATATTCAATTCTTCAAAGTAGCGAACTTTTGCTTTGCTGACAGCTTTGCACACTCTTGGCATCCCCTCAGCCAGCGAGGTGTTTCCAGAGGTGTTGAGTTCTTACTGGCTGCTTTTTCTTCACTATCCAGTCCAACTAATGCCAAACAATCTCAATAGGCTTTAGACTGGGTGATTGTGAGGTCAGGTCATCTAATGTAGAACTCATCTGATGAATCACTTGGACAAATAGCTCTCACACAACCTAACTTGTGGTCATTATCCAGTTGGAAAACAAATGATTATGCCATTAAGTTCAAACCAGATGCTGTGGCAGCCACACTGCTTAAGGTACCTTCAATTTAGAAGTCACCGACAGTGTAACCAACAAAGTGCCTCCACACCATCACACCTCTTTTTCCAAGCTTCACAGTGTCAACCAGACAAAAAAAAATAAAAAATTTGACTCATCAGACCAAAGGAAAGTTTTCCATTGATCTAATGTCCATATGTCCATTCCTTATGTTTCTTCAAATCTTCTGTTTGTTACTCTTCTGAAATAATGGTTTCCTTGCAGCAATTCGACCATGAAGATTCATGCAATCTCCTCTGAACAGTGCATGATGAAATATGTCTGCCACTTGACCTCCGAGAAGCATTTATGTGGACTTCTGAAGCTGGCAAGTCTAATATAGCTCTTTGTCTTCCTTTCCCGAAATGGTCCTCATGAGAGGCAGTTTCATTATGGTGTTTAATGGTTTTGGTGACTGAACTTGAAGATACATTCAAAATTCTTGAGATGTTTCGAATTGACTAATCTTCATATTTTAAAGTAATGATGGACTGTTTCTTCTCTTTACTTAAGTGCCATAATAAAGTGTGTCTTACAACAGTAGTTGTACTGCCACTAACAGGTGATTACATCGTGAATCTGATAAGATAAGTCTGTCAAGCTGCCATTAAATCTACTGTAAATATCTAAATACATTTTAGATATCAATATTTAAAATAGAAACCATATTCTGGGCTGTTTGACAGTTTGTTTGGTTAAAAAAAAAAGCAATACTATTTGTACTTGAGAGAGAGTGCCACACCCTACAATGCCTCTCACCTGGGGTCAACATTAGCTGTTGCTTCATCAATAATAAGGATTCGGTTCCTCCTCAGGATGGCCCTGGCAAGACACACAAGCTGCCGCTGACCAACACTGAAGTTAGAACCAGATTCAGCCAGCACAGTCTCTAGTTTACCAGGCAACTCCTCCACCACAGATTTCAGCTGGACCTTACATGTGAACACAGATGTAACATAATGTGAACACAGATACAGAACATAAGATAGGGACACCAAAGAATTGACTGTTTTAATCCATTTGCTAAGAATTTGATTACATGTTTATTAAAGTCAATACATGTAGATCTGCTCTACACCTACACAAAAACCATGAATGCTATTAGTTTCACAAGCATGCCATGCAATGTAGGAGAAAGCAAAATGAAATTGTGAATAAGAGCTCAAACTGCAGACTTCAAACTTTACTATCATTATTAAACTTTTGAATTGGGTAAATAGGACACTATAGCACTTTTTGTACAAATGTATCAGAGAAAATAAAACTTTTAGAACTATTACTGAACTATTAGTGGTGCACTAATAGTTCAGTAAGTTCAGATGATGAAAAGGTTTTCATCAAATACAGCAAATACAGCAGAGTGTCTGGATTCTTTATGCAAAGCTAGACATCTCCTACAGTAACTCCAGCATAAAAATCCTGGCAGCCAGGCAAATGGGTGACGTGTGAAGCACCTGAATGAGCTATCAGCCCAAACACAGTACTGATTACATTTTATTTTATACATACAGATTTTTTATTTTTTTTTGCCAAAGAAGCTACTTTTTGTAGTAAAGTTTATGCAACATAAAAGTGACCAATCTTGTTTTCCTAATTTTAGGTTGCCAAGTTCAACCGCTTTGGAGAGCTGATTTTATACATGCCCCCAAAATGGCCATTTTTCATCGTTATACTGGCCTGCTACACAATGATAATGTAGAATGCACATTATTCATATTTCTTTATGAGTATTAATACATAAAATTGGTGTAAGCCTGTAGAAGCATATGACATGTAAAAATTGTTGCTTAAATTAAATAATTGTTGTTTAAATGCTCCAAATTAGGCACACACTTTACGTTATGTGGCCATAAAACATAGAAAACTATTTTTTTATTCATTAAACATTGATTTATATGATCTGCCCAATAATTATTGTTAGCACACATAACATTAAAATTCCAGGGCTACCTCGGTGCTTTGCATGAGAAATGTTTTTTGGTAAAAGCTTAAAAAGATTAAAATCTGTAGTGTCCATAACCATGTCAAATTCATGTTGCAATATTATTTAAAAATTTGCATTTTAGAATAATATAATTTTTCAGGTTTATGTCTTTTCAAGTAAAATCTAAATTGGCCAAGTTTCATCTGAATGACAATTAGAATCATGGAAAGATTTAAATTCCAAAAAGTTACAGACACTACATAAAAGGGCATGAAATTGTATTTATCAAATGTGTTTCTTTTTAAATATTCATGTGTATGCACATTGACAAAAATGAAGCATGGATCAGGAGATAAGGAGCATTAAGTATTATGAAAAATGGTGTTTCACCTAGTTGAGAAACTTTTTAGCACCAATACCATGTTTTGGCCATATGGTTGTAAAAAACTTAAATTATGCAAATTAAATTAGGCATGTACAAGTTATGTAATCTTGGGGTCTAAGGTGGTTTTCCCATATGAGTACTAATGATTATACCTTTGTCTGAGCCCAGAAAAGCCTTTTTCATGAGACGGAATATGTAACATTTTGAGCTTCATTAATCCATAAAAATTCATCTGTCTTTTATTTAGTGATAACTCACTTTTTACATAATTGTTCCTGCCGGCTTCATTCAGACCTAACCATTATCATGGGAGAGAGCCACGGTTCATGCGCGATATTTGCCATTCTTGTGAAATTCTACAGGACATCAAGTAACTTATAACATAACCCAGGGCTTCCAGGTCAAACCGACAAAAACTTGGCAAAACATTCAAGGGGAAACTCAATATTATGTGATGCCCATGGGTTACAGACTTTAGGCCATCTATGACTGCGGGTATTTGAATAAACCTTAGTTTGTATAAATAATAATACATATAAACATGGTATGAGCTTCCATGTGTTCCATGTCTTACGGTGATTAAGTACAAGAAACACCAGCTTAAAGTTTAAAAATATTTAAAGAACATCAGACACTAGATGCGTATTAACTGCTACCTAATCCCGAAACAGCAGAAGTACTTGTTCAAGAACACATGCAGTAAAACTAATCTCTGACTTGTCATGATTATTGTCATTGTCGCAAAGCAGCAAAAAATAATATGTCACTTTATGATGACGAAAAAGTAGTTTTGAATTCCGGGTTAGATTACTATTTCACCTCACTGTCTGTACAGTATGTCCCAGCAGGTATAGGAACAAGTCCCAGGTAATCAAAGATGCAGCAGCCAGAGTCGTTAGTATAACCAGAAGACCACACTGCATTGGCTCCCAGTCAAATTTCGCACTGATTAAAATTTACAAAGGTAATATTTATATTCAGAATGTCCAGCTTTGCAAAGGATTAGCAAGAAAGTATTAAAATGACAATTTATGATCCTACACCATTCACCCAATTTGGATGTAACTACCCTCGGATTAAAACTGGAAGTCTAAAATAATTATGGATTTACTGTACTGTATGTGTACCTCATCTAAAGCATTCCATAGATCCTTGTCTGCATACTGTTGGAATGGGTCTAGGTTTTTTCTCATAGTCCCAGTGAATAACACTGGATCTTGAGGAATAATAGATATCTTCTGGCGAAGGTCATGGAGGCCGATATCAGAAATTAGCAAGCCGTCCACAGAAATCTTTCCATGTGGCTCTGCCAGGCGGAAGAGTGCAGAGATCAGAGAACTCTTTCCTGCACCTGTCCTCCCCACGATGCCAACCTTACCAGTGTAACAGATAACAAGAATTCCAATTATACTGTACATGAAGGACAATGATCAACTGTAACAACAAGCTTGTTTTAAGATAATAAATATATGCACAAAAAAAGACAGTGAATGCAAAACAACTGGCAGGTATGGTTTGACTTACCTTTTCTTTGGGTCTGAACACTGCTGTTAAGTTTTTCAGCACAACTGGCCCATTGGAACTATATGAAAAATTGACCTGGTCAAAAGTAATCAATCCCTGACTTGGCCATTCAGGAGGAGGCTTCTTTGTTTCCCATGGTGCTTCATTCTCCAGCTCTGTGTATTCTACAACTCTTTCTACTGAAGTCATCTATCCTTGCACAGACACAAACATCGTATAAGTGAAAGATCGTATTTCTTTAAATATGTTCCTTAAGATCATGCCAAAGTAGATAAAAGGAATGCCTTACCAGGTTCTCAACTTCAGCACTCTGTCGGACACCCCACTGGAACATACCCATCAAGGTTACAGCATAGGACAGGGCTAAGCCAACAGCACCTGCCTCCAGACCTGACAGATATAGCCAGAGTGTCAAGATTATCACAATATTATGCATTTTGTCTTAGAACTCACACACTATACTGTTTGCAGAAGACAGGCCTGTGGTGTTAAAATAGCAGACAGGTTTGGTAACATATTCAATAAAGCTGTCTGAATACGTTAACATATTCAATTTAACTCCATTTATAGATGATTTCTTACTGTTTCTCAGCAGAAGGCATCCAAATGCAGTGATGGTGACGAACAGAGAACACATTCCATCCAGACGCACAGCAAACCAGCGTGAAGTGGTCAGGAATAAAAAACAGGCCTCTACATATAAATGTTAAACATTAAAATACATGTTTGACTAAAAAGGTTATAAGGACGGAGTGTTCAGGCTTATTCACAAACGGCCGGGGCTGCAGGTTGTTTTTCTTTTACAATCAGACAGAACCTCATCTGTCTGTGTAATCCTTTGATCCTGACATTCAGTCAATCATTAGTTTGATTACTGGGAACAAAAATCTGCCGGCACAGCAGCTGATAAAACCGAACCCCCGGCTACATAATAAAGCAGTTTGTAAATATTGTAGTACCTGAGTGCACGTCTTGATAAGAATCAAAGGTTTGCTGGAATCTTTCTTCAGCCTTAAAGGCACGAATGGTACTTAGGCCTTGCAGCGAGGATGATAAGTGAGAAAATACAGGGCTTCGCGCTATAGGAGAAAACATGTTTATTTTCAAAATCTCAAATGATCAGACATACAAACTAAGGACCCTGTAAGCAACCAATCGAGACTCACTAGTGGCTTCAAGCCGCTTGATATCACGTGAAGTCTGTAGGAAGTAACGACGTAAAAAAAGGAAGACAATAAGAAGAGGCAGTACAGGGATCAGAATCCATGGGATGACTGAAGTAGCCACAGCAATGACAGCTATGATTTGCAAAAACACCTAGAGAGAGAGAGAGAGAGAGAGAGAGAGAGAGATACTGTATAAGCTCTTTGTCATGGTGGTTAACTGTTGGGTCTTTAAAAATATGTTGAAGCCTCCTTAGCGTTAAAGGCCTACCTACACATCTTCCCAGTCTATTTTGCCATGACTCGGCAGTTTCAGAACGTTCCCATATAATAAAGACATATCCCATGGTTTATCTCAAGTCTCCTTAATATCTTATAACACATAATCAGCATACTGGACATGCTAGCCAGTTTTGGCACAATGTAATTAAAGCGATACAACTTTCTTGGACAAAAAAAAAATCATCAGCGGCAAATTTCCATTTAAACCACGGGCCTGGTTATAAAACAACGGTCTTAGTGGCCACCCTGCTAGGAATGTGATAAAGTCAAACACAATCTATTTGGGTGGCACAAATGTGTGTGTCAAATCTTCCTTAGTAAGGTCCACTGAGCCATGATAAGGGTCATTCTCTTGACAAAATGTGTTACCAATAAGGAGAAAGAGTGCATATACAAGGTTTAATGGGGGACCCAGGCATTCAAAGAAACTAGGTCTATGCACAAGCTGGGAAAAAAAAGTCTAAGCCCTCCACACACAATTGCAGCTAGAAGGCTTCAGTTATTGTCTAAAGGCCCCCTTGTCATTATAGCAAATGGGGGGAAGAATAGCGATGAGCAGACAGCCAGAAAGGCCCCTAAAATACTAAGTGACAATGGTCAAGTTGCTAAAGTCCTTTCAGTCTGCCAACACAACAGAAAAAGGAAGGGTCCCCCTTCCTGACAGAATGAAATGTGCTTTAAAAGAAGACTATTACGCTGGTTTAATTTGGTCTGTCAAGCATTATACAATGGCACTGTGAGGACATGAAGCAGGTACACACACACACACACACACACACACACACACACACACACACACACACACACACACACACACACACACACACACACACACACACACACACACAGAGCTTACTTGGATAAAGTCCACAAATGTCCAGGGCAACATAGAGTCTACGTGACCAATGTCCTTTGAGAACCGATTAAGAATTCTTCCTGAAAAACAGCAGAAGCAAGAAAGCGAACACATGAAGGCCACAATACAATTTGTTGACACCGTTATTAAACCACGTCCTCATTAATTTTCAATAAAAGACACCGAAGATGATAATAATAATTAGATGCAAAAGAACATAATAAGAGGAGTATTGCACTGCTGAAATATGATGAGTATTAACTGGAAAACATTTGTCAGCATGAAAAACATTCTATCGACTAATTCTATCCCATTCACTTCCCCATGAGCTGTACTTCCTGTTTTTGGCCCATTGGTCAAATGCCATAAATCTGCTAGTGATGAAATAAACACATGTACAAGAACTTTAGGTCAGTGAATATAACACGATCAGAAATAACACTGCCCTGATCCAAATACTATCAACAGCCATTCATCTTCAACAATAAAAGTAATTGAGAGCTTAAGAAATGAGAAATAACAACACATTTGCAGTAATGGTGTAGCTGCACTTACAGATGCTTTTTAAAGCTAATATGAACTTCTTTAGGCTATAAATAACACCAGACCGAGAGTGAGTAGCACAAATTAGTATTTAAAAGATGATATTTGAAGTGAATAAAACAATTTTGTAGTTGTGAAAGTAAGTTTCTACAAGTATATATTTTTGCATTTCTCCAGTAGACAGCTCTCTGGTCCTCATGTAGGATGGAGCAATTCAATCAATTTTTGAGCAATTCAGCTTAAAGTGTGTAAACCGTGTAATATGAAATATACAGTATTTGCCTAAATATACAAATGAATACATAATTATATTCAAATACACTTAGCTGACCATTATCCTGAGCAAATGATCTCTAGGTTGTAATCCAAATGACTCTGTCAAGCTGTATTTTGTGATAATAACCAAGTGGCGATACATTAACACTACCTAATTTAACTTGACATAATGACACGTTATTTGTGGCATGAAGCTACACTCCAGTCACAATTCACTCTGATTCTCAAATTTATCTGAATTTAAAAAAAATAATGACTATGACTATAAAGACTATGTCTAATCATAGTCAATGTCCAAAATGAACTAAAATGTCAGATTTTTATGGATGTGGGAAAGAAAAGAAGAAGCTTTTTCTCCCACTAGTGATGGTCATGTAATTTGGTAAAATGTAATAATTTTGTAATTGTATTGATCATTGCAATACAAGAGTTCTCACTAGGGCACTACAGAAGAATCTCAATGAAAGAAAGGGACTGCATGACAGTTGAGCTCTCCTTCAATTTTACCTCTCTACATTGAACAGACTAGGACCTCTTGTGTTCAAACAGTGCAGCTGCATTTCATGAATAAAGAATATAGGATGTCTGATAATTTTAAAGACAATATGTAACGTATTTAGCAATTTAACAGTAGTTATGTATGAACGCTTTATCAATCCATAAAACCTATCTATATTTTTATGTGTGTGTCATTTAGACATGCCTTAACTTTATGTAAACGTTCCTCACAGCTTCATTCCTCAGCCTCATGACTGTGCATTAAAAGTCACAGTACAGTCACAGGGTTCTCTACTGTGTGAACATACAATAAAATATGACAAACCCATACTCTCCTTTTTTTCTTCTTTAAAATTACTTTTTTCAAAAACAAAAAACAAACAAACAAAAAAAATCCCCTCTTCAGATGTGTCTTTTCTGTGATGTCCACAACATGTTTATGAGGACAAAAAGGTTGGTACACCCTCTTCTGACTTGAGGCTCAGCTATGCCCACCATATGAGTCACCATTTTATAGTTTTTCTAAGTGAAGGAGAAGATTTATATCTCACACTAACCACGTGTGTGGAGGAAAGGAGAAAAGGGTACTAAAATATTCTACTCAAGTAAAAGTACTATTACTTTGATACTTTTTTGCCCTTAAGTACACATAAAAATATAAGTATGTAAGTATTACTATTTTAATATTATTGTTTGTTAAGCTTGTTTTGAATTTGTAAGTCTAATATTACTTACTGTAGCTTACTAATATTAGTTTTCAGTAGCAATAGATGCATTGTGTGTGAGTATAAGTATTATTTTGCCTTGTTATCCTTAATTCCACCTGTTTAGCGATGTCAAGTTTAAAATGGGAGCTACGTTTCCAGACCATTTGTATCTTAAGAGCAAGGATGAGTAGATTGGTGGCTAACAGCTAACAGGTAACCTAGCCTTCTTTAGCTCTTATTTCACTTAAGATTAATGATGTCCGTGAATGTACACTCTAAAATTACAGTATAAACACAGTAATCAGATAATCCCTTTGTCTGCATGTGAAATTTGTCAGAATACACAAATAAAAAGGTTTGAAAAGCTGCAAAGCGGATGGGAAACGCCTTAAAATGTCCCGAACATGAGTGGGATGAAAAGGGGGGGGGGGGGGGGTATTTTTTCTAGCTGTTTCCGGTTTCTATTCTGATTACCTAGTGCAAAATTCACATCACCAAATCATGCTCTCTCTCTCTCTCTCTCTCTCACACACACACACACACACACACACACACACACACGCCACACACGCGCACACACACGCGCGCACACACACGCGCACACACACGCGCACACACGCGCACACACACGCGCACACACACACCACACACACACACACACACACACACACACCACCACACACACACCACACACACACACACACACACACACACACACCACACACACACACACCACACACACACACACCACACACACACCACACACACCACACACACCACACACACACCACACACACACCACACACACACAGCTGCCTTACATGTCTTGTTTGTAATGTCTTTGGCAAAGTCTTGAACACTGGGTACAGAAGGAGCTTTGTGCTTTATGTTGAACAATGCTCTGTAAGACCAAATCAATTTTCTTTTACAACTTGCACTATATGCACATTTTCCTCCCCAAGATGATAAGAAGTAGCCCATCGGGTAAACATGGCCAATATGGCAATATCACTTGTAATATCTTCTAGACTCACATGACTGGTTGGCTCATGTTCCATGGAATTCAGACTTGTTCTGGGTTGAAAATGATCCGTAAAATTTTCGTAAACCTTCCGTAAAATGAGGTTTGATCTAGTACGATTTCTGTGTCAATTTTTCTGGGTTGAGCACATTCATATATAAATCTGACCTTAAAAATTGTGCATGTCTAAAGCAATAGAATGATGATTTTTGATTTAAGCAGACATGAAGTCGATCCAAATTGTGAATCTCACAGGTTTGATTCACAGACACATTTTGCAATATTTTCCACTACCTGTTTATTAATGCTACTACATAAGTGTTACTACATATTCATTAAATAGAATCTAAACTTGTGAAGTTTTTAGAAATATTTACTATATTTTAATAATTATAATAATTAATAATTAAATATTTATACACATAACTTATTTTCACTTATGTTACACATTACTACCATGTTGCATTTTGTAAATTTAAATGCTCACAATTCTGAAGCATAGTCCACCAGAGGGAGGACAAAATTCATTCTTGTACTACAATGTGTTTTGTCCTCCCTCTGGTTAAAAGTTATGTGTGTACACAAAATGCAAGAACGCAAGGATGGAATAAATATTAAAAAACAGTCTATAAGGTGCCTAAACAAACCAATCATCACGGCTATTAAAAGTTAAATTAAAAACAAATACAAAATATATATATATATATATATATATATATATATATATATATATATATGGTTGCCTTCTCTAATGGACAGACAGTCTGTATATCTACAGGGCGGGCCATTTATATGGATACACTTTAATAAAATGGGAATGGTTGGTGATATTAACGTCCTGTTTGTGGCACATTAGTATATGTGAGGGAGCAAACTTTTCAAGATGGGTGATGACCATGGTGGCCATTTTGAAGTCGGCCATCTTGGATCCAACTTTTGTTTTTTCAATAGGAAGAGGGTCATGTGACACATCAAACGTATTGGGAATTTCACAAGAAAAACAAGGTTAAGGTTTTAACGTAACTTTATTCTTTCATGAGTTATTTACAAGTTTCTCTTTCTTCACAGCCATTGACATGTCGAAGAGGGTAACACGTGATGAGCGGATCGAAATTGTGTTGATATCTGGTGAACGCAGTAACCGGGTCATTGCAGCAGATTTCAATGCAAGACACCCTACGAGACCACCCATCTCCCATGCTACAGTTAGCAAACTGCTTGCTAAGTTTCGGGAAAACTGGTTCAGTGTTGGATTTGCCAAAATGTGGACGCATGAAAACTGTCACTAATGAACAAACATCAGTGGCTGTCCTAGCTTCATTCAGCAAGAGCCCACAGCGTAGCACTCGCCGCATGTCACTCCAGTGTTTCCCTCTTTATGCACTGAAGCTGGCACGTTCCCTGAGTTTTTCCAGCAAGATGGTGCACCACCACATTATGGGTGTCAGGTCCGAGCATTCCTAGTTGAACAGTTTCCTGAAAAGTGGATTGGTCGTCGTGGGCCAGTTGAATGGCCCCCAAGGAATCCCAATCTGACCCCCTTAGACTTTTATCTTTGGGGTCATCTGAAGGCAATTGTTTATGGTGTGAAGATACGAGATGTGCAGCACCTGAAACTACGGATACTGGAAGCCTGTGCTGGCATTTCTCCTGCGGTGTTGCTATCAGTGTGTGAAGAGTGGGAGAAGAGGGTTGCATTGACAATCCATCACAATGGGCAGCACATTGAACACATTTTATAAGTGGTCAGAAACATGTAAATAACTAATGAAAGAATAAAGTTACGTTAAAACCAAGCACACCATTGTTTTTCTTGTGAAATTCCCAATAAGTTTGATGTGTCACATGACCCTCTTCCTATTGAAAAAACAAAAGTTGGATCCAAGATGGCCGACTTCAAAATGGCCACCATGGTCACCACCCATCTTGAAAAGTTTGCCCGCTCACATATACTAATGTGCCACAAACAGGACGTTAATATCACCAACCATTCCCATTTTATTAAGGTGTATCCATATAAATGGCCCACCTGTATAAGATGTATATAAAAAAATATATACACAGCAATACCATTTTCGGAAACTTGGAAATGAGAATGCATTCCACAATAACTTACCTATAGGATTAATGTCAAAAAAGTGGACAGGGGTCCTGAGAATACAGTTGAACATGCGACTGTGGAGCACCTGGGCAGAGCGCACTAAAGCGTTAAACATCATCAAACTGCGTGTGAATCCAAAAAGGAGCGTGGTCATTGTTAAACCTAAAAACAAAAAACAAGGTAGTTTTATAGTGAATTAAAATATACTCGATCCACACATATCCTCAAAATAATATAGCTCCAATTCTTTAAATATATTTTTTTATATATATATTTTTTAGCTTGTATTTAACTTGTCAGTCAGTCTGTCAGTCTGTCATACTGGTGCTTGACTATACCTGAATAAATGCCCAGGTAAAAATCAATGGAGAGCTGCTGAGTAACATTCATGCTATTGGTGAGGGTAAGATTTTGGTTTAGAACATCTAGCTTCTCCTGTTCTGTAGCCCTGTTGATTCAGATCAAGTAGTCAGTGAAAATCCGTTTCGAGCACATAACTAATTACTTCACGGCCAATCGGTGATTTAAAATAGACCTTCCATTCTTAAAGTCTACAAAAAGTCAACACTAATAAGTAGAAGTGGCTGAAATGAGTTCTCTAAGGATTCAGCAGATCAAAATACTTCACTTACCAGTTTGCAAGCCACCAGTCTTGAAGAATATAGGATGTCTGGTAATTAAAAAGTATGTGAAAAAACTACTAAATGTATAATGGATAAAACCATGTAAGCCTTGTCATCATATACAGTAGCATGCTGTACCTGTGCGAGCAAGTTGAGTACGACAAGGATAATCAACACAAATGTGTTGACTCCAGCAGTTAAGTACTTCAGATACATGCGGAACCCTATGTTCCCCTCAGAGCGGCTCTCATCTGACATAGTTTGACCAAGTTCTATCTAGAAACAGCAATGATGGATATTATATTAAAACATTAACTCATGAAATATATTCATAACGTACGAAAATATATTCATAATGTACGAAAATAGCTATTCAGAATTGAAACGAAAAATAACACTAAATGAAACCACTGTGTATATGATCATAAAGAACTTATAAGAGAAAGTAAACATTCCAATAAGTAACTGAAACACATACAGGTAGCTGATCTGCGCCATCTTTATCAGACACTACTGATGAGGTCCCTGAGCGAATAGAGTTCTGTGAAAGGGTTCGGCTGCGAGAGCACTCCATGGGCCCAGGCCCTCCGACGTGCTCTTCCTCCTCATCCTTCTTTAACAGAGATGTGAAGTCCACACCTGAATAAAGAAGCTCTGTGTATGTGCCCTGTACCACTATGTGACCCTAAAAAAAAGGGACGAGGGGTATTAGGAAGAAAGAAAGAAGAAGTCCCTTGGCTATTATATTAATGACCACAAGGCTTATGTAATGCCACAAAAAAATTTTCAGTCAATGTTTATGTACTTTCTGAATGGCCGATAGGACAACTAGAATAACTAGAACAAGATTTTCTAGATTTTTAGATTATGCTGCTAAGATACTGCAATCATTTTTTACCATCAGACAAGTTTCACACAAAAAGCAACTACTGGATTCGCTAGCAAAGTAGAGAACTAGGAGGTGTAGGAAGTCTGCTTGACCCTGAGAAACCATTCAGCATGTGCCCTACATAGGGCCATGACAAAAGTGACATTGAGTGGAACGATATGGAACTTGATTTGGAACAGAGACTGTCCCTGTCCCTGGTGTGGAAAATGAGACAAAATGTGTGATAAGGCACAATCTTCCTCTATCCACAGACACAAACAATAGTATTTTACTGCAGCACTATCCACATGGCATGTAAACACTTCTTATCTAGGCTCCTTATTAAAAACAAAAGCCTAAAACAAGTATTCACCATGGCCGGGCATAGAAATAAAGAGGTATTAAACCTTCGAACACACACACGGACGCACGCACGCACGGATGCACGCACGGATGCACGCACGGATGCACGCACGGATGCACGCACCTCTTTCAAAACCAGTATATGGTCAGCTGCTTTCAGGTACTGTAGCTGGTGAGTTACCAGGATCCTTGGTTTTGTCTTTAGAATGCCACAGATACACCTAAAGAGAGAAAAAGATATTAACTGGGCTTGCTTTATTGTATGTATGTTCAGCATATATGTATGTATGTATTTCCAAAAATGTGTTCCTATGGTATCAAAAACTTCCCTATCAAATATAATATGTTAGTTGTAGACCCTGTTGAGTAGGCCTTTGTGATATATTTAGTTTTTTCCCTTTTTCTTTTGCCACAATCCGGTAACTTTTCAATATCAATGAACGAATCAGGAAAGCTGTGTACAGATGTTTGTTATTCTGTTGAGTGCAGTCAGCTGAACAAGTATCCTCATTTTCTGTCACAGTCCATCGACAAAATTTTCATTTTGGCCAAGGAGTGCACTTTTTATTTTATGTTAATGAAATGAAAAAGTGACACACTCTTGGTATTTCATTTACCTCCCTTTCGCTTTGATTATGGCATGCATTTGCTGTGGGAAAGTTTTGACAACCATATATAATGTTACAATATTTATTTCTATTCAAAGTAGCACTGATTTTTGGCCAAGCTCTGGCACTGATGACAGGAGAGGTAATTAAAAAAAATCTCAAGTACATTCAAAAGACTTTTAATAGGGTTTAGGTAAGGAGTCCATTCAAAACAAAATGATAGCAGAACCTAGCCATTCAGTACATTCAGGCACTCAGCTGACTTTTATTGTATTGCCACATAATCATACCGAGTGAAGGCCAGACCAATTAAAGCAACTCCAGCATTGCCTCCAGAAGCTTGTACAGTGGGCATTTTGCATGATGGGTGATTTGCTTAATTCACAGCCTTTCTTACCTTGACACCATCATTGTTCTGAAATGGGATAAACCTGGCCATATCAGATCACCTGACCTTTCTCCATCGCTCCAAAGTCCAATCTTTATTAATCTAGCAAACTGAAGTTTCCCCCCTTTAGACTCACTAACATGGTTATCTTATGGTCACACATCACATTATTCAGACCTATGGTCCCAATCCTACATTATGAGTTCCTGTCACACTGTGTGTGTAAATGCTCTACCATAAATTGTTTACAATGCAACTTCACAGACCATGTAAGTGATCCAGAAAGTATTCACAGCGCTTCACTTTTTCACTTATTCAGCCTTATTACAGCCTCAAGTCTTTCTGAGTATAAGGCGATAAGCTTGGCACAGCTATTTTTGAGTCTGGGTGGCCCGCTCTAGGAAGAGTACTGGTGGTTCCTTCTCCCATTTATGAATGATGGAGGCCACTGTGCTCATTGGGATAGTCAATACTGCAGACATTTTTCTGTACCCTTCCCCATATCTGTGCCTTCGAAACAATCCTGTCTCAGAGGTCTACAGACAAATCCTTGGACTTCATCGCTTGGTTTGTGCTCTTGACATGCATTGTTAACTGTTGCACCTTATGTAGACAGGTGGGTGCCTTTCCAAATCATTTCCAATTAACTGAATTTAATCCAAACCATTGAATTGATCCCCTTTGGCATCTAAACAGGCAGTTGATTAAATTGTTTCAATCAGTTAAATGCACCAAGGCTCTGACAATTTTGTAGTACAATGTAGGTAAAATGGGCTTTATTTGTGCTTTATTTTATTCTTTATTATTGCGCTTGTTGTGGAGCTGGTGCATATGTCCTGGAAAAGGATGGTGCTTCAAGATGAGTAATTTTGGGGGAAAGTGTTTAATACATATACAGTATATGTGTATTTATGAAAAAAATATGTTGGAGGTTTATATGGGCTTTGGGCCTTTACGTAGCCTTCCTTTTTATAGGTGAGGGTGTGCCTACCAGTGGCTTAGATCTTTTTATTTCTGTATTTTCTTGTGTCTGGAGGGAAGTAATTGGGTGCACCTGACCAGTCTCCTGGGTAATCATAAGAAACCTGCCATCTGCATTCCCTGAAGATAAGACACTTCTCTGGGTGACCCTCTTCCTGAACCATACACGTTTGTTAGTTCATGTTTTATGATGTAATGTTTATGTATCTACTCACGTATATCCCGGATTTAGTTATTTATGGTTTCTCTTGGTTTTGTCTTGGTTGTGAATAATAATAATAAAATCTTATACAAGATTCAACCTTGTGGTAACAGCTTGCTGACATATGAGAGTGATCATTAGGTATTCCCAAAAGTTTGCCCATACTGTATAGTGTATTGACTATGGAATGTTGTTACTTACTGATTAAATAGATGTCGACCCACTTCTGCATCGACTGCACTCAGGGGATCATCCAACAGGTAAATATCAGCATCCTGATACACAGCTCTACAAAGACATTTTTATAATTTTTATTATTATTCACTGATTTCTGCTTGTATTTGATGGCATAAGTGAATTTCTAAAAGGCTTGACTGCTACAGTATACACACAAAAAAGTATTATCATAAAGTATACTCATGCACACCATTAACAACATTAGATTCTTGAGACAAAATAGTAAACTGTCATTTAAATTTGGCACCATTTAGTTTCATTATAGCAATTAAAAAATGTAAGTGCTATAATGAAACTAAAAGGTGCTTCAACAAAGTATGCCGAACTATACAGCAGGTTTACTTTAATTATGCCTTGTGGATTATAACAGGAGTCAACGTCGCCGACTTGACTTGCCAGAGACTTTGTTGCTAGATTTGACTGTTTTTAGATCCTTTTAGTAACTTAAAAAAGAACAGTAGCTACACTGTGGACTTTCTAAACAGACATTAAGTCACTCTCTTGAACTTGATACTGTACAGCTTTTCAGCTCACATCACAGGTTGTGATACATGAGCTGAGAGAACAGGTGCTTCTGAATCAGTGTGTAATGACTAATAATAACTTGTGTTGTGTCTGTGACCAACACGGTCGTGCAGGGACCTTTAGAAGGTAGGTGCTCAAAGTTAAAAAGCAGCAGATGGAACAAAATCATATACAGTACCAACATAATTTACAGAATAATCTGTTGAATTATAATGAGCCAGATTCAAACAGAATGGCTGGCTGTCATTTCATTTATTCTAGTCCATCTCCCTCTCCTCAACTTACCATGACACTTTCTACTCCACCTGGGAACGAGACACACTTTGCTAATCCTAACCATTCTTTTCTTAACCATAATTAATATACACCTAATCAATAATAAACCCACCCCAAGTAAAGTTAGAAAAGGTTAAAAAATTATATTACAATATATATATATACAATACATTACAAAATTATATTACAATACAATATTATATTATATTAAAATATAATTTTTATTATTGCTACTGCATGCAACAAAATACATTTGCAAACATTTGTAAACAACAGGTATACTTGTTATATACATTTTTCTAGCTTTTTCTAACATTCCTGGTCAGTGAAAATGCTGTTTTATTTTTATTAATTAACCATTTATTTGATCAATGTCATGATAAAAGAAACTAAAATATTCATAAAACTATTAAAGATACAAAAAAGTGGTGTTCCTCCAACTATAAATCCGTTAGCTAGGGCACAACACAAAAAGGTTAAAGGACATCATGTGATGTTAACTGACTGACAGCTTTACAGCTAAATTCTTTTTAATTGATAAATGTTCTTCTTCATAAGGACAATGGGTAGGTGCTCACAAAAAAGAGAAAGGAAATAGACAAACGACATTTTGAACATCAAGGGGTAGGGCCTCGAGCACCCTTAGCGCCTCATCTGCACATGCATGGTGACCAACCACAGATCAGCACTTTTCTTCAATGACCAATCACTTTTAGTTTATCCGTGCACTTCATTTTAAACTAAGTAAACATTGCTGTAAACTGTCAGTAGCTGAGTCATAAAAGAAAAGACAATGTTAGACAAAGGGCATGTTAGTTATTGGGGTACTTATATAGTTGGTAGTATGATTTCTTTCACTTAATTAACTAATTGATGACGACACTTGTGATGATCTGTTCCTGCTTTTATGATTTACTCATATTTCCCCCCTTTTACTCATGCATTACATGTAAAGTGATTTTTTTGTTTGTTTTATTTTTAATGAGTACGGATTGCAAAAAAATCCAGTATCTCAAAATATTAGAATTATTTCATTAGAATATTTCATTTTGTGGTTGAGTAAATAATTTTTAATACAGTATAAACACCATGAATCTAGTTCAGTACATACACTACCACTCAAAAGTTTGGGATCACTTTTTTTGTTTAGTGATTTGTTTTTTACATTCTACAACACTACTGGGGATTTCAAAACTATAAAATAACACATGGAATTTAAGGTAATTGTGTAACAACAACAACAACAACAACAGTGAGTTGTTATTTTAAGCCACGGAGGTCAGCCTTTCTTTCCTAATTGTCCAAAGAAGAGTATAGCATATTTGGACGCCTTCAGCGTTGCTTTACAATGTAGAAAGACATCAAAATCAGGAATGACCATGGAATTAGATAGTGATGACAAACGTTTGCGCGGTAGTGTACATGGGATTGTCCAGACTTGGCGGATGTCCAGATTATGATCACTGACACACTCCACAAGGAGGGTAAGCCACAGAGGGTCATTGCTGAAAAGGCTGGCTGTTCGAAGCATATTTAAAAAAAAAAAGTTGACTGGAATCGAAAAGTCTAATTGTAAACGATGCACAAGCAAGAGGGCTGACTGCAGCCCTAAGAAGATTGTCAGATTTCATGAGACATAATTAAAACAAAGCAAAGACTTGACGGGAAACCCACCAAGCATGGGGAGAACATGCAAACTCCATGGAAACTCTGGGAATCGAGCCTGGCTGGGAATCGAACCCAGACCCTGGAGGTGCAAGGCGACAGTGCTAACCACTACACCACCCTGCCGCCATGAGCATTTCATTTTTAATTAAGCAAAAGAATCTTGATATTCATACATTTGATTGTCATCATACATCTTTTAACTTGATATATTTCAATCATGACTCATACTCTGACAGATTCTCAAGCCAGAATCTGTGATTCTGCCTCTGTCTGGCCTTGTTAGTATCTCTGCAAATCTGTCTGCCTGTCTGTAAATCTCACCCTGCCTGTGTTCTCAGTCTGTTCCTATCTTGTAAACAGCAAATCAGTCTGTCTGTTTGTCTCAGTAAACTACTATCTTGGACTCTGCTTCTGCTCTGTCTCTATTGTAGTACTGTATATGTTTAGTGGATATCTGATCTTTTGGACAGTTTATTAGAATTTTATTCTGTCTCAGCTGTCTCAGCACCAGATCACTAAGAACTGCTGCAACCTTTTCACAACCTCATTTTTCCCAGCCTTACATACAGTATGCCTTCGCCTCAAACCCCCTATCCAGCAAATTTTGCCTGCAAGAAGACTACAGCTACTTTTCCTTTAATTGCTTAAATATTCCTACGCTGCTAAAATACACCATTTTATAATAAATAATTTTGAAGAATTTACCTGCATTTGCGCCCGTTCAAGCTAAAGCCATTACAGTAAGTATTTATACTGAAAAAGCAACTAACATCAAAGGTTTCAAGGATTTATATACTGTAATTGTGGGGATGTTTGGTATTCAAGAGTTAACATAATGTAAAAATTAGTATTTCTGACCCATTCTCTTCACAGTGTTTCCAGGTTACTTGACAGTGTGAAAAATGTTAACTCATACCTGGCCAGGTTAACTCGAGCCTTCTGACCTCCACTGAGCGTTGCCCCTCGGTCCCCGATCACAGTCAGATCTCCCTGAGGGAGTAACTCCATGTCCTACCACATATGCAGAAGGGTGCTATAAAACACTATATTTGTACATGTTGGTACATTATATATACATAAAACATTTAATACACTAGTATACCTTCTTTAGAGCACAGGCTTTCAGAACGTTTTCATATCTTTGTGGATGTAGCTCCTTCCCAAACAGGATGTTGCTGCGGATGGTACCTGGATACACCCAGGGCTGTTGAGAAGCATAGGTCAGATTTCCAATAACCTTCACTGCACCTCTGTCCGGTGACAGCTCTCCAAGTATGGTGCTGAGCAAGGAAGACTGAGGGAGTGAAGAATGGAGAAGATAATGTAAATGTTAAATAAATGTAAACAAAGGAAAGGGAAATGCTTGTCTTCCAAACAGAATTTAAAGAAGAATGATTAGGTTACAAACCTTTCCAGCGCCAACAGGGCCGATAATAACAAGAAGCTGGCCTCTCTTTACACTGAAGGATATGTTTTGCAGTGTTGGACAATCAAGACTCTGTGTATAAGAGTTCGGACATTAGTCACTGAAACAGAAGGGGTGTATTGTAAGATAAATATAAATAAAGTTAAGCATGATTCACCTTTTCCCAGGAGCAACTGAGATCCTGGAGCTCCACAAACACTTCCTTCTTCTCTTTAGGAACTACAACATTGTGTTTAACCAACTCATCCAGCAAAAGGAAGTTCTAAAAACCAAATAAATGACAAGAAGATGAAGCAACCAAGAGGTATCATTGCCAACATGTGCAAGTGTATGTGTTAATGTTGTGGCTCCTAAACTGAGGGGTAAATCTGTCAAAATGTATTTAAGAAATAATCTATTCTCGACTCTTGGGTAAGTCTCTTTCTTATTACTGCTACAGGTGTATGAATTAGGGTGCATTTCATGTAAATTAGATGTATATTACCCCAACAAGATACATGAGCCATGTTTATATGATAGCAATTTGTGTGTAGACATTTGTTTTCATGTAATGTAGATGAAACTGATTATGCACATAATCACAATGCAAGATCCAGATTATGTGCAATCCAATAGCTAGTTGCGCTGGCTGCAAGATGGAGGTTGACTGCTCAGACATTCTGATGCTGCCAGTCTTAAGTATTCATGGGTCAAAGAGATGGGATGCAGGTGAAGTGTGTAGGCCTACATGTCATGCCAGTGGTGCCACCACACAAAAATTCACCTGCAACTAGCTTTTTTCGGTTATGTCCAACAATGATAGCAGATACGTGACAGGAATAGGCCAGGTTTGTTAAAAGCTTGGTGGAAGGTACAGTAAGCAGTGGTGACACGGGTGCACCTGTGTCTGAACTGGACTATTCAGGAGCACTGCAGCTCACCCCAAAATGGGAAAGCCCCTACAAAAGATGGGGTAAACAGCTCTGTCATCACATGGAACTTCTGAATCTCAATCCTCTGAATCTGAACCACCTTACCAATGCTGTCTTAACACTTTGATTGTAGAAGCGTGAGGATTCTGCTCTATTGTAAGGATGTGGAGTGCCAAGAAAGATCGACCTCCCTTGTTAATTGTGGCTTATCTTAAAGTTGATACTGCTGTGCTTAGTGAAATAAGACCTAAGGACAAAGGCTCTGGAAAAAAAGGTTCTATTTGTAACATCTTCTGGAAGGGAAAATGCATCAATGAATCATATATCATATAATGAATCATATATCCATGTAGTTGGCTTCCCAAGTCACTCCAAATTGGTCAAGTGATAAACAGCTCTGTCACAACTTCTGAATCTCAATCTTCTGGATCTGAACTGCCTTACCAAGGCTCTCTTAACCCTTTGATTGTAAAAGTATAAAATGTGGGGATTTTGATTTATTGTAAGGATGTTGAGTGCCAAGAAAGATGGACCTCCCTTGTTAATTGTAATTTGGCTTGTCTTAAAGTTGATATTGTCGTGCTTAGTGAAATAAGACTCTAAAAAACATTCTGCTGCTGGAAAAATGGTGCTATTGGTAACATCTTCTGGAAGGGAAAATGCATCAATGAATCATATATCCATGTAGTTGACTTCCCAGGTCACTCCAAATTGGTCAAGTGGTACAATACAATCTGACTCCAAATAGATCAAAGACTCATGACATGATATGTTATGGTATGCTTCCTTTTGCCCAACTCGTGATGAAGAGGAAGACACCAAGAATGTATTCTATGAACTACTGATTGTTTTTGGTGACTTCAGTGCATGATTTAGATGTGACAGCAAAAATACGTCATGCCATTCTTGCCAGACAAGGAAATGGGACTGCAACAGTAATGGTCTTCTTCTGGGGGCTTCTGCAGAAAATTGACAGAAAAAAACGTGAAGACTTGCAATTTCCTATTATTAATATCCACAAAGGGTTGTGTGCTATCTTCAATGCTGTTCTCACAGTATGTGGCAAGCCACATATTCTGCAAGCTGCACTTTGTACTGACCTTTGAAAACCCAGCTCACACCATCCTCACAGCATTGCAGACATTTACAATACTGCAACATCAGGCCAGTACAGACTTTTAGAAACCACGGGTCCAAACACTAATCCAAATGAATCCATAAAAATCCATACCACGGGTAAAGCGCTCGCCCTATCATCCGGAGATCGCTAGTTCGAATCCCGGGTGGTGCTGTAACCTCTCGCAGCCGGAGGTCTAGAGAGAGCTGATTGGCCGAGCTCTCTCAGAGGGGAGGGATGAGAGGTACTTAGTGCTCCGACATTAATCACAGCTCTACAGCCAGTCAGGGGCGTCTGTGAGCTCGCGCAGCGGAGGGAGCGGATAGCGCTGTCCTCCGAGTGTGTTACGCTGCCCCCAACGGTGCGCGAGCGAGCAGTTCGAAAAGATGCGGTTGGCTGGCGTCACGTGGTTCGGAGGAAACACGTGATAGTCTTCGGCCCTCCCGGCTGAGTGGTAGTAGTAGCCTTAATGTGGGAGCCCCCTAGTGACGGGGAGGAATTGGACACGACTAAATTAGGGAGGAAATCGGGGAAAAATCCAAAAAAAAAAAAAAAAATCCATACCACTGGGCTTAGCTCTTTTTGATTATTTAAAATAACTTTAAAGCTGCTTTTTAAGCAGAAGTTGACAACATAAACTCGTTGTCTTTCAGTATTGGATGATTTTCTCCAAAACGTCAAAATCTTCTGATGTGATGATTGCACACCTGGAAATTAAATTGATACTTTCGGCTTCCCTTTTTCTTATATGGCATTCAAGTTATATTAATAAATATAATCACTTCAATGTAATGAACTATTAATAGATTTGTTTTTTTTATGTAGCGAACAGAGACAAGCAGAATGATGAAGTATGGGAAATGTCTTCAGCCAGAACTAACTGTTTATTGGCTAGGAATGAAAAGTTCAGTAGGAACTTCATACATAACAATTGAAC
The DNA here is from genome assembly GCA_013621035.1 of Clarias magur. Lineage (NCBI taxonomy): Eukaryota > Metazoa > Chordata > Actinopteri > Siluriformes > Clariidae > Clarias > Clarias magur. Next base: position 688,873 of record QNUK01000082.1, on the reverse strand, counting down.
AGGAAATACCAGTAACAGAACTATGCTTTGTTGCCTGAGCTATGATTCACCAAGTAATTATGCCATATGAATTACATTACCAAATATGTAGAAGTTGCACACAGGAACCTAGAAACTATAAACCTACACTACAACAGGTTAAAGATATGAACATATCCAAACAGAACACGTTTATTTTAGTTGTAAATGACTTTGTCATCACTGACCATTTTAGTCTGCCAAAAACCTGTTAACCATACATAGGGTTTTATCAAGTATTTATTTGTAAATTTATTAGTGTGCTTCACCAGCCATTGCTACTTTGATTGCCACATTCTAATTAGCAAAGTATCTAGAGAAGAGGGACAGGGAGCAAAAAACTTTTATGACTAATACTGGCCAGAAACATATTTAGTTGTAGCTATACTGTGTATGATGTAGTCATATCGAACTGTTACCTTGATCCTACGGATGCTGATGCTGGCCTCAGACACTTTCTCAATGGCAGAAGGGAAGAAGAGTGTAACAGTGAGGCGAACAGCAGAGTACAGTGACACAGCCATAAACACACGGCTGGCTGTGATTGTGTTTCCCAACAACACATACACAGTGAATGTGCAAAATTCAATGACTTTGCTTGCAGCAAAGAAGGAGGCCATGTTCAGACCCCGCAGGTAGGAGCTGTCCATGATTTTAGAAATTTCTTTCCTGTAAGAAGGAGAAAACATCATCATAATGGCATGATGCACACACAGCTAAATTCTACATAATGTGAGATGACTTAAAATTAAAATATAATGTCAGAAAACTTGTTTTTTATACATTGAGTATTCTTCATTCTCACTGCCAATACAATGCCCACATCCCAAATGTAATTTTTGAATAGACCACACACACCTTAATAAATGTTAGGAAATAATATTTACTTTCCCAGGAAACACAGAGGTCTCAAATCTTTAGGATGAGAAATCCTAATATGGTCATAGCATAGCAGGCCAGAGAATCATTTCAAAATGTGCCACTTTTCAAGAGTATTTAAACATTTAAAATCTGTTTAAAATAGACTAGAACAGATCTTTCCTTCCCTCTCAACAGAATGAAGCTACAGACACCATAGTTCACTATGGAGATGGTGTTTCTTGAGGTATGGGCAGCATTATTTTTGTAAATGTTTAACATTTGGGCAAAAAGGTTTTGCTTTTATTTGACTGTAAACATTCTCCCAAATCTTACCAACCCATATGTGCTTTCGTGGGGGCTTCTTAAGTAAGGACTTCTTTCTTACAACCCACTTGAGGCCTGCTGTACAGTTTTGAGAGTAATGGTTGGATTGCTGGTGGTCTTTTTCATCAGTTCACATCTTTCTTTCATGTTTATTTTTTTAAGAGAAGTTTTTTTTCTAATGAGCATTTCTCAAAATTGCATTAGGAAAATTTCCACATGCACAATGCAATGGAAGTGCACAAGATTGGGATTAAACATCTATGTTGCCTTAAGAAAACAACTGCTAGTGAGAATAATCAGAGAAACAAAAAGATTCAAATTTGCTAAGAAGAATAAAGCTTGAAATGTGGAAGATTTAGTCTGTTCCAGAGGGAACTTCACATCAATATAAGGAGTGCTCAGAAAGCAACATCCTCTAGTGCCAATGTTAAGATTTATTGCTGGGAACGCCAGTTTTTTCTTTCTTTCTGAGAGCCAGATCACTTGGGTTAGGTCTTAGGCTTAATATAAGAGCCAGCTCATTTGGCCCCCATACAGCTCTTTATTTATTAATATTTCTGGCTTTTATAATTCAAACAAATTTTGCAATGTTTTGACCTATGAGCTTTACTAAACACATGCTAATGTAATTATACTAAAATTAAAAAAATCCAGAATAGCATTATTTTATGTTACATTTGGTACAAAATGATTAATATACAAAGATCCAACAATATTACTTACATATATAAATATGTAATATGTAATACATAAATATACACATGTAATGAATAATTTATTTATACTGAATTTTGTATATTAGCATTTTGCTACAAACTTTAAACAAAGTAATATTTCCATGTTCAGCAGGCATGATAGCTTATCTTTTTTATTCATAGGGCACTGTTGCATATACAGTTATAGTATGAATGTCACGATTGTTAATGATTTTACATTCTGCATTTGTGTTGTCTCTGTTATTAAAATACATCCAAATGATACTTCCTTTTGCAAATGTCACTCATCTGTTGGTCATGCACTTCTTTCCCCTTTGTTCTGTAGAACAACAGTCCACCCCTCCCCATTTTAACCTGACGCCATGATCCTTGTCTGTCATGAAACCTGATTGGTCACTGGCACACATATCTATCAACACAACATTCAGTTAGTACATTAGAGTGCCTGTGGCCGAACAGAGCGGTGAAAAGATTATCACTATTATGCTGAGATGTAATAACAACAGCAACAAAAAATAAAATAAAAAAATAATTTGGCTTTCAGAAGGGAGTTGCTCATCTCTTGTATACAAAAGCTGGCTCATAGAGCCGACTAGTTCGCAACTAACATATCACTATTATGAGTTACAGTCATGTTCAAAAGTTATTACTCCCTCTTTTAAATTTATTATTATTTAAAAACATCATTAAAAAATTATGTGATCACAGAAAGTCTCAGTATTAAGCAAATACAATTTCAGCTGTGCCATTATTTAGTTAACAACAACAACAAAAAAAACATGGGCAATACCAATATAAATACTAATTAAAAAAACGTCCGTCTCTTGATTCAGTACATACACTGCATATATAAGCATTTCACTGCATATCGTACTGTGTATGACTGTGTATGTGACAAAAATTTTTGAATTAGAATACACATACCGTATGCAGCAATAACTTATAGTAATAATTACCTATACACTCTAAAAAATGCTGGGTTGTTTCTGTAAACACATTGTTGGGTTGTTCATGCTGGGTCAAAATTCTGAGTTATTTCGGGTACTTTAAACACATTGTTGGGTTGGGTAATGTTGGGTAAAATCAGATGTAGTGGGTCATTTACAAATGAACACCTGGTTGGGATATTTTAACCCAACAACTGGTTTATTCTTTATTTCTCCAAACGGCAGCCTGCAAAATGTTTGAAATATTACTGTTATTGTGTCACAAAGTGTAGTTTTAAAAGTTGTTTAAGCGAGAATGTATGTGTGTACAGCTCAAAACATCAATCGGTTATTAAAGGTAAGGTCTATTTAAAAAAATTCCCTGAACGATTTTGGAGATTCAAGCTCCAGGCAATCCTACGGTGTTCCGCGCTTATGTAGCCACCCAACATCTTGGCAGAAACTTCTGAAAACGGCCGCTGGCCGTGGTGTCTCTGCAGTGGTTAAAACAACGTTTTTTTTTTTCATTTTGTGTATTTCTAACAGGTAATCTTTGGTATTTACGGTTATAGTATAATATATCGTACAAGCATCCTGTACACTGCATTCTATTTGCACTATACCTGGTGTCCTCAAACCCTTGAGTGTGCACTTCCAAGTCAAGTCTGTCCTTTGAGTTTTTGGAATTGAGACACAGCATGAGGAACTTGCTGAGGGGCACGCCACTTAATGTTGGCAGTATTTTATGGTAAGTTTATATGAATTTTTACCTAAATTGTAAATGTTGTAGTTGTGGTAGAAGCAAGCTCATTTTCATGTTTATTCGCTTTTCCATTTTTTAGTCGCACTTTGATATGGGGGTGAGAGGAGTTCATGTTTTAATATTCTGTTCCAACAGCCAGCTATAGTGGATTTTATGATAAAAGTGCATTTGTAGCACACACAAATAAAAAAAAACAACCTAAATTTAATCTTAAATGTAATTTTAGGTAAATTACTAATAATCTTCGCTAAAGCTGTGTGTGTGGAAAGTCTCTCGGCATATTTTATAATATTTATTATAAAGAACCTCGCCTGTGTATGAAAGAAACTGCCAAAATATATGAGCTTTTTAGCTTTATTTGTAGAATGCTTACAGGGTGTATGAAGATGGTGAAGTGATGAATGAAAGCTAAACTGTTAACTGTAGTGCCAGCATGACGCTAGCATTTAGCTAGGTTGCGAGCATTAGCAACCACATATAAAAAGCTGAGGTGTTACAAAACACTAATCTTCTTACAAATATGCATACTAGTCAACCCTCTCGATTTTTCCATAAAGTTTCTTTAATTTCTTTAAGGTTGAAAACAAGAATCCACCGTGGAAGTGTCGAGGCCGTAGCCCTACATTCTGATGTTGGGAGATAATGACCAGCACTGCTCTGAGGCATTTAAGCTTCTCAGTAATAGTATCGTAATGATGTCGCTGTTGAACTTGTTTTGTATTATCTTGTGCTTTTGAAAAATAAATATAAATATTTTTTCTATGATTTGTACAATTAATTTGGTGTTGCTTATTGCATATATGTATGGTTTGCAAAACTTTTTTTTTTTTGTAATAGACCAGTATATCAAAGTAATTTAACTGTTTAAACTGTTTTACCCATAGACATGTAAAACATAAAAATAATAATAACCTATTTGTGAGGTAGAATTAGCCCAGTATTATAGTTAAATAAGACCTAGAATTTGGATTGAATATTTTACCCATCTTGCTGGGTTAAATAAATAACCCATTTTGCTATGTTAAATTAACCCAGCATGTAGTTGGTCCAATATTTATCCAGCAGCTGGGTTAAAAACAACCCAACCTGGGTTATTTTTAACCCAGTATTTTTTAGGGTGTAAATTAGTCAGAAATATACACTAAATTCATGTTCACGTTATGCATTTTTGTGTATTGACAAGAGAAATTTTTTTTTGCATTAAATGCATATGTAGCTGTACGTCCATAACAAAAATGCTCAACGTAAATGTTAGTTATATTGCAACACTAAGTGATGCTGTATAATCCATAGTTGGACCAACATGATGAGGATATCTGCAAAATATGGAGATGACTGGAGCATTGTTCCATGTTTTGTTCCTTGGGGATGAGACAAGAGGGACCTGGCAGACCTTTTCCATTGTTGGAGGCAATGCTATTGATACAGACTCTTTGGCTGTTTTTTTTTGTCATTGATGTTGAAGCAGTGTCTTCTCACCTGGGAGTTTCTCCAGCATACTGTAGATCAGATTGATGGACACGAGTACTCATCTCGTGTCATTAAATTTTTGAGGACAACAGTTTATTCAGCCAACATTTAATCAATAATATTAAAAAAGTTTTTATCATTTTTGTTTTTAACGTCATTTTTGAAGGAAATTAAATAGTAATAGTTAAATAACGGATAGTTAAAATATTAAGATGGAAAATATTTGTGTCATGTGGGCATTATAATATTTGTATTGAAAGTGTCTATATAAAAAGTTTTTAAACATTGTATTAAATGCAAAAAATATATATATATAATTCAAATCAGACTTACAGGGGTCTCTTCGTTTAGTTTTACAGAGTGTTTATGTTACAGTACATTTTATATTTAACAAATGGTCAGCTTGAGATTATATGGTTTTGTCTGACATTTTGGTCAAAATTAAGTTATTCACATTTTCTTATTCTGTGGCAATCTATTTACATTATGTGAAGTTGTGTACATTTTGTGTCTTTTTTGAAAATAAAAAAATCAAATGGAAAGTGTCAACCCAGCAAGAGTGTTAATTTAACCCACTGGTTGGGTCAGATGAACAACCCAGAAATCTGGGTTAAATAGTACAACCCAGCACTTGGATCAAAACAACCCAGTGCGTGTTCTGTCCAATAGTGACACAGCAGCCGGGTTATGGTTGGCTTGTTTTTTAACCCAGCAGTTTTTAGAGTGTATGACAATCTCTACATCATTGTAGAGAAATTTTGGAAATTTTGAGTTTTCTTTACAACATTGCTTTACGTCATTGAGGTTTTTTGGGCAATTTCTTACGCAAAACTCTCGTTAATTCCCACCACAACATTTCAGTTGGGTTGAGATCAGAACTTTGACTAGAGCATTCCAAAACCTTGATTAATTAATTTTTCAGTCAATCTGATGTAGATTTAATAGTGCGCTTTGGATCATTGTCCTGTTGCATGACCCAATTTTGACCAAGCTTTAGCTGTCAGACAGATGGCCTTGATTTTGCTTCTAGAATACTAGAATATTCTAGAATAGTATATACACACTAAAAAATGCTGGGTTGTTTTTACTACCCAAACGCTGGGTTGCCTCTGTTGGGTCATTTTTCTGGGTTATTTACAGGGAATTGGGTACTTTTTGTTAACCCAGTTTGCTGGGTTGGAGTTGGGTTAGCTAGTGACAGCTAACATCACAGATCAGACCGCCCCTCCCCCGAAGTTCACCGGTGTATTCAGTGGCTGTGTCAGCTTCGTGTCTTTTTTTCTTCCTCCTCACGCATTTAAGAGGAAATGTAAACGTTCAATATAAGGTCTGTATACACACTTTCACTCACCTATGACTGAATTTGTTCACTGTATGTAACATTTATTACTGTTACCGTGTTACACTCAAACTTTCAGCCTGGTCTGTGCTATAACATGCTAGTTTATCTGACAATGGCTGCTAGCTAGCCAAACCAAAGAATCCCACCTGTGTATGAAAGAAACTGCAAAAATGTCTGAGCTTTTTAGCTTTCTTTGTACAATGCTTGCAGGGTTTATGAAGATAGTGAAGTGATGAATGAAAGCTAAACTGTTAACTGTAGTGCCAGCATTTAGCTAGGTTGCTAGCGTTAGCAAACACATATAAAATAGCTGAGGTGTTACAAAACACTAATCTTACAAATATGCATACTAGCCAACCCTCTTGAATTTTTCCATAAACTTTTACTTTCTTTCTTTCTAAGGTTGGAACCAACACTGTGGAATATCTGTCAGTCGAGGCCGTAGCCCTACATCCTGATGTTGGGAGATAATGACCAGCACTGGTCTCAGGCATTAGTGCTTCTCAGTAATAGTATCGTAATGATCGTCGCTCTTGAACGCGTTTTGTATTATCTGATCTTGTGCTTTTGAAAAATAATTTTTTTTCTCTGTTTTGTACAATTAATTGGGTGTTGTTTATTGCATATATGTATGGTTTGCAAAACTTAGTGTTTTCTTTTGTAATAGACCAGTATATCAAAGTAATTCAACTATTTAAACTGTTTTACCCATAGACATGTAAAACATGAAAATAATAATAACCTATTTGTGAGGTAGAATTAAAACAGCATTATAGTTAAATATGACCAGTTTGGGTTGTTTTTAACCCAGCATTTTTTAGAGTGTAGGGGGGCGGGGGGCTCATGGTCAACTCACTATGTGCAAGTTGCCTAGGTCCTGCAGCTGCAAAATAAGGCCAAGGCATCAACCCTTCACTGTCCTTGCTGAAATGCTGTTTGGTTTTCACTAAACATTGTGCTGAAGTGTTTTTTCTATGTGCACAGTTTGTCTAGCTGGCATGATGCGTAATTTTCATCTGCACAAACAAGAAAATAGCATCAGCATGATCGTAACACACCACCAACTTCATCACCTTCTGCAGCTCCTGGACCATTTTCAACCTCTCTATTGCTCACAAGGACGATTATGCCACGCCAGCTTTGTCAGTTTCTCTGCCTCACACCACAGCCATTTTTTTTGCAGATGTTTGTTTCATGGAGGTAAAAAATACTGGTGATGCAGAAGTGGCGCTGTCCTTTCAGGACCACCGTGAAAGTCGTGTGAAAAGGGCCAGCATCAGGAAGGTAATATTTTAAGGTAATAATTCTTCAACTGCCCATTTAATGGCCAGGGCTTCCCAATCCATGGTCTTGCCCTGCAGGCCAAACTCAAAAAGGCTTGTAGTTAGGTATGGGTACTCTCTAAGAGCCTCCACAATCGTCTCTGCAGGCTTCTTCAATCCTCTGCCAATGTGGTAAATGTCTTCTGTTAGATCCATTTTGGCATTTTAGAGGATTAGCAGTGTGCTCGGTCCAAGGGAGCTCAACCAGTACTTCTCAAAATACAGTGTAGTTGTCCTTTCATCTCCAGGTGTGTTAAAATGGATGACTAAGTTGAAAACTCAGTAATGCCAGTGGCCACCATTATATTGGGTGTGAGGGACACTTGCCAGTAGCCTTTGATGCATTCAAGGGTGGAGATAAAGTATACACTCCCCAGCCACTCTATCAAGTCAGTGAAGGAGGGAGCTATCAAACTCGGAATATTTCTTAGAGCTATCTTTCTAATGAAACTTTTATAACTTTCATTATAAGTCATTACAAAGATGGGGTCTCCCCATGAGCTTGGGTGGTACCACTATTGGCTGTCAGATATAATCCTATATTCATCCATAATCACACTGAGCAACAGTTTAGAAATTTCTTTATCAGTGGTTTTCTACTGGGCTTCTGGGACACAATATGGGTGGAGTCGGATGACCACCTCAGGGTGAGTCTTTATATCATGCTGGACCATGTTGATTAGTCCAGGTTTTATCAAAGCAATCATCCTTGAATTTGTCCACTAGTTCTCCCAAATCATTGTATGATAGCAATTGTATGATAGCTAATTCTAGCATCATACAATGCTTTGCATTCTTTTCACAAAACACATATTCATGTTCTTTTAAGAGTTGAAGTAAGAGGGAGTGCTGAGGTGGTGCTGTCTTTTCAGCACCACTGTAGCAGTTGTGTGAAAAGCACCAATTGCGTGAAAAGCATCAGCATGTGATAAGGTTCGAGATATAGTAGCAGCATGCCTTCGCGATGTACACAAATCTACTTTTTGCCCACTTAAGCACTCTCTCATGCACACAAACTGTATTTTCATTTGGTCAAACAATCTCACTTTCATGCGATGTGCCCACCAGAGTTATTAGATCATAATTACAAAATCCTTCCTAAGTACTACTGTATTCATTATGTAGATAAATTGTAAATGCACTAAATAACATTTAACTTCCTGTACAAGAAACATTTTTCATAGTAAAAGCTATTTATCAACAATGAACATTGTTATAAACTCTGTATAAATAAAAAATTACATTTTGAGTCCACACCATCAAGAGGAAAAAAGTCATACCTTATCCTGTCATTTATCAACTGAGTAGTGAATATTTTATTTTAAGATTTGGTTTAAACATCAGACATCTTGAATGTTGCCTTTATTTAGGACCATGTCCAAAATATCCTAGTATGTTTACACAGCTGATGTGAATAAAATTGATTACAGTGGCTCCGGTAAGCAAATTGGATATACGCGACCTGGAAATTGGAAAAGGTCGCCGTTTTATTAGGGTCACATTACTGGGCTGCCTCAAGCAAAAAAACAACATGAAGAAGAACAACAACAAAGGAGATTTTAAATTACTGGAACCGGGTGAAGAACCCTTCACAACACATTATCGAAACCTGAAAGGATAGTGCTGAACCATTAATTTTGTAGAAGAAATGTGGTCAGAGAAAAATCATAAATGGAAATCACTTAAACACTTGAATTTGTGAATTTGTATAGTAAGAGCATTTACATACGCACAAAATGTACAGAGAACTCATAGGATTGGGACTAAAAAGCTGTGTCCCCACAAAAAAAAACACTTGTTAGTGTCATGCACACTCGTAACACGACCTGCACTAGAACCCGGAAGTAATACGGTCAGGTTTTCAGGAAGCATAAAAGGAGACAAAATGGCACTTCACATTGCTCAGTCATTGAGTTTGCCCATGCCTTTGCTGACGCTACGCCAACTATTCTGTGAGTACTCACCAATTCTGGTTGCTTCTTTGATTGAGTGTGTGTTGCTAGAATGCGGGTTTATTTGTGTAGATCCTTGCTCTTTGTGTAAGAGAGTTCTTAAACTAATCGCGTGGTTATCCTGCCTACTCGCGCTGCTTTCGTGTTTGGGTTTACCATCCACGCTACAAGGGCTAACTGCTAAGGCTTTTCTGTTCATCCCTCGGTTGCTTGTGACAGAATGACTGAGCCGAAAGCAGTAAACCCAGCGGAGTTTGCTCGCCTCTGTGATGTGGTTGACCAGCATGCCGAACTGATCAATAAGCTCTGTGGTGAAGTCGCGTCTCTCCAAAAGGACCTCCAAGACGTCGCGGCCTTGCGCCGCGAAGTGGCGGAGCTACGGCAGGAGAATGCGACCCTCCGCGGGGTGGCTGCTCAGTCGGCTGTTGCCACGCCCGTCGCAGCGGCTGCGGCGCCGCCCTCCCCCACTTCTGATGTGTTTATAGCTCTACCGGATAAGTGGGATGGCACAGATGGGAAATGCAGTGTTTTTCTAACCGCATTGGATCTTGTGTTTGAGTTCAATTCCACCAGATACTCCACAGACCGACTGCGCGTTGCGCTTCTCGTCTCGTTGCTATCCGGGCAGGCAGCTGAGTGGGCCACGGCGGTTCTCAGATCAGATTCAGATACTGCTTATTCATATGGAGAATTCACCCGTCAACTAAAGCTCACATCTGAACATCCTGCTGCTGAGGTGGAGACCGACATGAAATTGTATCATCTGCGGCAGGGAGGGTCGTCCGTGAGCCGATACACAGCGGATTTCCGCACTCTCGCCGTACAGACCACCTGGGGAGACGCCGCCCACCGGGCAGCCTACTACGGGACTGGCTTCACGTATTAAAGATAAACTCGCCGGATGGGAGCTTCCGACCACGCTGGGGGGACTAATCCAACTCGCCCTCCGGATTGACCAGCGCCTGCTCTCCTGTCCGAGGCCAGCCCCCAGGACCCTGCCACCCATCACGCCATCTTTCTCTCACTCCACGCCCCGACCACCAGCTTTCAACACCACCGCCATGTCACCCGTCGGATCTCCACCTCCCGCCGTGGTTGACACAGGAGCCAGAGAACCCATGCAATTAGGACGCGCCTCCTTGAACGCTGCAGAGCGAGAACGACGCTTCAGGGAGGGACTCTCAGGGAGGGACAGGTAACTTAATTGCCTCTTCTTACGCCAAGGAACTGGGGGTGGAAGTCGAGGCGTTATCCCAGCCGGTTCGGATCACCTCTGTAGATGGTCGATCCCTATCCTCCAGTCCCATCACCTCCCAGACCCAACCGATCACCGTCACATTCAACAAACATCAGGAGCAGATCCGATTCTACCTCACCTCCATTTCCTCCCCTCCCATCATCCTTGGACATCCTTGGCTCCTTCAGCACGACCCGCTCATCTCCTGGACACAGAATCGGATCCTTCAATGGGGGCTGGCTTGTACCGAGCTTTGCCTACAGGCTCCGGCTGGGACGTGTTCTAGGGAGTCCGAGGCCCCCGATGTCGCCATCCCGGCCACCTATCGGGACCTGGCAGAAGTATTCTGTAAGCGATACGCCACCCACCTGCCTCCTCATCACCCTTACGACCTGGCGATCGACCTTCAACCTGGTTCCATCCCTCCTCGCGGCCATCTCTACTCACTCTCCACCACCGAGCTGAAGGCGATGGAGGAATATGTTTTCAACACCCTCCGCCAAGATACCATCCGGCCCTCCTCTTCGCCTGCCGCCGCGGGGTTCTTCTTTGTGAAGAAGGGGGATGGTGATTTACGCCCCTGTGTCGACTATCGGGGGCTTAACAACATCACAGTCAAGAATCGTCATCCTCTGCCTACAGTACTACAGACTACAGTACAGTTGCTGCTCCGTTAAATGCCCTGACCCGACCATCTTCACATCACTTTCACCTTAACTCTGCTGCCATCTCTTCATTTCATGAACTCTGCCACCGATTCACCACTGCTCCGATTCTCTTTCACCCCGACACCACCAAACCGTTTGTTGTGGAGGTGGACGCTTCGGACATGGGTGCCGGGGCAGTTCTCTCCCAGCGAGGTCCAGATCAGAAGATACACCCTTGTAGCTTCTTCTCCAAAGAATTTGATCCCACTTAGCAGCGATACGGAGTAGGGGACCACGAGCTGCTGGCCATAAAGTGGGCTTTGGAGGAATGGCGACACTGGCTCCAGGGCGCCGGAGAGCCGTTCATCGTCTGGACCGATCACCAAAATCTAATCACTATCTGGAGTTTGAAACAGCTTAATCCAAGACAGGCGCGGTGGGCACTGTTCTGTGAACAATATAATTTCCATCTGTCTTACCGTCCGAGGTCAAAGAACACCAAGGCCGATGCCCTCTCCCGACAACACCCCAGCGACCCCGCGACCCCGCGCCTGTTCTCCCACCATCCAAAATCATGGGATTTGGAGACGAGGGTCCGCCAGGCACAGGCCACGGAGACCGAACCGGCAGGTGTGCCACCTAGACGACTCTACGTCCCCCATGCCCTAAGAAGTGAGGTCCTCCAATGGGGCCACTCCACTCCATTCTCCGGCCACCCAGGCGTGGGGCGCACCCAAACATTCATACAGCGTGCCTTTTGGTGGCCCACAATGACGAAGGACATCAAAGAGTTCGTCCAGGCGTGCCCAGTGTGCGCCAGGGCGAAGAACACCAACCAACCAACAGCCCCCTGTCGGCCCTGGACGCACATTGCCCTCGACTTGATCACGGGCCTGCCGGTCGCCGAGGGAAAAAACACCACTCTGACCATCGTAACAGTTAGTGAGAATAATCAGAAAAAAAAATGCTTCAATTTGCTAGAGAACATAAAGATTGTACTTTGTAGCAATAGAAAAAGGTCATGTAGTTTATAAGTTTAGACTGACCCTATTCCAGAGCAATGGGCACATCAGGGTAAAAATAGAAGCTCATGTTGCAATGCACCCACTGCCACTGTACAAACCTCCAGAATGTACTGAATGACCAGACATCACTGGGGCTTTCATTCCCTGCTGGACGAAGCATATTCCAGGACTCAAACTATAAAAGACTTTTTCTGGGAGCATAAGGAATAGTTTTCACACGGGAACTGGCCGACACATTGTGTGCTGTAATCAAGGCTAAAGGTGACTGAATGAAATAGGATGTGTAATTATTTGGGCCAGGTATTATATTAGACAGCAAGCAAACTCAAATTCAGTTTTTTTATTTTTTCATGACAGTGCTGGATCAATAGAGGAGGTAGCTTGGTCTGATTAATCTAATTTTCATATTGGATGGCCGATACATGTGTTGCTTACTTGAAGAAGAGCTTGCACCAGGATGTACTATGGTAAAAAAAAAAAACAAGCCAGCAAAAAGAGTAATGCTCTGGCCAATTGTCTGCTGGGAAACACTGGTTCCTGGCATTTCCCATGTACCAGATACCTAAACATTGTTGCAGATCAAAAACGCAACTTCATGGCATCACTATTTCCTAATAGCAATGATCTTGTTCAGCAGAATAATGTATCCTGCCACACTGCAAAACTGCTCAGGAAAGGACTGTGGCACATGACAAAGATTTCAAGGTGTTGACTTGGCCTCTGAATTCCCCAGATTTTAAACAGGTCGAGCATCTGTGGGATGTGCTAAACAAACAAGTCTGATCCATTGAGACCCTGCCTGGCAACTTCGAGGACTTAAAGGATTGGTTGCTAATGTCTTGGTGCAAGATACCACAACACACATACAGAGGCCTATGCCACATGAAGTCAGAGCATGATGGGGATCTACACAATACTGGGAGGTGTTAAGGCACACAGTTTGACATCATTGGTATTATTATATAATTATTATAATAAACATGAAACCATTGGTATTATTATATAATTATTATAATAAACATGAAACCTTTTGCAACTTACTTTCTGATGTTGTTGATCAATGCTGCAAATGGCTTTTCCCATGCATACATTTTAATAATTCGAATCCCAGACACCACTTCATTCATTGTGCGTATTCTGCTGTCAGTAAGGACTGCAGTCTTATTCCTGGAAGAAAGAGCGATGCAAATCGTTGGTTTAAAGATTCACGCAAATGTGATTAAACTGACTTGACATTCAAAATGCAAGTCGAAAGGGTAATAATAAAGGTTAATAAGGTTAATAATGGGTTGTAACCTGTTGTTGCATGCAATTTGTGTTCATGATAATCATGTCCTTTTGGGAGAAAATACTCATGTATCCTTGGGTTTGTGTAAATCTACACAAAATAAAACTTACTAATACTGTATAAAGCGAGGTTGACTGCAAGTTAAAAATGTCATTATTTGAAGCCAGAGGTAAACTTGTGTATTTCAAATTTAATGAAACTTCTGTCACAAAACTTAGTTTAATGAAACCTGGTAATTTCATACAACACCATTAATTTAGGTTTCCTCCACATTCTCCGATTTCCTCCCACAGTCCAAAGCCATGTAGATTAGGCTAACTGGCATTCCCAAATTGCCTGTAGTGTGTGTGAATGTGTGTGTGTGTGTGTGTGTGTGTGTGTACAGTATGTGTATGTGTGTGCCCTGCAATGGATTGGCACCCTGTCCAGGGTGTTCCCCGCCTCATGCAATAAGTCTCCTGCGATAGCCTTCAGGCCCTCATAACCCCGGATACATGATAAAGCGGTATAGATAATGGGAAAAGGGGGCAGTGTTAGAGCCTGGCGCACTCTCATTTGCTGGACTCAAGTGTTGCTAATACACTAATTCTGGCGTAATGTTCACCAAGGGCCAAAGGCACCCTTGTAATTTATATGCTGTTTTTAGGAAGTATGAAGTTTTTCATGGTGTTCAACTGGAGGAATAAACAGTTTTTTGGAAGTTTTTGGAACTAATAAAAAAATAATTTTATTGGTCTACCATAGATAGTATGGGGCAGCACTGGCAGGAGATCATATTAATTAGTTTAATCTTTCCTTTAAGGTGTGAAATCTCCTCAAGATGTAGAGTTTTTAACTGGTAATTTCTATAAAGCAGGTCAAAGAAATGCAGATTGCTGGTCAGCACACAGTGTTAGTATTAAAGACTTTCTCACCTGCATCAGAGAGTAGTAAGAGAATGTGAAGTAATTCTTCTTACTCACAATAATTCACAATAAAAGAACAATATCAGCACAAGTTAATAAGGTTAATAAGCAATAACTCTGATATAACTTTGATAAGCAATACCTTATGCAAGTTTCATCCTCTGGAAGAAGCAGTGTTAAAACTTTAAGTACACTAGCTGCCCAAAAGGCCAAAAGGTTGTAGACACCTGTATACCGTATGTCCACTATGTTAACATTTTTCCCCCGGCCCCCCCCCACACACACCCGGCAGCCCGCCTTGCTGTTAAAATAACTATGGGAGGTCATCATTTGTCAGATCGAGTAGGATTTCACATGTACCTGGTGCTGTGTCAGAGCACACTGTGAACAAAACTAAATTCTCCACTTCTGCTCTTGGTATTGCTTAACCAGTGTGTGAACCCCAATGGAAAAGCCATACAATTGAACAGATCTGATCATTATAATTAACAGTAAATACATATTATCAAGCAGGAAATTGCTGAAGTCGCAACGTAAAATACGCAAAAATATTTTCCATTTAAATGAAGAAAACTTGATGCCTTCAAAAAAATTTAAGACGAATGGTAAGACATGCGGATTTTCGACTTACGATCAAAATTGTGAAGCAGTTTCAGCACACGAGTGATCAAGCTGGTCGCGCGTACTTTCAGTTTCACTTGCTTCCAGTAGCCGGTCAAAATATGTTTGCGTCAGTGAAAAACCGAGTGTGACATGACAAGTTTCAATTCATGCAGACGAGTATATACAGTAAGTACATGCATGTTCACATAAGCTCAATTTCTCCTCCGTCACAGTTATCATTTCTGAGCTAACATTTAGAATACCAATGCCGGTGTGCATTTGTCATATTAATTAAATTGCTGGATTTCACTCTTACTTTACCACAATACACACTAGACAGAAATGCACTGCTAGGTTAGCACCTTAACCTACTTTTACTTGCTGACATTAAGCAACAGCAGGTGATGACATTGAGAGAGTAAAAAAACACCAAAACAACAGGCAGCCAGCAACTAATACGGGGCATGGGTGAAGGCCATCAGACTGAGAGCAAAAATATAAAGGCTATATCACTTGATGCAAATCTTTCATCAGCAGAAAATCACTTGAAAATCACAAAGAAATACAGTAATAAGCCACAACATTTTATGAATGGATTAGACCAAGATGGACAGCACCTCTGCACAAGTGATGGAAAAAGTGTGGAGAAAGAAAGGATCTGCTCATGATCGAAAACATGCAAGCTAATCAGGCAAGCGCGGTGTGGCTGGTGTCATGGCTTGGGGTTGCATGGCTGTTTCTGGAATGGGCTCAGTGACATTTAGTTTTGTAACTCCTGATGGCAATAGCACTAAGACAATGACCCGTAACACTGTCAACACAACTTATAAGTTCATCAGGTGATAAAAGAAAGTGGCTGCATACCAGTCGTCAAGTCCCAGAATAATTAAGCATGCAGTTCACCTTCTGAATAGGGACTGAAATGAGAAACCCCCGAAAGAAACAATTAAAAGAAATTATGGTACAAGCCTGAAAAAAAAACATCCCAAGAGAAGAATGCAACAGTTTGGTCATGTCTGGGTTGTGAGCTTGAAGCAGTTATTGCAAGCAAGTAAAATGGGACCAAATATGAAGTGCTATTTATTTTCACACTATCTGTTCAAATACTGATGACATATTTTGTTGTTTAACACATCTAGACATAGAAGTGTCAGGAAATATTAGAAAATAAAAGCTGACATTCTGATCCCTCGTCACTTATTCAACTTTTAATCTCAAACCCAAATGTCAACAGCATGTAGCAAGAATAAAAGCAGTGGCCTTGACATCTCAATACTTTCCGAGTGCACTGTCTGTAACCAAATGAAACACCTGGTCTGGAAGTCCTATCTAAACATACATAACCTGGCCTTGCCTACAATGCAACCATAAGTAATATTTATATAGTTATATTGACATTTTCCCCCAAAATGATTATGTGGAAGACACTGTATTTGTGGTTACACACCTGAATTTTGAGAAAAGTTTCCCAAATAGGGTTTGCAGTGGCATCAGAAAAATGAGCACTGCCGTTCCCGCCAAGCACGAAGGTCCAATCTCCTGCCACAGAAGGCCAACGACAGCAATAGCTTGCAGTGGCCCCACCCACAGGAAGTGCAAGAAAATCGTAACCTGAAAAATAAGGTAGTGCCTATTAATAGAACTCAGCCAAAAAAAATCATCTGTAGTCAAGGAATTGAAAAAAAAAGTTTGAGTCCATCAATAAAATCTAACTTTTAGCAGTGTGGTATTCTGGAGCACTCAAGTGTGTGTCTCATTGTCATGCCAGAAAGAAAAAACATCAGATATGTCCTCCGATAAGTAATGGTTACTGCTCATCAATTTGCGTAAGATTATAAGACGATCTTTACACTTAAAAATTCAGTGAATAGGATTGTTTGATTGAACTTTTTTAAAGACACTTGCCAATCTTCCCAGGAAGTATAACCTCATAACATTCAATTCAAGGTAAGACCATTAAACACTCAGGCATATAAGGAAAAACACAAAAAACTAAATCTTTATCAGAAAAAGGCTCAACAATATTGTTTTCATGGATGGGTAATCGGGAAAAGCCCCTTCAAAAAAAAAAAAAAAGCATCTCAATTCAGGTTAGATAAAAATTCACCCCAACCAACTAAAAAAACTCTGGACGATAACCTTTGGACTTATGGGTCCATGGTTTGAACATTATGCACAATGCCAAGTTTGGCAAAAACCAGACATATTGGATCATTAAGTGTAAACACTCCATAACAGTCAGCATGAGGTTGCAGGAGTGATGATTTGGCCTTTTTTCAGCCACAGGCCCTGGAGAACCGGAGGAAATGATAAAGTTCACTTAATACCAATATATCCTTGGGACAAATGTGAGGCCACCTCCAGCACCTTAAGGTAGGACTAAACCGAGTCCTGGAAACAGGTCAATGATCACAAGCTCATTAAAAAAAGTGTTAGAATGGCTAATTGAAAGGCTAGAGCTTAACCCTGTTGAGATCCTGTGGCAGGATCCTAAGAGAGCTGGGAATAAACAAATGCCCTAAAATTGTTGTATAAAAGACAACATCACAGCATACACGGTGATAAAATTGCTCCAAACCTATGCAAGATGCAACTCCGAAAAAACCCCAACAACTTATTTCCAGGGATTTTCTTTAATTTCTCCACCTACTTTCTGGAAGTTTGTTTACTCCTTGAAAACAAATATGTAGCTAGACAGAGTCATGTAGATTAATAAAAACGAAACGTTTAAAACGATCAAGTTAAATGATACAGTTTATGAGTAAGACAGATAGGTAGCAGCCAAATAGCAGTTAATTTTAAGATGGATTGATTTTGGTAGAATCAAAATTAAAATTAACTACTACTTGGGACCACATATTTGCAACATTCTGAACTGCTTAAAATCTGACGTAGAAAAGAGAAGCTGAAACGAAAGCTGTATCTTAGCCATTGTTTAGAAATTATTTCTTAAAAAAAAAAAAAACCTACTTGACTTGATGCAAAAGTGCGAGGAAAATGTAAAAAAAACAAACAAAACTGAATGTTTTTGCCTAGGTGCATGCTAACTTCTCAGTTCTCAAATGTATTTAGAAATAAGGTGACAGGATTTTGGCAAAATAGACTCAATAATTTTTTTGGAACTTCTCTGAAACAATGGTGTCTAATTGAAACTAATTTAATAGTCCACTTAATTTTCAATTGTGCTTTTACAGCTATAGCTCTGAGGCTGTGGAAAGCTTTACCCTTAGAAATATGTTCTCGACACTGTGGACACTTTTAAAAAGCAGCTGAAGACCCATAACAGGTTTTTAATTAGTTTTAACATTTATTGTATTTCTTTTTATTTTTAGTTTTTTATATAAATTGTAATTTTTAATTTGTGATTTTCATCTTTTTTTAACTAAGTATCTTTTTAGTTCATCGTATGATTATTGTCTTTTATTTCTTAATTATTTATTTACCGTAAAGTGCTTTGTGATGCTTGTAAGTGCTATATACAATATAAATAAGATCAATTAATTTATCATTACTTGAAAAAGAACTAAAATCATTAGGGGAACAAATGATAGTTATATAGGCTGTTCCAGTCATATTTTTAATACAATCCAAAATGTTTCCGAAGCAAAAAGTTTATTCCAGTTCAGCCTCTGCTTTGTCGAACCACTGCTTGTTGCAGAAAAGTTTAAGCGGCTTTAAGCCTGTTGGAGCAAGTTCCTACTGTACCTACTCTACACAGAACAATTTCTATTTGGGCCTCAATTATGAACAAAATCCTTGAGTTTTTTTGCTCAAACAAAAATCATAATTTCTTTTCGCTCAAACTCTCTCTGGTTTTTGTCTGTACTAGCCAGATGACACAGTCAAAAGCCCATATAGACAGCTCTACTATATATTTTACACAAGCAACAGGAAACAAGACAACAGTATGGACCTTCTGCTATATCTGGAGAGGGCAGATGAGCAAAAAAAAAAAAAAAAAATGCTTTGAGTGTGGTGGCAGTGATGAGATCTTACAAATTACTGAAAATAAACCACATCATACTGTGATTTAAATTTTTATGTGATTAATTGTGCAGAACTAGTGAAACTTTCCTATGTAAAGATAACCAACTCCAACAAATAGAGATGTTATGACAAATACTGAAAACGGCAAAATTAGCAATATTCAGAAAAATTGGATAAAACACAGCACAGTATATAAAACCTAATCACTACTGAACCCTAAAGCAAAAATTCCAGGACCAACAAGAAAAACACGCCTGCGGCTGGCTACATTTCGTGTCTTCGCACGTGTGCACTGTATTGAGTATATAAGTACATATATAAAAGGGTGCTCACAGCCACACATGTCCATGCATGCTTTGCTACTGTATTTCCCCGAGTGCAAAAGTTTATTTGTTTCCTGAGCATGCAAAACACATTGCATATTTTAATCAAACAAACATATTTGGGGCATAATATTTTACGCAGTAAAAACTACACTACACTGCCTCGCCAAATGAAAAAAGTTTCATACGAAGATTTCATTCAATCAACTTTAGCTGTGATTACAGCACACAATGCGGTGGTCAGTTCATATGTGAAAATGATTCCTCAGGGCTCCAGAACTACTCATTTATAATTTGAGTCCTTAACTCCTGTTCTATTAGGGGAAAAAAACACCATTAATGTGATGACCTGATCATTCAGGTCATTTTATTTCCACATAACGTTGCTAAGACTGAAGCAAGCCCAGATCATGACACACACTTCAGAATCCTGTATAGTGGTCACTATGCATGATAGGGTCTAGCATTAGGGAGAATCTGAAATCAGACCACATGACATTTTTCCATTTGTTCTAAACTTTCACCCCTAGTCTCACAAATGAGTGGTTTTCTTTCAGTAAACACAGCTGTTTAGTCCCATTCCTGCAGAGTATCATGTTCACGCATGTGCTTCTTGTTTTGACACCAAGCGTCACGTGATCAACTGAGTCAATGATTTTGCTCGTCTCTTACTGGTATAATCAACATCTCCCTCCTATGTGTGTGCACGCGTGTAATTTGACAACGACACGCACGCACGCACACACACACACACACACACACACATACACCGACATGCGAGTGTCATTAGAGAGATTAATTTTTTTCCCGTTAAAACAGTGTTTTCGTTGTGTGTGTTTGTTGTGAAACTTAAAAAGCGAGGTGGGGGGGAGGGAGGAGGAGTTTTACTGTGTAAGACAAGGTGAGGGAAGGGGCTAATTCACACACACACACACACACAGGTTAATTTGTTTTATTTTTACTTTATAATATTCATTATTTTGGGGCTGTGGAATTAATCATTTGAGTTTTCATTATTTCTTATGGGAAAATTCGATTTGGGTTATGAAATTGTTTTGGAATACAAGCCCACTTCCGGAAAGAATTATGCTCGTAATCCAAGGTTCCACTGTAATTTCAAATCTTCTAGTTTCTTTTTTTTTTGCTTGATGCAGCCCAATAATTTGAGCCCCCAAATTTTGCGGGACCTCTTATAATATTAGGATACTTAGGGGAAGAGGCTAGGTACACCCTGGACAGGGTACAATCCATCACATGGCTCACACACGCACACGCACACACTATGGGGAATTTTTGAATGCCAGTTAGCCTAACCTGAATGTATTTGGAGTGTGGGAGGAAACCAGAGTATCCAGAGAAAATCCATCAAGCACAGGGAGAACATGTAAACTCCATGATTCCCACCTTGGGGCTGTGTGTATGGAGGTCGCATGTTCTCCCCATGCTTGGTGGGTTTCCTCCGGGTTCTCTGGTTTCTTAACACAGTCCAAAGACATGAAGAAGATTAGGTTAATTGGGGTTTCCAAATTAATTATTTATATTACTTATTGTATACCTGCAGAGTCTATTCACATTATCACTTTTCATACAGGATGTATAATGTACTATCTACATCTGCTACCTAAATTATGACAAGATCTCTACATTAAGATCAGTGGCATTACAGTTACCTGATGCTTATGGAAACATCTCTATGCAATAACATGACACACTTACTCTATGCACTAAAGAAAGAAAGTATTGGACTAATAAACTCCACACAATAAATATGCACGTCAGTGCTTTAATACCACTGATAACATTCAAAATGTTTAAGGTGGTGCATTAATGTGTAAGCTAGACTAAGCTGAAAATACATGATAAAAACAAAAACTACAGAATTTGCATACAAGGTTCATCAATGCTTCTGCAAACACGATTCCTTTGGATCGCGTCCCAGTAGGCAAACTTCTGCTTTTACAGTACAGAGTGAATTCTGTGTGCCAAAATAAACTCATTCATGTTTGGCAACACTAAAATCCTCCTCATGCCCTTTCAACATTTGCATAAAGCGATCTGATTGGTTGTCACTCACATTACTGTTCCTTTGTTACTGGACATTTGCAGAAAGCCATTTAATTGTTTGGCACCTGTGCGCATGCTTCAGAATGAGATCTTTTTTTTTTTTTTACTTTTCCACAATAGTGCTCGCATGCCATGCGATCAAAGTGAAACAAAGTCAGCCGCATACGCCTGACTATGTGTAAGGTCGCCCTCTGAAAAACAAACAGGGCAAGTCACCTTATGGAACTATATGAATCCAGCCATAAAATCATCATAAAATTAATTCATAAAGTCACATGACCAATGATAAGCCACTGTGTGCTTCACAAACAGCAACATCGCAGGCTACATAAGTAAACAACACTGGCACAACATTCTGCCTCTGTGAAACATAATCATAATAATCATAACACATGTCTAAAATGGCATTTAGTCTGCAGTTAAAAAAGTGCTTACACAGGTGTTGGATTTGGCTGAAAGGAAATTATCCCCAACAAGAAAACTCCATTGACACAACACTGCTCATTGTAACCTACAGAACTCCACCAAGAAAGAAATACTTTGGTTGGTCCTACATAGTTGTGCTAACATTTGTGGCAGTTATAAACAAAATGGGAAGGCTGTGAAAAGGAAAACATGAGTATGCAATGCAATAAGCCTTGAAAATAGATAATGCACAAAACAAAAACAGTGAGTCTTCAAAAAAAAAAAAATCTAATTCTTAGAAAACGAAATAGCTAGTGTTTTTTCCTTAAGGTTCTGTGAAGGTTTGGTCAAATTCCCAAGAATGGTTTCAGAGGACTTGTGAATAGAATAAGTGTGTGACTACACTGAGATGAGGCGATGGATGGTGTTGCCTACAGTATGTGTTGTCTATGTTTTGCCAGCAGGTGAAACAATAAAAAGGCAAACGGGCAGAAGCAGGACTTAATGTTTATGACAGAACGTAAATTGGCTGAAAGAAATTAGATTTAAACACAGAAAACACAAACCTGTCAGCACCAACACCTAAACAGAAGAAAACAAGGTTAAATTGGGCTTAAGAGAAGTGGTCATAACTGGATGAATGTGATAGTCAGTAATAAACCTTTTATTACAGGACCCTTTGTCTGGTGCCATTCTAATAATTAAAACAATTAAATTACCTCACTTATTTCTGACATGGAGTTGCATGTTAGGTGACCAATGAGCCGAGATGACATTCATTATTTTAATGATTTATGCATACATGTACTGTATTGCGAAATTTTGTACACAGAAATTTTCATGAAAGCCCAAGGAGGAGCTACAAAGTACTAATTGGGATTTTTGGTGTTGCTGTTGTTAATTTTTTGTTTTGCACATTTTTCAGATTTTTCTTTGTAAAAAAAAATTTATCATTTTCCTTCCACTTCACAATTATAGTTCTTCATGTGTCACTTTGTGGCGGCACCGCCACATAAAATCCCCATGGAATCCATTTACGTTTTGTGCTTGATTCGTGACAAAATGTGGAAAAGTTCAAGGGGTGTGAATACTTAAGGCACTGTATGTTTAACAAATCTAGAATGTTCTGCTATTAAACAAATATTGATTTTTGTCATATGTGTTGTATGTTTATTTGCTATAAGAAAAAAAAAAATTCTTTCTAGGAAGGTGATCAGATAAATTGTCCAAGGGTTGCGCCTCAGAATTCTGTCCTGTACAACCTGGCATGAGTCACACATGTTGAAGTAAATTATGCTCTGCCTCCTCGGAATGGACTTTCTAAGCCAACTGAGAATTATTAAAGGGCCGACAGAGTAGCAGGACTGAGTACTACCAACTGAGCAAATTTCATATCTATCTGCATGATCAGAGAAGAAGTTAAAGATGATCAACAAAAACAAGATTTCAATAACTGCTTGGGCATTAATCACCCACACACCAAGCAGAACAAGATTGATGAATGGCTAAAGAATAAAAGGTTGACATAAAATTTCAAATCAAGATTACAGTAGGTACATACCTCATCAAATTTTTGGACATCATTGGATAAAAGGTTGACAGTCTGTCCTGTAGTGGTCTTTCCCATAGCAACGCTATTAAGGCACAATGCCTGAAAGATTTTTTGTAAAAGACTCCTTTATAGCATCATGTTCAACATATAAAACAGAGGAACAAAACTTTAGAATAGAAATCATCACTGTCTATTCTGTGATGTGATGACTGCCCCATACAAATACAGACCTTCTTATAAATCATGTGGCACATGGCGACGCGAAATCTCATGCCAGCTCTCAGGACATGGAAGAAATAGAGGTGATGCATTAACGCGAGGACCAGCGTGGAGACAGACACCCCAGCAGCATAGCCATAGGCCTCATAAAGTGCGTCCATGTTATCTGGATCATAGTTCTCAAAATACTGAATAAGTTTCCCCAGAAACACAGGCTGAACAACCTTAATAAATTCCTGTAAAAACAGAACAATACCAATTAATCATTTAATCAATTAAATAAAATACAGTCAATAATGTTAGAATGCCATAAGGTTCATAAAACTTTGTATGATGACAAAGATATTGTTATTTTACTGTAGATGTCAAATACAGTACCATGGAGATTATCTATTTCTATTTAAGAGTATTTACATCCAAACAGGGTAAACACTGAAAAATTTACAGCACTTATACATGTGGTCCCCCTCCCTCTTTTTTTTTTTGAAGGAACCACCACTGATAAAACACTGCAGGTTTTTTATGTAAGCAATAAAAATAATCTTTCTCCAACATACACTATATTAATACACAGTATACAGTATTAGTATGTGGATACCTGAAAAATCACACCCATACTGGTGTTGTTAAAGATCCTGGTATAGATGTAGTCCTTAATGTGCTCCTACAATAACCCTTATTCTTCTGGGAAGATCTCTGTTAGATTTGTGTCAGTTTAGCTACCAGAGATCAGGCACTAATGTTGTACTAGAAGCCTTGGAATGCAGTCAGGATTCAAATTCATCATAAACGTGTCAAGTGGGGTTGTGGTCAGAGCATTGTGCAGGTTTCTATCTTGAGTTGCCAATTTTATTCCACCCCTCCTTGGAAAAATGCTTGAGATGGTTAAAATAGGAAGAGAACCGCCTGTGGAAAGTCCCTCTATAAAATCACAGGTTTTTAATTGTTGACTTCGATTTGCACTTTGGGTTATTAACCATGCAAGAAAGTGAAATATTTCTACACCATTAGCTCTACAATAAAGGGCCAAAAAAGGTCACAGATGCCCATGATTTCCTTCATAGAAGTCCTTGTTCCAAGCACATGACATGATGATTACTTACAATAACCATGCTCCACAGAGGATATGGTGTTCTTTGATAATGAGTAATCTTGCTTTACATCCAACAAACATAAAAAATTATGCCCCAAAATTTGAGGATCTTGATGGTTTAGGTTTATATCAGCACAAACTCGACACTTTCTAGAATTTCTGGTATATCTTCTTATACAGGTATTGTTGATACTTAATGTGATCTCTTCTTTTAATATTAAGTATGTAGTGCGGTAGTGAAGGCGGCACAGTGGTGTAGTGGTTAGCACTGTCGCCTTGCACCTCCAGGGTTCGGGTTTGGATTCGATTCCCGGCCATGTTCGATTCCCGTCTCTGTGTGCATAGAGTTTGCATGTTCTCTTGGTGTGAGAGTGTGTGTGTATGTATGTTTGTGCCCTACGATGGATTGGCACCCTAGGGTGTACCCCGTGCACTAGGCCACCTGAGATAGGCTCCAGGCCCCCTGTGACCCAGAATACAGGATTAAGTGGTATAGACAATGAGTGAATGAGTGCAGTAGTGGTTAAGGAAAAGGTCATACAGTATAAGGACATGATGAGACCAGTTTGATGAGTCAGGCGAACTAAGTGCACACTTTAGAACCAAATTTACCAAACAAGTGTGATACTGAGATATGCTTTGGAGAAAACCGGTGTGCTGTGCCATACAGATACATTTGGAGAGATGAGTAAGGTAGCCAATTATCAGCCTTCTTTGGGAAAGCTGCTGTTTTAGATAGTGAGCCAACGTATACTTACAGTAAAACAAGGGTGTCGTCTTTCTTTGCTTCTGAACCATGTTATTTAAACCTGTGTCACCAGCATTAAACCAAAACTTTAAAAAAACTCCAATGCAAGTTTTATTACTTTTTATAATTCTTTTTTGAGAAATGATATCTAACCTTCCCCTTGCCCACACAATATAAGAGATTGTTGTCACATGCAGGTATTGACCATCATTTGGCAAATATTCCAGCCGCATCTTTAATATTGTTAAAGGTCTCCTTTACAGTCTCATGTGTACAGAAATCATGTGTGCCACAAGTATTGGCACCACGATGTTATTACTTCGTACAACCCCCTTTTGCCAACAAGAGAGCACTTAATCGTCTCCTATAACATTTCACAAGGTTGGAGAATGCAGACAGAGGGATCTTTGACCATTCCTCTTTGCACAATCGTTCTCAATCATGAGACCTGGGTCCTGGGTGGCTGGGTGTTCTCATAGGTGGATACTCATCTTTTATTTTACGCCAGAACAAATTAGAGTGTTTGTTGCCAAAAAGCTCAACCTTAGTCTCATCTGGCCACAGCACACAGTGCCGGTTGAAGTCCCAGTAAGTCCCAGATTGCTCAGCAATCTCCAGACATTTATGTTTGTGATTGTAGCTAAGAAAAGGTTTTTTCCTCGCATGACTCCCAAACAGCTTGTTGGCATGTAGGTACTGGATCATCTAATGGCTTCTCTAACTTTGAGATTTTCTTTTACCTCTCTTACCATCTTTCTGCAATAAACAATTTACTTATTAGAAGCCTACGAACACATCCTCACTATATATATATATATATATATATATATATATACACACACACACACACACACACATATCTATACATATATATATATAGCATAAAGGCAGTTGCTCAAGAAAAAGCAGCCAGTCTATGACTGCAAAGAATTTGCAACCACTGATTCAATTATTCCATTACACTGAGTAAATTCATTTAATGATTAGATTAGTGTGTTTAAATACATTTCTTCACTTAATGAGGGGTCAAAACAAAATAAGGTTTTGATTTGAAAGGTCCTGGTATGTCTGGTAATATCCTGTAATGCCTACACTGTTCACCTGAGTTGACCGTAAATATCCTCATATCAATGGTTAAAGTCTTAAATTTTTCCAATCTCATAGTCACATTAAAACATTAAATTCATAATTTAATATTAACTTAATTTCACTATATAATAGTAGGCAGCTACAGTATGTGTTAAAAACTAGAGCATAGTTAGTTCCACAAACACTATGGCAAGATTTATGCTTTTTTAGTCTGAAAAAAATTGTACCTCAATAAAGGTGAATATCCCCAAGATGGTATATGACTTCCAATAACACTTGATAATGGCTTTGGTAAGTTTCGGAGCTCGAAGTTCTTTAGATGCCATCGCCACTTCATGGTCCCAATGGCTAGGAGACAAAGATACAGATGAAATTATTATGTTTAGTTACAGTATGTTTGAACAATATGTAGATTTTTTTTAAAAGCACACCTTTCTTTCCCATTAAGGTAGAAATTTGAAAGTAGCGCTCAAACACTTCCCAACATTTATAGCTCATTAATAATGACCAGGCTGTTCTGTGCTTTTCTCGCTTTACAGTGAAAAATTCAGCATTGTGTCACACAGTAAAAAACTGTTTTATCACATCATAAAAAAAAATTGCCTGACTTTTCACTACACATTGAGCTGTGCACCAGATATGAACTTTACAAAGCACTACTGCTTTATAGCACACCTGGGTCAATGCAGACGGTTATCCAGTAACAGCTATATGTAAACTTAACTCCACTCATATCTTCAAGCCTATTATTACAGGCCTTTTTTTTGTGGCTGTACAAAGTCTGCTGCTACAGGCTCTTGGTATTTGGGTAATTTTATATAAGGTAGTACAGTAATTTTGCGCCAGGTGTACTTCACATTGTCCAGGATGTTAAAAAAATATGAGATCTCTGTAAATAAGGTAACAGCAAATAGCACAACAGGGTATTTATAATCAGTGCAATTTTATGTATATAGAACTTTCAAAGGATGTTGTCACAAAGCAGTGTTACAGAAAGAAAAATCCCATATATAAATTTAAATAATGTATCCATGCATTTAGAGCTATATTCTTACTGCGCAATATTGTGTAACACTTTTTCTAGTTCTTTAGCAGAAAGTGTTATTTTACAATTGCTTATGCCTAAAGTAAAAGAAAAATACTTGTTTTCCTCTTAAAACTTTGCTTTGATGATCCAGGTAAAACATTTTCAAATTTACTGATATTCCATAATATTCCAGGTAGATTCAGATTTGAATGTGGCACAGCTGTTGGAGCAAGATGGATGATCTGAGTATTTCCGAAAGAGCTGATTTAATGGAATATTTACACAAAACCATCTCTGGGTTTCACAGAGAAAGATCTGAAAGAGAAATATCCAGTGTGGGGAGGCGAGGAGGTGAAAAGACCTTGTTGAGGCCAGAGGAGAGTGGCCAGAGCTGTTCAAGCATATAGAGAGGCAACCGCAACTCAAACACCATCAAGTTACAAAACCGAGATTTGCCAAAGAGCATTTCTGAACGCACAGCACGTCAAACTTTGAAGCAGATGGACTACTGCCGCAGATGACCACACTGGATGCCATTCCTGTCAGCTAAGAACAGGAAACTGGGAGGCTTCCATTAATATTGGCTCATCAAAATGGGATAATAGAAGGTTAAAAAAACGTTGACTGGTCTGATAAGACATTTCTGCTGCAACAGCCGGATGGTAACATCAGAATTTGGAGGAAAAACAACATGAAGCATGCATCCATCCAACCTTGTGTCAACAGTTCAGGCTGGTGGTGGAATAATGGTGTGGGAAATATTTTCTTGGCACACTTTGGGCCCCTTATTTAAATGTCACAGCTTACTTGGGTATTGTTGCTGGCCATGTCCTGACCACAGCATAACACACCAAGTCACAAAGCTAAAGTAATCTCAAACTGGTTTCTTGAATTTGCCAATGAGTTCACTGTACTCAAAGGGCCTTCACAGTCACCATATCTTAATACAATGTGGATGTGCAGCTGTATATGCTCACTCACTCACCGTCTACAGGTACAGTATATTGCTTTATCCTGTATACAATGTCGTGGAGCACAACATAATTCTATTTAAAAAACAAACAAACAAAACAGGTTGCCAGGTAAAAGCCTCTTTTGTCTAAAAAGAACATGGAAGAACGACTGAGGTTCACAAAACTGCATCCGAACAAAGCAGAATACTTCTGGAAGACTTTTGGTCTCTTATGAGACCAAAATGAAGTTGTTTGGGCTTGACGCTTGGGCTTGTGAAGCTGTCAAGCACAGCTGTGGAGGGGTGATTATTTAGGCTTATTTTGCAGCCGCAGGATCTGGCCACCTTGCAGTCATTCAGTTGACCACAAACTCCTTTGTTTACCATAGTACTCCAAAGGTAAATGTGAGGCCATCTGTCCGACAGCTAAAGCTTGGTCAAAAGTCCAGAACTCAACCCACCTGAAATGCTATGGTAACTTACGAGAGCTGTGCATAAACGAATGCCCAAAAACCTTAATGTTGTAAAGAACAATGGGCCAAAATTCCTCCATGTGAGAGACTGATAAAGTCATACAGGAAAGATTACGTCAAGTTATTGCTGGTAAATTGCTGGATCCACAAGCTAGTGAATCATATGGGGGGAGCTATTTTTGCCCACGTTTTTCTTTTTGGCTTCATTTTTGTTAAATAAATAATGGCACGATAAAAAAAAAAAAAAACACATTGTTGTTCGTCTGAGGTTATAAAGCAGAGAGATGTTATGATCAGATTATTTTTTAAATGTTTTTACACAAAAACACATAAAATTAAAAGAGGGGGCTTATGAATTATGAGAATTATGATGAGTGAAAAAGTACTCTGTGACAGTATCTGCTAAAATGGGACTAAAATGGGACTGCTATTATTAAAGTTCTTTTTTTTTTTACCCGAAGAAAAATGAGCAGAAAATAGATTCTGAACTTTAATTTTAATCTTATTTTCAAGTAAATATAAATATAAACTAAGATAAAGTTAATAGTGGACATGACATTTCCATAGTGCAGGACAAAGTACACAAATCCTGCACTTGATTAAAAGTAAAGGTAAAATATTACTCAAGTAATATAAAAGTCCTCCATTTATGTTTCAACATGAGGAAAAGTACAAAAGTACTTCCCCTTAAATTTCTCTCTCTCCCTGCTTCCAGACTGTGAACGTGCTGTTTCGTTCTCAGCTAAAACCACCTCTGCTTCTGATTTCAAACACCTGCTATATGATTGACCATTTACAGAGGGAAGGCAAATCATGCAATTAGTTATAATGTCAGCAGGTGGAGATATGACCACTTCAAATACCACACCCCATCGTGGTTATGTAATGCAATGCATTGTACAAATGTAATTGTTGTAGGATGTAATGGAGTAAAAGTAAAAAGCATCCACTAATAAAACTACTCCAGTAAAATATATACAGTATAAGGGAATGTTTGCACTCAAGCACAATAACAAAGTACATTTTACAATGTGTTAAAAACAATTAACTGCTTTTCAGAAATGGTATGCGATGGACAAGGTTTATGGTTTTAATATGCAACAGCAACATTCGCCTCTATTACAACTTTTTTCTTAATAGAAATCTTAAACTGCTTCCTAGTTAACACCAATCTAGTTTTCATGCATTCCTTCTGCAGTGAAACAAGATTTTAAATGACTGTTTTGTTGTTGTTGTTTATGTACAGGCACATTATGTACATGATTAGCCATAAAACCACTTGCTGGTGAAGTGAAAAATACTTACTATGGCATTCGACAGACGGCTGAACATTTGAGGGTTAAAGAGCCCATTAGTGTCAGCAGTGGAATTTAAACTCAGACCCTTCAGATCAAAGGCCTAATATTTAAATAGCTGAGTTACCAATGCTATCTCATTACAGTGCCACCTATCATGGAGTCTGATATAATAGGCTAACATCTGATAAATAAATGCTGATGAATGTGGAATGCAAAGGCCAAGCCATGAACAAATTGCATCACAGCGTGTTGTGTATGGGGATGTTTAGCAAGAAGCCAGACTGAGTGCCTATGCTGACTCTTATGCAACACCGTAAGCACCTATTGGGATCTGAGCATCACAACCGCATAATGGTCTGTGTGGTATCACTTCATGGGATAACATCCCATGAATGGCTGTGTGCCGATGCATCATTTATCTGGGGAAGAGCTGGCAACAGGATGTACTATGGGAAGATACAGCATCAAGCTCTGATGTTCGGATGAAAAAACTTGGGGCCTGGCTTTCATGTGGTAGTACTACCTACTTAAACAATCATTAACAACAATCCATTCAGTCTCTGTGGGATGTACTAGACAAACAAGTCTGATCCATGGAGGCCCTACCTGGCAACCTATAGAAAAAATAACAGCTGAGATACCACAGCACACCATTAGATGTGTAGGTGGTTTTATTATTATGGCTGATTATTATGGCTGATTATTATGGCAGGCAAACAATTAAGGTACACCCTTTTTACACACAATTTTATGCAATTATAATCAGGGCCTATAATAACATTGTGGTCCTCACCATCAATAAACAAACAATTAATCGAAGTCAACAACAACAAGAACATGCAAGAGATTTTAACACATACTTTTCCCACAAAAGTAAATTAAACTTAGGAACCTTGGTGTAACATTAGTTAATTATTAAAAGTGTGACAGCTGAACTTTTTGCAGTTTATTGTTTTATACCCATGGAGTGTAGGTAAAGATCATGTAAAGAACAATGAACAGCAGTTATGATCTCAGAGAAGCAATTGTTGCTGCTGCTTAATCTGGGAATGTTTATAAGGCCATCCTTAAATTTAAAAAAAAAAAATCAAAAATCACTATTCTATAGTGAGAAGGATTGTTATTGGAGATCCTTTAATAAAATCATTATCTTTCACCAAGGCAGCATTCTTGAAAATTTAGAAGACAGAAAAAAAAGGCACAATATGTAATTTAGATGCAACTTGTGTTTATGTAAAAAACTAAAGGATCAAAGTGCCGGAATGGCCAGGTCAAAGTCCAGACCTTAAAACAGATTTTGTGGAATCTTAAGAGAGCTGTGCATAAGTGAATACCCTGAAACATCCATTAACTTGAAGGAATGTTGTAAAGATGAGTAGGCCAAAATTTCCTCAACAGCACCAATACTTCAAGTTATTGTTGCTAAAGGTGGCTCTGCATGTTATTGAATTATCTGGTGTACTTGTTTTCTGTTCTTGTTTTTTTAGTTAATTTTTGGAAAAATTGTCTAAATATTTAAATCTGTTGTGCATTTTCTTGTTGTTGTCAACTATACGGGTGAAACTCATAAAAATTTGAATATCGTGCAAAATTTCATTTCTCTCAGTATTGCAATTTAAAAGGTGAAATACATGAGATAGAATACATGGGATTACATGCAAAGCAAGATAGTTCAAGCCATGATTTGTCATAATTGAGATGATTATGGCGTACAGCTAATGAAAACCCCAAATTCACAATTTTTGAAGATTTGAATATTACATGCAATCAATAAAACAAGGATTGTACACAGAACAATATTGGACCTTTGAAAAGTATAAGTATACATACGTACTCAGTATTTGCAGCAATTACTGCCTCAATGCCGCGTTACATGGAAGCTATTAGCCTGTGGCACTGCTGAGGTGTTATGGAAGACCAGGATGCTTCAATCGCAGCCTTCGAATCTTCTACATTGTTCAGTCTCATGTCGCTCATCTTTCTTTTGGCAATGCCCCATAGATTCTCTATGGGGTTCAGGCCAGGTGAGTTTGCTGGCCAATCAAGCACAGTAATCCCACAGTCATTGAACCAGATTTTGGAGCTTTTGGCAGTGCAGGCAGGTGTCAGGTCCTGCTGGAAAATGAAGTCAGCATCCCCATAAAGTTTGTCTGCAGAAGGAAGCATGAAGTGCTCCAAAATCTCCTGGTAGACGGCTGCATTGACCCTGGACTTAATGAAGCACAGTGGACCAACACCAGCAGATGACATGACTACCCAAATCAACAGTCTGTGGAAACCTCACACTGGACTTGTGCATCGTGCAGTGTGTGCCTCTCCATTCTTTCTCCAGACTCCTTGGCTTCTAAATGAGATGCAAAACGTGCTCTCATCAGAAAAGAGCAACAGACCAGTTTTTTTTTCTTTAGCCCAGGTAAGACACTGTTTGATGCTCAGGAGCAACTTGACAAGAGGAATACGACATTTGAAGCCCTTATCCAGGATCTGTCTGTGTGTGGTGGCTCTTGATGCACTGACTCCAGCCTCAGTCCACTCCTTGTGAAAGTCCCCAACACTTTTGAATGGCCTTTTCCTGACAATCCTCTCCAGGCTGCAGGCATTCCTGCTGCTTGTGCACCTTTTTCTTCCACACTTTGGGAACATCCAACTTTTTTGCAATTACCTTTTGAGGCGTTCCCTTCCTTATGGAGGATGTCACTGATGGTTTTCTGCCAGGTCAGCAGTCTTTCCCATGATTGTGCTTCCTACTGAACCAGACTGAGAGATCATTTAAAAGCTCAGGAGGCCTTTGCAGGTGTTATTGCTTGAATAGCTGATTAGAGTGGGATGCTCGTATATTAATTTCGCCTTTTAAGTTGCACCACTGAAATAAATGAACTTTTGCATGATATTCTAATTTTTTGAGTTTCACCTGTATTTGCTTGTTTGTTTACAGAAGTTGTTGAAGAACACACAATTCTTATTTGGGCATGGATAAATATTTATTGTTCATAAAACAAAAGGCAGTGTACTTTTTCCCCTTAATTGCCCCTATAATCAAATACTAGGCCATAAGTGTGTACATTTGCCTGAAAATGATAAATCCTGCCTTGATGCTCTCGGATACTAACAAATCATAGATGAGACTGAATTCTTGAGTTTTAAGTTACATTGACAACACAGTAGGTGATATCTCTGAATTCTGTATTTACAATTGTATTTGTATGTTTTTGCAACCTGATTTACCAAGATATAAGCAAAACAACCAATTCAGAGAAGTGATTTTAGACATTGTTAAGCAGTGACTTTTCTTACACTGAGATATACACTCACTCCTGCCAAAAAAAAAAAAAAAATCTTATGGTCTTTGTTTTCTTCCATGTACTTTTTTTTTTTCGACCAATGCCCCTTCATATTTTCTTTGTTCTTATGTACAGAAAGGAAATTGGGCATATTAGACATGTATGGATAGATTCATCAAATAAAGAAAACTTTGGTGACTCAAATCCCGTACTTTGACGTTTGCACGGGACATGGGGTTTATGCATTTTACAGTACATACCACTGAAGTTCCTCGCCGAGTTTATCGGAGCGGTCCTCAGGAAGAAGTTTGTACATATCATCTTCCTCGAGTCTCCTTCTGTATCCAATGCGAAATAGAGGATTTAACCAACTGACCAAAAGGGGAAATGAGAGAAAATATTAAAATGTTGCAAATTGGATTACAGAACTTGAACAAGTATAATGTACAAACTAAGCTGAAAACTTTACAGTATGTGTGTGTGACAAACCCAAGGTTTACAGGAAAACAACTCAGAGTTTGGATCTATTTAAAAGCCTTCGTACACCCTGGAAGTCTTTAATACCAAGGCCAAAAGGAAAAGGGTGTGCGAGTCGGAGCTGTTAAACGTTCTGGCCAAAGAAAACAAATGGAGACAATAGCTACCTGAGACAGACCCCGACACTGGGACACTCGCGGTATGAGACACGCGATCGTTTAACTCGGATTCATTTTATTAAAGCGGAAATTTCCGCACTGATTCATTATTCAGCAAACTGTGTGTGTGTGTGTGTGTGTGTGTGTTAGCAGCTTTTGGTATTTAAAGAAAAAAAAAAACGTTGAGAAGAGACCAACAAACAAATAATCTACTTCGCATATTCCCTGACTGGAACCTACTGGAACCGCCACCACGCATGTTATTTTATACAAATTTATATCGAGTTGCTGATTTACTTCTATAACTTAAGTTCAACACTTTATAACAGGAAGATATCCCAATGAACTAAGAGCAAAGCGACATTAAAAGCGACAACAGTCTAGCGCTTCTCTCATCCGTCACGCAGAAGTAAGGCGTCCTTTAAACCGTGTCTGGAGCAGAGCCGAGATGAATGACTGAAGCAGTTAAAGATCCCCCCAATCTAACGTACAGTACTAGCATACTTACCAGAAAAGTATCTGAGAGAATATATTTGCGGAAGCAGCCGGATTAGTCCTGGCATCTTTCCCCACTGGCTCCATGAACGACTTAGTATTTAGTATTTTCTTGATATTCAGATGTACACAGCACTACTCGTGCAGTATTACACAGCGCGCTCGGGGAAAACTCCCTCGCTTCTCGTGTAACTTTCAGTAACACACATGCTCACGCGTAATACCGACCAGGTGACCACTGTGGAGACTCCGTGGCCTCGCTTTAAGTAAACGCCCAGTTCACCCATGACGACGACGCAGCCATTGGTTGACATATTTCGCAAACAGAGAGCATCTTAACTAGAGTCTTACAGATAGTGTAACACTGGTAATCCAATGATTGTGTAAATCACGTAATAGTAACCACGCATAATGTCACGCGGGGTTTGAGGTTTGCGCGGGCGGAATTAACACGTTATAATTGACGTCGGACACAGTCCAGCTACAGCACGTTACTGCTGTGCATATACTGTACTGTACATACAGCAGCTGAAGATCAGAGTGACAAGCTTGTCATAAAGCCGAAGAACACAAAGGACTTCCTGATCACTCGGCACTGCACTTCGCACACAGGCTGATGCAGGGGCTTTATCACAAAACTAGAAGTAAACGGCTTCGTGGCACTCCGTGGTTTTGTAATAAATTAATTCGTGAGCACTCAGTTTGTGTGATATTATGTGACTCCTAACGTGTAACTCACATGACCAGAGTGCTTAAATCAATTTATCAATAAACAAAATATACAAACATTTAACGTTATTGCATTCAACTTCAACTATAACTTGTGACATATAATTGCTAATTTCTCCAAGAATACCACTTAAGCATGTCCAAGGTGAAATCCCAGGAGGAATGATCCCAGGAGAGTTGGGCCACGAATCCATCACAGGGCACACGCGCTCATTCACACACCACAGACAATTTGGGAACACCAGTTAGACTAATCTGCATGTCTTTTGAATGTGGGAGGAAACCAGAGTACTCAGAGGAAACCCCCCAATACACAGGGACATTAGCAAACTCCATGCACACAGACGGAAGGCGGGAATCAAACCTGGAGTAACATATAACCACTGCATTAACGACATTGTTTTTATTGTGGTTAACAATCCCCCTTTATTCCTGGCCAAAAAAGCACCATTTGATTTACCTAAGCAAATAGTAACATGCTTTCTACTGAAAAAATTGTGCAGTGATTAACATGTTTCAGCTGCCAACAAATGATTTAACCACAACTGATGCCATGAGTAGCTTCTGCCAAATGCTTAGATATAGATGATGTAAACAACCATGTAAGAAGACATATCCTGTGATCATGGCAAAGATGTTACTCTGTTTCTGAAGGGTCAATTTATTTTTCTGCATCAAGCAAAGAAAATAACTAAGACGACTGCTGAAACTACTAAAATTGGGTTAAGAATTTTCCAACACAATATGAAAATCTGCAATGATACTGGTGAACCATCATCTTTGAGGAAGAAATGTCATCAGATTTTTTTTTTTTTTAATGGTTGTGATTAGAAGATCTTTTAAAAATTTGGTGAAATCAAATCATAAAAAGGCAGTAAAACTCATATTTTTAATAGACAAAGTAAGAGCATTTCTGCACACACATTGCAAAGAAAACTCAAAGAATTGGGACTAAAGAGGTGTTGGTGTTTTATGCGCCAAAATGAGGTCAGCTGACTTCTTGAATGCACTGAATGATTTTTCATCAATGTGTTTTTTTTTTTCTTCCCTGATGTCATGGCATGAGAAATAAATGTTACACATGGAATGGGCACGACAGAGATCTTAACTCTATTGAGAAACTTTGAGATGTGCTGGAGAAGACTCTTCAATCATCAATACAAGATCGTGGAGAAAAATGAATGTTACTCTGGATGCAAATAAATGTTGTGACATTTGTATGTAAACTTATTGGAACAATGTAATGGGGAATGCATGCCATAAAGCAAAAAGTGGTATAATTAACTATTATGTTACTTCTTTTGTAACATAATGTGTGACTTCTTTTTTGGTTAGGTGTTGTATGTATGTTTTTCTTATTCTTTTTTTTTTTTTTTTTTAATTATACCCATTTTAGACTTCATGTCGTGGCAGATTTCAGCCACTGGGGGCAATGCCATTTCTGTCTCCCTGTAGACTCTGCCTATGCATAGTATGCAGTAGGTATCTTTTTATTTCTTAAACAACCATGCAAGAACACGTATCCCGTGATCACGGCAAAGATGTTACTCCGTTTCTGAAGGGTCAATTTATTGTTCTATATCAAGCAAAGAAAACAACTAGGGAGATTGCTGAAATGACTAAAATTGGGTACCCTGAGGAAGGTATGTGCAAGTGGTAGCTCAGGAAGAAGGTGGACACAAACATAATCACAGACACATACAACCAAACTATCTGAAGCATAGAAAGGGTTAACCAGAATATATGTAAAGTGAAAAACATCTTGACTTCAACAAAGGCCAAATTGTGATGGCTAGATGACTGGATCAGAACATCTTCAAAACAGCTGGTCTTGTGGGCTGTTCTAACCATCAAAAGTGTTTCAAGGAAGCCTGTGTGTGTAGAGGGCTGCAACACATTACAAAATGTAGGAGACCATTCCTCCTGATGGCTCAATACCTTCTGACATTGACCCCTGTCAACTATCCAACTACAGGCCAATATCAAACCTCCCCATTATCTTTAAGATTCTGGAAAAGATAGTAGCGCAGCAGCTATGTTAATATCATATCTACATAGAAATAGCATACACAAACTCTATCAGTCAGGATTTAGGCCTCATCACAGCACTTGTTAAAGTAGTAAATGACCTCCCATTGGCATCTGGTCAGAGTTGCTTCACTATGCGCTCAGTGCAGCTTTTGACATCACAGTATTGTCTTTTACAGAGTAGAAAATGTAGTAGGAATTACTGGAACAACCCTTTCCTGGCTCAGCTCTTATTTCACAGATCATTATCCGTTTGTAGATTTAAATGGTTACTCTTCTGCATGTTCTCAAGTGCAGTTTGGTGTTCCACAGGGTTCAGTTTCAGGCCCACTGCTTTTTTCTCTTTACCTGCTTCCTCTGGGCAATATAATTCGTAAGCATGGTGTTAGTTTTCACTGCTATGCTGATGACACATAGGTATATGTCTCAGCAAAAACATATCAGAAAAACAAGCTTAATAAAGTTGAGGAATGTGTGAAGGACATAAGAGACTGGCTTGTAATTAACTTCCTTCTACTTAATCCTGACAAGACAGAAGTTCTAGTCATCGGATCAGATGCAGCCAGAAGAAAACTTTTTGACCACATTATAACTTTGGATGACCTTTCTGTTCCATCAAGTGCAACAGTAAAAGACCTTTGTGTGATAGCCTTCTTTCATCTCAGAAATATTGCAGAGATAAGGAATATATTGTCACTTAACGATGCAGAAAAATTAGTTAATGCTTTTATTACCTCTAGTTCGGACTATTGTAACACCTTACAGTCTGGTTGTTCAGTTAGTGTAGGTGCATAAACAAGCTTAAGTTAGTCCAGAATAGTCCAGCAGCAAGAGTCCTCACTAGAACCAGAAGATACAAACGCATCATCCCTATCTCATCCACACTGCATTGGCTCCCAGTGAAATTTGACATTGATTTTAAAGTACTACTTCTGACATATAATGCATTACTGTAAATGGTCTCGCACCTACTGTACTTCAATGAAAGGATGCAGCCTGCTTGATAGTACCGTGTATTATGAAAACTACAGCAGGGGCAGAGCTTTTTCTTACAAATCCCCAAAATTATGGAATACCATTCCAATTAATGTTTGGGACTCAGTGTTTAAGTCTAAGCTAAAACCAATTTTTTTAGCCAAGCATTTTTGTAAATACTGCAGATCTGTTTTTAGGAAAAGGGGCAGATCTGGGGGACTCGTGGATGTAGAGTATTATGGAGAACTGGTATGTTTAGAAGCTGTCGTTCCCATTCTCACTGATCACTCAGGTTTGTTGACTGTAAAGTGAGTGGGAGCCTTCATGTCTGTGGTTCCTTCTGGCTCTTCCTTTTAGTTATGCTGTCATAGTTAGTTCTGCCAGTGTCCCTGCTTGCACTCTGCATTAAATATACATTCACTTTGACTGTGACCATAGTACATACTACATCAACTTATTTCTCCTTCTCATCTGCTCTCTCTTTATGTTGAGCTACACATGTCGCTCTAATTGAGGATGGGTTCCCTGTTGAGTCTGGTTCCTCTTAAGATTTTTCCTATTACCACTTCAGGGAGTTTTTCCTTGCCAGGGACTGTCTAATCATTTTGATTCATACACATTTTTCACATTTCATATAAATTTCCATTCATTTTCTTTTGATTGTGTAAAGCTGCTTTGCGGCAATGACAACTATTAAAAGGGTTACACAAATAATTAGGAATCAAATTACTGCAGGTTTGACTTACCTATTCTAGCCCAATGTCAACTGTCCAATCACACCACCAGAAACCATTACTAACTCTGTCGATACTCAAGCTGCACACAGGATATGTGAAGACAATGTGATATGGATCTTTCAAACACCTGCTACACAATTAATTATTTACAAAATTAAGGCAAATCAAATAATTACATTATTAGTCAGCATAATAGTCAGTATACTTTAATGAACAACACAAGTAGCGTACAAATATGTGAAATAAGTACTTCATACAGTAAATAAGTAAATGTACTTAATTACCTTACACATCTGAAAACATGGGCTCCAAAACTGTGTTGATGGCAGTGACTTTTATGATCCTGAAGCACTGATTCCCCTCACAAAATCCAACAGTTCTATGTTATCCATAGAGAATGTCAAGTTCCTTGGGACCACACATCCTTGGGTCCTACACACTTACACAATGTATATTGTTAATCAGTTTACATAATATGTATTGTGTTATCTTTATTTAATTTGCATAGTGTTTTTATGTTGTGTATAGTTTACTGTCTGTAAACATTGTTTGTATTTCTGAGTATATTCTGTACTTCTTGAGAGTCACAGACTGCCTGAACTCTGTGTTTTAACATATTTGGATAATGCATCTGAATCTGATTCCAGGTAAGGTAACTGGTGATCCAATAACTGGGTCACATGAACCATTTGATGTTCATGGGGAGCAAAGGCTAGCCTGTCTTGTCCAATCCCACAGAAGAGCTTCTGTAGTACATACAGTACTGCAGCAAAAGTTAATGCTGGCATTGACAGAAAAATGCCAAAAACACAATGTCTCTTGGGGTTACATAGCCAGAGACCAGGCAGACTGCCTACGATTACCCCTGCCTGGTTGAAATCAATGGAAGCAAGTGGCCTGGTCTGATGAATTTAGAATTTAGTCTTTTCATGTTAATGTCTGGGTGCATGTG
The DNA here is from genome assembly GCA_013621035.1 of Clarias magur. Classification (NCBI taxonomy): domain Eukaryota; kingdom Metazoa; phylum Chordata; class Actinopteri; order Siluriformes; family Clariidae; genus Clarias; species Clarias magur. The sequence continues at coordinate 648,412 of QNUK01000082.1, read as the reverse complement.
CATTGCTTGTCAACAGGATCCACTATGGAAAGAAGACAAGCGAACAGAGCCAGTACCATGTTCTTGGGAATGGTATACTGCAATCTTGGGTCCTTGCATTTATGTGGATATTACTTTGACCCATGGAAATGGTATTGCTAATGTACCTAACCTCTATCAAAAGCACAATGCACCCTGTCACACTACATAAAAATTGTTCAGGAATGAATTAACATGACAATGATTTCAAGGTGTTCACTTGACCATCAAATTCCCCACAATGGGATATGCTGGACAAACACTTCTGATCCAATGGAGACACTACCTCATAACGTACAGGACTTAAAGGATCTGCTCCTAATGCCAGATATCTCAGCACACCTTCAGAGGTATTGTGGAGTAACCACACCTCGATGGGTCAGAGCTGTTTTGGCAGCACAAGGGGGATTTGCAACACCTGCGCAGTTTTACATTTTAACGATCTAATATGTCAAAGCAGCTTTAGGTGTACGTCAACCGCTCAACAGCTTTTGATCACGTCAACCATTTAAATGAGAAAAAGTGTGATCTAAGTGATTTCAACAGTTGCTGGGGCCAGACAGGCTGGTTTGAGTATTTCTATAATTGTTGATCTCATAGAATAAATTTACACACAGTAGTCTCTAGAGGATACTCAGACAAGATTGGGTTGCTACAGTTGCTTGACGCCCGATTGTCAACACACTGTGCTGCCAATAATCACTTAGATGATGGCAGATGAGGTGAGAAAAGCATCTCAGAATACACAACATATTTAAGCTCAGGGTACATGTGCTACTATGTGTTTAATCATCTTTAAAGGGCTATTTCCAATTCAATTCATTTCAAATCAAATAACTTTATTTGTACAGTGCTTTTAACAATTAACATTGTTGCAAAGCAGCTCTACAGAAATAAACATTCTGTATATAAATGAAAAATGTTTGTCGCTAATGAGCAAGCCAGAGACAACGGTGGCAAGGAAAGCTCCCTGAGACAAGCATGATGAAGAAACCTTGAGAGGAACGAGACTCAAAAGGGAACCCTTCCTCTTTTGTGTAAAATCATGTACTATAACCACAAATAAATCCCTTTCATAACTGTGTGTTCTGAGGTTAAAAGTGTAACAGGAAACATGTTTCAAGTTCAAGTTCATTTGTCAACACAGGGCCAAGGGTACAATTAGGATGTACCTTAGGATGGGAAGAGCTAGTAAACTTGTATATGTGTACTGTATATGTGAGTGTCTGTTTTTGCACATGGTCACATACTACACATGATTTACATTAAGGTTGTATTGCACAATGTTGATGAATAAATTTAAGGTGACCAAGTGCAGTCATTCCTTTAAAACAAGGATTTTAGTGTGTGAAGCTTACTTAGAGCTATACTTTAAACAGGTTTTTAGTTTTCAGAAATGTGGTGTGTTATGTAATTTTCACATCACTCAGCTATCCATTCGAGTTAAGAATCCTAATAGCCTGGTGATAGAAACTGTCCTTCAGTCCCTCGTGTGCGGACAGGCTGCTGTACCGCCTATCAGTTGGCAATACAGTATATATCATTATAGTTGATAGAATGTACACTTTGTTGAGGTTTCCAACTTTTCAATGATTTGGGTATGAAGCTGTTTGTGCCAATTTTAGTCCTCAAATTATTTGAGTAATTGCAGTCATAAGCCATCATAGTGAAAGTGTTTATATCAATGCAATCCAAGCCACTGCCATTGCTATTAGGTGGAACTGTCCCCAGTTATCACATAAGGCTATAAGCAGTTATAGTCTCCATGTAATAAGAACTGCAACCAATGGGGAATGAAAAATCTTTAAGCAGTGTGATGAGTACTCCGACCAGAAGTGTCGCACCAAGATGCATTAGATTGGAGTCACTGGTAACTCAGGATTGCTGTGTGTAGCTGTAGAAAGAGAGCGCGAGAGAGTACAAGTTCCAGAAAATACCATCTCACCATAAAACTGTCCCAATAAGCCTCCTGGTCTTCAGTGGTCTTCCCAGTTATAAACTTTAGCATGTGGTAGACAGGAGATTTGAGGTGGGGAAATTTGAACTTTGTGTCAAACCGAAAAATTTTTAACTCAATAAAAATATACTGCTTACCTTCAACAAAAAAGCTGACTGGAAACAAAGTGTTAATCAAATTTAACAAATTTATTCAAAGAGCTGTAATTCATGAATGCCTGTGTACGTCCAGTCAAAGCTTTAAAGACATTTACAGTACAGAAAACCATTCAGAAGTCAGGATGCAAAATTTGGGGTGTGGCCATTGGTCTAAATCTTTTTTGGATGACCAGAGGACCTAGATGAAGGAAATCAGGAGACTCAGAGCCAGGTGTCAAGAAGGGATAATTTACTGCATGCAGCACAAGTCAGCCCGGTGTTTATGCCAGTCTCATGACAATGTGTCCACAGAAGCGACCCAAAACCCAAGAGCAATTAAAAAAAAAACTATACAGAGATAAAGATTCATAAGAGCAAAGGTGGCCACTAAAAAGGGGTAAAAAAGAAAAACACATTAGCATAAAATATTGTTAATGATTAACTGTCTTAACATACAGATCCTCTACAATGTGATGACAAGCTGTGGGGTTTACGCTCTGTGTAAAAGGGCTGCAGAATAGATAGTAGAGGTTATGTGGAGTGCTCCACGTGCTCAGAGAGGATGAGACCGCGCACAAGTATCAATCTCTGAATTTTGATCACTTATTTATATAGTTAGAGCATACATAATAAGTGAGAGAGGGGACTTCACAATGGACACCTTAAAAGTTAAAAAAAATAAAAAAATATTACGTGTGTGTGCGCTCTCTCCCATGTGTGTACAGAAATCTCTTAAAGCGCCAGATTGAATGACTTGACTAGATGCACTGATAAAGTTTAAGATCCTTAAACAGATGCAAAGAATGAATGACACTACCATAGCATGCATTACTGATTAACAAAGTGGCAGAAAGAGAGAGAAGAAGAAACATATTTGGGGTGAACCTTTACGAAGGTCAATTAAATGTATAATTTTAAATGTATAAATGCCATGGTTGCCACATGTCAATCAAGTGAAGTCTGGTACAGCTGGTTTATTCAAACAGCTATACTTGATGAAGATCTACATGGAATTACAAAACAAAAAAATACAAAATACAATACAATATAAAATACAGTATAACATGCAGCAGACTGCAAATCTCTATGTTTCTGAAGAATTTATGAAAAAAAATTTATCTTTTCAAATTAGCCCTCACAACTTGAGGTATTTTGTTTTTTAGGTCACTGCCATTCCGCTAATTTTTGGCCAACCCACACAAAATTTACTAAACATAGCAATGAGTCCAGTGGTATACAAACTGGGAACTTTTTATTAATAATAAAAAGGTTTGAACATAGAAACTTGAGGGAACTTGAGGGAAACTAATCAGAAAAAGAGCTTCAGTTTGCTAGGGAGCATAAAGATTGGACTTTGGAGCAATTGAAAAAGATCATGTGGTCTGATGAGTTCAAACCCCATTTCAGAGCAATGTGTGCATCAGGGTAAAAAGGAAAGTGCATGGGTTAGGCCCAGGCTCAGCAACATTATGTGACAATAAACTTAAAGCCAGCTGAACATATGAACGTATTAAAGGACCAGGTTATCAGAGTTTGTCTTCTCTGATGCCAAAGGCATCATTATTTTGTGGGGCTTGTTGTTTCATCCTCATCATCAAGGCATTTGGTAGACGCTCTTATCCAGAGCAACTTAAATTTTGCCAAAGAGCCAAATAATGATGAATTACTTGCTAAATTTATTTCCACAGATTTTGCTAAACACATGATGAGGGACCAGATAGCGATGTATGTTGAGAAACTTCAGTGATTGGATGTTACAGACTTTTAATAACACTTTCGGGACAGTGTACTGCCAGACTTCTGATATTAAAACATGGTAAATCTTATGCCCTCCCTAGTTGGTAGTTGTTCTGATGTGGGAGTGCCTTAACATAATGAGCGGGAATTGGACACATGAGACATGTGGGAAACAATCAGGGGGAAAAAATAAAAAGGGGGGGAAAAAAAGGAAGTCCTATATACAGGCTAGATCAACATTAGAGAGCTTAGACATAAAATCTGCCAGTGTTTATGATTTTACAAAAGTGAACTGGGCTGATGGGAAGTCACTACACATGGGAGCCGTTTCTTCTTAGGGACATCTAAGGCACATGATCATTTTAATTATTCTTTTTTTTTTAACATACAAATAATACCTGATAGAAAATGAAACACCTCTCAAACTTTAAACAACCTACAACATGGCACCTTTGTAAGAAGACCACACAAACTTTAGATGAGCAAGAATATTTGAAGAGAGTAAATTAAAGCCAACAACACTTACTATTGGTTTCCAATGCTTCCAGTTTTTTGCTTTTCATGCTTATACAGCAGTTTATTTTGTTTTTGGTGGTTTCCCTTAATGGAGTACTTTGTTCTGTTGGCAGTGGGTTTTGGCTCATCGTCTTGCCGCATAAAGTTACTCTCATGAAGACACTCCCACATAGGTTGCATGAATTTCTCTGCATAATGTTTCTGTAGACTTCTACATTAATTCCCCATCATCAATGAAGATTAGCGAGTGTGTTCCAGAAGCAGTCATCAACACAGATCAGCCATAAAATTAACACCACCACAACGTGAGCTGAATACCAGTGAGAACCAATTGTACACTAAAACACCAGTGACAGAATTGTGGGCACCCAAGGATCACCCTAGCCTGTCCAGTCTGATCCCAGAGAAAAGCCACTGCAGCGCAAATTGTTGAAAAAAAAAAAAGGTCAGTGTTGGCCGCGATGGAAAGGCACCAGAACACCCTGGCGGCACAAGGGGAACTCAAAACCTAGATTTAATGTTATGGCTAATGGGGTATATAATGTGTGAGGACCACATAATTGCTGTTGTAGGCCATAATAAACAAAAGTCCCGTATTGATTTTTTTTTGTTGGCTTGCTTGTTTTGCTATACAATGAAGAGTTAAAGCATTTGGGCTTGCGATCAAAAGGTAAATAAATAGAAAAAACATCATATCAGAAACTCTTGTTGCCCAGTGTGCCATGTCTGATTTGCTGACAAGATGTCACAACTCACAGGATTGGGACCGATTGTGTGGCCATACTATAGCCACTTGTTAGGATAATCAGTTAGATCATTTAGTAAGATTAAAGATTTAAAAAGGCTTAAGGGTGGACTTCGGAGCAATGGAAAACTGTCATGTGGTCTGATGAGCTGAGATTGACCTTATTGTAGAGCATCAGTGTAAGAAGAGAAGCACATGAAGCGATGCCTCCATCATGCATAGTGCTTTCTATACAAGTCTCTGGAGGTAGTGTTACGATCTAGGATTGCATCATTTGGTCAGATCTGGACACAGCAATGTTATATGGCAATAAAAAGTAGTCAGCTGATAACCTGAGTGTGCTGAATGACCATGTTATCCTATCATTGCATTTTTCCCTGATAGCACTCCCTTATCTCAAGATGTGGGTGTGGAAATTCTCTTACTTTCACTATTAGCCATAGCTTTGATGTGTACTTATTATTAATTATACAACGTCACCATGCATTTAGGTCACATACCAAATTTCTTCCACAAAGTTGATGGCCTTCCATCATCATTCCAAGTTTTATATATGCTTTGGAATGTTTTTAACCCCATCTCAGTCATTTCAGTACTCTTTATTTGCTTTAAAGGAAAAAAAAAAAGGAAAAAAAAAACATTGCTCACTGCATCATATTAGGATGGTAATTATCCAATCAAATGCTCTCAGGTCTTTGCTTACTGAAATACAAACATGGCAGTGGACATGCATACAGTATGGCTATTACACTAAATTATACACTCACCTAAAGGATTATTAGGAACACCATACTAATACGGTGTTTGACCCCCTTTCACCTTCAGAACTGCATTAATTCTACATGGCATTGATTCAACAAGGTGCTGAAAGCATTCTTTAGAAACGATGGCCCATATTGATAGGATAGCATCTTGTAGTTGATGGAGATTTGTGGGCTGCACATCCAGGGCACGAAGCTCCCATTCCACCACATCCCAAAGATGCTCTATTGGGTTGAGATCTGGTGACTGTGGGGCCCATTTTAGTACAGTGAACTCATTGTCATGTTCAAGAAACCAATTTGAAATGATTCGAGCTTTGTGACATGCTGCATTATCCTGATGGAAGTAACCATCAGAGGATGGGTACATGGTGGTCATAAAGGGATGGACATGGTCAGAAACAATGCTCAGGTAGGCCGTGGCATTTAAACGATGCCCAATTGGCACTAAGGGGCCTAAAGTGTGCCAAGAAAAGATCCCCCACACCATTACACCACCACCACCAGCCTCCACAGTGGTAACAAGGCATGATGGATCCATGTTCTCATTCTGTTTACGCCAAATTCTGACTCTACCATTCGAATGTCTCAACAGAAATCGAGACTCATCAGACCAGGCAACATTTTTTCAGTCTTCAACTGTCCAATTTTGGTGAGCTCATGCAAATTGTAGCCTCTTTTTCCTATTTGTAGTGGAGATGGATGAGTGGTACCCGGTGGGGTCTTCTGCTGTTGTACCCCATCCGCCTCAAGGTTGTGCGTGTTGTGGCTTCACAAATGCTTTGCTGCATACCTCGGTTGTAACGAGTGGTTATTTCAGTCAAAGTTGGTCTTCTGTCAGCTTGAATCAGTCGTCCCATTCTCCTCTGACCTCTAGCATCAACAAGGCATTTTCGCCCACAGGACTGACGCATACTGGATGTTTTACACCATTCTTTGTAAACCCTAGAAATGGTTGTGCGTGAAAATCCCAGTAACTGAGCAGATTGTGAAATACACAGACTGGCCCGTCTGGCACCAACAACCATGCCACGCTCAAAATTGCTTAAATCACCTTTTTTCCCCATTCTGACATTCAGTTTGGCGTTCAGGAGATTGTCTTGACCAGGACCACACCCCTAAATGCATTGAAGCAACTGCCATGTGATTGGTTCATTAGATAATTGCATTAATGAGAAATTGAACAGGTGTTCCTAATAATCCTTTAGGCGAGTATTTTCAATTACTACTAGGAATTTCCAGCCAAACACATGCTACACTATCCGGAACAAAGACCTAAAAACTTAGATTGTCAAAACTTACCAGAGCATTTTTTACCAAGGTTGTGCGTCAGATAGTCATCATCCAGTTTGACACAGCAGCAGTGAAATGTATCCATCCATCCCCCTCCTTAAGTTGCTGAACTTGAATAGATGCTAAACTAAAATGATCTGATCAGTAACCATGCTTATTTAAATGACTTAGCAAACAGCCACTGACCAAATAAAAGAAGACGAAATTTGAGATTTGTAACAAATACATTGAAGATCTAAATAAAATATAAGAAGTAAAAAGTGTGTTTATTTTCTTTAAATATGATTACTTTAAGGAACAAGTATTCAATTTCATTAATATAGAATAAAGTACAGGTTTTTCCTTCCCCTGATAATCAGGACTATAACGCATCATGGCAGTGTTGTAAGTCATACAAATTATGCAGGATTTGTGGAAGATATCATAGTTAAAGTAATTTATCCAATCCATCTATCCATTTATAGAAATCATAAAAATGAAATTTTTAAGTGCTTAATTTGATTAACAAAAAATCCCCAACACAAAATTAAAAAAACAAACAAAAAAACTTTGTTTTTCCGCATGCAATCATACACTATGCATTAAAAAAAAAAAATCTCCTCATACGTACCTGATGCACAGGTTTATTTATCTGAAAAAAAAAAAAATTTCTTCTGCATTTTATTTTACGCTGAAGAGTTTTTTCTTAAACCATGTTTTTTCTTAAATCATGTAAGAATAGAAGGAAATATGTCGCCATCTGCTGGCACAAACTAATTATAGAGTAATCAATACTTCAACATGATACCAAATGTCTGGTTATTAATGGCAAGCTATAGGATACTGATCTCATACTGACAAACCTCCACATGCAAGTGAAAACAGCTGCCAGTTCTGTAAGAAGAAACAGAAGATAACCACTTTTGCATGAATTCAAAGGCAGTTTACTTTTCCCCATCACATGAAAGGAAAACTATTTACAAAAGCCATACTGAGGACAAGGGAAATATGAACACTGAGTTCATTTATGTCTATGCACACACACACAAAAAAAAATCTTCATTTAAGAAGAATGTATGTACCATGAAAACAGACGGACACAATAAAATCCCCTTGGTCTCCATCTTCCTGGGATGAAAATAAAAAAATAATACTCTTAAGACAACACATTTCTGAAATGGCAGCTCCAGGAAATTCTCTTTCCCCCCACCCACCCACACAACAAATAAAATTCAAAGACAAATTTTACAAACACATCACTTGACAGGCCATGAAAAACATTGTCCACTCAGAGGGTTAACCAGCATTCCAGAGTCACAGGGATGTGCATAGGTGTCTCTCCAACATCTTTTTCACGATATTCTTTTTTTTTTATGTTGTTGTTTTCAGAGATGAGAGAAGTATGATACTGGTAACACCAAACACACTGCACTCTAGAACCAATCTGAAATATTCACTGGGAAATAAACAAGAAGAAATTGAGAGAGATCCTAGGATAAGAGAGAGAGAGAGAGAGAGAGAGAGAGAGAGAGAGAGAGAAAGAGAGAGAGAGAGAAGGGGGCAGAGAGAGAAAGAGAGAGAGAGAGAGAGAGAGAGAGAGAGAGAGAGCACCCATCCCGTCTATTGTCCATTGTGCAAATGAAGAGTGCCAAACAGAAGAATTTACAAGAAAAGATGAGGGACCAGCACAGGCTAAAGTCACCATCCTTTCAACATGTTCAGTCCAGTACCTTTGAAAAATAATGAATCTAGAAATTTGGCGCACTCGAGCCAACTGTGCTTATCAACTGTCCATGGACATGTCGCCGTGAACATGTCCAGGAGATGTAACGTTGAACCTGGATGGACTTATTGGGTGAGACATGGGACACGGTTTCTCTTCTATCTGTGCCTAAGTAATAAATCTGTGTATGGACACCCCATCACAAACCCTCATGTCACCCAACACCCGACAACCAATCACTGACCACTTGACTGTGCTCATCATTGCTCTGAGATGCCGTCTCTTTCATTCGATAAAACAAAGTACAAAATGTTCAACCCCTAGCTATAAGTACAGGACCATATTTATTCTTTTTTATATTATTATTTATATATTTATATGTTTAGATATGTACAGCACTATGCTTTTGCAGTCCCACAGGAGGATCTTGATGATATCAACACATGGACAAGTGGTTTGTGAGTCTTAGAGAATAATGCCTTTTTTTTTTTTTTTTTAATTTAGGAAGAGGATTAGCCTGGGCCACTAGTGTAGAACTGTGGCACGTAGGGGATGCTAGTAGACCCAGGACACAGGCACCCACTGAGCGGTGGTAGACACTACATCGATGGCTTCCTCCAGTAGCTGAATGGTTTCATCGATCTCATTGTTGATGATGGTCATGTCGAAGTAGTGAGCATAGGACTTCTGTAGAGCCTCAGACTCTTTCTGCAGCCTTTGCAGGGACTCGTCCTGATGTAGAATAGAAGGAGGAGAAAATTCAGTGAGCAAAGTGTATACTGAGTAAACTACACAAGGTTTTCAAGTGTTTTGAATTTGAGCCTGTAAACTAGCAAGTCACTCGTAGTATGGACATAAAATAATCATTAATCTTAAGGAACCAAACTGTGCACAGCAACATAATGATGATGATGATGATGTCAATAAGAATAAGTGAAATAAAAGCCTCATAAATAATAAGGTAAATTTAGCATACAAAACCACACACACACAATGCTGTTGTTACAAGCAGCATTTTTCTCACACAGGACTAGTAAATTCTAATAATCCTTATTCATAATTTGCTGAATGATGGGTGAGTGAGTGATATTAAGTATATCAATTAAATTCATTTTATTTTTGTAGTGCTTTTAACAATAGACACTGTTGTTACGCATCTTTATGGAAATCAATGTACCAAATATAACCGCAACTATTACAAAATAATGTACACATTTATAGCTACATCAATTTGTCCCAAGGCGACAGTGGTAAGAAAAAACTTCCTGAGATGACATGAGGAAGATGACATGAGGAAGAAACAACTTATATGACAGAAAGGGAAAAGTTAAAATGCTAGCAATAGCCAGGCCTTACAGCGAGTTCTGCAGTGCTCTAACAGGCACAGTACTTCTGGTCTTGTGAACCGAAGATAAAACCACACACAATAAATGAAATCTAATTGTCAGTAATCGCCAACACATTAAATCAGCGCATGCCAAGAGGAGATCTTGGGGATAATCTACCACTCGAGTTGAAAGTTAAGAAACAGACAAAATTAATAAAAAAAAAAAAGAGGGTTGGGGTAAAACATCACTCTAATACTGTATATTGATTGACTGCCTTTAGCTTTTCAGCAATCTCCTTAGCTGTTATCCAAGCAATGCATGTTGGGTAAATGTAAAGCTTAAATAATCCTAGTTGTTTGCCTTAAGGAGACATATCCATGGTTCCTTATCGTTCTGCAACACTTAGTGATAAGACTAATCTTTATGCTATTTGAACTTGGTAACTCTACCTTATTTTTATTATACTGGCCACCATATGTCCTGAAAACACACTAAACTGATTACATTACAGTTGATGACAAAAGATGCAAAATGTTCCTCAAGTTTACATCATTTAAGAAACAAACATCATTTACAAACATTTTATCTGGTATAATTTTTATTGTTGTGTTAAACATCACAATGTTTTGTTAATGTTAATTTTAAAATACAGACAAAGATTAAAAGATGATTAAAAGATTACAATAATATGTAAAGGGAAATTAGCACAAACGCTAAAACATGCTTAAAGGATATAAATAAGAAAATGCTGATAAAATGTCATGCTTTTACTATGAGAAGCAGTTGGTTGCTAGGTTGTTGCGACATGGTTGTAATGAACAATTAAGCATGTAATGATTGAAAGGGTAAAGTCCATGTTAAAATGTTGCTAGCAAGCATAGATTAGCTGCTTCAAGCTTAGAGAATTTTATAGCTTAGAGAAAGGCAGTAGTAAGGCAAGCAGAGAAACAGATTTCAGCCTGCTTGTCTGTCCAACAGTGTCAGGGGGGGGAATCATTGTTTGAAGCCATTTTACTCTTGTAAACAAAAGTTCTTTTTTTGATGCATGTCTAGTAGGCTAATATTTTGTTATAATAATTGTTATCATTAAGTCCAAAATTTGGGATTTGCTTTTTGACAGCTCCAGAAGTTGAGAAAAATATGTGATATTACAATATATTTAAGATTTAAACAACGAGTTACTTTTCAAAAAATCTCTCAAATCCCCAGAATTGGACAGGTACTGTATACTATTCAACTCAATGTAGCACAAAGTCCCATCATATTAATAGGAATAGAATACAAAGTGATCCTATTTCACAAACTTTCCTGATTCTCCTGCTCTCTCATTTAGACGGGCTCCCACACTAAAGATAAACTGGAAAGGATGTACCTTCCCCGTGTACGCACCAATAGTTCTTCAACCCCTGGTGGATAATTACAGCTGGAGCAGGTGTACACGCGCTTTGCGGTCTACAGACTGGAGGGTTTTGTATTGGATAAACTAAGTAGAGACTCAAAGACAGACTGGCCAAACATAAACATGCAATACAGAGTGATGATCCTCACTATCCCATATCCCAGAGCTAATCATTCTAAAACCACACGACACCTAAATGCTAACTCATTAAAAATTGCAGCCATTGAGCTTCCCCAAGTGTGTGAGAGGAGGAGACAAAGTTAAACATCTGCTCCAAACCCGTTTGATATTTTTTAATTTAAAAGCAGCGTATATTTCTAACCTATATATATATATATATATATATATATATATATATATATATATATATATAATTTCACCAACGATTTTTGTGCTTCCTTGATTGATGTACTGTATACTGAAATGCGTTTTCCTGTCCTCTGCATGGTGATGAAGGCTCTGAAATGTGTCGTTTTGTTAGATTTTTTATTTGTCCATGGACTAATAAAGGTGTTCTTTCACTTTCTGAGCAAGACGGTGTGTCCTGGTACATCATTTATCTGCCCTCCACAAAGATGTTTTTTATTTATTCATTTATTTTTTACTAAGCAGACTTATTTATTTATTTATTTATCTTATTCTTCCAAAACTGTTTTTTTGTTCATCCTGATTGAGGACCCATGCAGCGTTCCCTAGTTCATGGTACACTTTATATTCATCAACATATCTGTTTGTAATCAAGTCATGCCAACCATTCAGCTACTACTTGAACCTGACTGAACCTGTTGACTGACTGACTGTTTTTATTTGCTGTTATTCAAAATGAAAACAATAGAAAAGTCTGATCTTTTAAAGCTTTTTTATACTAGTGCCAAAGTTTTCAAGTACAACTTATGATGTCTGCATTTGCAGAGATTTCTTCTTCTTCTTCATTTTTTTTTAAAAGGTTTTTCAAATATTGGAATTGGTATACTCGCTTTTAGTATTACTTGGTATTTGATATAAATATGTACATACTGTAGTACACACGCCCACTGAGGCCTCATTCATAGATTTGCAGGGTGTCACCATTAGATGGTGCTCTGTTCTACACATTAATGCACTTGGTCCATTATTATTATAAAATTAAAATGGATGAAAGAGTACCAAAAGAGTACAGACTGTGACTGACAACATAAGAAAAAGATCTGCCTATGCTGATATTCTTCTCGATCTGTGACTATCTGTATTACTATCCTGAAGGAATCACCTGCAATTTGCTTAACTGGCTTACACATTTTTGGTCCAGAGGAAATAAAATTTGGATAAAAATAACTGAGATTTTATATACACAGTATATATTTTTTATCATGCATATTTGGGTTTTGTAATTATGCATTGGCCATGTTTCAATGTCTTGTTCTTTTATTTCTCAATTGTGGAGCATCTGTTGTTAGAGTTAGATGTAATATATAAGTTTTTCTAAATCCATAGAGCAGTTATTTAACGGGAAAATGGTGCCCCAGATATTATATAATAAATCTTGAAACATACGTATATTGAATCAAGACGTATATTGTGCAAAAACATTCCTAAAGTATGGATATTATGTACTACATAATTCCCCTTTACCAAATGCCCATGGCTAACTAGTATTTCTGTGACGAAGAGTAAGCCATTCAATTTAGGGTGCAATTTTGCCCTCTTGGACTCTCGGACACTTTTGAAAGTTCTCAGGAATTTTTTTCTGATGTGTGATCCAGGAGCCATAGATTACAAACAAGATTGCATTCTTCATGTTGTCCAACGACTATGCAAACTTTTGTGTTCAACTATGAACATTGCAAAGCGATATGGTCAACTTTGATCACTGCATATATGATTTATGAGTATTGATGGATTATATCAGGGGGTTCAATCCTCAAAGGGCCAGTGTAGGAACAAACTTTCATTCCAAGCAAGCAGGAGCCCTTCTTGATTCCACATGTTTAATCATTTCAACTAAATCAACACTTGAGTCCTATTTGGCTGGAATAAGAGCCTGTAGCTTGGCACTTTGTGCACAACCTCAAAGGCACCAGACTTGTACAAACAAAGTTCTAAACACTCGCCTAGACACACAGCCTACATGTCATGTACTTACAGGCAGTTTTCTGCACCACCTTGGAAGCTGAGTGCAGTGACAGGAAATCACACAGAAACAACATGCAAATTGTTTGAGACATGCAGCAGGCACTGAGCACCAGAAACAAGTACAATGATATTATCATAAAAATAATCGATTGAACTGAAAGCATGCAGAAAAAGCATGGGTGAATTTAACTGAAAAGAAGTGCAAGCAAGCTTAAACTTGAAGAATGTGTTGTGATTTCTAAATGTGAGAAGGAAACATTTTGGTTATGAGAACTAGAGGAATTTGTGCTCACCTCATTCATACCAGGCGTGACAGTAGGCGCAGCGATGAAAACGACATACGGAGCAAATTCAGCCGTCCGCAGTACTTTCAGTGCCTGTTCAAAACCACAGAATTATCAGTAACACTGTACTGGCCTGAGCAACAGAAAACCAAAACTGGTATTCAGAAAAGGGACTGTCTGGTACCTGTGGCTCTACATCAAGGATGGAGATCATGCCCTGCTCGTGGATCTTTCGAATGGTCTCCAAACGTGTACCATACATAGCATCCTCATGGCTCCCATACTCCAGGTACTCATTGTTTGAGATGTCCTGCATCATCTGGTCATGTGATACAAAGTAGTAATTCTTGCCGTTTTCCTCATCCTTTTTGGGAGGTCTGGTTGTGTCTGGATAGGATTAAGGCAAGTTCCATTAGAGTGCAGAAAACTGTCAGACCTGATGTATATGGCACAAATTTATGCAGCCACAAATTTACAAGCATTTGTGATGGCATGCACTAGTGTTCACACTGCTATCTGCCAAGAAAAGTGCCAAACAAGAATGAGAAGAAATTATATAAAAGCAAATGTGGATGCACTAATGAGGGTTGTTGTACTACTGTAGAGCTTTTGTGGGAATATGACGCATCCTTCATAGAGGAAGAAGGGAGCGAAGAGTATATTTACAGTAAGAGCTTCTCCTCAGGTTTTTTTCTTAGCTCACCTAAAATCTCTGTTATACTTCAGTTTGTCATTACTTATTAAAAATCCATTCAAATGCTTGTTCCTGGTGGTTACGACAACCGGCGAATATCTTTAAAGAATGTGACTTACGTGGGATGGGGTAAGCAAATCTGTTTGGGTGCTTTGCGATTAGTGTGTTCTTGATGTGTCGCCTGCCAACGCCATGGGCTCCTGCAGAGAGAAACATTATAGTGGGTAACATACTGTATAAGAGGACAGCAGACATAACCACTCAAAAAAAAAAAATGACACAGAGCCACATACCTAATAAGACCAGTGTTTTTCTCTTGAAAGCAGGTAACTTCACAACTTCTTCATATGTAACAAGATCTAGTTGGTCAAACACTGCAGGAGAACGGAGAAGTGAGCAGATGTACAGTAGGACTGTCTGATACAACAAGAACGCTGACAGAATATGGTGTGATGTCATTGAGGTGGAAATCCCCTTCTGTGTGTTTGACTCGCATGGAAAAAAAACAACACGACTGAAAATTTGAAACTTGGACATTAATAAAATGTCCAATTTTCAATATTCAGGTATCTTGCAAAAATGTAAAAGTTATTAAAAATATCACAAAAAGGGAAAACATGAAATGTGATATGGTGGTCTGTGAATGGGCATTGTTGCAGATGCTAAAGAAAATCTGTTCAAAGACAATGCATTATTACTTTTATTAAATATTCATACCATTTCCAAGTATTAGAACTTTTAGTGATGAGAACATTTAAATTCCACCCTGTTCCAGTTGAATTAGAGAGTTTATTGCTGTTATAAATAAACCTGCATACTGCATGAAAGATGTAGAAATGAATGTGCATATTTTCTGTGCATTACAGATGCTGAATGAGGAAAAAACATGTATAGTGGTTACAACTCTTAGTGTTTTTTTTGATTGCTATGACAACATATAACTGGTTAATATAACATTAAAACAGTTCATACAGGCGCTAATAAACACACTGCACTGTTGTATTTCAGGTGACATGCACATGATTCTAGCCAGGGGTGGACAAATTACTAGCCCAGGAAAACCAGATTTTATGTCTGGGAAACTTTTTTCCCTTTCAATTTATAGCACAAGAGTACGTTTAACAGAAAGAAGGTTTTCATTTTGATAAATAGGATTAAACTTAATGCGCTCCACAGGGTCGAAATGTACCTCAATGCCATTGAATAAGGTTTCTAGGCAACACTGCACTGGACAGCAGACTACAGCTTTTTTGGGCTACCTCAAAGTTCTAATATGTCCACCCCTGCTTTCCCTTTACATTGTTCAACAATTGGGTTATAATTACATATAAAAATTAAAACAAATGGAGGCATTAGTATGACATTGTACTTACATGCAAGAAGGCCATTAAGGAGAGAAAGCATGAAAAATGGACAGGGTAAGAGGAGTGGGGCATCAAAATTGGTTAAATAGACAATATTACTGAGCTGCCATAGCAACTCTGCCTGCGGCACTGCAGGCTCAAAGACATAGATATAGAAGGACACTACTAGAGAAGACAGTACAAAGCCATGCACAGTCAGTCAAATCAAACTATTTGCAACTAAAAAGGACGGTTCTATTGCTTTAACTACTGTATACACAAAACATTTGGAGGTTGAAAGATGGATGAAAAATCAGAATTTCATCTTTAACCTTCTCATGTTTACATTTAGATATGTATCACAACATAGAAAATGGCACCTCTGGCGGAAAACCACCCGGAAAATTAAAGTTAGTCAAATAAATTACATGTAATTTTTAGTTGTTCATCTCTTGATTGCATGTTTTTTTGAGAGAGGTGGGGATTCTGGGGTGCTTCTGTTTTGGTGAGGTGAAATGCATGCTCAATTGGGTTAAGGTGAGGTGTCCTCCAAATTTATAGAGGTGAATTTTGGCGTCAGAACTTGGCTCTATATTTCTTTGTGAATCCCAGAATTCTGATGCTTACAGGCGATGAGTCTCGTGATATGGACTCTATATTTAAGCTTTTTACATCTTATTTTGAATGATCATTTGTAATACCTTGACATCTGCCCTGTGGAGATTTTTGGTGAGATTCTAATATTGAAGATGACTTGAAAAATAGGTGGATTAAAACAAAAGGTGCAGCTACTTATCTATATGTAAATATCAGAAAATAAAATTCAGATTTCTTGTCACACACAAACACACAGACACACACATATTTCAAATGACTTTGAAAACTAGGATGGAAAACTAGGATGGATAAAAGATAGGAAATAAAAAAATAAAATAAAAGGAAATAAAAAAAAATTTTTTGTGTCTTTGTTGCTTTAGGAAGATGAACATTATCGATGTGGATTTCTTGGTTGGCTCCTTACACTCCTTAAACTCCACTATATGGCAAAAAGTATGTAGACACCTGTCCCATCACCCATTCCAAAACCATAGGCATTAATTCCGTGTTAATCCTGCTTTGTTGTTAGAACAGCCTCCACTCTTTTGGGAAGGCTCTGAAATCGAGCTTGGACCGATTATGAGAATATGTGCTTAATCAGCCACAAGAGCATTAGTGCATTAATTCATTGTGAAATTGTAAAATTTCGTGCCACTTGAGTTCTTTCACGTTAAACATATGTGGGACAGGGAACAGATGAATGTGAATGGAAATCCTAATTATAACTCTTAAAAAGACATTTTAAGTAAATGAAGCTTTAAGTCAGTGCTTTGGGGAAGGCCCACATATGTATGTGATGGTCAGGTGTTCACGTTCATTTGGAGATAAACAGGGTGTCCCAAAAGTATTCATAAAAAGGGGAATGTATCATTTGTTTAGCAAAATCTACATTTAGATATCCCCTAGATGATCTATCCAGGATGAATCCGTGTCAACACAGCTGATGTTCTGCTTGTACCTGCACTTCAAGACCTTCAAAGGATCTTTTGTGCTTTCTCTTTTCTTGGTACTTCATGGCCTTCATCTACCACATGTGTTCTTAAAGACTACCTGAACGTATGTTAATGTATGAATAATAACAGTATGAATCAATTTTGTAGGACATTTAGCTAAAAAGTGCATAGACTTTTTGGGATACCCTGTAGAGAAGATCTGGATTAGGGTCATATTCTGAGCCTGGCAACTGACAGCATACCCTCAACATGTAAAAGTTGCAACACTAGCAAATGTCATCAAGAGTTTAAAGGCTATTTAATTGCAATAGATATATTCTTATTGGTCTTTTGTAGGCAAACAAATAGGCCGGTCACTGATGTTAATTTAAATAAAAAAAAATTTTTTTAAGATATTTTGCACATACTATTAATGATGAGCTTAATTATATTAAAATTTATTTTCAAGTGAATGTATTAATTAGTTTGGCCCCTTTAATGTGAGAGCCAGCGTCATACAGTATATGGTCGAGTCCAAAATGAGTTTGTAGAGAAAGATTTAGGGAAAAAAAACATCCAGCAAGAATCAGTTCTGTGCTCCTCCGAGTGGCGCCGTGGTAAAAGCGCTCGCCCTATCATCCGGAGATTGCAAGTTCGAATCCCGGATGATGCTGTAACCTCTCGCAGCCGGAGGTCTAGAGAGAGCTGATTGGCCGAGCTCTCTCAGAGGGGAGGGATGAGAGGTACTCAGTGCTCCCACATTAATCACGGCTCTACAGCCAGTCAGGGGCGTCTGTGAGCTCGCGCAATGGAGGGAGCGGATAGCGCTGCCCTCTGAGTGTGTTACGTCGCCCCCAACGGTGCGTGAGTGAGCAGTTCGAAAAGATGCGGCCAGCTGGCATCACATGGTTCGGAGGAAATACGTGATAGTCTTCGGCCCTACCGGCTGAGTGGTAGTAGTAGCCTTAATGTGGGAGCCCCCTAGTGACGGGGAGGAATTGGACACGACTAAATTAGGTAGAAAATCGGGGAAAAATCCAAAAAAAAAAAAAAGAATCAGTTCTGTGGGCACAAATGCCTAGTTAACGGCAGAGGAGAATTGCAAGGCTGGTATGCACCGACAGGAATGGTATAATAACTCAAATAAAAACTCTTTACAATCGTAGTGAAAAAAAGAAAATGTGAAGTTTGAAATGGATGGTCTACAATAGCAGACAACCACATCAGCTTGTAGTGGGCATGTGCTCACCAAAACCGCACAGTTAAAGATCCAGAATAGCAGGTTCAGAATTTGGCATCAATGCTTTTTGCCATAGATTTGCCTTGATAATACCAATTAAGTGTCAACTGAATTTCAATATTATTGCTAGCTACGTAGACTACTTTATGGACATAATTGTACTCATCTCATTATGGCCACATAAAAAATGTAAAATCCTTCCCTAGAGTGTTGGACTGATGGTACTTCTAGCTAGAACTCTAGGGAACCAGTGTAAGGATATATTTAATGACATAAACCTCAAAGCACTTATGTAAGTGCTCTGGATACGAGAGTCTGCTAAATGTAAATGTAAATGATACATTTGTCACAAAGGACAAGTCATCTTAATTTGGTTAAATCAACATTACAATAAGTACAGTGTACTTCAGGGGACTCCAGTCAGCTACGCAACACTGGGATGTGGTAGAATTTTCACAGCATGAATACGCAGCTAACAAATCTGCAGAATTTAAAAACATTTTAATGTAGACTGGCTTCTCAAAGAAATGTTCCCAAAACCTTGTGGAATCCAAGCCACAATGATGAGAGCAAATGTGATTCCTACTCAGATTCTGTCAGGTATTTCTAATACAGTATAAAGCGCATAAATATTCACCCCCTTGTGATTTCCTGTCCACATTTTGTAGTCTTACAACTTGAAGTGAAATGTATTTATAGGGGATTATATGTTATACAATTTAACATTAAATCAACCACAGTCTTACAAATTCTGACAAAAATTTTGAAATCGAACCAAAACCCGAGGATATTCAATCGTTTTTTTTTTTTTTTTTTTTTACGTTGTAGCAGTTGAAAACAGATATAGCACAAAAACAAATCTGTTCAATAGCTTAACATTCTGACTTTGTTAAACATGCCTCCAACTAATTACATTTTATTACTGATTTAATATTTTTAAGAAAATATGGAATCAATGAATACTAAGGAGAAATTATGGAATCAATATAATAAAAAAAAAAAAAAGAACTCTGCGTTCGTCCTCTTTTTTTCTCCTCTTGTAAACCGCATTCAAATACGTGAATTTAAAACTAATTTAGGTTTTAGAGCAATGAGCATTTTGTACATTATACCACAGACAATAAAGGCAGGAGAGCTACTGTAGCAGTTCTCATCAGCTATAACCACATCACAAAAGTGCTCTTTTCTTCGTCTTTTTTGAAGATTTTAACGATAGGCAAAGCAGCTGATGTAACTATATTGGACAATTGTACAACAAGTCTCTGCAAGTAAAAAAAAAAAACGATTAAACTGTAATCCCATGACTCCATGACAGATTACGCATTCACGAAGCAAACACTTCTAAATAGATTGCACCCCTACTTAATCCACTTGGATCCACAACAGATCAATCTCACTCATTCTCTAGACCGCTTATCATGAACAGTTAGACAGGGGGCCTGTCTGTGGACTCGGGGCACTAGGTGGGGGGAGGGCTACACCCTGGTCGGAATGCCAATTCATCGCATACAATTAGCACTCTGGCAAAGATATTCCCATACAAGACCACAAAACTATAAACTAAGACATTTGGATTTGAGATCAAAAGATGAATACTAGATGTTTTATTTCCAGATATAACTTATAACATGGCAACTTTGGGGGTAGACCACCCGGATTGAAGTGATCAAAAGTAATGGAAAAGTATATAATTAATATATTGTTGCATATCCCTTGCTTGCAATAACCACATGAAGGATAGAGTCTTCTTTAACAGGTGTGTAACTGTAGCTTATTTCAGTTTTGTTTCTGGGATTATTTCAAGAGAAATAAATGAAATAAATACTTAGTTTTTGTAAGGGTTGGTACTGTAAATGACTTGACCAGGCTAATACCTTCCACCTACCATCATAGGTTACACCATCATTAAAGATTAGCAAGCGTGCTCCAGAAGAAGCCATATAAGTCCAAGACCAGAGCTTAATTTTTGTGAAATCATGTGCAGATCCTTTCTTTCTCCACATTTGGTTCTTTCCTATACGTTAGCAGATGTTAAGCCTGATTCCAGGTCCTTTGTGGCTCAATTATTACTGCTGACAAGAGATTAGTATTTTGTACTTTGGCCTCTTACATTTCTGTCCTCAAAATCTTCTTTGAATCGGGAATTGTGATATCTGTACCTTGTCCTGTGAAGGTTATTGGTGATGTCTCTAAATGTTCTTTTAAAGTTTTTCTTCACAGCTATCACAATGTTGAGATCAACTGCTGCCGTTTTCCTTGGCTCACATTTTGGATGTTCAGTTGTTACTACACCAGGAGTTTCTTCCCTTTTAGGACACTTTTTTCAAAACAGTTGTATTGCAGACACCATGCTTCTGCTTAGACTCTGCATGGCTCAAACAAAGAGGAGACATCCAGAGCTATTGTTTAAACAATCAATCAAACGGGGTGCACCTGGGAAACATAAAACACTTGTCCTTCACATATTCTAACATTTGTGATTACTTAAAAATGGTCTGGTTCAAACAAAAGGTGCTATGTTCCAAGTTGACAGAATGGCAGGAATCAGGAAATCCTGATCTTTTGTCTCAAATTCATCTTTTGATCTGAAGCGAAAATGCCTTCAGTGTGTAGCAAACAACAAGAGAGCTGGCCTTGCCATTTCAATACTTTTGGAACTATATACGAACATATGGAACGAATATATTGGGCTATTATATGTAATGTAATACTATACTACACTATATTATAAATAAATAATCATACATAAAAATATCATACATAAAGATGACATACTTCCAAGAAAACACATTTCAGTTCCAGCCTGTATTCCAAGAAATATGGGACAAGGGGGTGAATACACTGTACAGGTCACATTGATTTGTATTCAGACCCCTTATTTTTTTGCATATTATATGATATTAAAGATTTAATAGAAAATTGTTTACATTTGCCATTTTTTGCTATCAGTATAAAGTTTTGTAAATTTATTTCAGATCAAAAACTGAAATCTTACATTTAGGTAAATTCATGGCCTTTTTTCAGTACTTGAAAGAAGCATCTTTGACAGGAATAACAGCTTTGAGTCTTCTAAGGTAAATCTCAATGAGCTTGAAATATCTCTGAATTTGGGAGGTTTCTCCTACTCTTCCTGGCAGATCCTCTCAACCTCATTCAGAGTGGAGGGGGAACCAGAAGGGATTGAGAGACCTAAAGTCCAAGGTCATGTGCGTTGAAACTGGTGTCCCTCAGATTCCTGCATTCAGCATTCCCTTAATTCTGACTCTCCCTGTCTCTGCTGAGACGCACCCAACGCATGATGCTTCACCATAGAGATCGTATTATCAATTACTGGGCAGTACTTGGTACTGTATTTGGCAGACGTAGCACTGGGAATTTAGCCCAATGTCTTTTTTTTCCTCATCAGAGCAGATAAATATTTACTCATACAGTTGGAGTACAGTCTGACCACTTGTCTTTGATTCAAGAGTGGCTTTCAGTTGGTGACACTTTCACAAAGGACTGATTGAGCATATCTATTACCATATTTTACTTATGGTTCTGATTTTCGAATCTCTGCTTTTTTCCTTTGCATATATCAGCTTGTTAGGAAATTGGTGTCAGATCACAGCATCGGCCATGATACAGCATCTATGCTCAAGGGCTTTGTTCAAGGTCCCCACAGTGGTCGGCCTGGTGATGCTGGTGCTGGAACCCCTGCTGTAGTTACCAGGAACAATGACGTCTACTAACAGCGGTACTAACCTAACATTATCTTTCATAATAATATATGAGTTAGTACTCTAGTGAGCAGTGTGGAATGTAGCTAATGACCATTTGTCTTTGCAGAGAGACATTTGCTTTCTCATTAGAATACAGTAGTTTTGCAACAGTAGCAGATGACACCAAACATGGACGCTACCTCATTTGATGGAATACTGGTATGAAACCTACCTTATACAAAAAGTATGATTTGGATAAATACTTCCATTGATTACATCAGTGCATCTACATGTAAGGAGTAATTCTGAATAGATGAAAGTTCCAACTACCAAAAGAACTCTTTACAATGAATTCATGAGCCCAGTTTTCATCTTGACCTACCTGCATTATGCTTAGCTAGGTATTTGTCTTTATACTGTTTCTTCTTCTTGCCAAACCAGGTACAACTGGCCTGCTGCTCCTGCTTTGTTTTCTCCATGGCTAAGCAGGCCACACGCCTAAGAGACACATAATACACCCGAAGTTATCTTATACACCTTAAATACAACAACTGTCAAACAGCAGTCATTAAAACCAGGAAGACACACTTGGGACATGATACGCAATGATAACAATTAAACCCAGTAATATGATTTCCTTTTTAATTAAGTAAAGAACTTGTAATCCGACATTTTGTTCCTAAACTCTAACTGTAATGGTCTATTTTTTCCTTTCTTTATTTTTTTTCTTTATTTCGTTTGTGTGGAAATTGTGTTTTCAATTTTGTCTCATTTTCCAAAATTGTTGCGTCTTTTCTTGGCTTGTCTAACCCCTTTGTACACATAAAACCTTTCCCCTTCACACAATATGACAGTGCATAGATTAAGCCCCAAATTTGCGCATAAGAACCACCAGTACTGGGATTGTTATTCCTCACATGTGAGTAGTAGACGCTCGTCACCCTACACATCCTAAACAGCTGCATTTGCAAAGAAACGCCCTCTGTGTCAAACCACTTACCCAGTAGCTTGCTTGCTGAAATACTTGTGGTACTGATGTCATGACGATTGTTCTAAAAAGACGAACTTCACTAACACTAAAGTAGAGCTGCAGTTGCCCATAATCAGCAAATAACAATTTATCCAAGTAATTTTTCAGATGTGTCCTTTCTATAATTTTACTTTACATTTCATACGAGACTGCGTCTATGTCAGTAATTATGCTACCATCACGTAGTGATGAGATTGACGATAAGTGAGAAAGAAACAAATTATTCAGTTTAACCAGGGGGACACCCTCATACGCACATCCTGACATTTAAATAAATAAATAAATAAATAAATAAAATCACCTGCCTAGAACTTAATAAAGTTTCTCTGCCTAGAAACTTTAGACACTCAAAGTTATGCGAATGTAAAGCTGTTAGATGAATATATAAATCATAGTTAAGATTTTAAAAGCAATTTGCCAAAAAACAAAGAAGACAACAGTAATGGAACACTCTATAGACAATATGGGTGCTCCAATAAGGGTTTTTAAGGCCGAGAAATCAGACTAAGCCGATCACGGTGTCTGTGAGGTTACTGAAACCTTCCATTTAAAGTGTTCTATTGATTTTGTACCATTGAGTATTTGTGTAATATTTATAGCAGAAAAATTAACTATTCTAAATAGCAGTACACAAAAATAATTAAGATTTGAGATATACATTTTAAACTGTTATTTATTTCAAGCCAACATACATCTGGTATTTAATGTACGTGTAGATTATAAAGAAACTGAAACCATCAGAACAGCCTATGCTCGACTCAAAAGAAAAAAAAAATTCCATTACTTAAATAGCGTCGGGGGCTTTCGTACACAAAATGCTTATCTAAAGCGTAACTTTCCCCACTATACAGTACTCACTTGTTATAACGTACAGTACAAGGACCAAAGTTGCATCAATGAATGCGCTCTGCACTGCAAGTTTTTATATAAACACAGACATCAGTCACTTTGTATTTGGCAAGGCAAGCATGACTCATTAGTAAGCAGTGAGGGCAGCCATTTCTTTATAAATATCAGAATGTCTGCATTTTTAAGAGACAGTATATTCCTCATCATCCAGACTGTGCGCAGCTGTGCTCAGTAGTCACTCGCTGTCAGCCCGCATGTACGGAGCGTTAAGGTAAATCCAGGCTGCCTCGGCCAGAGCCGAGAACCGCTCTTTATTTCTCTCTTCATTATTATTTTCGTGGTAATGGTTTTAGTCTGCTTACTCTCTGCAGAGTAAGCCTTGCTTTTTAAGAGCTTCTGCTATAGGGGTTTGAGTGAGGGTTGACTTACAAGATTTAGCTGCTTCCTTTGAGGATAACTTTTCTGTTATAACTGTTGCTCTTAAGTGGAAAATAAAGTTTGCAATGTAAAAGTTCTTGCTTCAAGTTGCTTTAAAAAATACATTGCATATTGCAAATTTTACATCTTTTAAAAAGACTTGGTAATATTGCCAGACTGGCGATAGCATGTTGATGAGGCTAACGGCTCACGTACTGTACTTGCATCATTACAATAATATCGGTTTACGAGATTGGTCACTTGAGAGGCAGCCAATCTGTTAAATTAAGTGATTATCAGCTGATTTTGATCAGCCGCCCATCAATCGGAGCACCCCTAATGGACAAGCTAACAGAGCTAGTCTGTATAAATGTGACTTTCCATGACACTGCATTTAAGCAACAAAATAGGCTTATTACCCTAATTGAATTTGTCAATGTGCTTTGTGAAAGATAATACGCTGTTTGCATAGGAGCTGTGTAGCCATACCGTATATACACCTGATCACACATCGAATACATCACATGTATATAATGCTTACCACTCCTGCAGCTCAGGAGAGGGAATGAGTCCAGCTGTACCATTCTTCATGTTCTCCAGTTTGCCTTGCCACCAGTTGTGGTCATCCTTGCTGATGATCTGGATTATGTCACCAACCCGGAAGCGAATTCCCGCTTCTTTACATGGGATGAGGTCATCTTTAGCGGGATCATACTCGAACTGTGCACGTACAAATATCTGGGGACAAAAGTTGACATTTTAAACTGTCAGGTTGTTAACGATATTTAAAAAAAAAAAAAAAAAGAAGCGATAAGGGAGCAAAGAAGCAGAGAGGAGAATAGAACAATAGGTAAAAATAAAACAAACTAAAGAACCATTAAACAGAACAGAAAAAGTTGAGATAAACCTTGTGCCTTGTTAAATCTGACTGATGGATGTTTGCAACAGATACGGAGTGTAGCCACTAAAAAAAAAAAAAAAAAAAAGATCATGACGCCATGATGTCACACACATGCCCCTGCACACACACCTTCTATAACCAGGCCAATGCCCCAGCCCAAAGGCACATGCCTGCATCATACGGACTGTGAGAACAACCACACGGCTAAGGCAGCAGGAGGAGGGAAGCAAAATGGGCAAAGGACCATTTTTTGTTATGGTCACAATAGTAAGCTACACCTACAAAAGTGAAGCCTAATGAAACAGCTGTGTTGCAACTGGGTGCAACAAAATCAAAGGAAAATGGTTACGGCCAACGGGAAGAGATGGAGTTTACTGTACTAACATCAAGTGGGAAAGACTACGATGATCAGATCTCCTCTGAAGATACATACCTTCATGGACATTTTATCCTTGATTGCAGGTCTGGAGATCTAAGGGTTCAAAGGATCATGCACGCACACACACACGCACATGTCACACAGTATAACAAACCTGACATCCACTGGACTCAAGGAAGGTATGTATGCTAGTTAAGAGAAGAGACCACGCCATCATGTTTAGGCCTGGATTCGGGCTTACAAGTTCACCTCACTACCAGAAGCCGAGGTTTTAACTGAGCTTGGTGAACACACAGATTCCATAAACCCTCACACACTCGAGTACTCGGGTGAAGTGTAGCTAAAAGAGAAACCAAATGAAGTCATTTTGAAAACACTCACCTGTCGTCCTTTAGGTTGGATGGTTGCTGGCAAGTCCTAAAAATAACATTGGGATCCATTAGTTTGTGGGATTATTTTTTATTAGCGTTCGTATATTTCTACATAAGCTACGAATCTACAAATCTAAATCCCTTTGTACTTTACACACTTTATTGTGTTATAGATTTATGGCTTTTAAGCTATATCCACTAATCCATAATGATGACACAAAAACAATGTTTCTTGCAAATTCCTTTGAACAAAGGGGGAAAAAAAACAAGCATAAGTCAAATTCAGTGAAATATTCACACCATACAGTGAATTAAGGTGGATTTCCTTGAGACCTCTCGTGAACTTGACCGAGGTGTCTCAATCCAATTAACTGGACATGATTTAGAATGCGGACAGCTGTGGGTATAACGTCCCACAATTAACAGCAGTCATCAGGCAAAAAAACAAGCCATGAATTACGTAAATTACATAATATATAAATGTCATATTGGCATAGCATTTCCCCTTTACATGCATGTGCCCACTCTGCTCTATGTCGTGTCGCTGTCTGTTTTTTTTTTTTTTTCAAGCCTGGCCCGAGAAATAACCACAAGCAACACCAAAGGCACATTCTCAATCGGCTATTCCGGTTATTGCTCACCCTGATGAGTAATCGGGTGATTCTGCTGTATACACAGTATATGGACTTTATGCTACAATATTCTCTGTAATTGTCAAGCTGAGACAGACATCGAGCAAATCAAAGCTGCTTAATTCAATGACTGGCTGACTGATAAAGCGCCATCCTGATAAACTTAGGTGAAAAAAGAGAAACACAACCTCCTACAACTGCTTACTTGATCTCTTTCAATGTGTTTGACCACTCTCCAGAGATTGAAAGGAGATTGGAAAGCTACTCCTGTCCCTTTGACAGATAATCAAAGTGTGCTTGAGTTTGTAGTCTGCATGCAACAAATTCTGCAATCTAGTTGCAGGCATTGACTGGAATGAACCAGCTTTTGGTCAGGGTTCAAACCAGGACATTTTCACAGAACAGGTGGACCATTACCGTATATTGAAGTATCCCTACTTTCACCCATCAACCTGATGATTTGCCTCAAAAAGGAGGGGGGGGGGGGTAGTGTAAATTTGAAGCTTGTTGAAGCTACTGCTTCAGACCCCATGCAACACAAACAACTGTCAAAAACGTCTCTTAGTGACCATCTTACTTATCTCACACTGGACATAATCATGAACACGTATCTGTATTTGTTTGTGAACTCAAATCTGTGGTTGGCATCTTCTTATTTGCAGAATTGTGGTAAGTGTCTCAACCTCAATTCTCAGGTAGCTCAAAAAAAGCTTAATGTCAAGCCCTAACGTACTGTAATGGTTATGTAAATCATACACACTAGCAGAGACTGGTAGTAAGTTAGATCAGTGGTTCTCAAACTGGGGGTTGAATATGGTTGAATAATTTCAAATGATCGCGAGAGGGATTAAAAAATTATAATCGTCTTTTTCAGCGATTATAAAAGGGACCGTGAGAGATCCTTTGTTTACTGAAAAGCTTTTATGCTGCCAAAAACAATTACACCCTTCCCATTGAAAGGTGAGCCAAAATTATTTTGATGCATAGTAAATGTAGTCAAACTACAGTGACAGCTTGTTATGTTTATTGCTTGTTTTTGATAGTGGGGGTCACGAGATCTTGTCGATCTTCAATTAGGGGTCGCTGGCTTGAAAGTTTAAGGACCACTGAGTTAGATTAACAAACAGAGAGCGATTTTAGACACAGAATCTACCACTGTTAAAGATTTTACAAAAGTTAACACCTGGTGTGACATCGCTACACATAGCAGTTTTTGCCTCTTGTGGGCGCCTAATTACAGCCCAAATTTGTATGGAAAATTGGCATTTATTGCCAAATACAGTACATTCAATGTGTATTTGTATAACACAAAAGTGACTGTCAATTGAAAAAAAAAAAAGTTATATACCTCAAATTTATCTGACTACACTTGAGAGAACCTGGCAGGGACAGTGAGAGAAAGTGCTCAAATCCAGGTGTGCAATGCTTCTAGAGCCATTCCCTAAAACATGTTAAGCTCTAATTGCTGCCAAAAGAGCTTCTGTAAAGCACTGAATAAAGGTTTTTAATATGTATCTAATTTAGACGTTTCAGGTTTAGATTTTTTTTACTAGCTAAAATAAATACAGTGAAAACTCTTTTTTAAATCATCATTACAGGTTGCTGCATGGAGGAAAAGGCTATTTAACCAATTTCACATTAACCCTACAACACAATAAAGTGGGCAAAAAAAAGTTGAAGATGTCCGAATAGAGTGTTTGGAGTCTGTTCCCATTCCCGGATTTTCTGATGCTCTGCAATCTGGGTTAATAAATATATATTTTTTTCTTTGCCCCTATGTTGGGAATACTGTTGTGTGAAACACTTTTCCCATCATTTATAGTTTTCTAGCCACCAAGTTAAATAAAAACATATTAATAAAATAGTAAAAATAAAAACTAAAAACACAGGGAGTGGGTCAAACCCAGTTGGGGAGGTCAATTGCAAACACTTTATACAGTACATTCCAAACCCAATGTATATACAATACCAATAAAGCAGAAACAAAATTCTAAATGAATCACTTGCCAAAATGGAACTGGTGACACTCGCATGACCATTGGCAGGAGAATGTCTGGTCAGGTCAGGTGAGTCCTTCTGTAGTACAATAAAGGCATTATCATTACGGCACATAAATCACAACTACATTTAGTAAACTGTTAAGAAGCGAAAAAGAGAGGAGGAAAGGGTTCACCAGGTTATAAACTATTATTATTCAAATTATGAGAAGGATGAGCGTGTAAGACCATTTTTTATGACTTCAAAGTGGTGTGATAGTGATGCTTGCCATCTAAATTATTATTATTATTATTAGTAGTAGTAGTAGTAGTAGTAGTAGTAGTAGTAGTAGTAGTAAGGAACACTTACATCACAAGACAGGGACTGGCTGCGATAACTTGGTACAATCTTGAATGTGATACTCCCACGCATCTCCCTCTGCGTTTCACACAACAATGTTTTATAAGGATCAGGTTCTTAACACTTGTTTTTAAACATTTGAGCAACAACTGGATCATCTTGAAAATAATTCTTAAACAATGTAAGGCAGTCTAACCATGACAATATGCAGACTATATTTTCCACATACCAACATTTTTTGAAGCTGTTCCACTGTCTGATTGGCTACACTGATGCCATTAATCTCTCGAATTTCATCACCCACATGCAGCGTCCCTGTGATTGATACATAAGTAATGAACATAAATCCAGCATTTCTTCTAAGGTATACGCAAAACTGAAAAATACATCATAAACAAACAGGCCCTCAAAATATAACCTTTGTTATGTGGAATAGTAATGACAGTACCTTGCCTATGGATCATTCCTCCATGCATAATACGAGCTACAATGCAGTGGTTCAGATCATTCATCTTTAGAGTGATGCCCTGTAAAAAAAAAAAAAAAAAAAAAAAAAAAAAGAATTGAGAGTACAACTCCAATTTATATTAGCTTACTATAATTTAATTTACGCAGAGAATAACCGCTTATGGTGGTTATAATATACTGTAAATGAGAACAGAAACTGTGAAGTTGTATGAAGTCAGTTAAAAAAAAAAAATGAAAAGACAAGTTGGTTGGAGTTTTTGCTGGAACCTTTACACTATCAACTAATAGACACAAATAGTTGACAAACGGTCAACTATTGTACATTTAATTTTACATTTACATTTAATTTTACATATAAATGTATTGTTTTTATACGCCTCACCTCAGTGTCAGTTAAATGGCATTTAAAAATATTCACTCCTCTGTTACCATATGTGTAAATATGTATCTTGAAATGTGTGTGCGCATATATACCATAGGTTCATCTGTATTCTTCTGAAATTGCACTAGTCGGACCCGGGTGACATTCTCAAGGTCCATGTCTCCATTGACACTCTCAGGTGAATCACCATTCAAATAAGGTGAGGTTGGAGGGGGGGTGACCCTCAGGGCTTCATCGCTGTATACTTCATGAGCCACAACATCATGTGTCTGTAGCAACGCCTGTCACAGGGAAACACCACATCAACATCATCCAAGATGATGTGAAAGTACAATTACACATAATGCAGTGTAAAAACTCAAACTGCATGTCAGCATTCCTGTCCAAGAAAGAAGCCGTTGCTCCAAAATGAACTTCCTTAAGCTTAACAAATAGCCTGCAGCTGACAAATAAATAAATAGATAGATAAATAAAGAGATAGATAGACAAAATAAATAAATGTGAAATAGATATCTTCTGTAAGAAAAGTACTTATGGGAGCCATTTTTAATGGAATAAAACGTTAAGCATTAAACGCCACTACTATACCAACTATTAAGCATGGTAATGTTAGCATCACGATGCTTAATCATGAAACTCGGACGAAAGTGAGTTTTTCATTAGGACAACAAATGCAACAAGAACTGGTTGTGAAATGTATAAACCAGACTAGCTTTAAACTAGCCTAAAGCATATAACAAATGTGCAAACCAGTTATGTTAAGCATGTGCCAGGAAACCAACAAATTGAACTAAACACTACTAATAATGAAAAGAAAATGGTTCAAATATCCAGCCAGAATTCTCAGAATTTCAGATATTTTTACCCAGTGTGTATAACTTTGACGCTGTATTAATTTCCGAAGACTCTTAATAAATTAAACATTCTAAGGGTCCGATGTCAGGATTATTGGCAATTAGGGTGAATTTTCTCACAGACTAGCGGTCAAATTTCAGACAGACCAGAGTTCAAATTTAGTTTTTTTGGCCAAGTGTACTGTATCAAGTGCCTAACATACATAATTGAAATACTGAGCAATTGAAACATTTCATTAAACTCTAAAGTCTATGATGATAAAGCTTTGCATTGAGTCTGGGGGGAACTGGAATGAGGGCATTCATTTAGTCTTATTTGCTGCACCCGAGTTAATTCCTAAAACCAATGGATTTCTCTCAGCTGAGTCGAAGCATTGACAAGCAGGCCAAACTCCTGACAGGAATAACAAATAGCTATATCATGTCAATATATTTAAGCTCTATATAGGTAGCACCCACCCAGGTACCTAAAATCTCTCTTCTTCCTTGTGATAGGGGTTTAAGTGCTTTTAGTCTTAGTCCAATACAGTATTAGTTAGGTGTACTTAATTAAGTGGCCAGTAAAGGTATGAGCACAAAGATTTAGTATTTCGTAACCACAATCAGCAGTTAATGAGATGAACATTAATTAAATGTTCACACAACACCAGATTCGAAGTGTGCACATTTCTCTGTTTTCTAGTTATTTTCACTATATGGCAAAATATGACCAAGTTAGAGCTTCCAGATGACATGGAAATGGGAGAGTGCAAGTTAAGTTCCCAGGTGATGCTGCAGGCATCGGTAGCTGTGATGGCTGTTTGGTTTCTATACAGCTAGGATGGCTTCTAGAGAGCTGATAAGCCAAGCTCATTTTGAGGGCGGCAACCTCTTACTCTAAACATGACTCCAAGTGACTCCAGCCCATCATGGGTAACTGTGAGCTCACACAAGCTGACGGGATGGACAGTTTTCTAGTGAATTAGAGAGCAGAACATGGGACATGCCTGAAAATGGTTGGGGGGAAAAATGCTAAGCCAGTTTGCAGCTAGTCCTCTGTATTCATTAGCAACTGATCTATCGTGGGTGGACATGTTTGTTCACTCTAACATTCTCCATGTTAACCTGACTGGCAAATATAAAAGTTACAACACAACTGACACTGAGCTAATTCTACGGGTCCCTCTGTTTCTTAAAAGCTAAAGAAGCCTAGGGTAGCCAGCTTAGCAAGCTAGTCAGCATGCTAGCATCATGATCACATAGTCGGTTGAAGCCATCATACATATGGTACAGTCTTTTCCTTTTGGGGCATAAAATGGAACAGTTCTTTAAACAAAACTCATGTCTGGACCATCTTATGTGCATGATGAAATGAGCAGTCTCACAGTAAGACCACTCGCCATGTACAGTACATTAGCAAAATGCACGCAGCCAGCACTGTAAACATTATCTAAATTGTTTGCTAATACAGCTAGGAATACCTTTTTCTCAAAAAAAAAAACAAAAAAAAAAACAGATGTTCAAATTTAAATTTTTAAAAACCTTTTCATATCATATGCAGAATGGCCTTGCACCTCCACAGTCTGGGTTTAATTCCCGCCTTGGGTCTGTGTGCATGGAGTTTGCATGTTCTCTCGGTGCTTGGTGGGTTTCCACCGAGTGCTCCGGGTACCTCCCACAGTCCAAAGGCATGCAGATTAGGTTAAATGGTGTTCACAAAGTTGACCATATTGTATGATTGTGTGTTCATGAGTGTGTATGTATATGTGCCCTGCAATTGATCTAGGGCATACTGTACCCTGCTTAGTGCTCCAAGTCTCTTGAAATAGGCTCCAGGCCATGTTTACAGGATAAAGCGTAAGATAATGAGTGAGTGATTGAGTAAAAAGGTAAACTCAGAGGATGACCTCATGAATTCAAACATTCTTTGATGCATATACAAAAGGTGGTTACTACTAAAACCACATATTTTGGGTAGTTAATATTACACTGATGAAAAAAAAAAAACACATGCTAAAACAAAGCACATGCCTCCTTCACCATATTTTTTAAATATGCTTAATATCTGTTGAATAATTTAATGCATCTTAGTTTAGTTTCTTCTACAAGTTTCTTCATGTCCAAAGTCCATTGTATAAAAATCAGTTTTCCTGAGATCTGTAAAAACATGGAGTACAGTATATTAATAATCCTGGACCCCCTGAAGGAGAGCAGCGGATTCATAATGAATGCAATGCTTTGCAAGAGACTTTGCATTTGTAATGAAATGTGGGAATGCATGATAAACTTATTTAAGGCTCTATAAAATAGAGAAAGCTGCAAACATATACAATTTATCACTGTGATCGATCACAGACAGAATTATAGACATAGACATCCACAAGTTTTCTCTCAGCATTAAATATAAAAAATTTTTAAAGAATAAAAGATACGTTTCACTTTAAAATTCCTAACTAGATTAGCAATATGTACAAGCTTTTCTATGTGGTATAAAATCACAAAGGCCAAAAGACGACGAGTGAATTATACACTGCATCTTTTGTAAGAGACAGATTTTACATTCTGTTGGGACACTCAGACAATTGCAAGAGGTATTTTTCACAAAAAACTGTAAGAATATCATCAAGTGCATCATCTCATCCATGACTCCGTGGTTCTATTTCGATGCTCAAGTGCCCATTGTAGGCGCTTTCGGTGGAGAGGCACAGGTTATGATATTCAACTGAGCCACAGACCAGTGCCTGTTTGGACACATCTACTAATTCCATGGTCTTTCCAGGTTTTTATTTCTTTCTCCATTGTAAAACAATACTGAAAGCATCCAAAATAATCTCCTCAGTGAGATGTGTCTGCTACTTATGCTCTTCATAACGGCTCTAATCTGAGGTGCTGTTGGCTGAGGCTGGTAACTCTAAATGAACTTCTCTGCAGCAGAGGTAAGTTTTGGTCTTGCTTTCCTGGTACAGGACGGTGTACAGCACCAATCAGGAGCCAGTTTCATTACGGTGCTTGATGGGTTTTGCAAATGCACTTGACAATACTGTTCTTGCAAGAACTTTTCCAGAACAGCTGACCTTCCTGTCCTCAAATAACACCTGACTGTTTTGCAATTGTTACTTAATGAGCTATCGCCATGCGTGTTATTTCATAGTTTTAAAATCTCAATTTTGCAATGAAATAATGTAATAATGAGATGATCAGGATTATTCACATCACCTGTCAGTGGTCATAATGTTATGGCTGAATGGTGTATATTACTGAGACATGTGCTAATTAATTAATATTTGTGGCAGTATTTTGTTAACTAACAAACAAAATAGAAAATTTGTTCGAAAATTAAAAAGACAAATTTATTAAAGTTAATCTGTGAGTAAAATGGGGGTACTGAGCCACCACAGCTCCTATGTTAACCTGAGTATGGACATCTCAAGAATGAGTGTTTCAGGTTTATGAATTTCTCTGCTAGCAGAATGAAAAGCGTCTTGTACTATACCTTTCTACTGAAATATGTCTTGCACCTATTGAATTATTCTCAGACGAAATCCCAGAAGACAATCCATGCTCTATTTTACAGATGATTAGGTTGCAATTTAAAGAGTCATACTTTACTCCTGATAGAATACAATGTATTTTGGGGGATTTTATTTATTAATTTTTTTTAAAGAGAGATCAAAGCTGAAAAAATAAGACCTCATCATTGGACACAACCCTGTCACCCAAATAAATTGTATTGTATTGCCCAAAAATGTTGGGAGTGGTGCAGACAAAAAAAAAAAACCTCTCAAATCATAGTATTTGTGTAGCCTCATGAAAAGATAACCATAACATTTATGTGGTGTAAGTGAAAAAAAAAAAGAAAAAGAAAAAAAAAATGGGGTACAGAGTATAAATCAATCATATAAATGTACTTTATGGCAATGCATGCTTTTAATAAATGATTTCTGAACAGAAGTACTATACGGTACACTTTTAGAGATAAATGATGAAATAGCCAGTGCACATCTGCATTATTAAACATAGACTATTCAAGCCAGTTGTCCACAACACTACACTCATTAAAGCTCTAGCTTGGGGAGTTTGAAAGTCAAGCTCTGTTTTTAATGTACTTACAGTATAGAGACTATAAGAGACAAACACCAATATGAGAATCGCTCCTTCAAATTTTCTCATCCCCCTCTATTGCACCTTAAATGCGATATAATGCCCTAATAAGTTGGCTTATTAATTCAACAGGAGATTGTTGCTGGGCTTCCTCATTTAAGGAAGCTTCATAAATAGTCACATCTAAATATTATTCTTATGCAATGAGTGACGTACACAATGCAGTGTACATTGCAGTTCTCTTTTACTCACCATAAAGTGAGGCTGTGTGAGAATCCGCCTCAACTCTTTAGCCTCCATGTTTTCTGGGTAACAGGAGATCGTCTCCAACACTTCTTTGGCTCTCTGAATAGCATCGCTGGGTGGATTTCTGATCTGTGGTGAAGACCTTGTGTTGATCTTGTCATAAAGCTGCAAATGATACATTTTTCATTTAATAACCTTTCTTTTTTACAGTGTGTTTTTAGTTTGAATTTAGTTTGTATGTAATTGATTATATACATGATCAGGTACCCTAAGTCTTGGGTGTTTGTGTGTTCTGCATCACTGATATAAATGAAAATTACTGCCTTGTGGTTGAATGTCACAAGATGAATTTTCATGCATATCTATTCAGAGCCAAAGGCTTCACTATATACGTATAAAAAAGTGAAGGTCTAGTAAAAATACTATACACTATATATATATATATATAGGTTGTGGTGCACTATAAGAGGGAAAGGAGGTCCATCTTCCAGTCATCCAGGAGAATAATGTAAAGAGTTTGTACTCTTGAAGTCAATCAAATCAATAAGAAACTAGCATGGACGCACAAAATTCAAGTGGTTTCAGAAAGGGAAAGAGTAAGCTGGTCTTCTTGAGGAGACAATGATCCTTTAGGAAATTCTCTCCAGGTATTCCTGAGATAAAGCATTTGTGAGATTGACTAGCACATTTTAGTACGTTCATCCTTGATTCCGAGTGGACATTTGTACTAATTTTGAAGACATTCTGTCAAGCCAGTCACAAGATACTGTGCTCAAAAATGGTACGGATGTGTGGTTATAGAGACCTCAAGCTTTGACCTCTGACTCTCACAAATCAGTTGAACCTTCAGGCCAAGAAGACACTTGTGCCAATTTTG
This sequence comes from Clarias magur, assembly GCA_013621035.1. Lineage (NCBI taxonomy): Eukaryota > Metazoa > Chordata > Actinopteri > Siluriformes > Clariidae > Clarias > Clarias magur. The sequence goes on along the minus strand of QNUK01000082.1, from coordinate 612,093 downwards.
AATAAACTGCCTCAAGGCATTCCTGAGTTATTGCATTCACAAGAATGAGTCATACAGACAAACAGACCCAAAAACATTATGCCTCCAGCTACAGCTGTCGCCCGGGAAAGTCATAAAAAAAAAAAACACATTTCAAAATGCCCAAGTCAACACTTACCACACTCAATCCTGCATAGAGCACAATAAATGTTCTCCAAAAAACAATCTATAGCCAGTTGTATCATTATGTGAGTATAATGGGCTTTTAACTGCAAATCATTTTGTGTTCACTCACAGCAAAGTCTTAGCTCAATCACAAACCGATCAGGAATAACATTATGACCACCGGCCTAATACTGAGTAGGTTCCCCTTCTGCAACTAAATCAGCAATACACTGTGTGTTCTGATGCCTTTCTATGGGAACATTTTCAGCAATTTGAGCTCTAGCAGCAGGATACTGACAGAGGATCCTTTGGGTGGTGTGGTGATTGTGGGGTATGAGGTGGGCCCTACTGTACTGTATGTGGATTAGACTTATTTGTCCAGCACATCCTATGGGTTCTTGAATGAAATGGAACCTGAGATTTGATGGTGATCACAGTTGTTCAGTTCACCTGGCAGTGCTGTTGATGTTATGGCTGATTGGTGGAATCATCTAGTCTGGTTGCATCAAGAAGAGGTTCCCACCCTTGATCAAGTGCTTTAACCCTTAAACATGACACTCACCAGCTAGGGAATTGTCCAGCATCACAGGACAGCATTTTTTCATCATCGTGCTTCCGGACTGACCCCATAAAGCCGGTGAGGCAGATACAACACTCCTCACCCCCACAGTATACAGTATACAGGACATGGTCCATTATACATCAATTCAAATACACACTAAAACTTTGTGTAGGGGTGCAAATAGTCCACCAGCACAAACAAGTTTCAATCAGCCAGCAAAAGTCATTGTACACGCAACCAGAAGTACACACAACCAGCTTCGCATGCTGAGGCAAATTTCTTGCTAAATTTTACTTCTCAAGGCAAAAATTTGCAAGGCGGGCCGTTTGTAAATGCTGGGCATTTGTCTTTTGAGGTACCACCATAATTACTTTCATTCCCATGAGTAAAGTTATGGGAGAAACTGTACAAGCTAACAATACATATTTCCACTGAATTAACACCCTGCTGTGAAGCTGATGGTTCTGAATTGCAACCCAATATTTTTGCAGTAACTGGTGATCATGTTCTTCATGTGGTTTGTGGTATGATGCATAATGTGGGTTGGTGCAGTCATGTTCCTGTCTGCAAAAATATTAATTGCACCTAGTAGTTAGGCAGTTAAGTGGTGAAGGACGGCACATATGAGGTCTCGACTGAGAACTTGCTATCTTAGGCGTTTCCTCACAGTCTTGACTCCCTTGGCTGTGGGAGTGCAGGTGTCATTAATGATACAAGAGCATCAAAGACTTAATGGCGCCAGAGAGTTTATATGCCTGCCACTCCAAGACAGTTAGTAGAACAACCTTTCAGATGAGAGGTGAAACATCTTCAGAAACATCAAGTCGAGTTGCCACTGCACAGCACCTTTGGGATTACATCCAGATCCTCCTCAAATCTTGACAACTCTTTGGTTTCTTTTTCATCTGTTTGAGACTTCTCTCGGTCTGGGTGGGTTTTAAGTGGTGATGTTGGTCTAGCCATGCATGAGGAAGTACTAGCAGGGAGATGCAGTACTGTGGTACACCTGTTGTGGTTTGAGTCTTTGCCTGTGTGCTGTATCTGTACCATCTCTTTTCTTCCATGTTTGGACATTGCCTGATTTATCTTAACCCACTTGCTTTCTTGTAAATTCTCACAACAGCACTTGGCTTCCCATTCCACACCACTTTAGGGTGATTGCTTGAGCCCATCATAATCAAAGTCTGTACATTGAAATATTACCAGAGCAAAAATAGACATTATTTGTACTAAATCATTTGGTAATAAAAAGCTCTATAGCACCAATAAAAAGGAAACTTATTATTAAACACATACTTAAATGGGAAATGTGCTAATCACACCTGTGCTGATGATTAACAGCACTTATGGGAAAATGCTAGTGTGTGTGGTTTACAGAGGAGCTGCAACAAACCTATTTTCTAAATGACTCACAAGATCATTCCCTCCATAGTTTCTGTATCAGCATCAGTAAATACGTGATGACTGGTAGATCCTGCAGCATTTTCCTTTTAGACTGAACAAGGGTTTTCAGCTATTATGTGACCAAAATGAAAAACTTATTATTTTCTATAATCATAAATTATAAAGTGTTTTCAGTACAGGGTTAGGTAGCCAATGTTACGCAATGTTTAAGGCTCTGAGAGAGTGATTTAAAGGTTGTGACTGACAAGGTATTACTATTGTGCTCTATGCTATTTCTTCGCATATATATGCATCTCAATATTGTAAATTACTCTGGATCAATGCACTAGCCAAATGAATCAATGTAAATGTTCTCAAAGGGCAGTTTATTTCCCACAAAAAAGCCACACAGGAAGTGATGAAAACTGAAAGGTTTCCTAAACTTTCCTAAGCACCAGAGATTCTACAATTATAAGTATGCAAGTGATAAAGATATGTAAAGTGTAACGTGTATATGTAAGGTCCTTACATCCAACAGTGTATGTAAATGTTGGTCCTGGAATACGCTGTGTAGGAAATCCAGATCTTTCTCGCTGCAGTCCGTCAATGCATGGATCTCTTCTAGACTATCCAGAACCTGAGAAACTGCCCCTACAAATCCACAAATGCACACACGCACGCACACACGAACAGAGACACGCATGCACATACACATTAAGAAAGGAAAACTTTAAAGTCAGAGCATCAAGACTAATCACACAAATGTTACACACAGGCAAAAGTTTAGTTACATGTTACAAGGGTGTTCAATTTGTGCTTTTATTTTTTAATTAAGAACCCACATGCAGGCTGCTGTTAAGTACAATGGATTCTTCTGACTTGAAACATTATACTACCATGAAAGTGAAATTAAAAGGCACAAAACATTCAGGTTTTAAAACTACAATCAAAGTGAAGCCTGTAAAAACATTCATGAACAATGACATTACAGAGTCACTGTTAATCATACATGCAGTAAAATGCTGAATTTCAGGCAGAAATGCTTGGATGGAATAATACTAAGGATAAGGATAAGGTTTAGATGAAGAGCTGTATTATATAGTGGCAAAGCAAAACATGTAAAACCAGGGGTAGTGATGACGTCACAATGCATGGGATACCTACTTTCTGCAGCAAGTAATCCTACAGGGAGTGCAGCAATAGAACAAATGCGTTTTGGAAATAAGAGAGGAGAGAGAATCACACACTAGAAACATATACCATTTAAAAAACAGAAAGGAGAGAGAGTGACCAAAGAGAGAAATCCCAAGACAGAGACAAAAATATATATCCTGCAAAAGCCACTAATATTGCATATGGAAATATATATAACGCTGACAGACCTACAAGTCTAAATCCTACATAGAATGAAAGGGATATGAATCTGCTAAATAGCTTAATATATTTTTTAATATACTGTATGAAACAAAGCAAAATATTCTCCATACACAGAAAAAAATTAACTTTATATATAAAAAATAACAGCACGGCAGAAAAAAAGCTCCATCAGCGGAGTGACGACTGAACGCAGGGCACTTTTCAGCAGATGTTATTAGATCACCATTTAATGGACTGTTTTTTTTTTTATTATTATTTTTATTTAAATAATTATCATTAATTTCACCAACAAATTAAATCAACTCCACCATTTCACCAACACAAATGGATGCATCCAAATTGGCTCGCTTTTTGCTGACATTCTTTCCAGAATAAATGTTCATTCTTAATTTTTATTCCAGAGTTGTTCCAGTGCACAATGCAAACAGATTTCTTAAGCATTTACATACGTTATAATTTGATTTTCAGATTGAAGTATCGTCTCAGCCAACCACCACCCACCCTGTAAATCTGCTGTCTTTCAGCATAACAGGATCTAAAAGTTGGCTTTTGAGACAGAGAAGTGAAAGCTATTTCACAAGAAGTGGTATGCTTGTTCCTCACCATATGGCTTTTGTCTCTGATTACTATAAAAAAAAATATTTTTTTTAAAAAGGCAGGCAAATTTTTTCAGAGAATGAATGGTTTTTGATTCCTAAAATAAAAAATGTAAAAAAAAAGATTGCATAATGCTCGTACATTCAAATATTTGTGAATTTTGTATACACTACCGTACATTTTTATTAAACTCAGAAAAGCTGGAAATGGAATACTCGTCCTACTGTACCTGAAGAGGTTGGGTCCTCTGTGAAATCATGAAGCTCCTCTGGGGGGTCACCATAGAAAGAGTTGAATTTATGGCTGGATACAGCAGCCAGCACTGCTCCCTAAAAAAAAAAAAAAAAAAAAAAAGAATTTTATAATATTTTCACATATAGAGATCACACTTAGTGCATGATAAAACAGTTGTCAACGTACAATATGCTCTGGCATTAAAATGTATATGAATAAAACTTTAAATCCAATTGAATGAATCTCAAAGTGTCCTGGGGTCTGACACTTACCCTAAAAAACACAGGAAAACGCTACCACATCAAACCACATCTATTCACCTTTGCGCAGATAAAAAATCGCAAACATGCTCACGATGCTTTTAGTGTGAACTGTCTGCATGGTTTTACATGTCTGTCAGTTACGTGATGAGACCACAAATGAGCTACAATCACTCTGCAGAAGAACTTTATACTCTACAGACCTACAGACTAGAATTCTTTTTAGCGTGCTAAATCTATTCCTTTTCCCTTCAGTATGCGGTTACTGGACGCTTTGTTAATTGCACTGACTGACTGGGAAACTCTGCAAGTCAATCCATTAGCATTTAAAGAGAATTTTGTAATGGTCACTTATTTTTGTTAGCATTTTGCAATCATTGTATTATACATTGAATATACATTTATTCTCATTTTAATAATCTATAACTAGACGCCACATTAATAAATAGAAAAATATGTAACGTTATAGAAATGTTAATGAGGAATCCTATGCAGGGTAATAATCACTAAATACTGAACCTTCAGCTTTCTCCTGGCATTGAACTTCCTCAGCTGTTCCACAGTCTCAGGCAGGTGGATCTTGTAGGCATAGCGATCCCTCTCCTATATAACAATAAGAAATACAGACATTGTCTGAAGTTAATACAAAACAAACAGAAACAAAATGAACACAAGAAACCCACAATTCTTAAATTATACCATTTTGAGTTGGATATAAAATAAGGTATTCATGCATGCATTTCAAAAACATTTTTAACAAGAGATGTGCGAGTGTCATTTCTACCGTGAACAATTCCCGCTCCAGATTAAAGACATAGTTTGTATGTAACTTTCATGCTCGTTTCACTGGTTTTTAACTGAATTGGATTGTGAATGTGTAAGTTGTTATCTGCAAATGTGTTCTCCAAATAAGTTAGATTCTTAGTTTTCATCCTTCATTGTTTTTCTAACCCTTAGAACCTTCACCTACACTTCATTTAAAAGAAAGCCTGCTTATTATTTTTATTTTATTATTTTATTTTTAAACCTACATTTTCTTTATAATTAGGAAAAGCTTTACATTGTCTCACTTCGTACCCACAGTACAGATCTATACTTTACCTTCAGCCAGGGGTGGTTGAGCGCTTCATAGACGGTAATCCTCTCAGCAGGGTCCAGCATCAGCATGCGCCGCACCAAGTCTTTTGCACTCTCCGAGATATGACTCCACTGCCGAGGGTTCATCTGATTCAAACACAAAGAAACTCTTCTGTGAGACCTGGGCTTATTAGTTGCATAAGGTCAGCTGATTATAATATACATTTTCACCTTCTATAAATGTTATACAGCTCTAAAACTTACAGTATAAATATAACTATATAATTAGGTGATTGTTATTTGCCAATTAATTTAATTTTTACAGAAATATCCCTAACCTTTAAGGAACTGTAGTAGTATGAGATCATAGGTTAACATGACCTAGCCTTAACCTTGACATTACCAGACAGACATCACAGTCATACAGACGCAGCCATAAGCTGAATACAGTCATGTCTGAAGTAGCATGCATCAATAGAAACCTTGGAGAAAAAACATCAGGGGAAAAACCTCTTAATGTAAGATAAGAGAAATTGTTCCTGTCTGTGCTTGACAACAAATAACCGATGATGTTAAAGAATATTCTTTCTGTTATGCCCAGCAGCACTTTAGACATAGTTAACTAACCTAAGCATCTTATTATTTGGCAAGGTTAGGATAGGCCAACTTTAAAGCATGTCTTCACAATGTCAATGAACTGCCTTCTAAATCCTGGACTGGATGAGATAATAGATCACCAACAGAACAGAACGGAACAAAAAGGAATGGAACAGAACTCGGCTTCCTTCAGGATTATACTACGATTACAGAAATCTCATTGAAGTTAAATTAAGTTTCATTAGAGATAAAAACACTGAAAAAGTAAAAAGAAAAAAAGAAGGTATATTAATAGTAATAGTTTTTTAATTTTTGCTTAATTTCCAAACTTTTATGTTGTTTCTTTTCAACAACTTATGTTTTTTTCTTTTCTTTTCTTGAATACATTATAATGTATATATGGTTAAGAATTCATCAAAACGATTTCATGAAATTAAACAAGTTATTACACTTTCTTTGGATCTCAAAGAAATCTACAAGTTAGAATGACATTTATGGAATTCTATAAATAGTGCACTACCTTGTATTTGCCTTTAATAATGCCCTCAAACAGGCGCTCCTTAGTTCCATAGAAGGGAAGGCAACCACTGAGCAGAATGAACAGGATGACGCCGCAGCCCCACACATCCACAGGTTTCCCATACGGCTCCCTCTTAACCACTTCAGGAGCCATGAAGTGTGGTGTCCCAACCCGTCCTACCCACATAGAAAAAGGCAGAAAAAAGACAATTATACTTAACAACAACAACAACAATAATAATAATAATAATAGTAGTAGTAGCAGTAATAATCATAGGGAAAATAACAGGAAAGTGGTTAACTCTTGGTGAATCATGTATATTTTAAAAAACTGTCTACAAATAGAAGGGTAGCACACATTTGTCCCATGCATGCACATACCTCCCGCCACCAAGCCAGACTCGCCTAGTTGAATGGCTACCCCAAAACCACCCAGCTTGACAGGAGCGGAGTTCTCTTTAGATGCCAGGAGCACGCAGTGAGGCTTTAAGGAAAGTTATCAACAAAAAGAATAGCGACATGAGCAATGGCAATTGTTTAAAGGAAGCAAATACACAATCTTTGCCCTTAAATGTTTCAGAGACATTCAAGTCAAAATAAGCAAGATTTTTTTTTATTCTTCAGCATGAACTTACTGTGAGCTTTGCACAAAAAAACAAACAAAATATTCCATATGATCAACACATTGTCCTGTACCTATGAATACAGTAAGTCCATATAAAATTGGAAATTCACAATTTAACTGTTTTTTTTTATTTTTTATTTTTTAGCTGTCTAGCACAGAATATTGGAGCTGAAATTTGAGCTCAAAGTGTCGACTTCTGGTTTTAATTCAAGGGACCTTACACTGGAATTGGGTAAATGGTGCAGATAATACAGTTCTTTTTATATATTAAAGAACTCATTGTAATTGAACAAATGAACACCATCATAAATCTAAATTGCTATTGTTGCAATTTTTTGCAGTGACTGCCGGAGGTCTATAACCCACAGACAGAACAAGATGCTTCGTTAGATATTTACTGCAGCTGTCTTCAGTTCCTGCTTGCCAAACTTAACCTCAACCATATACATTTCATCTGCTTACTTGGAAGTGATTGACTGAAAGAGTAATACTGTATGTAACTGATCATGGAAAAGTTGAGCAGCCAATTGTCTAATTACTTTTTGGTCCTTCCAAAAAAACAGGACAGTCAGGAATGAACGATTAAAATTTCTATTTTTGAATCCCATTCAACAAAAACAATAATATATTTAGTGTGTACTTTAAGCTTAGGGAGCAGCTTTCATGTATACCAATGTCACTAAAGTAACCATACTATAAAAAAGAAACACACTCAATTTTTACTCAATATCAGTAAAATAATTTGTCAGATATATTTTTAAAAATTTGGTTTATATTTATTCACACACACATTATTTACCTAAACAAACATCTTTGCTTGCTTATTATGACTATGAGCTGTCTTGAAACTTTATAGGTTAATGTCTTTTTTGTGGGTGATGCTTCCTCCGCAACCCCTCAAACAGAGAACAGATAGGGGGGGCAGACAGGGCGGTTCCAAAAAGAGAAAAGGAAGGAAGCATTACATACAGCGCAGATCACAAAGTCATGAAAAGAAGACAGAACAAAAGGGCAAAAAGAAAAAAAAAAAGAATTAGTAATCAGCAAAATTGTAGTCAGCAGAAGAACGAAAACTCCTTATGCAACTTTTTCAAAGTGAACAATTTTAAGGAACACTGCACTTCATGGACAAACAGTGATACACACTTTAAACTGTGGTGGGTAATTTTTTCATGCAACTTTTTTTTCAAAACAATGCAAGTTTGTATGTTATTTCTATACTTTGTATTAAAGGTATTATTCTATTCATTTAGTATAAAAAGTGGTTGGTTTTGAGGATCTGGGCATGTTAGATGCTACAATTTCAGTTTTACTTGGTTTTAAACATGACCAACACAAATATTTTGCTTCCTCTTAGTTACCATGATATGAACTTGGATTTGCGTTATTAGCTTCGTGCACATCCAAACTGTGTTTTAGATCAAGCTTCAGTTTCAGCCACAAGTGCCAAGCTACTACCCATTAAGATTTTTTTTGTCTATTATTTACCTGTTATGAACACACAGGTGTTTAGGTTACAGTTCATAAATGATTCAGTCTGAAGCCATTTAAAGACTGGGGCTTTATAACCCGGGTTTTCACAAAGTGGAAATTTCTACACGATGCGACTGTTGTATCTTTCCACTAACAAACTGATTAATATTCTAAGTATGAAAATAAGTGACTTTGTTTGATTTAACCAGGGATGAAGAATGTGGACTTTATTTATTTTATTATTATTACTATTAGTCGTAGTAGTAACCTAACTTGAATGTTAAAAATTTAAATAAGTCAGCATTATTATACGATTGAAAAGGTCAAACACCAAATGATTTTGCCGAGCCACGGTTAAAGCCAAACGTTGCCCTACTGTACTGTACATTTCATTTGTAATAAGCTGTTTTTGCTCCCCTGCTTGCTTCAGCCTTATGCAATGTCCAACTGTACTGTTCAGGGTCCAAACTGGTTGAAAAGTTTAAACAGTTCATAGCTGGAGTCAATGACAGATTCTACATTTAAAATACAACTGCCTATCTGGGTCACAAGTCCAAATCTTTTTGATAATCTTCAAGTAACTAAGATGAACTACTGTATACCTAGTGCTGTATATTATTATACTCTAATTAATTACAGTTATAGTGTGTGATTCATTCCGATTAATCGTAATTTTACACATTATGCAGTTTTATAGTATTTTAAACAGTAACATTTAACAAAGTTAAATTGAAATCTCTCGATAGGGACGGACACTGCATGCACAAAAATAGGAATGCTGTAACATCTCTAGATTAACTATATGCCTTAACACAATAATATTGACAGCGTCTATATGTTTTATAGATATTCAAGTATTAATGAATGAACACAGTGATTTGGACTGTGGCATGATTGTGATGCATAAATATTCAAGAGAGGCCTGTAACTGATAATCTCCAGTTTGTTGATGAGAGGTCAAATGAATGAATAATTATGTCACAGGTTATAATTTAGGTTAAAAAAAATACAATTTAATATTTACATGAAAAAATTACAATATCATTAGATAAAGATGATCAAATATTAAATGTTAAATAATAGTAATTACTAAAAACAATATTTTATCAAGTTATTTTGTTTAACAAATATGTAATACTGTTTGCAATTCCTTGATTTATTTATTTATTATATTTATTCATCTATTCACTGCCTTAATTTGAACACAAGTACAAAGCAGTATGTATTAAAAGTAAAGTGTGCAGTTGGGAAATTATAATGTATTGCTACCAATAGTTAAAGGGTGCTCAGTTTTGGATTAAAAAAACAAGTTAGATTTCGATAGTTTTAGATACATCAAGACAAAAATCAACTGAAAACTTTTTTTTTTTTTCACCTCTTTTCTACAGGACCGCCCTACCTGAATACAATTGTGGACAAATGCATACAAGATGACCACTGTTAACCAAACAAACATGCTGTCAAACAACTCTTTGATCCATCACATAGCCTTAGAACGCAATGCATGCACACTGGAAGAAGAAGCCCAGCGTGTGCCGCTTGCCATCCTCTATTCTCTCATCTTCCTGTTTGGCTTGGCAGGAAACTTGCTGGCCCTCTGGGTCTTTATTTTTGTCCACCCACGCCGCAACTCAGTCCGCATCTTCCTTATCAACGTGGCTCTGGCTGATCTAGTGCTCGTAGCCTGTCTGCCATTTCGCATCCTCTACCACATGCTGGGCAACTACTGGCCCTTAGGTACCACTATGTGCAAGACTGTGGGCAACCTCTTTTATATGAATATGTATGTAAGCATCACCCTGTTGGGTCTCATCAGCCTGGACCGCTATGTCAAGATACAAGGTTGGCCAGGTACACAGGCATCTTGCTGCCACCGCTGGCTGAAGGGCAACAGCTGGAGTTTGGTGGCATGCAGTGTATTATGGATAACCTCACTGCTAGCTGTGGTGCCTATGATAGCTCTGGCTGAGGGAAATGAGGTGCAGGGGAAGTGCTTCCAGTACAAGCCACGAACACAGGCACGCAGTAAGGCACACTTTAATTTACTCATGGTGGCCATTTTCTGGTTAGTGTTCTTGCTCATGGTGTTGTCATATGGAAGGATTGCCTTGCACCTTTTGCAGGCATCCCGCAACAAGCCAGACCTGCCCAATGCAGGGCACTACGCCCGTGCTGCTAAGAAGTCCTTTGTGGTGCTTTTCCTGTTCACCATCTGCTTTGTGCCCTACCATGCCTTCAGGGGAGTGTATGTGCGGTCTCAACTTACTGACACCCCCTGTGAGACGCGCCGTCATATAGACCTTGCCAACGAGGTTATGTTGCTCCTCTCAGCCCTCAACACCTGCCTGGACCCCCTCATGTACTTTGTATTATCTGCTTCAGTGCGCAAAGCAACAAGAAATGCTATTTCCCGGGTGCTGTGTGTGCGCAGCCACTCTTCCACCAACACTTCTTCCATGGACTTCCACCGGACTTCTGTGTCCCAGGCTTCCACTGGTGCACTAGCTAAACCTCGGGGGAGTGTGGGGCTCATCAATATTATGATGACCACCCAGCCTAAAGAGAATGCATAAAGCTTGCCCTCATGTAAACAGAAGGGGGGCGTTGGTCCTGACCAACTATTCACATGTGCTTGTTGGGCATCCCAATCCAAAACTTTGAGCATTAACATGAAGTTTCCAACTACAAGAGCCTTCACTCAAACAGCACGGTCTCCCCACAAGATTTTGCAAATCACCCAAAAAGTGATCAGTGGGGTTGAGGTGAGGACTATGTACAGACTCTCCCACCCAATGGTTTTATGGATCTCATTGTGTGGACTGCTAGATTACAGTTTGGGGAATGGCAACATGTGGTTGTGATGGAAGTGTCTGAATACTTTTGGGACTACAGTATTTAGACAATTATATTTGACAACAGATTTTTTTTCTTTTTAAAGGCCCTGAACTCATTTAGTTACAGTATATATATGGGGGGGGGGGGGGGGGGGGATAATATAAATCTTACATTTCTGATTTTCACAAAGGACATGATTTTAAATGACAAAATACAGAAAAGGATGTGGTTATGGTCAGTGTTGCAAAATGTATAGCAAGGCCGTGTTGTTAGCAGTTGTTCAAGGAAATAAATAACTGCTGAAAACATGCACATATATGGTTAAGAGCCCACTTCAAGTATACTCAAGTCGATCAGTGACCCATTTCAAAACTGTTTCACATTTTATTTACAGGGTTTGTGGTTTGGCAAAATATCAGGCCAGATTTTAGGGGCCAAGAGGTGAGGACTTGCTCAACTGGCAATGGTAATGATGAGCACTTTGGGTTTGAGTTCTATGTAGTACTTTTAGATTGCATATTAAACAAATTAGAAATAAAAAAATTAGAATTTACTGAAACATCACCACATCACAAACTCCATCATCCGTGCCGCAGCTAATCCTTTCAGTAGGTTTGCGTATTAGCCACCTTCATAGCAGCTAGTACTTGCATCACTCTTATAATGGACTTATTCTTACTGTATATGTAACAGCATTGTTGAGGTTTTGTTTCTGACTTGTAAAATGCATTAATATTCCATAACACAGCTTTGAGCTAGAAGGAAATCAAAGGTTTATATTATTACTAATCATTTGTATAGTAACCGCTCCTTCACAAAAACTGCTGACATGCCACGTAATCCAAGCCTAACAATAAATGCATTTAGAAATGTTTATAAGAATTGTTAATATGGTGAAACTTCCTATATACATACTTTTTATAACAAGAAGAGGACTGTAATGACAAACTGCATGTCCGTTTGTCTTTTGCTCGTTAGTATTGGTTTTTTGTCTTATATTCTAGAGAACAATTTTATAGCATACATATACAGCATACATTTTATAGCTGACAACTGCTAGCGACAAACATACATACAGGAGCTGCAGTACTGACAAACCAGTTTATACAGGAGAACAGTTTTACCTTGACATCTCGATGAATAACATTGTTGTCATGGCAGTAGCGCAGCGCTTCTAATATCTGACGCATGTAGTGGCTGAGGGTGGTGAGAAAGATAAAGAGAGAAAGAGTTTTAAACTGTACAGAATTATTGGCGAACAAAGAGGTATCCGAATACATACCTGGCCACGGCCTCACTATAGACGAAACCTGCATCTGCCCTCTTCACAATCTCAAAACAAAGATCTGCACCGTCCATACTACAAAGTAGAAAAAGGCCATTTAAAGCCATTTTTATACACATGACAGTTACCAAAATCAAGACACACGCACACTTACAACTCAAAAACCATGTAGAGCATTCCATCTGAGCTGTAGGTTTCCAGAAGTTCTACAATGTGAGGATGCTTCAGCATGTGACAGATACTAGCTTCTCGCTTCAGATCTGTACAGAAAAAAAAAAAAGACATGATGCATATTATTATCAAGTTTAATCAATATGGTTTTAATAAAGCCAACAGTTTGCAGACTTCACTTGTGTCTTCATTGTAACTGGTTATTTAGCGATCTACAGTATAATGACCTTTGCACGTGTGTAGCGACGAGTGGGATTATTCAGTGTGCACACAGTAGCAGCCTGCATGGCATACCTCATCAGCCCCATTGTGCTAAACCCAGACACCCTGACGTCACTCTGCTCTTTCCTAAAAGGACACTAGAGGGGGCAAAGATGTGTTCTGGCCCTTGTGTGAAACTGCTGTGTTGCACAGTGAAGCACGGTGTGGAACAAAAAACAGAACTGAGAGAAGACATCATATGAGGCTTTCTGTAATCTGTTTCCACTTTTAATTCACTTTATTCTTCCCATTACGTTCCCTCCTGTCTCAAGTTTTTTTGTTGTTGTTTCTTTTTTATTTATTTATTTATTTTTTAAACAAATTCTGTTTCATTAATTAATATTTATCTGCATGTCTTACTTTAATGCCTGAATTTGGAATTCAAATACAAATTATGTAAAATCCTCTATGATATCCAAAAGACAGAATTCATAGATTTAGATTTTTTTAAATAATGCTGGACAACTGAATTTAAAAATGTCATCATTAGCTAAGAGCTGTATGGAGCTGCAAGGAGCTGCAAGGTTTAACTATTTTTATGAGTCCTTTCCTGAATAATTTTTTTTTTCTTACACCTTCAACAATCATAAAATATGCTCTAAATTCAAGTTATCATATATACCATTTATTACCAAGAGATCAGCTTCTCATTTATTCACCATCAATGTCCAGTGATTATGAAAAAGGTTTTACCGTGTTTCAAGTGTCAAATGCATCAAGCACAAATGCAAATGTTAAATGCAAATGGAAAATTAATGGAAAAAAACTAAAATTTATGGAATTATCCTACCATTACTAAAATTTGGTAGGATAGCGATAAACTAACCAATGTCAGAAATTGGTTTATGGATGGAAGAAGAAGAAGAAGGAAGGAAAACGAAAAAAAAAAAACCCACAGCTATGTTTAAAAGTGAAAGTAAAGGCAGTTCCACATGCACAATGTGACAAGGCGTCTCTCTCTCTCTCTCTCTCTCTCTCACCAAATCGCATCGCAAAAACTACACAAATAACTTTGCAGCAATTTATCAAAAGCACTATACAAATAAAAATGAATTGACCTGAAGTAGTCAAATGATTAGGAATAAACAGTTGAGTGGAAAAAGAATTTCAATTTGCTCGAAAGCAGGAACATTGAACCTTGAAGCAAAGAAAAATCATCTGGTCAGATGAGTTCAGACTGACCAAAATTGGTTTGGCATGGTAGGAAGAAAAGCGCATGAGGCGATGCACCCATCATGAATAGTGCCCACGGTACAAGTCTCAGGAGACAGTGTTATTATCTGGTGTTGCTTCAGTGGGATAGGTCTAGGGTCATCAATGATATGGTAATAAATCAGTCACCTGTCTCAGGAGTCTACCTGAATGTACTGAATGACCCGGTCATCACATCTGTGAGGTTTTTTTTTCCCCCCCCCCCTGATGTCAAAGGCATATTCGAGGATGGCAATGCCAAGAGTCATCCCGCTTTAATTGTGAAAGGTTGGTTCTGGGAGCATGAGGAATCGTTTTCACACATTAATTGGCCACCACAGTTCTGAGCTTAACCTCACTAAAAGTCTTTGAGAAATGCTGAAGAAATCTTGTGAGTGGTTCTAATCTCCTGTTTCCCTGTTTTATAATACAAGATCTTGGCCAAAAATTGATGCAACTCTGGACATAAATTTGGACGGACAGACGGACTTTTCACTCTGTTTCATTGGTTTGATGTGACATGCACCAGCCAAGACAGATAAGTTATGTAAAGACTGGAATGCAGCTTCTAGACATCTCAAACTAAAATTGTTTGGGTCTGACTTGCATCAATCATGGCAGACAGCAAGGCAAAGAGCATTCGGCACTGCAAGATGTGAGGACCTGAGTGCTGTCCAGTGCCATATACAGAACTCGAGTAATAATTACATTACTGGCCCTGTGTGAACCTCTAGATAGGTAACATTATCTACTAAAGACTGTTTTAATTATTTTTAACATCAATTGGTAATAGTCACTAAGCTGTGTTTGGCTCACATGTCTTTGTCATCGTCTTCAATTGTAAAACAGGAAGGGGGTGGGACATCATTGCCTGTTTTTTTGATGTAATGTACCTAAATCACTCGACAGTCAGAGGTATATCAAAATATCAAATTGAACAAACTATACCCCAGAAATAATGATGTTTGACGGAAACCAAAAAAAAATTTTTTTAAAGGTCTCTGCGTGCTAGGGAACCCAGACGTCAACATGAACTTGACAGAGCGAAAACAGCAAGCACGGCCCGACTCTTTTCTGTTGAATTGTTTTGGTTTTGTTGAGTTTGTGTGTTGAAAAGTGCACAATGAATAAAGATGAGTCCAGAGTCTCTCATGAGTCTTGTTCCACACTCCTAAACACCAGTTTGCAATCAAGTGGAACTTTTTCTCCTCGTTGTTATTTCCTAAACAATACAGTATGACAATTATTTACATAGCATTTACATTGTATTAGGCTCTATAAGTAATTGAAAAATGACTGAAAGTGTACGAGGTTGTGAATAGGTTATATGCAAATAGTAAGCCAATTTATATAAGGGATTTTAGCAGCCACAGATTTTAGATTTCCGCAGGGGGTCTGGGAACCAATCTCGCATGGAACCAGAGGGCCAGACAGAGGCTCCTGTACTTTGTATCAAATTCTTATTTCCGAATCTTTTTGATCAAAAGACTTGAGTACACAATTACTTAGTTTCAATAGCTAACCAGAGCTACGTTCTGTGCATTTTTAATGCACACATTTCATCTTGCAAAACGGACAACATTTGCGGCATGCTAAATATTCAGCTCTCCTTATTTCCCAATCTGGCTACATGACTCACAGCTTTTAAGGGTCACTTCCTAGACTGCTGTGAATGGTATTATCACCAGCTGTAGGTCAGTACATCAGTACTTTATAATCATGTGCATGTCTATCAATTACTGTGCCCGCATACCATGATGCGCTCTGTGGTGAAAGTGATTTGTACAAACTGTATTACTAGGTCCAATCTAGTAAGCTTGCCGGAGTGACTTTTACCAGGAACGTGCATGTATATAATACCAATTACTGTGTGTCCCTACAACACTGTTGTAGAAAATGCTGGACATTGTATCCCATGGTGACGCGTTATACAATTTTCCTGGAAAAGAAGGCTACTAACGGGTGTGGGTGTGCTTAGATTTTAGTAAACCAAAATCGAAAGAAAATCTTTTTTTCCCCCCCATCCTAATTTAGACGTGACCAATTCCTCCCCATCACTAGGGGGCTCCCACATTAAAGCTATTACTACCAGTCAGCCAGGAGGGCCGAAGACCAGACGACTGCTTTTTTTCCCAAACTGCTCAATCATGCACCGTTGGGGGGCGGCGTAACACACTCGGAGGGCAGCGCTATCCGCTCCTTCCGCTTGCGTGAGCTCACAGGCGCTGCTGATTGGCTGTAGAGCTGTAATCAATGTGATCTCAGGATAACAGGGCGAGCACTTTACCACTGTGCCACTCGGAGGCCCATCGAAAGAAATTCTTAACATGAATTTTTGAGCCTAATCACCGATTCCCGATCACTAGAAGCTGTATCTGCTGATACCGATTACAGGGTCTACTTGAGGCCTTATCATGTAGCATTATTTATTCAACTATATCTAACAACAATGTAAATTAAGTATTGAAATTACAAGAAGAGGAATATCATGAATTGACACCTGTATTTACTGGCAAGCAACATGTGTAACACGTCAACTTAAAACATAGCAGCCTGTGCTTGGTTAGTAATTGGGAACAGCTTAGAGCTTGAAAAATACAACTTTCCTGTAGATTGTATAAAATTAAATAAAATAACAGACAAAACTCACGGTGAATCAGGATGAACCAAACTTACAGCCACCGAGCGAAACCACGTAGGTGAGATTACCGAGAGCTGAGTGAGTGGCGGCGCGCGAGTTGCTGAGCTCTCCCGCTCTCTTAGCGCGAGCCAACTTTGAAAACTGCTTGTGTTCCTTTACGTGACTAACCTTCAAATGTCTGATGAGGTTCGTGGTGTTAAAATGCTTTGGGTGCTTCCCGCCTCATGGAATTGGCTTGTTACACAGGTTGCAGATTGCTAATGTATTGTCTTTTTCACACAACACGTAGAACTGCAGACCGGTGAAGCCATTTTAGCAGCGCGCAAAAAAATGTCCTGCGAGTTTTGCGTCACCTGATCGGCTTTTCTATATCGGCCATTATAGAGACTGGCGATCAAACTTCTCAAAGCTATTATCAGCAATCTGCATATTACCGATCAATCGGAGCACCACTAATGAAGAGTGTGATATGCAGGTAAATACTAGTCAGCCATGTTTGTACATATTCGGTAACAGATGCTTGTGCGAGTAATAATAGTTGATGTACGTGTGTGTGCGTGATGTACTCTGGGTGTAATAAAAGTGAACTGTGGTGGGACTGACTGTTAGGAAGCTTGTACTGTTTGGTAAATAATTACTATTCGATCAGTACTCAAACTGATGATCGATTATGGAATGCTTACCAACTCTTAGCAGTAGGATTCAAAGCTTTGAACTAGCTAAACAAATGAACAAAAGCATGACACAGCACCTGCTTCCTGCTCACTCCTCGCTGATATTTCTACGTCTTCACCAGCGTCCTCATCACCTCACTTGCTTACATCCGTTATCTCGGTACACTTCTACAGAGACTTTTTCTTTTTTTGGCGCACGTTTTCTGCGACAACAGGCCATCTGTGGATTTTCTCTTTCTATCCATGTTTGATCAACAAGTGTTATATCAACAGTTTCATCAACAAAACAGAGAGCAAATGCTACCTGATATTACAGACTACACACCAACCATGCCAGTGCTGTCTATATGTAGCTTATATAATGGTAGGGTGGGCAGAAGACCAGCCCTCACTAGACTGGACCACTGAGAAAATTCCTGGACTTCTCAACTGCCAGTCCACTTCAACATGACCGTTGCCAGTCTGGGAATATTACCAAGTCTCTTTAAAAGACTTTCTATTTTCAATATGCAAAGTTTTTTTTTCTTTTAAAACAAAACCACATGGGGAACACCTGCCAAAAGCTTTAGCACAACAAACCTCACTCGAGACTTCAGAATAACGCAGTGTCAATAAAGTTATGAAAAGTATGAAAAGTTATCTGCAAAGTTGCCACTCACATAACACAAACAGCGGAAGCTCTCAAAAAACTCCACAAAATGACCACAAAAATAATAAAGAAGGGAGAAATAAAGAGTGGTTCCCCGCTCTGGCCGAGGCAGCCTGGCTTCACCTTACACACGGCTGCACAGTCTGGATGATGAGGAATAGACGGTCTCTTTTTAAAAAATGCAGAAATTCTGATATTTATAAAGAAATGCCTGCCCTCGCTGCTTACTAATGATTAGCCGGGAATGCTTCGTCAAATACAAAGTGACTGATGTCTGTGTTTATTGCTAACTTTTAGCACAGAGTTTCAATTTGTTGTTCATTGACGCAGCCTTGTTCCAGATGCTGCGCACTATAATGAGTGACTGTAACAGGATGGTCACATTTTAGGTGAGAATTTCAACATTTGCCACAGCCCCTTGATGCTATTTAAAGAACGGAAATGTTGTGCTCTTTAGTCGAGTGTAGGCAATTCTATTTGCTTCAGTTCCTTTTTAATCTGCATGCAATAATAAAAAAAAAAAATCGCAATATGTTGCATATGTTACCTTTTGAATAAATAAAAGCTTTAGGTTTATTACATTTACATGTTAATTTATTAAAAGTAGCTAATTTCTCAAATCTTAATTATACATACTGCTTTCTGTTAGTTATTTTTAAACAGTAAGTAAATAAACAAATAAATAACCCCAATATACCTGTGATTGACCTTTTTGGCAATTGACCCCAAAACCCATGACTATATTACATAACTAAAATTATATATTTACACAATAAATAAATAAATAAATAAATAAATAAATAAATAAATAAATAAATGTTTTCTTTTTATATATATACACAGTACAGGCAAAAAGTTTGGACACACCTCCTCATTCAAAGAGTTTTCTTTATTGTGTTCTTTAGCCCAAACGCGTCTCTTCTGCTTGTTGCCTGTCCTTAGCAGTGGTTTCCTAGCAGATATTCTACCATGAAGGCCTGATTCACACAGTCTCCTCTTAACAGTTGTTCTAGAGATGTCTTTATATATATAAAAAACAAGATTTCATCAGCACCACAGCAACCTTACTGAAAAGCAGACTAAGCTAGATAAGCAATAAATAAACTTTTCAAATGACATTAAAAAATCTATTTAAAAAAAATCTACCAAATTCAGGAATCCAAAGCTAAATCTGCTGGACCAATTGTCCTGAGTGATAAAGTAAGTAAAAATCATTAGAACAATTATTCTCTCAAAATGTAAATCAAATGTGAATGTGTAAAATATAATTCAAATGTGCAGGTGATATCACAGGTAGCAACAGAGACAAGACAAAGGAGAGTGTTTGTGGTTAAAGGTGTCTGTATGTGTCCGGCTGACTTCACCTGTTGTTAATAACACCTGTAAATCTGCAGGGTTTGTATTTCTTATCATGGTTCATAAGTTGCATTCACCCTGCCTGCAGTAAGCTACAGTACAGATCTTTAATGACTTTCTTAACATAAAAACTGAGAAACTGAAAACCATGAATGAGAGAAACATGAGCTTAATCACTCTCACAAGATTCTACAGTACATAAAGTGACGTATAATATAACCCAGGCTTGATATGTCAAACTGACAAAAGCTCAACTTGAGTGAGAACTCTTGAGTCTCTTGTTGAGAGTGATAAAGACAGAGTAAGAACGACTGATGGTGTGTGTGCCTGCGTGCGTGTGTGCGTGCCGTGTGCTTGCAAGCTCTGCCAGAGTTACGTTGTTTAATTTTAAACCAGTTTCGATCTGAGATATGTAACCACCATACATACAGTGTCTACCGTACACACACTCTCGTTCCACCCGTGCTCCCCCTTGCTGGTTACAGGAAAATGTAAAGCATAAAGTAACACATTCAAGTTCCCACATAGTCACATATTGTTATACTAATCCAACCTAATTTTTTTATGAATATTGGAGAAATTTTCTCAATCTGCCAACCACTGATTATAAGTAAAAAAAAACACTTGATGTACTACAATAATAACATCGGAATAATGGCAAATATCTCAAGTATCCACCATGGCTTTTACTACACAGACTTAAGGCATGTCTAAATGAAACCATGTGAAACATTTAAATAAAGGTGAGGTACTGTATGTCTGAATGACAGAAAGACAGTTTTTTATGGACTGATAAAGCCTGAAATGTTACATACCTTATGTCTGAAGGGACTTTTACGTTACTATGGTTGACCTGAAGTGGTTTTAATACAAAGAGTGCATTCAGACATGAATCCCATCCCGTAAATTGCAAGATGAAGTGCATGTCTGATAAAGGCTAAAAAGAGGCAAACAAGAACCAACTGGAGAAAACTTTCACACTTGCAGACCTACAAAGCATGCAGACCTACAAAAGGCATTGTCCTCCTGTTTGTACTTAATGGGTCATCAGTTTGTGTGTGTGTGTGTGTGTGTGTGTGTGTGTGTGTGTGTGTGTGTGTGTGTGTGTGTGTGTGTGTGTGTGTGTATGTGTGTGTGTGTGTATTTATGAGAGAAATGTGTACAGTGGTACCTTGGATTGAGAGCATAATTCTTTAATGAAGTGGGCTTGTATACACATAAATCAAAGCGAATTTACCCATAAGAAATAATGGAAACTCAACTTATTTGTTCCACAGCCCAAAATAAATACATGAAATAATTAACACAAAATATAAAGTAAAAATAAAACAAATTAACCTGCACTTTACCTTTAAAAGTGACAGATAAGTGTTTCCACTTATCGTAGGCGCTATGTGTGTGTGTGTGTGTGTGTGTGTGTGTGTGTGTATGAGGAGGCATGAGCCCCTCCTCACTCCCTCTACTCGTCTTACACAGTAACCTTTCCTCCTCACACACACAGTGGAAACACTGTTTTATCCGGAAAATGAACAAGAAATCTCTCTAACAACACTAGAATGAGTGCAGACTAACGGAATCACTGCTGTAAAGTAAAAATTAAACAAATTAACCTGCACTTTATTTTATTTATTATAACACGTGTTATACTAAACTGTACACGCACGCTGTACACACACGCATGCAAACACAAAATAAAATGTGTTTTACGCGCATACATGTGATCACAGTGTTATAGTACACAGTACACACGTGCACGGATGTTAATTATACTAGTGAGAGATTTGCTCGACTTGCGGAACGCTCGTTAACCGCGTTACTCGCAATCCGAGGTTCCACTGTCGTTTCTATTGTTGTTAGCAGATGTTTAATTTGCATTTAGTTTGTTTTGATCACACTTGGTTTCTTTTTGCCTTCAAGACAAACTTCTAATTTCCTTTATAAAAGCACTACTTCAGCCTTTACACAGCCTTTGCGGCCACATCTATTCTTACATACACATCATTTGTAAAGCAACAAATTTAAGTAATCAAGTGAAATTTGAAAATTGTTAAGCAAGTATCCTAGCCAACATATATACTGTAAGACACATGTTTTGTTAGGAAAAAAAAAAAAGATCAAATAAATGACAGCATGTAATTTAAATCCCATGACATTGCTTTAAAAGTCTTAACTTTTTAAAATGTAAATAAATATTCATAAACATTTTATGCCAATTTTCTAACTTAATTATAAAATTGAAAATGAAAAACACTTTATTTATCTATTGTAACTACTATTGTATCTATTGTATCCCACTCGCGATTACGTCACAGCCCACCAGCTGGGTGCGGCCCGTTCATTTAAACCATGGTTTAACGCCGGGTTCTTCACCTCCAGTCCTGTAGGGCCAGTTTCCAGCACAGTTTGGTGATTCCTCTGCTCAAACACACCTGATTAAACTAATCTGTTAACTACCAGGTTCAGTGGGTGTGTTTAGGTGTTGTTTAATTACTGTACAAACTGGACACTGGCCCTGCAGGAGCTGAAGAATGGTTTCTGAATGGCTTTCAGTTGCGAGCAGCAATCTGTAACTGTGGCTGTAACAGTATATAAATTTTTTCAAAAATATCTGTATAAAACTCAAAGCATTGTAGCCATTTTTGCATTACTATGTTTTAATAAATATACAGGGGTCAGGATTGCACAATATAGAGTGACGTATTCTTTTTTTTATAACAACCTAGGCAACATGATGAGGCAATCAGTGTTTAAAAGATTTTAAAAAATATTGTCAGCTCCTAAACACTGTCTTCTTTTCTTTCTCGTTGGTAGAACTTACATAAAAAAAAAGATTTTATTGCTTAAAAATACAGGCAATCCAGTTTGGACACCTTGCTATGCCACATTAAATGCAGCATCAGTATGTCTACTATGTAACACAGAGTCATCTCCTACACGCATACTGTACACACTCCCAACCACAATAAATTTTACACTTACTCAGACAAAAACTGTTTTATTTCTTGGCTGAGAGCAATTATGTCAGGTTTGTCACAAATGCCTTCCGAATATCAAAGTCTGAGCTTCATCCTTTATACTGTCTCTGTGCTGGCCTGTGCCCAGCGAGCACACACGCTCACAGATGGCGGTGTGCTGTGGCCAAAACCCAGAGCTGTGCCAAATCAGCAGGATAATGCCCAGGATACCACGGTACACATACTTATACACATGCATGAGCTGCATGACTGATCTGAATTTTATAGATAATCTAAAATTTTATGTGTTCTTTAACCTATTTTTTCAATCAAATTGCACTGAGAATGCGTCAAGAAAAGAAAGCGATGGCATCTAAAGCATGCAGAGCAGATGACACCACCATATATTTTATGCACACCCAAAAAGGGAGGCATGTACTGTATTCAAACAGTCAAACAGAAATGTATCTGTTGCAGATGACTTCTTCCAATATTGTGCTTAAAATGTGTCATGACTTTACAGACCTTTACAGGTTTCATTTTAGTAAAAGATTTTTAAAAATGATTTGGAAGAGTATTTTTAAGATAATTTATCTCAATTATACTATAATATAATAAGTTATATAAACATGTTACATTCCTCAGCCATACTGTATTTCTTTCCAGATATCACAAATGATGTTCAATTGTGCACTGAATGAACACTAATGTAGAGCTGCGTGATCCGAATTTATGGCTTATGTCGATGTTGAAAAATGAAAATCGATCTTACAGTTTCACTTTGGTGCGGCACCGTGAGCTTCTGTAGTTCTGCGACGCCCCCTCTGTGACTCACACATGGGAAATACGAGATACAACATGGCAGCACGCTCTGATGAAACCAAAGAGCTTGTTTCCAACAGAGGCGCGGTTTCTACAGTCATATGGAAAATGTTCGGGTTCGCAACAATTTACACATTGAACAAGCCAAAGCCCGGTGTAAAATTTGTCTGAAGTTTGTGGCAATTAAAGGAAGCAGCACGACTAATTTACTCCAGCACCTCGAACAGAGACACATTGATGAATCGGCGTCATGCTTGCTGCTGCAAACTAAACAAGACCAGCGGCAGCTCGAAAACATCGGCTAAAAGCGAGGTGAAAACAGCGACCACATTTCCCCATTGTATCCCATATGATAAGAGGGGCCTCGATGGAAAGATATTACTGATGTTGTGTCGTGTTATATCGCTAAAGACATTATGCCCATATACACAGTTAAAATGCTGTCAGGCACCTCTTTGATTTTATTCAGCATGTAAGTTGCATGTGGATTACATTAAATTGTTTAAGTGATTTAAACTATATCTGATATATAAATATATTCTTTTTTTTTTTTTTACAACTATTTATTTTTGTAAAAAGTAACTTAGGTCTTTAGCTTGTACTTTACCAATTCCTCATATTTTGCTAGAATAACCAGAACATAAAGATTGGTGGAAGTTTACACTTTAACCCCAAAAAAGAGGTATTTTAGTCCAAATAAGCAGTTCATGTTCGGTTATATCGGTTTGGTTAAAAAAAAAAATATATAATAATATTTTTTTTTATTAATTTTAAGGAAAATCATCGTTTTAAAATCGAAAATCGAATTTGGTCTAAAATAAATAAATAAAATAATCGAAGATTCAATTTATAGGGCATATCGCCCAGCTCTATACTAATGTAACATGAACATTAAAACAATGAAAACATTAATCATAATTTAAACCCAAAGCAAAGTTTAGTACACAAGCACACAGGCATCATTAAACAAAGAATATTCCATTATTAAAAACACAATACAAGTACACAAGTAAGATCAAACAATCAAATGATCAATGGGAAAACAGCAGGTAAAAAAACAAAGAATAAATCTTAGAGACAAATAAATGGCAAAAGAGTTCAAAACCATGAGGGTATAAATGGACACACTATTTAGGAACTGGACAGGTAACAGGTGGGTACAATGGGATGTCATGTAACATACAACTAGGGGAAAAGATGGGAAGAGCACCAGCTGTGGTTGTAAATGTAGAATCATAGGCCTAATATAGGAAAAAAGAAATCTGCCATATTCTAGAAAAAACTTTTGAGAACGTTGGCAGTTCTTATTAGAAATACACAATACAAATGCTGTGCAATATTTTGCTATTATCATTATACACTGATTACAACAGAACTTTTGATGTTTATCTATTTACATACATACACACATACAATGATTATAAAATCTAAGCTTTTATTGTACATCATCATGTCACCACACAGTATCCAGCCAGCTTTAGACTGCCCAGGATGTGCGTGTTAAAAAAAAATTATAATAGTAAAATTACCTTCTGTGCTGAGTCCAGGACTGGATGTGAAACTGGCCACATCCACAATCTTCACAGCAAACTGCTGTCCTGTGTCCCGATTAATGCATCTGCGCACCACACTAAACGGTCCCCTGGGAAACACAGACAGGAAGAATTAGGGACTGATGGGCTTACTGATTAACTGCAATGGCATTTCATGAAAATCTGTTTTAAAAAATCTGCATGGTGGCAAATACAGCATATTCATTGCTCAAGTTGAGTCACATTTTATTGTCAACCAGTCCACATAACTGCCTACAGTGTACCTGTTTAACAAAAGTTAATGCATATCAAACTGCAAGTAAACAAAGATTAGCATTGAATGAACAAAGTCATATGGAAATGTTTTTCCTCTTGTAAGAGGAGCTGTTAAGCACGTGAAGCAAAAAAGTAAGTAAATACTGTACATGCAATAAATTCAGAGATTTGGTGTTTGAGAGTCAGAAAACAGAAACAAATCCCTGACCAATGGATGTGTGAGTGATGTGTGAAGCTTGCCTAAGGGGTGCCACCCCCAGGCCTTAATCACAAGGTGCCATGGCATGCAATACTAATACCCCACTCTGCGTTCCCAGTCACATAGCCCACTAAATCACAAAACAAGAATGCAGGCCTATGAAATACCAAAGGGAAAAACTATATTAGAATTAATACATTTAAGCAAATTATTTAGATGTCCTCAGAATTATTTAAAAAGAAAAAGGATATAGTTTACCACTATAAATTAGAATGAAAACACTGATAAACAGCAATTTTCAGGACATGTCACAGGTATTCAATGGGATTTAACCTGTGAAGTCTGCACACGAGTTCCTATTTCAGGCAGCAAACCCTGTAGCTCCCTGATTTTGTTCCATGCTGTTATACTGGAAGCTTCGTGGACAGTTCCCTGAACTTTACAACAGTCAACAATCAGCAAAACTTATCAGTAAATTATACAACTGGATACAGGAGGATTAGACTACTAATTACCTTATAATTCTAAAATTTTTTTTTTTTAATCTAAAAAATTTATTTCACATTACCTCTACACAGATTCTTTAGAAGGCATCTGGTAGCCAATCAAAACTTATTTGCGGAAAAGTTAAAATTTTTGTGGGCTTGCATTATGCGCAAAATTTAGTGAAGACATACCGTAGCAACGTGGGTGCCAGGAATGTTAGCAAGGACGACAGCAAGAACAAAAGGGAGCCAATTTCAGTTTCATTTTTAAAGCAGCCGGTGCCAAGAGCAATTATAAATTAACGTCAAGTGAGATTTAACGTCCATTTATTTAATATTTATACTGGTATTCAATTTACATGCATTTTCTAAATCTTTTGATATTTTTTTTTATATGCAAATATATGTTTATAATCTTGAAAATATCGTTAATCGTTAATATTGGAATGGATTATCTGCATTTACATTATTTCCCATGGGAAAATGCGTTTCACAATACAAAACTTCACCTTAAGAACCCGCCTCCAAAATGGACCAAATAGATATGTCGAGGTACCACTGTACTTATACAGTATGTTGGATGTCCATCTTTTAAGAATCTTTAACAATGTGAACCAGCATGATGGTTTTACAGCATGGTATACACAGGGTTTAACAAAGCTAGGAGATCTATTTGAAAGGCAAATTTTGTTGTCCTTTCAGATGCTACAGGAACAATATGTGAATTTTTCAGATACCTGCACCTTAGACATTTTATTGTTACTGACACAACATTAGTAACTTCAAATGCTATCTCTGGTGTAGAAAGAGCCTCATCTTTAACTTGAGAATCCAAAAAGCGTATAAGTGTATTTTATAGATTCATTCCTAATTCCTCTCTTTTATCCCATGCTATTAAGTCACTATTGCTGACAGTGTTTGGCTGGAAGTCTGGAACGGAGATATCTATCCGTTATCGAACAAAAGCTACGCAGTTTATGATTTTACATCGTGCACACATAAATGTATCGCGCACACATATGCTCTCAAAAATAAGATGAATCCCCATGTATTCCCAACCGGTTGCAAATGTAAATCTGAGAATGGCACCCTTCTCCATTGTTTTTGGTCATGTATTAAAATACAGAGTTATTGGTCTAGTATAGTGCATGATCTGGGAGTTATTTTTGATGTTCCAGTAGGGGTGGATCCTATATGCCTCATTCTTGGCCTTCCAGATAGTTGTATTGTCAATACCATGGACAGGATATTCAACTTGCTGACCTTTGCAGCTAGGAACAATGTCTTGTTGTTCTGGATTAAAAGACATGGCTCCAACAATAAAGTCTTGGCACAATATTATGGATGCCATTCCTAATGAATACATTTTTTGCATGTTACACTTTTCTACGAACACCACCTTCAAAATCTGGGACCCTTATTTAAAATTTATTGGATCTTTGCTATCCTTCTCTGTATTACAGGGATTTCCTAATCCAGTGGAGGAATACTATTTTTGTTTGTTTCCTTATATATTTGCTTATCTGTGTATTCATTTATAGTCTCTCTTCTGTTTTTTCCCCTCCAATGTTTATGTTGGTGCTGAGCTATTGTTGTTGTTTCTCTCTTTTTATGTTCAAGAAAAATGTTATAAATATATTGTTTAAAAAAACAAACAAACAACAAAAAAAACAATGTGAACCAGAGAGAGAGGAGACAGAGCTGACAGAGGTCACACATAACACACATGCACACCCAACACACACTGGAGAGTGACGTTGGAAATTGTTGATGATATTGAGTGAAACAGAAGCCCTGAGAGATTAGGACTGTGTCTGTTTTGCCTCATTGAATATTAACAGTCCGCCAAAAAAAAAAAATCCCATTATATTAATAAAGCCAATCGAAAGTTTTATCAAACGTGACCTGTCTTCCAAGTCCATCATGTAACTGAAGTGGTGATTGGTGAACTCACTGAACGATTTGTGAAAGCTGTGAAGAAACGCCCAGGCATTAATCAGGCCGATTTTTTTAAAATACTTGGCATCAGTCTGAGAATTTTAAGCCGATTAACCTACAGGAAGCCCTGTGTTGATGTGGAACCTGTAAAAGTTCTGAATATAGCTGCTGTTTTTCTCCTTTACTTTTCCTTGATCATTTGTTTGTGACTTGGAACTAAAAAAAAAACTGTACGATGCTAGTTGTGCTAGCATGTCTATGGGATTTCCGGTGTTATGCTAGCATAGTGCTAATCGCTACCTAAAATGCTAGTCAATGTTTGCTGCTAGTGATGTTAACTGCACTTGTTAGCTCATATATTTCAAATATTTCAAATATCGTTTTAACTGGACTATAGGTATTTGGTTTATGACCATATTTATGTTGATGAAAAGGGGGACAATTGATATCAGGTTTTTATTTCAGTTTAATTTTTAATGAAACTACTGTTTTCCTTAGCTAAATTGTTCCAAGTCTAACTGTTAGTAAATTAGTGGTTTCCTTCTTTTTAGCACATTTTAAAAATGCTGTATGCTGCACAGTCATATAGTGGTTAGCACTGTGGCCTCACACCTCCCAGGGTCAAAGGTTCGATTCCCTTCTCGGTGTTGCCTGTCCTGGTTCGGCTGGCATTCACACTGGCATTTTTAATATCAGACCAAAAATAAATAAATAGGGCATGTGGATACTGTATGGTGGCGTCTTTATCATCTGAAAACTCATGAAGAGTTTATAAAATGTAACGTTAAACATTACAAACAAGACAAGCACAGCTTCAGCTAATAAGACTTAGAAGGTTCCAACTGCTATTATTTTGCGACTAGCTTTCATCTGGACAGCTACCATTGGCGACTGTCCTCCACAAAATGATTAATAAATGAATTTAAAAAATGCAAGCGGTGATCATCTGATAGACTCTCCTGCATCTGTCTGGCTGTCAAAAGAGCACACGAGTGCACAATAGTACAGCAACGCTGCGCTCAATAACAAGAGCGCACAAAAACATACAACACTTCATTATTTCATTGTGGGCTCAAACATTTCGCAAGCACTCTCGGCATTGAACGCAGCCCTGCTGAACTATCATGTGCACACCTGGGGTCTATAGTGAATGTCCTTGGGTGCTTTTTAAATTTAACATTTAATTTGACAGTTTTTTATTTATTAGTAACTTTAGGCATTTAATTTTTTTTTAAACTGTCCATTGCCATGCTAACTAAAATGCGTGATGTAGCTAGGACTTTGTCTCACTCCCCAACAGCCCAAACACTGCCTCCTCCACATCTGATGTCACAGGATCGGGCAGTGAAAATTCTCATGTATAGTCATCATTATCCGATAATGCTAACTAAGCAGACTTGGTTCATTTACATATCATCTGTTCGTGGAATTACATTTCAATCGAACAACACCAGCGTCTGTTTGGAGGCGGATTGAGATCCACCCATTCAAACAGTCTCGCTCACAGCATGGTTCGGAAGGCAGGATTCACATTTATTCAAGTGAACCGCATTAAAAGAGCAACTGCACCAGAGTTCGTTTTAATTAAACCAAACGGATCAAGTGTGAACACACCCTGAGACTCAATATTGGGTGAAGAGGCCCTCCTACATATCTGACCTGTGAGCCATGAGAACTATTTATCTTTGCCACAGAGATACACCAGTGCTCGGACTACAATGTAAATTTACTATTTAACTGTAAACTACAGACAACAATATTATTATTCCTTTAATCAGCTCCCTGGATTTCCTTTTATACATTTTAAAATGGGAGATGAGTGATGTGCATCCATATTGCTTCATACAGATGTGTGACGAGTGGTTTTCTAGTTTTGTCGCCGCACCTCACGGTGACGGTATGCAGTTGGTGGCTTTTACCACTGAGTGGCGCTATACAACTATAGACTATATAGACTATAGTAGCGGATAGAATCAAGTGTAACATTGTAGTTAAACAAATTCATAATCACAGTACGAAAATTACAGTACAAATGTAGAATTAAATTTTATTAGTATCAAATTTAAGCAAAGTAAATGTTAACACAGTGGTTTTACAGTGCAACAGAAGGTTTTAAAGGTTTACAGTGCAACAGACCCCGAGCTACACTCCCCACTGTATTTTATAGCATGGGGAGAAGCCTAGGATCATTAGCTGCGATAGCTCACCAGCCGTGCCTAATTCTGTGGCCCTGCTCCTTCGCGCACCAACATAAGGAGAGGCCGCCTAGCTAGTGAGCGAGAAGCGATATTGATTTGGGCGCACTAGTCTGAGAGGCCGCCTAGCTAGTGAGCGAGGAGCGATATTGATTTGGGCGCACTAGTCTGAGAGGCCGCCTAGCTAGTGAGCGAGGAGCGATATTGATTTGGGCGCAGCCCATCACAGGCGCACGCCATGACAACTTGTAACACAATAACAATAATATTGCGAACATTTTGCAGGCTGCCGTTTGGAGAAACCAGATAATAAAGAATAAACCAATTGTTGGGTCAAAATTATTACTAATTCAATTATTTAGGTTAAAAGTACTCACGGTTTTTAATTACTTTGATCAATAGGGTTTACAGTGTAGTGTACTTGTTTTAAAGTTCAACTTCAATGTTTTTTTTTTACTCATTATTGTACAGTAAATATCAATAGCTCTGATCCAGATTTTCTTGCTTGTTGTATAAAATGCACAGATGTGGAAATTTTACCATTACCGTAGTATTTCTTCGATACAGCATATTGTTTTGACTTTTTTATGACTTAATTATTTTTTAAAACCGAGATGATGGAAAGTGTCACTTTGCGCCACCTGGCGGTCATTTCACAAATTACTTTGAAATGCGACTAATTTATTTTGGCCGCTGTCGTTTTGTCGCGGCGTTGAGCGCGGCGGTAATAGACATTCCCCTCTTCACACCTCTGTATGCCTACATAATAAAGTCATATGATGAACTTTCAGTGTTTCACTGAGAATTTTGCTGAGTAATTAATCAACATTTCAAATTTAATAATTTAATCTTTCCAACTTGTATTAACCCTGAGCTGTAACTAAAACAGAGAGGGAGTAGGTCAACAGGTTTTGTTTTTGTTTTTTTTAGCTTAAGTGCCCTTATTGGCATACATACAGTATATGAACACACACACACACTTATTTTCTCCGAGATGAACTGTATAATCTTAACCCTACTGTTACTGCAGGCACCAACAACTTAATTGATGTTCCCAAATTTCACTCTCATGGTGTGTGTGTTTCCACTTCATTCTCTCGCTTTGAGACATGAATAGAGTACTTTGCAGGCTGCGCTGGGCCTCGCATAGTGCGTATACAGGGTGGCCACACATTAAATAACTACTCAATCAGTTAAGCATGTTTTGCTCTTATTTGACACTAGATTTAATCAGATGTACTGGCAGATTCGCTTGTTTCGAATGTTCCAAGAAAAAAAATGGTCTTCTTCCATTCCGTTTGGATTACACTAATTTGTCACCCTTACATTTGGATAGCTTGAAGCCCCAGCAATGTTTCAACATTTCAGAGACAAAATACTCTGCCTGCACAGCGCCATTTATAGCAATGACTGGCAGGAGCTTTTACAATATTTGAGAACTGTCCTGAGGTCCTCGAGATATGTGGGACCCACAGAAAATAAGCAAATGGATGTATCCGGTTTTCGACTTGGCCCATGGACAGATGCATTTCCAAATTGATAGAACTGCAGCAATTGTGTCCTGATGACAACCGAAGACCCAAAAGGGGGAGAGGCAGTTCCTGGGGCTGGTTGGCTATTAGCATAGGTTTGTTGAAAGAACACTGAAAATTGTATTGTATTGGACTGTATTATTTTTTTCTTGCCCAAAAATTGGAAAGTGTGCTAAAAAGTTCCATCTTAAAAAGAGCCCCAAAATCTGTCAAGGTTTTCTGAGTCCTTTTCCCCACCCACTTTCTGACGCACTTCATTAAGTCCCTTCCAAAAAGGACAAACCAAATCCCGTGATTGATGTTAAAATTGATGTTACAAGTAGGTGAATACTTCAGAATTGAATTGCAGGATTAAACGCATGATATATTCAGTTGGAGTAAATTTAATGATGAAAAAAAAAATATCAATGTTTCACATTTGTAAATTCATTTCTTATCACAACTATTATTGAAGGTAAAGAACGTTTTAATACTCAGTTTGTCAGCTATGGGCAAACTAGATATCATTCATTCAGATAAAAGCCACAGATTCGGTTATGTTTAACAGTTTGCAAGATTTTCTTATGTAAAAAATAAGTTTTTTTTTTATACATACAAAAAAAAAATCTTTTTAGAAATGCATTTTAAAGAGATATGAGGAGCTCAGTGGTTAATAATATGTACTACTGATCCAAAGATCACAGGTTCAAACCCCAGCACCACTAAGCTTCCACTGTTGGGCTCTTGAACAAGGCCCTCAACCCTCAACTGCTCAGATGTATAATGAGATAAATGTAAGTTGCTCTGTATAAGGGTGTCTTCCAATTACATAAATGTAATGTATGCAAATGTATTTTCAGCACACTCACTAAGGACATGAATTATCATACGGGTCATTTGATCGCTGTAAGAGTGTCATGCAAATCTCTAACCTGTGTAGATGTACAGAATAAGTTAAAACCAGAAAGAGGCATTTTCTCTGCTGTGCATTCCTCGATTTTTTTCCCCTAGTTTTCACATTTCACTCTAAGCTAAACTTCTGCAACGCTTTTGTCAGCAGAGTAACTACACTTCTTCATCCCACTGGTGATCCTATTTCATTTAAAATAACTGATAAATGATGATATGAACATGTCTATCTGCACTGCAGTGTGAACAAAATTTATATTATCCATATATGAAAGTCAGTCCAGTGAAAATACCGTGTTGTAACTGCTCTGCTGGATGTGCAACAAGCTGCGGAAAGCCTGACCCTTGTTCTTTCTCATTCCTCCACAGACATCAGTGTCATCAAGAATATACATTCCATATCCATTGATGATAATTATATTTATTTCATAATAGTTTCTTGATAAACATATTTTTTTCACCTATTTATGAAAAGCATGCTATAATAGAACATGAACATTATTCGTATCCTAAGTTTTATTTAGCTTGCTATTTGTCAGTGTTCCTAAACTGAGGTTTTGCTACATTTTTTTTTTCATACATATATATAGTATATAGTTTTTTTTTTTGGTTCAAAACCATTAAAGTAAATTTATAAAAATCCACACACTAAAGAAGATATCTAGTTTTGATTCTCTCATTTAAATACTGCCTGCAAAAGTTCTATCAAATACCTTATGAAAAGAACTCTGCGTCACAACTCAAAATTTACCTAAAGAACATGTACATTTTTTTGTCTGACAAAAAACTTAAAACACCCTTAACTGAAAAAAAGCAGACATGGCAAAAACTGTCAAAACTGACAACTTTAAAGCAACCATAGGATGTGCATACGGTTTGATATTGTACCTATGAAAGGAACGCATGGTATAATATGATGTTTTTCAAGGTTCCTAAGATAAAAAAGGAGAAAAAGACAGAAAGGAATAGAAGACAGATGCTCATAAAGATGCTTTGTTCTTCAGGACTGATACACAATCTAAGTTTAGGGAGTCAACACCACCACTACACTAAAGGTGACAGAAATGAGCAAGAAGGACAGACAGATAGAGAGAGAGAGAGAGCGAGGAAGAAAGAGACAGAGAGATAGCAATGGAAAGGAGTCAAACCAAACAACAATAAAATAAATAAATAATGCAGAGCTGTCCATTTCGGTAGCAAATGCTCAATCCAAGCGGTTCTTCACAATACAAAGGACGAAGCACATTTATTTCTTTTGCACAATTTGTGAATGAAACTGAGAAATAATCTTGGGATTGTTAGGATTTCCCACTAGCGGAGCACAGCAGCAGCTGTCAAAGATTATGTTTTCAATTTTTTTTCTCCAGGTTTCCAGTTTACTTTTTTTAAATGTAACATTAGTTTGCCATTTTTAAATCACATCCAGCTGACTTTTGTTTTGATCACTGATGTCACGATTTACCTTCCTGTTTTTCTCTCTTCTTCGTTCTTTCTCTTAATTTTTATGTCCTGAGGTATGATTACTACTATTGCGAGACACTGATATCAAATTAATAAAAATTGTAAATAGGTTTATACAGTGTATGGGTCAAGCATTATAGTGTAATATAGGTAAGTTTTCCCTCCTGTACATTTGGACTTTTGTTTGCAATAATTAAATCATACGGGTCAGTTTTGCCCGGAAACACAAAAGTTTGTTATTTTGTACCACAGTTGAAAAATGTTTACTTGTTTCAAAAACAGTGACTTTGGTAGACATTTTAGTGAAGTACTCGGTGATAAATAGTACAATGGGTTTCATCTTAGTGTTTGTTATGGTCAAAATAATATTCTATATAAATGGACAAAAGATTCCAGAACATTCTATAATCTGTAACATTGAACATTATTCAACATTACAGATACAATGTTACAGATGCCATTAAATGGAGAGAAATTATTTATCTTTATTTAAAATTAAATATGCATTTCTGCAAAAAAAAATGTGCTCAGCTTTTCCCTTTTGTTCAAAGCAAAAACAGAGTCATAAATTGGCATACAGTGGTCAAACTGGAAAAGCTGATGAAAGCTTTGTATGTTGCACTGAATAATAGTTCAGATGTCTCCATTCATTTTAATGAAGGAAAATGAAATAAATAGATGCAAATTAGGAAATAAATTCATGAAAATAAGCACTGCACCGGATCTCAAAGGACACAACTAAGAGCTAAAAGGTATTGAGTTGGCCAAAGATGGCAGAGAGCCATTATGACAGTGAAGCCAAAATATTAACAGAAGTGAAATATACTGTATTATATACTGTGTGTGTGTGTGTGTGTGTGTGTGTGTGTGTGTGTGTGTGTGTGTGTGTGTATACTGCATATAATTTTTTTTATTTGTTTATTTATTTTTGCAGGATATAAACGATAAACACTTTAGCAACCTTATACTATCATATGTTATCACAATGTTACATGAACAATCATGGGTTGTTATCATGAATCATGCACGTGGGTCCTAATTTCTTCTGGAATCCCCCGAAAAAAACCCTGGAACTCTATGAGGCTTTCCTTTCTGTTTTATTTCACACTTCTGAAGCACAAGTTTTTCATTGTCAGTTTATTCCAATTCCACTTATTTCCAATAAGTGGTTAAAGGGACACTTTAGACCAGAAAAACTCTTGTTAACAGTGTTATTGAGGTAAGGGCTGACACAGTCAGAAACATGGGCTTGGATTTGTCAAAGAGGCAAGCAACAATAACTGATATCAATTCGGGAAAAGGAATAAAGACGTGAAATTGATTTCTCCCTTATGCGATCAGACAGACGCAAACCCCAACACAGAGTTTATTTGCTCCGGGCAAGCGGGCAGCATTAATGTCGAGTGGTGTGATGTTCATTCTCACACATCTCACTCTTCTTTCTTTCTTTGGCTAACAGAATATTAGAGATAACATAAATCAAATGAACAAAGACTTCGTCAGGCACATTTCCTACTCTGCATGTTAACGATGCTCAAAGTCCCCTTTTTTTATTTATTTTTTTATTGTACGGAACAGTGCTCAGTTCACTGTTTACCAGGAGAATTAGCATGAGCAATGCTAATACAGAACTGTTGGAGTATCTTCCTGCACAACACTGTGTGTTAATATTAATAAATAAAAATGTATAAAAGCCAGAATTGAATTGGGAAGCTTCATATTACCAGACGGCTGCTGTAGCTCCTGAAGCTCTAATTAAATAAGTTACAGTTCAGCAATTGATTTCTCGAGCTCTCTCTGTCCGGAAGCTAAACCTAAACAATATCTAAAGTTACATTAGGGTCTAGTTCAAGTTACCATCAGCAAACCTAATGCATTAATGTTTTTTGTAAATAACCATGTACAAGCTAGCAAAAGTTTATTTCTAAACGTTATCAGTCACTAACCCCAGTCACAGCACCATTGTTATTAAAACCGGCGAGGGGGAAATCCACTCGTAGAGTTTTTGTAGGATGTTTTGCAGTGTTATGCAAACTTGAATGATGAGAAGAAGATGGACGTAGGTGTTTTTTCCCTTGTTCTTGCAGTCAAACGCAGCCACGTTCTGCACACTTTTTTATTTGATTACTTTATTTCTAACATAAAACAATATAACAAACAAAATAAAATAAACAACCAGAACGAACATGTTCGAAAAGGAGTAGGAAGGAGTATAAACTTTTATGTGCTTTATTAATTTTGTCCGTCTGTAAAATTATGTGTTTTTGCATCATGCACAATAAAATTATCAAGGATAATAAAATGGACCATGCTTTCAATCGTACAGACAATATACAACCCGACTATGTGAGCCTCATCTCCGAGTGCTGTAATCAGCATGATGTGTGCTTACTGTCTCACTAACACTGATAATAATGCTCATAGTGCTTACATATAAAAATTTGGTACGGAATGACGAGGCATTTTTTATGGTATTGAAGCAACTCGGAAGAACAACCATGATGTACAGAAATACTGATTTGAAAAAAGCTGATGCCGACCCTCGTCAGCAGTCCGACCACAGACCAGTATCAAACAAAAAAATTATTGTAGCAGAGGAACAATGCTCATACAGTAACAACATAATAATAACAATCCATGCAGCATTCTTTATTCAACATAAAACCCAAAATAGAAAGTCACTTTTTTCTTATGTTCCTTTTTAAAACCAAAATGAAAAAAAAGACATACCGCTTACAGCTTGATTGAGTTTGTGCTCATCAGAAATGAAAAAAAAAAATGGATAACAGGCCATCACGTTACATTCGTGGTGTTTTCATCAAATACAAGTAGCATGACATAACTGCCTGTAAAAGTCTAAGGATGTAATTCCTAAATGCTTAATAAAATATTTTAAACATCTTGGATTAAGGCTGAAAGTCAATTATACACTCCTTGCTTTAATTTAAATCCATTGTGGTTTTATACAAATACAAAATTTGTATCACTGTCCAGCAGTGTAATCCTACTTCATTTTTGTCAGGAAACTCAATTTTCTAGCAATTATGTTGTTATTATTATTATTATTATTATTATTATTATTATTATTGTTGTTGTTGCACAATTAATTTAATTTTAATGTTGATCATGATTTTGGTTTCCTGTAATTAAACGAACACCAACAACTAACAAAAAATGTGAGCTCCACCTATAGAACACAAAGCAGAAGCATGATGCTTGAATAAAACCAAAATCACTGAGTGTAATTGAGATACGCCTGGGAGGATTCAGAAAGGCTGCACACGCAAATCAAACAGCCATGCACACATTCATTTTTGTGGGGACTTTTTCTTTTAGCACAACAGAAGCTATCAATTGCTAGGTAACTCTTGTGGCAAAGCATTCAGGCAATCAGATAATCATCAGGTAATCTTTGTTATTTCTCATAATTAACTATCCATTAAAATGTATAGTAGCCTAAAGTCTTATAATGGTACTTCTGCTGTCCACTGTTGTGATTGACAGTCATGTGTCTGCAAAAGGTCAATACTCAACTCATTACCAACTCACAACCTACTCTACTCAGCGCTCTTAATGACGGCGTGTTGATTTAACTTTATAAACTGCCCCTGCATCCAAATAACATGAGAGCTTTCTCAGAAGAACTTCACAAAGACATAAATAAAGACCCACAGAGAAAACTACAATAGGAGCAGAAGATGAGGTTTATTTTTATTATACATGAACAGTGCAATAAAGAACAATTCTGGACTTCTGGACAATTCAAGACACATAGTGGGCACATTTTCGATTACATTCTAACAAGCCAATCACAATGCTACTTTCTTTCACATAAAACAACAACCTGAACAATCAGCAGCTGCCGTGAGTAAACTGAATGGATTTTTGGAGAATACCGAAGCCAAGAAAAAGGATGTTCACACACTGTTACTGTCATCGAGGCCTCCCAACATTAATGGAATTCAAGTAAGCATTGCTTAACTTCTAGACTTGGCCATTCTTTTCTTTAGCAATTCATGCATCACCACACTGACTTCAAATATATTTTTTTTATACGTTTGCATTTTAGGTGGTAAAATGTTGCAGTTCCTCTAGAATCCTACAGGTGGCATGCTCTAAACTAACTCACGCAGGCAGACAGAACAAGCATACTGTTTTGTAGGTATGCTTGTTCTGTCTATTTGCTAAGTTTGTTTAGAATTGTAACAATTCTAATTGCGTTCATCCCGGTTCGGTCGCTCGTATGACTAGGCGAATTTCTGGCAAAATTTCAGTTCTTAAGGTGAAAATAAGAAATAAGGTTGGGTGTTCGAAAGCTAAGGTACCGCTTTATTATCAAACCATGATACTTATAGAATTGCAATACAAACCGAATTGGCACCTAGGTAAGGTGATATATCGGTGTTCCCAGGTGATTCCCATCCCAACTTCCACAAAGTAAATTAAGACATTATGACAGTTGGATGTTGAGTCAGCACCATGTTTAACCTATATAAATGCAAGAAAGACTTTGTCTGTACATTTGTCAGAACTCGCACTTTCAATTATACTGTATCTTATAATTACATATACATTGGAGGACCCAAAACCAGTCACAGAAAAATTTCAGTCTGTATGTCTGTCCAGAACAGAATTTAATGAAACTTTGCCAGTTGTTATGTACTTGCCTGAAGCTAAACCTGCACCATAAATTAAATCAAAATTTTTGGAATAAGTATCGTAATGCCATATTACATCACAGCATCTGGGACATTTTTGGACTGTAGGTAGCCAGGGCTGATGAATCCCAACTTCTTTTACATCATGTGCACAGCCAAGTGCACATGTGTGACTAACCTGGTAAAAAATGCCAACATGATAATATGGGAAGAAGGCATGTCTGCTGTCTGCTGCTTTTGGCAATGTTCTGCTGGGAATCTTGGGTCTTAGCAGTCAAGTGGATGTTACTTTGACACATATTAATTACCTTAAGTTCACTATCAAGTTCATCCCTTCATGGCAATGGTATTCCCTAATGGCAGTGACCAATTCAGTTAATTTGAAACTTAAATATTTAAGATAAGATACCCTGCTACTAGCACTGTAAATCACAGGTATACTGTCCATACGGTCAAGTTCAATAGAATAAGCTGAAATGTGCAACTTGTGTTTAAATGTCATGTGTCATACTAGGTGATAATCTTTCCTTCTTTCCGACCAAGAAGCGATACTCTGCAAATAAGCGATACTCTCTTATTTGCAGAAGATGCAAGCAGATTCTATTTTCTGCAAGAGCTGTGTTATATTTTTAAGGAATTCATCAATTTACATAATTTAATATTTGTCAGTTTTTCTAGATTATTTAAAAGTGTAATTTGATTCTGAAACAAAAACCCAATGATTCAATTAAATGATTCGGCCAACAAAAGACTGATTAAAT
This sequence comes from Clarias magur, assembly GCA_013621035.1. Lineage (NCBI taxonomy): Eukaryota > Metazoa > Chordata > Actinopteri > Siluriformes > Clariidae > Clarias > Clarias magur. The sequence continues at coordinate 572,481 of QNUK01000082.1, read as the reverse complement.
TACATATTTAAAGAAATCGCACAGCACTAACGGCTACAAACTGTTTAGAAATACATTGTGGAATATGACATGGAAAAAGTTTAAGGAGTTGACTTGGCCTCTGAATTCTCCAGCTGTCAATCTGATCCAGCATCTGTGGCACCTTGAAACACTAAGGACTTTAAGGATCTGCTAATATCTTGGTGCCAGGTCCCACATCAAGTACAGAGGCCTTGGGGATCCATACCTCAATGTTGTTTTGTTTATTCTTCTAGAACTATGATGTAAGGTTTCCCATCTTTTCCAACAAATCCCTGTGATGACTGACTACAAATATTTAGTCTCACCTATGACTGGTTAGATGTTTTATTTTGCATGAAATACTGTACAAGTCAATCAGTGTCCCTCCGCAGCCAAAGATCAAAGGGATGCAAGTCTGAAGTAAACGCTGGTGGGCGAGAAGTTTTCTCACAGATCTATAGATCAGCAAGGGAAGCACAATTTTCCTCTTGGAAGCTCGGAGTGTTACCTCATGCAGGGCTCCAGAGAAAACTCCACCTTTAGGAGTGTGTGCTCCTAAAGCCAAAATATGTAGGCGCCATATAAAATTTTTAGGACCCAAAATTCAACCCTGTTGATAACAAAACCAGGCAAAATCATGTACGTACATGTAGCCGCACTGATTTAAACTGGAGCTGTGGGTACAAGAAGTTAGCTGTGCATTGCTAGCATTATCTGATAATGATGACTGAATACTGACTGAGTCTGGCTGGCATGACTGTACCTGCTCGATCTGTATCGATGGCATCTTTTGTAAAGGGTTTGGATGAGCAGTGAGAGAATAAAATAAAAAAAAAGAAAAGATAAAAGATTTTCATTTAGCTGTTCCTTGAATAACCAGCCAGCTAAACGGTCACCCCGGCTATTTAGCACGGGAATGGGTGAATTTCAAATGCTGCCAAGATAACTTACCATTGACAAATTCAAATGAAAATACTATCAAATTAAATGTTAAATAAATCTTGTATCGTTTAGCTATTCACTTCACCAACTTCTCCTTGGCATTCACGTACCTTCACAGTGGACAGAGCACGAGAATAAAGGAGCAGGCATGATAGCACAGTGGGGCTGCGTTCAATAACAAATACGCTTGTGAAATGTGCATGAACTAACAACATTTGCAAGGTCTGACAAACTGTCTACTGTTTGCAAGCATTCTTCGATGCAGCCCTGCCTTACTATTAATGTTATGTGTCTTCTTGTACTGTCACAAGACGGCAGAAACAAGAGAGGAGGAGAGAGTATCACAGGGTTAAAGATGTGTTGTGGGGGACAGTCACCATTGGTGACTGTCTGGGGGAAAAAAGCCGCATTGGCAACCGTTTTAGTCACCATCTGGAGCCCTGTAATGCTACCCCCCATGTGGGACGAACATATGCAGAAGGAATATATTTATTGCAGCTGTAGGGGATATATCAGAGCAAGTGTTTGCATGGCTAATATTTACCTATTGCATGTATTACCAAAGGTTTACACCACACCTCTCAATCCGCTTGAAACTTCATTACGATCAGGCCGGAGGGGGAGGGAAATAATGGGAGTCTTCACCAGGAGTGAAATAATGCGAGGTCACACTGTGGGACACCTCGGAGGCCCAAGTTAAGTTGTTAAAGAACTAATAAAATATGGGACCTTTAAAGAAATGGAATTTGTGATTAAACCAGAAACCTATAATGGCCTATAAATAGCTTAAACTCTACTTTAAAATACATGCCACTTAATACTGCACACATAACAAAACCACTGGACTGAACACCTCGAATAAAAACTGTCAAGCAAAGCTGCTTTGAGTGCAGGGCCAACGGAGTGACTGAACTCACACTGCCTCAGTTAAGCTGACACAGTAGCTAGGAGTTCATGCTGTCCAATAATGTAATTGTTTTTGCGATTTTTTTTTTGGTGCCATATTTGCACACCTATATCTGTATACCTAGTGCTCCTTTCGAAATGAAACCTGGTAACAGCGCAATACAAGAAAGAAAATGAAGGTACTATTGTAAGGATGCAGCGATTTATGCAGGATGCAGCCAAGAGCTCGTACTCAACAATAGCCCTAGGATAGTTGATCAGCTCAGAGAGCCAAAAACACTTGTGAAGGGATTTCCATACTGTATCTTTACTCTGAGAAAATAAAATATCATCCACACAAATCCAGTATCCACTACACTACATTCACTATGTCATACATGACTGAAGTAAAGAATACAATAATCTTTTCCCACACCATTCAATACAGAGGAAAATGTTCACGTGGAGGTTAATTAGAGCAGCATTGTCGCACTCTTCAACTTAGAACAACAACAAAAAAAAATTAGGTGCCACCTTGTGGCCTTATTTGGCATTACCATCTATCTATAACTACCGTATTTTTTAAGCTTTTGATTGTTAAAATATGCGCTCAAGAACATTTTCTGTATGAAAAACACAAGAATGGTAACCAAACAAAAAACATCAGTAATAGCCACATTTTCATTTTAAATATCAGAATCAGCCCAGGATTTTGCAATGGGAAAATATGGAGAATACAAGTCTGGAAAAAAAAATTGAGGATTTTGATATTTGAAGCAGAATTTGTGCTATGAGAACCAGCTACTACAAATCTCCTGAAAGTTTTATTTTGTCTATATCTACTATTGTTGCACAGTTATAGTGGTACTTTTTTTAAGAGTTGATACAATACCAGCAATAATAAAAAATCAATACTTGTATTATGTGAAAGGCTATTTGATCTCGTCAATAGCAATCTGTCACAGATTTAAACACAATACCGACGGGATGATTTTTCACTAGTGGCATGAGTTTAATTCAATTCAATTTTATTTGTATGGCGCTTTTAACAACTGTCATTGTTGCAAAGCAGCTTTACACAGTCAAAAGAAAATTATGGAAGTTTGTATAAAATGTCATTGTGTATGAATTAAAATGGTTAGATCATCATAGTCCCTGATGAGCAAGCCGAGGGCAACGGTGGCAAGGAAAAACTCCCTGAGATGGCAATAGGAAGAGACCTTGAGAGGAACCGGACTTAACAGGGAACTCATCCTCATGCCCTTAATGGCATTAAATACTCTTAAAACTCATTTGCATTAAAATTGTGCACACATTATCCTCATTAATATGCAAGCAAACTAGTCTCTAATCTCACAGGCATGTGCTCAAGTCTCATAATTTTGAGACTAATGTGCACAATCAGGTTTTAATATGTGCAAGAGACTAATTTAGTTCACTCCCCTTAAATGTCCAGAAAAAAAATAAAGTGGCATACTCATACATAGATCACATGGGTGTCTAGTGCTGAAAGTGTTGTCCATGACATCACATGCAAATACCACTGAGACTGTCACCTAACTGCGAGACTTTTCAATCATGCAGATCACATCCCCTGCACCCACAACAGAAATTAACTAGTGCACATGTTCATCTCCAATGTGTTTTTATACAAAGAGGTGTGACCATTTAATATATTTTTCATCCTACTTCATACTATTCTTTTTTTATATATATAAAGCATAAAACATTAGCCTACAGTATTATATACCCTAGTCCTAAATTATGATAAATCTAACCAGTCTCATCAAAATGTTTTGGTACCTCATGGACTAATTAGGCCCTCTGCAATGACAAATTCATCACTATAATTTTCTTTTGCTTCTGGCTCAGAGAGAAAGCATTAAAAATCTTGTACTGAAACAGTATGCCAGTATTAAAAAGAATTGCCACTGTGATGATACTGGAATCTACACTACTGAACCGACTGTGAGGATATGTAAAGGGCTATACAATGACATTAATGTTGATGCAATTTTTTGGCCTACAGATTAGGGAATAAGACCATTGTACTTCACTCTGACCAAAAACAAGACAACAGCTTTAATGGATCACTGAAATGAACCCCACAGAATAGCATGCAAAAAGTGAAGGGGTCTAAATTATTTCCAACCCCACTGAATTTCTGACTCTCGCTCTCTCTCTCTGTTAGTAGCTGTTGCTTGATAGGGGAGAGCTGTCAAGATGGATGGGAATTTGCCAGGGCTAAATTAGAGAAAGATTTGTCTCTCTTTTTTTTGCTTCTTACAGTGATGATACAGCAAGCTCTGTAACAAGATTTCCCAGTTTGATTACAGGGAAAGTCACCTCAAAATTACATATATTGGAGACGGATGCAAAATTTGAAAGATTTCAAGAGTTATGGGTGGATGAATGCAGGGAGACGGAGAAATGAGTGGGAACTCAACAGCCAACAGTAAATTCAGAGCACAGTTAAATGGCTGGCTACTGAATGCACATAAGCAAATTACTTTCCAAAAGTTGATTATTCAAGTAAAAAAAAATCAACAAATATTTTTAAATTAATGTTGCAAAATGCCATCCAACCATACATGTTTGAGGCAGAATATAAATAGTTGTTTTGCACCACTGAGAAGAGGGCAACAGGAGGAAAGCTTAAAGTAATGTTGGACTTTCAAAATAAGACAGAGTCTGATAACTGAAGTAAGCAACACCATGTGCAGTAACGCTTCTCTTCGTGACATTACTAGTCATCATAATCATTAGTTACATGGGTGAATCAAGATACTAATATAATTGCAATACAAAGTGAATCAGCATTGAGATAATATCGTATCAGCTGGTCCCTGGTGATTCCCATCCCAAATGTACATCCACTACAAAAGTATAGTATAGTGGAATACTAATACACTAAAAAAAATAACTAATTGAAATTGCTTTAGAAATGTATATGTTATAGTACTTTTTATTCTATACATTTTATACTTTTCATTTAGAAAAAAGTGTTTACTTGTATTTGCTTATAGGCCAGTCTTGTGGTGTCTGTCGATGTCTGTGATGAAGACTGACTGATTTTGGCAATAATAATAATAATGATTTTTGCATTCTATTGGCGAAGCATGCATTTTCAATATTGGTCTCTCATAATTGTGGGAAGCCAAAACTGAAATCAAGATTAAAATTTGATTTCAAAAGGATTCAAATTTGATGTGCAGCCCAAGTGTATTGACCACTTCGGTGTTTGCTTAAAAAAAAGCCCCGTTTAGCCTAGCAACCTGGTGCTAATTGGGATATCCTTCCCTCAACCAGTAGTATTCGGAAAATCAAATATATTGATAAACACAGCTTTCTGTCCTGATTTGTGCAAGTTTGCTTAAGTGGTATCCAGTGATTAAGACACTGGATGTCTGATTAGGGCCTTAACCCTCAAATTCTCAGTTGTATAAATGGGATGAATGCAAGTTGCTCTGGATAAGGGGGTCTGCCAAATGCCAGAAATGTTGTAACCTTTAAATTACAATTTGTTCTGTTTTTACATTAATAAGCAATGACTATCATGATAACATTTGTTCATGTAAGTTGTTTTTGTGCAATAAAATAGGCTAAATTACAGTAAAAGGACTTAGGGGCAAATATAAAGACAATGATCAACGCAAGTAATTCAGCTAATGTTATATCTTACATTGTGCCTCGCTTTCATATTACCCACCTGGGTATTTCCATCATTTCCAATAATCCCTTGGAATACTGTCAGTTTTGCAGTAAATCATTCCTTTTCCTGCATGCATTCTGTATTCTCAAATTGGTAAATTTGTCATACAAATCGCAGCTGTTTCTTAACTACTGGGTATCCATTATCATTTGTGGCATCCACTTTCTGGATTTGCATGTATTTTCTGCATGTCCTGTATTTGCAGACTGCGGGCCCTTTCAGCCACAGCTGGCCCGAATTGATCACAGCAGAAATTACCAATTGATTACAGTAGGGATTACTGGCTACTGAATTATGTATATGCACAAAGCATGCTGGATATTGCAGTTCTGCTACATCAATGTGCAAAATCAGGAAACTGATCAGAAATTGAGTTCTGATAAACCATTCATTAACTGAGAAAATATAAGGCTTACATAGAGAAACAAATATATATATATATATAATTTTAGGTTCTTGAAGAACAAGAAGAGATTATTATAAAATGAGCTCAGCCCCTGTAGTTGCACTTAAAAATAATATATCAATATTAATAAAATAGTGTCATGTCAAGAAGCTCTAACTGAGATGAGGGTGTTTATGATAGATGACAATTATTTTATGGTGTAAAAATACTTTGTATAAGTGGTAAAGAATAACCTGAATGAAAGTTGAAATGTAGCTACAGAAAGAGCATGAGGAATAGATTCTGGATGCAGACTGGAACTGCTATGAACTGATTGTTGGTTCAGTCATTGAGCTATAATGGAAGTGTTTGAGACCTGGTGTAAAGGTATATCAGTAATACTGAGGGTGATCTCAAGGGCTTTTTCACCACAGTCTAACCGAAAACGAGGATTTCTTTCTTTCTTCAATCTGAATTTCTCAAATGTGAAAATTGGAATTAGAAAATTATAGCTCCATTATTAAGCCTCAAAAGGGGGAGAATTTTCCTCCTTCCTCATCCATCTGTACAATTCTTAAATCACGATGTAAATATTTAATATGATTTAAAAAAAAAAAAAAAAAAGATGAAGACAATCCTGATGGTGAAGGGTGGGCTGGTGCATTTGCCATCGCTGGGAAAATCAATGACAACTAAATCGTGTCTATCAATGAATCTTTCATTTAGGAATCACCAGCGTCTCATCCACCATGCATGGGAAAACCATTGTACACTGAACACATGAAAAGACAATCAGAGCATCAAACAGCTCGTCAGTGGATTTCTATACTCACTTCCCGATCACCTCACACAGCTCATACACATCTTCAAACAGCACGTCGTCGTCAGCCATGGTCTGGTCCAGAGAGAATCAGGGCTTCTAGCTTGCTAACGTTATCTCCGGGAAAATCCGACAAACCTGGGATGTAGCAAGGAATTAAATCGACAGCTGTAGTTTTGTTTGCTTCTGCGTTGAGATGCAAACTCGGTTTGCGCCGCTGGAAATCACGGTGCTGCTTTTCAGCGTTTATCCGCAGGAATTGCTGTTCAAATGATTATTCCCAAGAATACCGATGACAGAAACCGGCTAACTAGCTTAGCCAGCTCGCTCGCTCGCTCTGCGATGTACGTTATATGGGGCTGACACTCCTCCGCCCCACCTTCTCCTTCCTCGTCTAGCAGCCCGGCTCTCTAATCCGCTGATCCGTGCAGACTAGTGTGCCGGGAACGGCGATTAAAACGCTGATCCGAAGATGATGTCGTCGGTGAGAAAGGAACCATCCAGCTTCCTGAAAACGGTTGACAATCTAAGCCTAGCTAGCTGGATTCATTAACGACAGAGAATATAGGATACGGAGCCTTAGGTATATCGTTTCTTGATTTATACCGTTAGCCGCATAATTCTCTGCTTACATTACTCCTCTAAGACACACATGATTGCCATCTGAATTTGCAGTACACGCCCTGGCTCCACAGGATGCAGCGTATTCCACTAAAAATTCCGAAATATACCGGTTTTCTCCTGGCCTTCGTTCCCTGAGTGCCACTCTGCAGCTCCGAAGCTGCTACTCCTGTCCAAAATCCCAAGGCTCCGCCCTCTGAAATGTGCGAAACTAGAAAATAAGGAGCCAACATGGCTGCCTTTACGCGTTGAAATTCCCGGATGAACTCAATACGTTAAGTACAACACCTTGAGCCAAAATGTCCGGATAGGGGCGCGACTCCTCGCTAAACGCCCAGCAGTTTCTCAAGCACCCCTGCTCCGCCAACTGAAACTGCACAAAAACAGCCAATCCTTAGGAGCGTTATCTCGGGCACTCCGTATGCTAGTTGATCATCACTTTACGTGAGTGTCAGGAAGGGTTTTTGTCCCCCTCTGGCATTATTAATTTGGTCTAAAATGCTAAAATGTATTAGAAAACATTTAAAATGGCAAAACCAAACATCACATAATTTCTATTTCATGTATCCTTCTTTATAAAACTTTCCTTATAAAATGACACGTTTGTTTAAAAATACTTTTTTTTGAATTTGTAACATAACACAGAACTGTTAGAACTGTCTTAAGAATTGTGTGATATAATTATTTCAACGGGTTTAACTACTTTCTGTGATGTTTTTAACAGTTCTGTGCAATACTCAAATACAAGGCATTCAGAGGAATCACTGGGTTGAGAGACTGACAGGAACTGATGTAACACAGATTTGAGTTTCCAAAATCTTTTGTGTGTGTGTGTGAGAGAGAGAGGGAGAAGACAAGGTCTATGTCTACCCTATATGTGTTTTTTGTTGTTGTTGTTGTTGTTGGCCCAGATTTCTATCCTACATTATCCTAATGCTTTGTGGGACTGCATGACCTTGCACACTTGACAAGCCCATTTGACAATTATACGAAGCCAGTCATGCACAACATAACTGTACAAGTCCTGGACTACGGCATGCTTTATGCAACAAAACTGGATGATAACTATACACATGATGAAATCAGATGCTTTGTATTATTTTTTATAAAACAGCACAGCCCAGAAATAAGTTCCAGCTCTAATATGTTTGGTAAGTTAACATTAATGTGTTTGTAATTGTGAACCTTCTTTCTGAACGCACAAATCTTCTAACGCACCTCACACATTTGCCAATGTGGTGATAAAGGGACAGTGCCACTGTTGTACCTCAAACATCGCAGACAAGAAAGAGAGCACATGACAGGGCATGCTGAAGAAATGTGGTGCGGGTGGCAAGCACTGATCGCTATTACTCATCATCCTCTTTGAGAAGAGAAAAAGTTAAAGGGATCTGCAATCACAAAGAGGCAAGTAGTCACATAGCCTGCAATGTTGTGATTAATGCTTTTGTTTTGATTTTGTAGAGACAGTAAAGATAACGACTTTGCCCCTTAGGAACTGGCCTTGGCCTCAGCTTCACTCACTCTAAAGATAATACGTGCTACAGTACCTCTGTTGCTGTTTCGACAGCCAAGCCTTCATGTCACCACACCACAGACCTAGACACAGCCCTCTCCTGACAATGCCATGCACATTCCTCCCCACTTCCACACTAACCCTTAGCAAAAAGAAAAAGAAGCGCTGTCTTTCACCACAAACTGTCAGGGTCTCTGTCCGTGTTTGCTTGGCATTGCCTCTGGATGCTAAAGTAGTAAAGAATGAGGGCCAGCAAACCCAGACCTAGACCCATTTCATCAATATGGACTCTCTGCCTATTCACCTGCTAAACATGAGCCTGAATCAATAGCTACAGAACTCACTCCAGGCCATGACGAATTAACTCCTAGCTCACCAGCAGCTAAGAAAAACTACCCCACCCGCCCCCAAACCACAGGATGACATCCAGCACCTCCTTTCTAAACATAATAAAGAAGATTATCTTTAAGGAGGATTTCACTCTGACATTTGAGAGGACTGTCCAAGAGAGCTGGCAAAGCGAGGACTGGGTCTATGCTCTAGCTCTCCTTCTCCAGAAAGGCCCATTCGGCTTTTTTTTTTTTTTTTTTTGCCATGCTGAGGGAAGCAGCTTAAAGTATGACATGCTTAAAGAGGAAATATTCACCCCATGGCTTTTCACCCACCCAAGCTGCTGCCACCTTCCACTGAGTTTACCTCAATTTTATTTGTATAGTGCTTTTTATAATGGGCACTGTCACAAAGTAGCTATACAGAAATAATCATTGTTAATATAAATTTACATTTTAAAAAAATGTACTGTATATACAGTATATATAACTTTATCAATTCATCCCTAATGAGCATGCAGTGCCCCAATACTATCCTTATGTCCTGAGAGCAATTTCAGCCAGGAGCAAAAGTTAAGAAGATCTGAAAATGCACTGATGTGATCAGGTGTGCAAACTTCACTGAGGATTCCCAACTTCCAGGATCACACAGATGCTTATAAAATAGGCCTGAGTGCCATTGTCTTACAGGATGTCGATATGGAGGAATACCTGGTTCAAGCTCACATCCACAGACCAATATGCTGCCATAGAATGAGAAGCACTGGCCATTAAATGAGAGAAACTCAAGTTGCATCTAGAACATTCTACAGTACACTTGTCACTGATTATGCTTCTCCACAATTGTTAATTCAATTCAATTTTATTTGTATAGCGCAAAGCAGCTTTACACAATCAAAAGAAAATTATGGAAATGTGTATGAAATGTGAAAAATGTGTATAAATCAAAATTATTAGATTGTCCTGATGAGCAAACAGAGGTCGACAGTGGCAAGAAAAACTCCATGCGATGGCAGTAGGAAGAAACCTTGAGAGGAACCAGACTCAACAGGGTGATAACCGATAGCAGGAATTGTTTTGCAGTCATACTGGATGGAAGTTCAATATAACAAATTATGTCTTTAAGTTAATATGGGGTCCTGTTTGTTATTGGAAGCTCAGGTAGACTGTAGGAAATGCCAGTCCTGAACTATTGAGCAAGCACAGTCACAAGTCCTCAGAGAACAGCTGTCTGGATCAGTCGAGGTCAGGACCGTCTTCATGGTAAATTGGAACTGTCTCCAGTTACCACACGCATCCCAAGCAGACCACACAGAGCATCGATGCGACAACATCTCCAACCAGAAGCGGGAAACCAGGACGAGTCGCACAGGTCTAGAGGGCAGATAGTCTAGAGGGCACATGAATAATCCTTGGGTCTGGATCACTTGCAGCTCAGGAGTGGCATATGTAGCTCGACAGAGAGCGACAGGGAGAGAGAAGAGAAGAGAAGAGAAGAGAAGAGGAGAACAATTAGGTATGGTTACAGTCACGTAATGTATAAGGTGAATGTATATTTACTGCAGAGTGCAAGCAGGTACTCCGGCCAGCCTAACTGTGACACCAGCCAGAAGAAGGGCTCCCTGGAATGTAAAACAACCAGTCACTCCTCCGTCAATAAGCAGGTACAATAGAATAGAATACCTTTGTTTAGAATACACAACAAACACACAAATCTCCTAAGCTTATTGGCACAACTACTGTAGAGGTATTAAATAGATAGTCCCACACCAGCACCAAAAATACTGTGGACCATCATGGTGCCGAAGCTTGAAAAAATGCAGTGCAGTTGGCAAGTGCTAATCACAGTGACTCCGCACCCTCCTCAGGAAAAGTGGAGATATAAAAGGGAGCTGTCTCCACAAAGAAGTAACTAATCATGTCCTCTTTAATGTTGTCACTAATCAATTTATCTTGCTTTCATGCATGTTCTACAAGTTTCTCCCTATCAGAAATGAGCTTTGTCTCCACCCATGCCAAGGATTATTCATGTCATCCATCTCACAGCAAAGCCACCAGCTTTCACAATCAGGCTTGCTGAGACCTTTAACTGTACAGGGTAACAGAACACCGTTATGAGAAGTAAAACTACCTTTATTTCTCTATATAATTCCCTGGTACCCTAATGCACATAACGCAACTAGTGTTTGGATACCATCATGGTAGAAAGTGTTCTCAGTATGCCAGAGCCATCGGACTGCCTGCTTCATGACATCATCACTGCCAGAACTCTAGCCTCCCAAGAAATTCTACAGGGATTCTACATGGGATATGGCTGTAACCTGTATCCAAGTACAAGTGGTGCAGTGGGCAGTATGAGGTTGTGTATTGTTCTCTAAAAATTTATTATTAAACCAAGCCATTTTTTTCCTGAGAATGTTCCGCTTGATGAATCTTTATAAGAACAACCACTGACCTAGTGCCTTTGCACCGTTCAAATATTTTAGTGCAGCTAAGGATCTCAGCACGTGTGTTTGAAGTCATCTGTAAACATTAATAAGCTTTACACCTTCAATCACAAGAAATTTCAGTTCAAGTCCCAGTTTCACCTGAACACGCATCATCCATCATTGCTTCTTTGCATACAATCTAATAAAAAATAATAATAAAGGTTAATTTATTTTAAATAATGAATTGTTTTTAAATTACAGACCTTATTACAAACCACCCCCATACCCAAAATACACAGAAAACCAGTCATTAAGAATAGTCATTAAAAAATCTGCTAGAATGTCCATATGTCTACCACATATTGAGTCTTTCATACAGCTGTCCATTTGCTGACTAAATCCTCCCCTTGGTTGGAAGCACTTAGAGATTTTCATTTATTGTAATGGGTATGTAATGTGCTGATTTAATTTCTCTCTTCTTTTACCTTTAGTAAGTTCTGTAGAAAGCTTTTGTTCTTTGCTGTGGTGTACAGGTACTCAGGCTGTTGGTGCAATATTTTACGGTCAGTATAGCTTGGCTCATCTATGCTGATCCATCCATCCTTCATTGTTGTGATCTGTTTTCTTCCTATACTGCACACTAGACGGTCAGTCTCTGACAGTAGCTCTGAGCTCTGTCGATTCTTACTTCAGCTGCTGCTTTAGTAAATAAATACTGTAAGTAAGAAAGAAGTTAAGTAAGCAAATAAGTAATAGGTTAGTAAATAAAATTTGTAGGACACATTTAAATCTATGTGATTTACAAAAATGCTCAAGATAGATCTACATTACATAAAGGATTTCTACCACTTGGCGCTCTTTAAAGCTTTAGACAAGAACCCTGGTGAAAGGCCAATTGTTTTGCTTTTGCTATTCACTGAAGTCATTTGGAATTGAGATCTGAACCTGCTGCTGAGGATGGCCCATATATGGTCTGCTTAAATATATGTGTGAGAACAAAATTATAAACCTATGAATTTATGTATTTATTCATTTATTTGCATATTTTTATTTATATCCAGAATTATTTCTGTAAAGCTGCTTTGAAGCAATGTCCTTTGTTAAAAGTGCTATAGAAATAAATTTAAATTGAGTTGAGTTCAAAGCTCATACAATAGGCACATGAACATCAGAGGTGGCCTGGTCTGATGAATCTGATCAATTTGTGCGTGTGTACATTGCTTACCTGGGGAACAGATCGCATCAGGATATACTGTGAGACGAAGGCAAGCTGGCAAATGTTGTGTAAAACCCTGGACAATGTTCTGCTGGGAAGGTTTGGGTGCTGGCATTAATGTGGATGTTACTGTGACATGTACACCCCTTCATGGCTACGATTTCCCCTCAAAGCAGGGGCCTTTTTTAGTAGGATAATGCATCTTGCCACACTGCGAAAAATGTTCAGCGATATTTTGAGGAACATAAACAGTTCAAGGTATTGACTTGGCCTCCAGACAAATAAATCTGAACAGCAGTTTGACCTTTTACCTCTAAATCCAGCTTATCATCTTTAGAGTCAGCACTGGTGTCCTATTATCCTATGGCCTTCTTCCGACATTCAAAAATGGGGAGAGAACGTGCTTGGTCCCTGTAGCCCTTTAAGCTAAAAAAAAAAACACAAAAAATGCTCATTATGAGAGTTCCACATTTTTGCAACATCATTCCCATATTCCGGTAGTGGTCAAATTTACACGTTATAAAAGTAATAATAGTGTTCTACCCGAAAGCTCAAATGAACAGTTTGATGACAGAAGCATCACTGTTAACACCACAAGGCTTCCATATAAGCACTTATATTTGTATATATATTTGTAATCTGTACTGCTTTGGTTTTAAGGGTTTAAATGTGTCTACTGGCAATCCACAGAATGCTTAGTATACTTTTATAAAATTTGGCCAAGTGACAGATGACAATCATAGCTACTCTAACAGCAATTTTTGTGTATGACACTCATTTGGTGCATAACAATGCTATGCTATAAACTTTGTGGCAACAGACCTCATGTTGCAGCTTTGGGTTGAATTGGAACAGAAATTCATCCTTCTTGTCCAAAATCAGGGCCCGGTGTGAATGTTGAAACAGAATGAATGGGTACGAATTCCTACAGAAAGCCTTCCAAGAAGCGTAAAAACTGTTGTTATAGCTGGACCAACTCCATATTGAAGTATATGTATTTGGAAACAATATTATTAAAGTTTTGGCTGAATACTTCTGTATATAATGTGATTAATATAATGCAATGTGTATATAAAATTCTATATGTGTAATTTCATTGTTTTGAAATCCTCAGTATTGTTGTACAATGTAGAAAATAAATCACTAAACAAAAACAAAGAAACTTGCAAGTGAGCAGTAGTATATGTTAATATATACAGTGTATATATACGTTCTGCATTAAATTGATCACATAATTCCAATATAGCTATGTACAGTATATGTGCATGTCTGTGTATGTATGTAAGGCCAGAGGTTGTTACACTATGCAATTATGTAGGTAGCATCTAAGAAACTAACTATGTCAGGAAAGTAAAAAAATTCCATACTCAAATTCAAGGTGATGAAAGTATCCAAGCAATAGGCATAGTTTTATGAAAAATGCAACAGGAGTTCCTAGTGTGATTGATGTCATTGGTATAGCATTGTGTTGTCCAGTACATTTTTTAAGAAGAACATTTACATTTAAAAAGGGGATAAAATGTAGAATTGCAATAAAGTGTGACTCAGTTATAATGGAAATAAAATTACTGGTAATTATTACATTCACATTTTTTTTTTCAAAACAACAGTAACATTTCTATGACACTAAGTACTTTAATCAGCTTAAAATGCTTTAATGAAATACACACAAAACATTTAACTAGCCCAAAAGGCACAAAAAAAAAATAACACGGTTATAAATTGAAACAAGATTACATATTAACTACTACAATTACTACCAAGAAAAAGAATGAAGTAAGAAATATTCATATAATTTAATCACAATTATGTACATGTAAGCTAGACAACGTTAAATAAAGTGCATGGCAGAAAGATTTGAAAAGAACAGGATCATGGGCATCCAAGTCCAATTTACACCCACAGGGACCAATTTCTGTTAGTGTCTAATCAACTGTTCAGGTGTGCATGATATGGATTTTTAGGAAAACAGTATTCAGCACATAAAAGTAATCAAGTTACACACATCATACTTGAGTCTCTTTTCATAAAATTCGAACAAAGATTTCACATTTGAAGGCTCTATAAATCATGGGTGATAATTAGTACTGTACTTTGCTTTCCTGGTGGACTAGCATGTTGGCTCTCGCCAACTGGCAAAAATGGGCTACTGTTATTATGTCCAGTTGATCATATTCCCCTTTTATGTATTTAATTTTTAAATGTGTACAAATACAAGTGCAGATCTTCTTTTGTCATACAGCAGCAAAAGAAAATATGTAGACAGTACTTGAATTGTGCTTTTGATTCGAAAAAGCCATTAGGTAAAAGGGATACTCTGGCCAAAAACAAAAACAAAAACTGATGCATATGTTATCTGGATGCATACTTGCATTTACTGTGACGTTGCAGTGAAAAAAAAAACACTTTCAGATAATATAAATTCATGATTCATATCATGATTAAAAATTACACTTAGCCAAATATATATCACAGCTACCATAAAATTTGCATGATTTTTTACCTTTGTGTTAGCAATTTTTAGCTAAATTAGCTACTTATTCTACTGCAGTTTTGTTGCTTTTGTCTGGGTTTGCATTCCATGTCCTCTCTGTTTTGTACCATTTTTGGTGGATTATAGACAGCGTTGGTGTTTCTAAACAAAATGATCCAATTAGCTTAAAAAATATGCTGACAGCCCCTATCCTTCCTTCAGTCATGTTTTGTGAGAAAAATGTCTAATTCAATTGCTAGAAAACATAAATATATTTATGAACACCCAACAGCATGCCAGGACCTTTTATAAAACAAATTCTGGCTTGATGTTTTCATAACTGAGAGGACTGAACAGGGTAGTCCTGTTTTAGGAAAGTCAGTGTGATGTGTCTCCCTGAAATTCCCAGTCTGGTTGATCAGGATAGGAAATATTAATGGGTGAATTACATATGCACAAAGCATTAAGATTCAATTATTTTAGTTAGTTTTAGTTAGGAAGTCGGTCAGAGCAAAGTGTCACCCAGGATACTGTGCCTGTGGAGACGACAAGTTTAAGAGCCTTGCTCAGGGCTCAACAGTGGCAAATTGGTGATGCTGGGCTTGAATTAACCCAGAACCTTAAACATTCAAGAGTCACCACTGCCCATGGCATGCTGGGTATTGTCGTTTCATTACTTTGATATCAGGAAAACAATTTTTTAAAATCAATAAGAAGTTCTGACAGTAAACAGTATAATCCTGGGAAATAGAACAATACATACAGTACCATGACATTAAATATATTAAAATTCTAGTTTCATGCTGCAATGCTGCTTTAAAATGCCAAACGACAGTGTTCATCAGACAGCATTACAATACATGTTGATTTCTCTATTGAGCAAACCATACTGCCCAACTATCTATTAACTATTCATAAATTGGTAACTGTAATTTGCAGGATTTTCCTTTCAGTTACTGCCTTAAATCCATCACCCACAGACACCACCACAAGTTACAAACAATCACTGCTGTTTGCTCTGCCAGGTAATGAAGGTACAGTATGTTATGCTCCAGCTTATGTCGCGCGCTCTCGCCCATCACTCATTTTGAGATAGGAAACCATCAGCAGGTTGGATGACTGACACAATTTATGCTCTGAAAAAAAAAAAATTGTATTAAAGAGTAATATATTTCGTGTTGTCCTGATGCAAAGTGCTGAGCACTTTGACTGAATCTGTGAGGTTACTTATATATTTGTTTCAGGTCATGCTGTAGTCACACATTAAACAGTGACAAGGTCTATTGACAGTCATATTTGAACATGCAACCACATTTATTGCTCAATAAATCATTTATTCATCTTCAGTAAGTGCTTTATCCTCTTCAGAGTTGCAGTGGATCTTGAGCTAATTCCAGGTACAGCGGGCATGAAGCAGGAATCCAGCATAAAAAGTCCAATCCACTGTAGGACACATTCATACCTGTGGTAACTTTAGTTATCAAATAAATTTAGTTGTCCATCTACAAACAGCCATTCTGTTTGGTCATAAATCATATTGATCACATGTTGCTGTATTCCATGTATCTGGAACGTATCTTCCAGGTTGCTGTGTCATGTATTCCAGCTGTAACAAATCATAGTCCTACATTTTGTATACAGGTTTTTTTTTTTTAAATATATAAAAATTGATTTTCATGACTACAGCCTGGTGGGTTGTTCCCTGTTGTGACTAAAGATCTGGAATGTTTAAATATTGTTTAAATTAATGCTATGCTATAATTCATTTTGAGCTTCTAACCTCCAGTTTGGTCCTAATGGTAACAGATTAAAATTATATTAACTGGGATTGAATAAAATTTTAGTTTATTATTACATAAACTAATGGAACAACAATACCCCTGGCGAAAATACAGTATAATAATCAAATTGCTAAATTTTCTAATATCATACTAACCCGATTTTGTAAAATGTTGCATGTTAACAGAACTCATGCTTTCTACTTTGCATTTTGTCAAATATCAGATAACTATAACAAATTATAATCAGGCCATATTTTAATCATGTTTGTTATAACAAACAGTTCTAGCCTTTTTATTAATTGGAAGCATGCTGTCCCCTTAAAACACCATTTTAGCTTAAAGAGCAATGTGTCTATAATAAATGTGTGATGAAACATCTGACTGATTGTTTTTATTCATATTGACAAATTTACATTATTTCAAATGTCCCTAATCTATAAAAGTAGAATATACTTCATAATTAAATTATTCATCCCTAATCTCCAAAACCTTACCATGAATTTCTGTACTATTCTCGGTCACATAGAAAATTTAGTCTTTTTACAGATCTTTATTAAATCAAAAGCAACAAAAAAGCAATCCTGAATTACCAACGGATAAGGTTTATCGGAAAGCACCCTCTCCATGTGGAGAATAATTTATATTTAGCATTCATGGTTTAAGCTGAAAAGAAGCAGACACACAATGCGATCAGAATAAAATTTACATTTATACATAAATAGACTATTATCCAAAAGTTTTTCAGTCATACAAGTTATGATGAATGTTTCAAAATAGTAAATCTTTATGACTACAAAAATTCCCCACTATTTAATAACTTTGATTTAGGCCTCTGTAAAGGGAGATGTCATGTCAATATGCTCTTAAGTTTACACAAGAAGGTAAACACTAAACATGCTCTGTAGTACATAAAGAAGAATTATGTAGTACATAATTACAGTAAATCAACACGTATAAGTCAGTATTTGCAATTTGACATGACGCTGAAAAACAATACCAGTAAAAATAGCAAAAGGGTTAAAAAAAAAAAAAGGGTACAGTATATAGTGATGAATAGTGCAAACATTTGTGAACAAAATCTTGACAGAACATGAAAATTTAGCTTTTATCAAAATAGCTACAAGAAGCTTAATCACTGTATTAAACACACTTACAAAACAATTTTACAAAAACAAACAAACAACAAAAAAAAAAACACGTACTGTACAATCTCGAACTCACTTCCATTAAACATTTTTTTGCTGATTAGGGTTACACTCAACCTGGAGCCTTTCCCAGTAATACTTGGTGCAAATTAGGCTTGTGAAGTGGTGTGCAATATACCATTGTCCTATAACATCTGGCTTTGGATGTGTGTAGGCTGCAGCCAGTGTGTTTGAGCAGGGTACTGCTGCAGCAATGCCAAGAGAGGCAAAGGAAGGAGAAGGTTGGATATATAAAATACATGGTCACATATATGTCATGTCATCACAGCAGAGGAAAATATGAGAAGCTGTTTACTACTCACTAGCCAATGTTTATCCAAGTTTTAAATAATTAATTAATTATTAACAAGGTAATGGATGCTGGCAAAAATGACATCTGGACAGAAAATATACACTGCCTGGTCAAAAAGTCATCTTTTTATTTAAGCAAATACTTAGGAGCCTTTATTGCCATGATTGATATTTTTCCAACTAATATCCTCTCAGTTCTTAAACAACCATATAGGGAGACATAATTGATCCTTGTGGAAAAGATGTTACCGTTTTTGTACAAAAAGGTAACATTATTGGACTGTAGGCCAAGAATACATCTAAAGAAAAGAAATTACAGGAATTGGGTTACAAAACTGTCCAATGCATTATTTAAACCTGGAAGTATAGTAGTGAACTGACAACCTTCCATATGAAAAGTGTTCAGGGAAAAAAAATGAAACTGTAACATAACATCACTTACCGTACACTGATCAGGCATAACTCCAACACCACCGACAGGTGAACTGAACAACACTGATCATGAACTACTGTATACACCAGCAAACTGGTGAAAAAAAGCAAAATAGGTGCCCAGGGCTCACCCATGGCCAAGGGGACCAAAGGCTAGTCCATCTGGTCTGATCCCACAGAAAAGGCAGGGATGTCTCAGTATTTAAGGTATTAGTCTATAATTCAGAAGGACCCAGTTTCAAACCCAACCTATTGGGTTTTTAAAATCTTCAACTGCTCAAATGTAAAATGAGATAAAAATGTAATTTTAATGTCTACTCTACAAGCCTCTGGAGGCAGTTTTATGATCTGGGGTTGCTTCCTATATTAATTATTGTGTTGCAATAAAATGAATAAATGATTATCTCAATGAAAAAAATGGTCAGGTTATCTGATCAAAGAATAATTTTCTTTCCTGAAGACATGAGCATATTCCAGGATGACAATGGTAAGATTCATTGGGCTAAAATTTTGAAAGAGTGGTTCTGGGTGCATGAGGAAGAATTTTCATTTTGTAATACAGTGGAACCTCGGATTGCGAGTAACGTGGTTTACGAGTGTTCCGCAAACCGAGCAAAAAAAAAAAAAAAAACCCACGGCTTCGCAAACACACAGAAACTCTGCTCGTCTCTTATGCGTGTGCACGTGTAATTTGACACTGACACACACGCACGGATGCTCTTTCGTCTTTTCACCCCCTCCCCAGCTTCACAAACACACAGAAACTCAGAAGCAATTCTTTTCAAAGGTAAGGTGCTGGTTCTTTTTTTTTTTTTACTTTACAGCAGTGATTCCCTTAGTATGCTCACACCAGGTCAGAGAGATTTATTTTTTCCCTGTTAAAACTGTGTTTCTGTTGTGTGTGTGTGTGTGTGTGTTTGTTGTGAAACTTAAAAAGTGATTCCTTTAGTATGCGCTCATGCCAGTGTCAGAGATTTATTTTTTCCCTGTTAAAACGGTGTTTCCATGTTTATGTGTGTGTCCATTTGTTCTGAAACTTAAGTGATTCTGTTAGTTTGCGCTCATGCCAGTCTCGCTTTTTCCGTTAAAATGGTGTTTCCGCTGTGTTTATGCGTTTGTTGTGAAGCTTAAAAAGTGAGTCCGTTAATATGCTCTCATGTCAGTCTCAGAGAGATTTCTTTTTTTTCCTGTTAAAACGGTGTTTCCGTTGTGTGTGCGTGTGTGTGTGTGTTTGTTGTGAATCTTAAAAAGTGAGGTGAGGAGAGGGAGGAGGGGTTTTACTGTGTAAAACGAGGCGAAGGAAGGAACACACACATACATACATACACACAAACACGGCGCCTGCGCGCACCAACGGAAACACTTATCTGTCAGGATTTATTTGTACTTTTAAAGTAGGTAAAATGCAGATTAATTTGTTTTATTTCCACTTTATAGATTGTATTAATTATTTTTATGCATTTATTTTTTGGGGATGTGGAACAAATTATTTGAGTTTTCATTATTTCTTATGTGAAATGATGATTTGGTTTACGAGTGTTTTGGAACACAAGCCCACTTCCGGAAAGAATTTTGCTCGTAATCCAAGATTCCACTGTATTCTCGAGAAGATTTTACAGAGTAGCTCGACTCTCATGTCATCAATACAAGATCTTGGCCAATAATTAACACAACAGAAGCACAACATTACCATAAAAATGTCATATCAAGTTGCCTAAACAATACCAAAGCAAACGTGCAACATAATCAAGGCTAAACGTGAATTAATTTTTGGCCAGGCAGTGTAACAAACAACTAAACTCATTATAAAGTTTGGATAAACCTACACATGCATGCACTTGCATTTTGTATAGTGAAGCATGTACAGCTCTGAAAAACTACATGCTTTATTTTCTTTGGTCAAATCTTTGATAATATTTTCAGAGTGGAAACACTGACAGCTTTATCCATTTTTTTTCTTTTACAGAAGGCTATTAAAGGCTTGTAGAGGGCTATAAAGTAGACAGGAATGAAACATTTAAAAGATAAAACTATTGAGAGATCCACATTCTTTTGGATAAAAAAACTTAAAATCTTCAGAATGCATGTTTTCCAACAAAAACTGTCCAACTGGATATCCGTCATGATAGATGGAATGTATTGATGGACCTTTGTTCTTACACACAGGTTTTGCATCAACAGCGCACCTACTGTACCTGCATGTTTTTAGACAGTGGGAGAAAAACAAAGAACCTGGAGGAAATCTATGTGAACATAGGGAAAACTAAAAAAAACGAATCCTCTCAAGGTTTCTTCCTACTGCGATCTCAGGGTGATTTTTCTTGCCATCCTCCTCAGCTTGCTCATCAGGGAGTTTTTGCTAATTTTGATGCATACATATTTTTCTCATACATTTCATACAGTATATCTTATAATCATTTACCGAATTTTGTTTTGATTCTGTAAAGCTGCTTTGTGACAATGACCATTAAAAGGAGGCCAGTTATTTTAAATTGAAATAACCATCTCTGAGATGGCTAAGGGTTTTTTTTCTCCACCCTCAGCTGTATATAAAAATAGCACACTTGCCTTTTTTAAACAAAGTATAGAGGTAATTAAGTGTTTAAATGGTGGGGATTTATTGCCACGTAATGTCTATGTGATTGAAAAAGTCACTTAGTCACAAATACTAAATATTCATAATGACAGTTTACAAAAGCTAAAGCTAAGACTTCAGAATTAAAATATTTAACACTTGCTGTGTATTTAGGTTTACACTAATCCAGTTAGCTGAGGGTTATTTGTAGTGACGGTTAAAGCTGCAGTGTTTCTAAAATCTCAACTAGTAGCCTCTAGGTAATACTGCAAATTAAGTGAAATATGTGCAATTCTATGTCTTTGTGAGGTCAATAAGTCAGGGGTAGGACAAGGCTTGGATTGCAGAAGAGGATATCCTTGTCTACAGTATATCCTACCACGTGGGCATCATATCAGGGAACCAGACTCGCCCCAGGTACTTTGACACCTCCCAGTGGATGTCGTCGAGGCCATATTTTTGATCGGGCACCAGCACCTCCTCCATTATAGAGAGCTGAGTGAGGCGACGGCCGCACATTTTAACAAACTCCACAAACGCACTGCAGGAGACTTCACATTCCCCTAAGCCGATGGCTGACAGATGCTGACAGCGCTCGGCAATGCGGATCAGCTCCTCGTCTAGAGGCTGCAGGCCGTTGGCACACACCACTAGCTCAATCAAGCGAGGGCATGTCATACCCACGCGGCCCAGCACTTCCTTGCTTACAGAGCGGCCAAAGTAGAGATGTGTTACAGGCACCTCATCACAGAAGAATGGCCCAAACTCATCCTCATACAGAAAGAAGTACATGACAAGGCTGAACTTGGGTGAGTGGCGGACCATGGCCTCCCAGCTGCTGCGCTTGATGGTATGGAACTGCATTTGCCCTGGGTTCTCACTCACCACATCAATCCGTAGGTGCTCCAGGTGCACGTGACGCTCAGATGATAACGCCAGCAGCAGCTCGTCACTCAGGAGATGGTAGTTAAGCGCTAGCTCACGGAGGCCATGGCACTGGTCAGCCACACACAGAATGCCTAAAGAAGCCAGGAAAGGAAAATGAGCAAAAACAAAAGACAGTTTAGAAATACCCAAACAAATGTTATGAAATCAGAGGTCACACACAGTTTTTGCAAGGCTCCAGATGGTGACTAAAATGGTTGCCAAAGCTCCACAATGAAGGTACAGTACATCGATGTACGCGCCAACAAGCAGTTGTTAGAGTGAACTGCTAAACAGAATAAGACTTAATCTGGTAGCATTTTCTGATAAATCTTTATTTTATTTAAGTATTTCCTTTTTTATTTTCAGTAGCTTTTGAACCTTGCCCAGTATCATGCTGACTAATGGGTGTGACATACCTTGACTGGTTAGCTAGCCAACATTAGTCAGTTTAGCCCGACTCTATACAATGCTAGCACAGCACAGCTAGCTAAATTAGTTAAGTTTAAATCAGCATGGATGCACGAGTTCACCAGGTTATGTTATAAATGGGGTAAAATTTTGCCTCATAAAAATTTTATTTGAGCCAAAGGCTCCTAAAGGTAGATTTATGTTTAGGGCCCTGTATTCATTTTAATATTTAATTCCAAAAGTTCAGTGTTGTGTGTGGGCTTTTATCACCTACAAATTCAGAAACTGGGCACTGAACACATTTACTACTAATTTTAAATACAAAAACAACAACAACAAAAAAAATGAAGAGAAGCTGTGGTTATGAACACACAATTATCTACCACAACCAAAAGAACACCCTAAAACAATTAAAACACATGATCTTGCGAATCTATACTATTTCCTTGTCTTTGTAACTTTTTTTTTTTTTTGCTCAATCATGTTTGTATAGTTGGTTAAAATTAAATAAATGTATAAATGTAACTATTTATAGTTACAGAATCGCCACCATCGGTATCATGATAATATTGTGTCGGGTGGTCCCCAGTGATTCCCATCTCTAATGTTACAGAGGTTACGTTACAGAGGTAATATTACATAATAAGTGTGTTCAGCTTTAAAACCCTTACTCAGTTAATCTGGCCGTTTTTGATTTTGGCTTTATATATATAAATAAACAAATGTTTACCATGTTGTAAACCATTATTGTTGTAAATGGTTATATATATAGCTTGATTTTTTTATCTAAATTTTATATTTTTAACATTTTACTTTACATACACAAATAGACAGAGACCGCCATTCCAGGCCTTGCATTCACAGAGGGTGAGGGGTTTGCAAATCTAAAAGATCTAATCTAAAAGATGAAATTGAGACAAAATCATGCTACATGAAACTATTTGCTACAAAATTAGGTGTGTCCTCTTGGTGGCAGATCCTGAGGTACAGGTAGCTACAGTATGCACATGATATAGCCCACTCTACAACTCAGTCAATGAAATGCATATCACACCTTCTAGTTAAAAACATATTCTACAGCTTGGTCTATGTTTAATGACTTTTTTTCCCCCCACAAAAACTGCAAGTGTCCTAATGAGCAAAATATCCCTCTCTCACCTTCCCTCTGTCTGTGTCTCCTGCCCATCACTTCCTTCCTTGCTTCTCTGGTTCTTGCACAAAGCCAGCACTTGTCAACACTCAAAGTGACATTGTTTTTATGTTCTGACGTCATGAATCAACCAGGTGATTTGATCATGGCAGCATGATATGCAACTCTTGAAGCTTAATCATGCTGCTTGCATTTTTAATGAGTGTCATGCTGTGTCTCTACTTTTCTCCTACCTGCAGGTGAGACATGAGGGCAGCTGCTCATTTTCAGGAGCTTGAGGGTGTCGCTGTTGTTGGCCACAAGAACTTTGAGTGACGGGTCATCTACTGGCGTGTCATCAATCTTCAGTGAGGACAGGGACTTGGAGTTTACAAAAACCACAGTCAAGGCTGAGATGAAATGAGACTATGGAAAAGACAAAAAAAAGGATATGACTTCTAAATTCAACAGATTCTAAACAAAACAATTAAAAGCTCTATGAAAGGTAAGTAAATACTAATAACTAATCTAACAGCATCTTTCCGTGTAAAAAAAAAAAAGAAATGAAACCATACCAATCCTTCAGGATGCTGGAACCATTGCACAAACTTAGTAATAGAAAATAAGCATTTTAAAGCGTTTATAACATCTGTCTTGTTTGAGCCATCTAAAATACAACATGTATCAACATTTAACCTAAACAGTTTTCAATTCTGCTGAAAGCCTGACCTGCCAAAACTGGACCTTACCAGAACCAATTTTCCTTGATTTAAAATAATTAACACCTTACGCAAATAACATTTTTTGTTCAAACCTTCCTCCCTGACAGACAAATCTAATGCTCCTCGCACAACAGCTGCTGTGATAATGAAAAGGACAGCGGCACTTCAGCATGACAAATATCAGGACCCAAAAGTGAGCAACAGCAGGGCGGAACAAAACAATACAGTGTGACAGGCAAGCACAAATCACTGCAGCTCTTCCCGTCCTGGACACTATGGGAAGATGTGAAAGGGAGGCACGTTCACAAATGCGGTTACTAATTCTATTGATTTAACCTAACCTAAACCCTTATTTGTCACATATACATTACTGCACAGTGAAATTCTTTCTTCGCATTTCCCAGCGTAACTGGGCTCAGAGCGCAGGGTCAGCCATTATATAGCGCCCCTGAAGCAGACAGGGTTAAAGACCTTGCTCAACAGTGACAACCTAGCTGAGCGAGTGCTCGAACCGCCATTGTTCAAATCAGTTACTCAGAGTCTTTACACACTGTGCCACCACTGCCCCTGATTTACTTTCATACCGATGCTAAAGACAACAACTATCTCCCTAAAACTAGCCTCAGACTGACGCATACCAAGGATAATCTGCACTGAGGCTGCTGAATGCTTCAAGGCCTCATCATTCACCTCACAAAACAAACAACCTTGTCGCACTGCAGCTATACAGAATAAAAAAAAAATATGGAAATAAATTAGAAAATGGATGGCAAAAGGGTTGAGTATAACTATCAGTTTGTCTCTGACAAAATGTAATATCAGTGTGTTTAAAAGAAAAGTACAGAATTCCTTACTTTATTAGACATGTGCGGCCCATCAGCATGTCAAAATAAAAGTCAGTGAAGCGTCTTAAAAATTTAATTGCCATTAAATTAATTATAAGCAGTAAAAACATTTTATTATAAGTAGCATTGCGTGGTTTATATTTTAAATAATACACTTAAAACTGTTATTTCGATTGTGCAAGTTATTAGAACATAAAATACCATCAGTGACTGGCATATAATATTATACAGTAAGTACTGATGAATAATACAATTATTAAATTTAGGGGATGGCCTCTAGTCTGTAGTACACTAATAGAAAAATACATATTGGCCTTTATTACGGTTGTGAAACCTCTCATGTGGTTCTGAAAATCAATACAACACACAAATTGAAACATAAAACCTCTAACATCCTCATGCCTGAAAAACAAATATTGGGGAAACTCTGTATTAGCACTCCACTTTTTACAAGGAAGCCAGATCATACACAGACCTTCTTGTTTTATATTGGCTCACAAGACAAAGATACATGAATTCACAGGTCAAAGTTCACCTGGATATTGCCAGTAAAAAAGTAACAGCTGCTGTAAACAACATGTCTTACATGTCCTGTAACCTTTCCTATCAGTGACCTGGTTGTGTATTTCAGTCTGCTAGCTAAACAGCCAGAAAGGTTTCAGGTATCCTGACAGAACGTGGTGAAAAATCACACGGCTAAAGTGTAATATTGACACGTCTGCAGACTGAGCGTGTTTACAGAGACGCTGCTTTCATCTACACCTGCTGGTTTATATCTGCCTCCTCCTGAGAGATGTACAGGTAGTCGTGTTTACCTTAGGCAACTCCATGAAGCTGGGTCGAGCTGTGGATATAAGCCCCAAGGTTTTGAGTGAGCAGTTCACTAGTTGAGACAGGATATCGCAGGCTGCTTCTGCAGACTCAGTGCTACTGTCCACCTGAAAGGGCCAAAACATGCACAATCACCACAAATACACTGCCTGTATAAAAACACACTTAAGAGCTTCCCATTGGATAATTACTGTAAATACCATAATTAAAAGAATTATTGGCAGTTGAAACAGATTAATTATCATCATCAACAGAAGACACATCATTTGGACATGGAGAAAAATGTTACTATAGAACTATTCGGACGGGACTAGTTTTACTGGGGGATGTTAGAGAAATTTCTGTTTCACAGAGGTACTTTGTGATTTCAATTCCGTCCGAATCTGCCATGTCTGTCTTTTTCTCACACGACCTCTGGAAAAATTCCATAGCAAATTACCTACTGTTTTTCAGCAAACTCGGCGGACCTCTGAGAAATCTAATCCCGTCTGAATGCGAATGTCTGTTTTTTTGTCAACGTGAACTACCGTACAATCTCTAGCGCGCCGGTATTCGAGTTTCTGCTTCCTACGCTCCAATAGAAATCCTCATCCTCAACACGTGGTCTTGCGCAACGCCCACATGAAAAACACAGACACACCCATCTCCGTAATAAACACAGAGATGTTAGTCCCGTCCGAATCCATACATGAAATGACAGACGTCGGCTGAAAAAAATTCAAACTCAAACGTCCCCCAGTAAAACTAGTCCTGTCCAAATAGTGCTTATGTTTCAGAAGGATCAAAAGATAACAAGTAAATAAATTACTGGTATTGGGTTGAGAACTGTCTTTACACAATATTTTTATTGATTTTAATCAGAGACATGTACTGTGCGTTTCAAGGCACACTTGTACAATCTATATTTATAAACCCCCTATACCCCCGACCGTACCCATCCCTAACTCCATGACAACCTTACATGTCTTAAGAAAGTCTACAAACCCTGCATATTTAAAGAAGAAAAGAAAGAAACAAAAACATGGAGCTGGAAATCTGGGTTTTGTGTGGAAAAAAGGGGAGAAAAAAGAAAAGGAGGGAAAGAAAATAAAAATAAAACATATACAGATGAAAAACCAACCAATCAAATAAGAAGGGGATTAAACTATAAATTTAAATGAAAAAAGTGAATTGAGTAATGAATCTTCTGCAGGGACAAACAGGACATAATATGCCTGAGCCTCTAGGCGTGAGTGGGTGAGGTGGCATCCTACCACTTGCAGAAAAAAAAGAAAGAAAAAAAAAGGAGATCGCCTGGCCAGAAGGGATGTAAAAGACAATAATCAATCAATGTTTAGCTGCAGTCAAACGCTTATCATCCTCTCCAGTAATGCCAAAAAGAGCAATCAGGGCCCCTGGTTCTAGACTGCAATTTAATATGTAGGACAGGGTTTGAAGGACGTTCCTCCAGAATTTTTCCAAATTAGGACATGTCCAATACATATGATTAAGAGACGTCTCTCCACTTTTACATTTATCCCAGCAAAGATCGACATCTGGGTAGAAACGAAAGAGCTTAAGTTTGGAGAAATGCATCTTATGAACAACTTAAGAGTGACGAGCACATAAGGAGGTTGAGTTGAGTTTAGGTCTTTTATTCAAGCAGTTTTCATTTTACAAACCAATTAATCCACCATAAATAGTGGATATTAGATCTTTACACAGCGGGGATAAACTAAAGAAATTATCTATAATATTTTCATCAGTTTCCTCAAGGAAATTTGTTATCGGAGAGCTAATGAAGTGCCCTTACTGTACCATTCCTGAAACACTGAATCATGTAAAGAAGGTTGAAAGAGATGGTCAGAGACGATAAGCCTGGAGAGGGAAAGCGTTAAGAACTATCTAAACACCTGATTAAAACCTACAAGGTTAGAAGTGAACCATCAAATTCATGGAGTAAAAGTGGTCAGGAAAAAAATTATTACCCTGATCAGAGATGAATTAAATGTAATGAAATTTTTTAAATCAACAGTAGAAATGACAGCTATGCTTAATAGTCTAAGTAAGAGCATTTCCACATGCACAATGTGATGAAAACTCACAGAATTGGGACTGCATATGTTTTGAGGAAACTAATAACCTATGCCTAGATTATAATATACCAAATCAGTTTCATTAAAATATTTTGTATGTATGCTACAGTACTGTGCAAAGATCTTGAGTCAACCCTCATTTCTTTATAATTCATTTCCAAAGAGACAGACTTTCCTGTGGTCACCAGGCCTCCTGAAGGACTTTTTCCTCATTTTGGCAAGAATTACCTGACCAGTTTTAGAGGAAAGTCTTTTGATTGTTAAGCCACACAGTCACTTATAAATTATAAAAAACAAATATTTAAAAAATAATAACTTAAGGCGTGAACCAGTGAAAAACAGCTTTAAGGTAAGACAGCTTACCTTAAAGCTGACATACTGAAGGTGGTTGGAGTGCCTCTTTATGATTTGCTTGATCAGGTCTGGGTGTGTGGCCTTCAAGTAAGAGCTGGCAGGCTGGTTGAGCTCAAACTCGAAGCATCTCCAGAGCTCAGGCATGTGGAAAGCTTGGTTCCAGCCCCTGCACACCTGTGAGGCAAATGCCCGATCCAGCAAAGGCAGATACTGGAAAATCTGCAGCAGGATCTCCTGTGGAAGGCAGCCCCAGTCTACTGTGCTCTCATGGTCGTAGGTCTCCTGCCCCTGCACCGGTTTCTCTGAAAGCTCTCTACACAGCTTTTTGCAGGGTTCAGAGAACCCAGGACTTGGACTTCCTCCATCCTCCTGCTGATCTCCTCTCTTCTGCCCTCTTTTCATTCTAGGAAAAGAGCAGGTAGATGATGAATAAGGCTGATAATATAGGGCAATAACTTTTTGTCAACACAGTTTTATACAAGTAAGTACCAGTTCATTAATTTGACTGGACAAGCAGCATTCCCATTCACTATTTGTACAACAGCACTGGTACATTTCAAACCATGTACTACTATGCTTACACTAACATTGTATAGAAAAATCTATACATTTTATAGGGAGAAAATGCTGCACACAGCATTGCCTCTTTCTGCAACACAAAATAATATAGAAAATAAGGTCAGGAACATGTTTTAACATGAAATCTTAATTATAGTATAAACTGGATGTCTATGAACCCTAGGAATAGAAAAGAAACCAAACTAGATTCTACCATTAATTCCCATAAATATTGTAGCAAAGTGGCTTAATAATCGTTTACTTCAGTGGCTAAAGCTTTAAAAGGAAATTTTTGGCATTTAGTTTGCACAAATAAAGTTGCAAATGCACTGAAAATCTGCTCTAAGAAGTCTCCTGTTGAGTTCTTGTCTGAAACCCAAAGTGTATTATTAAGTGTTTGCTTAACAGATTGATGATCAGATTCTGGCTTTTTGTGATAAAGTCCCAGCAACACGCTAAGACAGAAGTGGGTCCTCCCGAAAGACATAACACCCAGGGATAAGCAGAGCAACATATTATATGAAGTCCAATGCACAGAGGAACAGATGAACAGAGTGAACAGATTGAACAGATTTGTCCACTGGAGAACCCAAACTACCACTTCACATATGCATGGCACAACACGAGTGCCAGCTCCTCAAGAAAAGACCCAGCAGTAAAATTACATCTGAAAACACTCTTTGAAGGTCTTTGAAAGACTGTGTCTATCAAAGTCTGCAATGTCCACATTCTGGATACAAAAGTGGCGGACAGAACGTGCAGTAAAAGGAGCCATCTATGTAAAATTGGAACAACCGTCTCTCAACACTAGGTGGCATAAGACATCATTCATCAACCACTTCCAATGCAGTTCTTTCATCCCTTTTAAGGTGGTTTCATAGTCATTCATACCTCGACTTAGGCAAGTCTAATGAAACAAATGAAGGTCACGGGGTACACCATGAGGCATAAAAAGTCTTCAAAACCTACACACAAGTTCAGTTGCCACTGAACAGCACTTTTGGGCCAACTGAGACTAATAATGTTCCTTGGCTGATTTAGTTAAAACCATAAAAACGTAATTTGATATTGTAGTATTGTAATGTTACATCTAAGCTGCACATACATTAATGCATTAAATAATTAAAATTGGTTCTTTAATGGCATGAGATCCACATAATCTGATTTTACTTTCAAAAAATCATTCGTTGGGCGCAACAGATTAAACCTATACAGCCATACAGGGTTGTTCAGCCGGTGTATGTAGAAACTGAGGACTCCATGTAGAACTCTACATAATGTCCTGAACAGAGTAAAATAAAACAAGTAATCTTATGGACTCACACACTCAATCTGTACCGATTTATCCTGTAAACAGGGTGAGGGGGACCTGGAGCCTATCCCAGGATACTTAAGGCATGAGGTGAGGTACACCCTAGACCAATCCATCGCAGGGCAAAACCAACATACACACACATGCTAACCTGCATGTCTTTGGACTGTGGGAGGAAAACCCGAGTACCAGGAGGAAACCCACCAAGCATGGGGAGATTATGCAAACTCCATGCACACAGACCAGAGGCATGAATCGAACCCGGACCCTGGAGGTCCAAGGCTCCCAGTGCTAACCACTAAGCCACCTTACCGCCTTTGTTATGTACTTCTGACTTCTAAAATAAATCTAAAATAGTTTGTTACCAATGTCGCCAAATGGGTTATGATTTTCAGATATATTATCATCAATGCTGACAAGCTACGAGAAAATTACAAGTTCACTTGGAGTCAAATTAACGCAGCAAACAACTTGAGAAGCAGACTGTAGGCACAGACGACCACGCCCCCTCCACCACGCCCCCTATAGCGTCGATCTTGGCATGAATAAAACCGTCAATCAAAAAGAACCGAGAAAGTTTGTGTATGCAGTTTTGCTTGTCTTTAATACGCGACGTTATGGATTATTTCATTAGGACGCTCTGTGCAGAAGTTGACGTTCTGTCGGAAATAACAGCAAAGTACAGCAACATACTTGCCCATTACTGCGCGTCGCATTTCAGTCGATAATATATGTATAATCATAATCCCCGGAAGTAATGCTTTCTATAATAATAATAATAATAACAATAATAATAATAATAATAAATAGATGCATAATCGTTTTTAGTGCAAGCGGCTGTGGCGCAGAAGCTCTGCACCCCTCCTACCTGATGTTTGTTTACGTTGCAGTTAGAGAAGCGATCAGTAATCACATCACCCCGGGCCTGCGGCTGAATACTTCATGCGCGCGGGCAGGCTGGTTACGAGCATTGGCTCTCAGTCGGTGGATTCGGAGCGCTGAGACCGGCGAGTTATATCCGTCGTCCTGCTGGAGGTTGTTCCTTTATTTTCCTCTCTGTGATCTCGTGACCTATTTACTTTGCTGATCCAGTCGGCAAAGGTCCCAAATCGCTTAAAATGGCGAAGTGTTTTGCTTCGCGAAAGCAATGCACTATGGGTAAATACGAGCATACGCACTAGATGGCAGACGCTCAGCCAGATTTCTTACATTGCCCAGAAGTGGCAGCTGACATGTCGCGCCCCATTGGGCAGTACTCAGTGGGCAGTCATGCACTGTTTAATAAGCCCTCCGTGACGTCACCCATAGGGTTTCTGAAGAGTGGTTTTGAAGCTAAATCTTAGAAGCTTAGAAGCCAAGAGTTGAAACTCTGGTGCTTTCTTTGATAACCACGAGGAGGCGCTGCGGCAGCGCTGCCACCATTTTGGATTGAAAATGCGAACAGCACACAACTTATACAAAGAACTTCGACAGATATAACGGTTATAGACAAGTGAGTGTGAGTGTAATAAACGCTTGCTTTTCCCCGTTTCCCCAAAAACCTGTCAGGTAATGTTAAATAACTGCATATATCGAGTCAGACAAAAAAAATTATACACCCTTCAGGAAAAGAAAAATAGTATGAGATGTATCATACTAATATTATATTACATTTTTTATCGTATATATCGATATATAACGCATACCAGTAAACTTAATATTAAAATATTTATTTTCTTTTCCTGAAGAGTGCTGTATACACATATTTTTGGCTGACTATGTGTGTGTGTGTGTGTGTGTGTGTATACACTAATATATAATTATTATAAATTCTAAAATAAAAAAAATTATAATAATGAGACATTGAGATTTATTGAGACATTGACAGTTACTCAGTACTTGAGTGCTGTTTTTTACTCTTACTTGAGTAATATTTTGGATGACTAGTTTAAAAAAAAATTACTTCTACTTAATATTATTTTGAAGTACAGCTACTCTTACTGGAAGGCAATTCCAGATATCCAGCAGCAAAAGAGACAGTAACATAAAATACAGTTTATAGATTGCACACCACATATTGTAAATATAGTCAATATAAACAGGATAATGTGAGACCTGACCAGATTATATTAGTGCAATGGTAAAAACTAAAACTACAAGATCACACACACACACACACACACACACACCCTACTGTCCATTCCTAATGCACCCCACAACTGCAGTGTCGTCTGAGAACTTCTGCATGTGGCATTACTCGAAGATGTCTGTAAAGTTCGAGGTATATAGCGCAAACAGTAAAGGGGTGAGAACAAGGAATTTTCTTCTCCATATTTTTTCTCCTAACTTCGTGTCAAAGCTTAACAAAGACGTCCCTTCATCTTCATAACATGATTTTTTAACTGTTTAGAAGGAAAAACTAATTCTGAACAATAGTCAATTATTTTCTTTGTGCTTTCTTGCTTAGATCCTGAAGACTGAAGCAGAAGAGAACCTTTGAGAAGATCGTACAGAATACACACACACTAGTATTTTTTTTTTAGTCCATCATAAACTGTAGTCCTGTGTCAAAGTTATAGATCAGCCACCATATAAGTCAAAAGGATAGGTTGAGGAAAAGAGAAAAATGCAGCCATAACCAATTTGTCAGATATCCGGGGCTGAGAATGCTGATTTTTGCATATCCTACAAGAGCTCTTGTATTTAAACATGTAGGATTTCTATGATAAACCGAGGTGTTTATGAGTGAGTGAATGTGTGTGCATGGTGCTGACATCCCATGGAAGGAGTATTCCTGTGTTCAGGGGTACTTGGGAGAGACACTAGAACCAGAACAACCCCAACTTTAAACAACATAAAGTGCTAGAAATTAGATTTTACTACTTTTAATATTTAGAAAAACTTGCTGGATAAGCTATCAGAATGTAAACCAAAATGTCTTCCAAAAAAGGGAAAATATTGTTATAGGCAGATTCCCTTGCTTTGATATCTATCCTATTTGGGTCAGTCAGCATAAGTTCATCTTCTGGTTAAAACAATAATTCTGTATAAATCCAACAAACATTCAACGGCTCAGTCTCTTGATTCTTAACATGAATCTCAGACATTGGGATGGATGGTCAGATAGAAAATCTTACATTTGAAACTGAATAATGTATGGATGGATGCCTTTCTATTTGGTTACATCCCTAGTGAGTAGAAAAAAAATGTGGCAGTAAATATTATTCTGATTTGGCCACGAGAAATAATTTACAAGCTACTTTACTAAATGATTGGTACAAGGCTAATAAAAAATAAATAAACAAATCATGAATGTCAGACCCAATGTCAGGACAAAATGACCGGAATAGAATATCTGTTTCTCAATGGTTGTGGAATCAGTTGACTGTATAGATGTTTTGATAGCATGGCACTACTGAACTCCACTGTGTGCTTTTAAAGCCTTAAATATGGTAGAACTGAAGGTCATCATGTTCACTGTAAATGTGCAGCGAGTGAAACTGGAGTTTGTGCAGTGGATACAACATTTCAGACAATATAGTCACATATTAAAACCTGCAAAATATTTAATCAAATAAAGAATTCATGAGGGAGGGTGTTTAACACATTTTCCAAGGTTTGGGTGTCCAGGACTGGTGGAGATTTAAAAGCTGTGCTGCTCTGGGTGTGTTGTCTGTAACTGTCAGCCACAGACTCTTTACTGAAAAGATAATCATCTAGGGCAGCAAAGTCATTGTGGTCCAGGAACAAGTCACCGTACTGGTCTATCCCAAACAGGATTTCCTGATGATCCAAGGTGCTGTGAACAGAGGTAAATTAAAGTGTGTTAATTATTATTATACCAGAGGAACACTTCATTTGCATCCATTTGAGTTCTGAAACAGTTCCAGTGCAGCTACCAGCTCACCTGGTCTGGGTGATGGACGGCTCAAGTATGCCAGTCAGTAGATCATCAGGGACAGGAGGTGGAGTTGGCTCTGGATCAGGTCTCTTCTTTGAGGCTGTATTTTGCAAATTGCCTGCAAACATATAAAGATATCAGAAAAAAGGAATGATGAACAATGAATGATGTTCAATGATATCCTATTTTACAGATAGCTGTACTCAAATTGTTTAAGAGAAAACCTAAAAACCTTCATGAATCAAAAAATCATGAATCATGCACCAGCACATGCTAATTTTGTAGTGAGAAACTCTTTATGTTCTGAAGAGAAAACTTTCTGGAATTACTTGATTTCTTGAAAAAAATTACTTGAAAAAAATTGATTTAATTATTGATTTAATTATTTTTATTATTCCTTACATCTAGTAGGCAGCAGTGCCTTTGTGGTGGCTGTTGAGGCATTAGAGGATGTTTCTGCAGGAGTCACTTCCAGGCCGACTTTCTTCCTCTTGTGGTGATGTGGAGTATTTACATGGTCTACATTTAACGAAAAAAGGTTTAAAGAGCAATAACTTTTATATGATATACCCTCATATGATATTATTTTCATAACCTTTAAGTATCGTTAACTACTGCATCTGATATGCTCACTACACTCATTGCTATTGAGTTCAAAAAGAAGAATAAATACATTTTACTTGAATTTTACTATGACAATTTTATACGATCATATTTGAAAATAATCTACTTTAAGGGACATTATTGTATGCAGGAGGAAGAGAAACATTAACATTGTTTTTACCAGAGAACACAGGAATGTTGAGTGTGGCTGTAGTTTCTGGAGCTGCTTCTTCTGGGCAGACTTGCTTTGTCTTCTTTGGATGGGGATTATACCCCCAATCTATGTTGAAGAAAAGAAGGTTTAAACAATAATGCAACAAGGTGCATAAAAACAAGAAAAGGTCTCATGTTTGACCTGTTTGTCTTAATGTTTAGCAAATTATCTGAAAACCCTGTGCACCTCACCAGGAAACTGCTGTTTGTGTTCCCATTTCAGCCTCCATGACTCTGCATAGTAAGGCATCTTCTGTTCTTCAGTCAGTTTCCTCCATTCGATCCCAAGCTTCTCACTGATCTCGGATGTGCTGGCACTTGGGTTGGCCCTGGAAAGGATACGCCGGTGTGTCCTGGACCAAATGATGTACGCATTCATTGGCCTCTTGATGCGTCTGTTGTTATTTTGGTCTTTTGACACGCTCAGATCACCTTCAAAAATAAAAACACTAATCAGTTAAATCTTAATTATTATGAAATTAATTTTTTGTTAATCAAGTGAAAAACAGAGCATACAGTGCTGTGCAAAAAGTTTTAAGTACCCTATTTAATTTTAAGACTAGTATATATTTCCAAAGACCGTTTTTGCACCGAGCAGCACGGTGATGTAGTGGTTAGTACTGTCACCTTGCACCTCCAGGGTCTGGGTTCGATTCCCATCTCTGTGTGCATGGAGTTTGCATGTTCTCTCCGTGCTTGGTGGGTTTCCTCCCACAGGCCAAAGACATTCATATTAGGCTAATTCTTGTTCCTAAATTGCCCGTAGTGTGTGAATGAGTGTATGACTGTGTGTATGTGTGCCCTGTGATAGATTGGCACTGTGTCCAGGGTGAACCCTTAATTAATACCCTTGTACAAACTTAATTATTTTGACTGTGTAAAGCTGCTTTGCGATGTCTCAAACACACCAAGCACAGGGAGAACATGCAAACAGACCCAACACGGAAATCAAACCCAGGACCTGATATCTTATTATTCTTATTTGTAATAAATATTTACTGTAATATTTTTGTGGTACATCGGTGCTTTACACCATTTCAATTCTTTTTGCACAGTGATGTAAGTTCAAACTCATCATTATCATCAAGGATTTACAGTTAGATGCTCAGAATCAAACATCAATTATTATAGCAAATATAGTCAAAAGAATAGTAAACAAGAAGTATAAAATAACTGCATTATTAATCCTGGAAAGAGCTCGCGCCTGCCACTTACTGGTTCCTGCAGGAGGCTGGGTGAGGCTCGTTAGCTCCTCCGACGGTGATTGGCGGATCGCTGCGCGTGCTCACAGACGGAGCGGATTGAATAAAACTCTGACTCTCCTCTTTCCTCTTCATTTCCTTGTTAGGCTCTTTCACTTTTCGCGTAAATGCCTGAGCTAAAAATTGGAACTCCATCTCTGTGCTAATAAACAACTAAATTCTCCAGCGTCTTCTCTCACTTATAACAAGTGACGTAATGGCGTCCCGACGCCAACCGTAGTCATGGTGATGGGAGAGCCAATGAGATAAAAATATTTAAACAAAAACACTTGGTTTAACAGTTTTGTTTCGGTAGTAGAATCTAATGTGCTGTTGACAAGATTATTCTTTTTCCCATTTTCACTAATTGGCCGTGGTTGAAACAGCGTCCTGACATTTTATCTGGTGAAACACGGTATTGCACTCTTACCCTAAACTGACGTGATATCCGAGGGCAAGCCAGGTCAAGGCTTAACCAATCAATAGATATTTAGAGGTAGAGAATAAATGTTCTTTCTGTGGTACATTAGATTTAACTTTGATTCATTTGTTTTTTGAGTGTGAGAAAACAAAAAAATTCTTAATTCTTTTAAAAGACCACCTCTTGGACCACCTTAATATGTCTCACTCCTTTACTATTAAAGATATATTTTTTTATTATGAGAATACAGAAAATAAATCGCTTGAATTTGTAGTTAATTATTTTATTTTAAATGCAAAATACTTTATACATAAACGAAGATTTAGAAAGGAACAGTTATATTTCCCTCTTTTCATTATAGAAATGACATCGCTTATTAATTCTCTTAAACTAATTCGACTTAATAAGAAGAATAATAGACTTTTATACTATTACGACATTATTTTTAATTGAAGTAATGTGTCTCCTGCCACCTTTTTTCTTTTTATTCTTTTTTTTTCTTCTTTCACTAATCATCATATCGATCCTCTCGTGTCTTTTACCCTTTTTTGGACTGTCAATTTATAGTTCCTTGTTCTATGTGCTTGATATTTGATGTTATAATTAATGTTTTTGTTGTTATTGTTAATGTGTTTTGTATTCTATTTGCATTGTTTCAATAAAAAAAAAAAAAGGCTTAACCAATCACACGAGGCAACCATAGGACCATGCAAGACCAAATTACCTATTGTTTAATTTTAAGGTATTACGGTTTGAGTTTGATTAAGTCGTTATGTTGTAGCATACTTGGGTACGTAAAAACGTAAAAATTTGTGTTGTAAATTTGTTGTTGCATGTATGTATTGGTCCTGGAGGAACGTTGTTTCGTTTCACTGTGTACTAACTGTATATGGGTGGAATGACAATAAAAGCCTACTTGACTTGATTTGACTTGACTTGAATAAAGTACTAAAGATGTGACTGAGCACTGAGCAACAATTTGTTTGTTTCTATATGCGAGTGATGGTGAACGGCACATTAGAACTCAACAAGTTGTGGGTTTAGAATTGAAAGAATCGAGCGTTTATAAGTAAGTCATTATGTAAAGTCAGTCTTACGAGTTATTCAAAAAAGTTCATGGGTTTGATTAACAAAAGAGGCATATTAAGAGTAAAAGTTATCATTTCTACAAGATGACAAGTGAAGCGATATCTGGCACTGCATTTCCTGTTTGAGAAATCTGAAGATAAATACTGTATGACCTTTGGGAAACAAGATTCCTAGACTATTTACTGTACATACTCTAAAGTTAAAAGAGACTTTTTTTTTTTACAAGAGCCAATTGATGCTAATGCTGAACAGATATAAATGCTGAACTAATAAAACTGATAGATGATAAAAGCCTATTGGTGATAAAACATGAATCTGCTGATGATGGCAGAAAAGCCATAACAATACTAAAAGAGCATTATTATGCACAAATAATAAATATGTACACGCTGTTAACCCAGCTACGCATGACAGAGAACGAGAGTGTTACTGACTACCTAACATAAGCAGAGAACTTCATCACAGGGCCAAGATGTGGGAGAAACCGCGAGTGATGGGCGTACTATAGCTATGATTCTTCGCGGACTACCAGACTCTTTTTGCAAACAGCTAGCCGTCCACATAACGTAAAATGAGGACAATGTTACTGTACGTTCACACACACAAATTTAAAAGAAAATTGTGGGTTTATGAGAAGGCAGATAACATAATGAAAGCACACACGAGAAAAAGCAGAGGTCCTTTAAAGACATGCACTAAGGACAGAAAAGACGAAGATACTGGATGTGGTTTATCCTTCTTGGTGGTATGCTGACATTACCCTGGATACCGTGGCTCTTGATACATCACAAAGACTTGCTGTCTTGGTCACAGATGCGCCAGCGAGACGCACACCAACAATTTGTCCTCTTCGAACTCTGATATGTCACCCATAATGTTGTGCGTTGCAATATTTTAAGCAAAACTGTTTTATTACTCTGTAATTAAACTTTTACTGGTGGAATGTGCAATCAATGAAAATTGGCCACCAGGCTGGTCAAATTTAGCCATGAAACCTCCAACATTAAATTGGCCAGTGTTTCAGTTTCATTGTCCAAACCTTGTATTTTACTTCATTAGTGTGATTGTTATTTGATGTAATAGTCAGCTTCTTAGGCAAGATGGTGGGTATCCTGTTGTCTGTTGCTGGAGATCCAAATTCAGAAATACACCTGTTGGAACATGAGTTGCAGGTTTCTGAGGTGCCCACAGGTTGATTGTACTTGACTGAGTAACATAAAAATATTAACTGTGTTATAGACATCAATGTGTGGCGCATTATTAAATGCAAAACAACAATGCAGACCCCTAACTGGTGAGCAACTGAAGTCAAACATACCGCAAGAATGGGAATGAATTCCCAAACGCTGTCAGGCCAGTTAAAGCAGAAGATCAAGCAAAACCATAAGAGAGACTTCATGAAATATACGCTCTTGTGAATAATCCAGACGCTGCCACAGGAGTCGTTCACTGAACACGCTTCTGTTTGCAGAAAACTATGTGCAGTAAATGGTTGGGGTTGACCATAATAGACAGCTTTTTGTTTTGTGTCCTCTCCACCACTTCCTCAAGAGAGTCCAGCTCCAAACCAACCACTGAACCAGCTCTCCTGACCACCTTGTCCAATCACATGGTATCCCTGCTTTTGAGGCTACCTCCTTAGCACGCTGCTGCATGGAAAAGTACACTGCGATGGATGATTGATTAACCATCAGCAGGAGCTTTTTACAGATGTTGAAAAATCCTAGACCACTCAGGAAGAAAAAGCTGGCTCTGAACTTTCATATACACACACACACACAGACCCTCCTGTCCATTCCTAATGCACCCCACAACTGCAGTGTCGTCTGAGAACTTCTGCATGTGGCATTACTCCAAGATATCTGTAAAGTCTGAGGTGTATAGCGTGGACAGTAAAGGGGTGAGAACGAGGAATTTTCTTCTCCATACTTTTGCTCCTAACTTCATGTCAAAGCTTACCAAAGATGTTCCTTCATCTTCATAACATGATTTTTTTTACTGTTTAGAAAGAAAAACTTATTCTGAACAATAGTCAATTATTTTCTTTGTGCTTTCTTGCATAAATCCTGAAGACTGAACCAGAAGACGGACCAGCACCTTTGAGAAGATTGCACAGAATACACACATACACACACACACACAGACACTAGTGTTTTTTTTTTAAATTCCATCATAAACTGTAGTCCTGTGTCAAAATTATGGATCAGGCCACCATATAAGTCAAATGGATAGGTTGAGGAAAAGAGAAAAATGCAGCCATAACTGCTGTCCAATTTGTCAGATACTTGGGGCTGAGAATGCTGATTTTTGCATATCCTACAAGAGCTCTTATATTTAAACATGTAGAATTTCTATGATAAACCATTGCTTTGATATCGACCCTGTTTGGGTCAGTCAGCATAAGTTCATCTTCTGGTTAAAACAATAATTCTGTATAAATCCAACAAACATTCAATGGCTCAGTCTCTTGATTCTTAACATGAATCTCAGACATTGGGATGGATGGTCAGATAGAAAATCTTACATTTGAAACTGAATAATGTATGGATGGATGCCTTTCTATTTGGTTACATCCCTAGTGAGTAGAAAAATTCTGGCAGTAAATTGTATTCTGATTTGGCCATGAGAAATAATTTACACACTACTTTACTAAATGATTGGTACAAGGCTAATAAAAAATAAATAAACAAATAATAAATGTCAGACCCAATGTCAGGACAAAATGACCGGAATAGAATATCTGTTTCTCAGTGGTTGTGGAATCAGTTGACTGTATATATTTGTTTTGATAGCATGGCACTACTGAACTCCACTGTGTGATTTTAAAGCCTTAAATATGGTAGAACTGAAGGTCATCATGTTCACCGTAAATGTGCAGCGAGTGAAACTGGAGTTTGTGCAGTGGATACAACATTTCAGACAATGTAGTCACATATTAAAACCTGCAAAATATTTAATCAAATAAAGAATTCATGAGGGAGGGTGTTTAACACATTTTCCAAGTCTTGGGTGTCCAGGACTGGTGGAGATTTAAAAGCTGTGCTGCTCTGGGTGTGTTGTCTGTAACTGTCAGCCACAGACTCTTTACTGAAAAGATAATCATCTAGGGCAGCAAAGTCATTGTGGTCCAGGAACAAGTCACCGTACTGGTCTATCCCAAACAGGATTTCCTGATGATCCAAGGTGCTGTGAACAGAGGTAAATTGAAGTGTGTTAACTACTATTATACCAGAGGAACACTTCATTTGCATCCATTTGAGTTCTGAAACAGTTCCAGTGCAGCTACCAGCTCACCTGGTCTGGGTGATGGACGGCTCAAGTATGCCAGTCAGTAGATCATCAGGGACAGGAGGTGGAGTTGGCTCTGGATCAGGTCTCTTCTTTGAGGCTGTATTTTGCAAATTGCCTGCAAACATATAAAGATATCAGAAAAAAGGAATGATGAACAATGAATGATGTTCAATGATATCCTATTTTACAGATAGCTGTACTCAAATTGTTTAAGAGAAAACCTAAAAACCTTCATGAATCAAAAAATCATGAATCATGCACCAGCACATGCTAATTTTGTAGTGAGAAACTCTTTATGTTCTGAAGAGAAAACTTTCTGGAATTACTTGATTTCTTGAAAAAAATTACTTGAAAAAAATTGATTTAATTATTGATTTAATTATTTTTATTATTCCTTACATCTAGTAGGCAGCAGTGCCTTTGTGGTGGCTGTTGAGGCATTAGAGGAAGTTTCTGCAGGAGTCACTTCCAGGCCGACTTTCTTCCTCTTGTGGTGATGTGGAGTATTTACATGGTCTACATTTAAGGAAAAAAGGTTTAAAGAGCAATAACTTTTATATGATATACCCTCATATGATATTATTTTCATAACCTTTAAGTATCGTTAACTACTGCAGCTGATATGCTCACTACACTCATTGATATTGAGTTCAAAAAGAAGAATAAATACATTTTACTTGAATTTTACTATGACAATTTTATACGATCATATTTGAAAATAATCTACTTTAAGGGACATTATTGTATGCAGGAGGAAGAGAAACATTAACATTGTTTTTACCAGAGAACACAGGAATGTTGAGTGTGGCTGTAGTTTCTGGAGCTGCTTCTTCTGGGCAGACTTGCTTTGTCTTCTTTGGATGGGGATTATACTCCCAATCTATGTTGAAGAAAAGAAGGTTTAAACAATAATGCAACAAGGTGCATAAAAACAAGAAAAGGTCTCAGGTTTGACCTGTTTGTCTTAATGTTTAGCAAATTATCTGAAAACCCTGTGCACCTCACCAGGAAACTGCTGTTTGTGTTCCCATTTCAGCCTCCATGACTCTGCATAGTAAGGCATCTTCTGTTCTTCAGTCAGTTTCCTCCATTCGATCCCAAGCTTCTCACTGATCTCGGATGTGCTGGCACTTGGGTTGGCCCTGGAAAGGATACGCCGGTGTGTCCTGGACCAAATGATGTACGCATTCATTGGCCTCTTGATGCGTCTGTTGTTATTTTGGTCTTTTGACACGCTCAGATCATCTTCAAAAATAAAAACACTAATCAGTTAAATCTTAATTATTATGAAATTAATTTTTTGTTAATCAAGTGAAAAACAGAGCATACAGTGCTGTGCAAAAAGTTTTAAGTACCCTATTTAATTTTAAGACTAGTATATATTTCCAAAGACCGTTTTTGCACCGAGCAGCACGGTGATGTAGTGGTTAGTACTGTCACCTTGCACCTCCAGGGTCTGGGTTCGATTCCCATCTCTGTGTGCATGGAGTTTGCATGTTCTCTCCGTGCTTGGTGGGTTTCCTCCCACAGGCCAAAGACATTCATATTAGGCTAATTCTTGTTCCTAAATTGCCCGTAGTGTGTGAATGAGTGTATGACTGTGTGTATGTGTGCCCTGTGATGGATTGGCACCCTGTCCAGGGTGAACCCTTAATTAATACCCTTGTACAAACTTAATTATTTTGATTGTGTAAAGCTGCTTTGCGATGTCTCAAACACACCAAGCACAGGGAGAACATGTAAACAGACCCAACACGGAAATCAAACCCAGGACCTGATATCTTATTACTCTTATTTGTAATATATATTTACTGTAATATTTTTGTGGTACATCGGTGCTTTACACCATTTCAATTCTTTTTGCACAGTGATGTAAGTTCAAACTCATCATTATCATCAAGGATTTACAGTTAGATGCTCAGAATCAAACATCAATTATTATAGCAAATATAGTCAAAAGAATAGTAAACAAGAAGTATAAAATAACTGCATTATTAATCCTGGAAAGAGCTCGCGCCTGCCACTTACTGGTTCCTGCAGGAGGCTGGGTGAGGCTCGCGCGCTCGTAAGCTCCTCCGACGGTGATTGGCGGATCGCTGCGCGTGCTCACAGACGGAGCGGATTGAATAAAACTCTGACTCTCCTCTTTCCTCTTCATTTCCTTGTTAGGCTCTTTCACTTTTCGCGTAAATGCCTGAGCTAAAAATTGGAACTCCATCTCTGTGCTAATAAACAACTAAATTCTCCAGCGTCTTCTCTCACTTATAACAAGTGACGTAATGGCGTCCCGACGCCAACCGTAGTCATGGTGATGGGAGAGCCAATAAGATAAAAATATTTAAACAAAAACACTTGGTTTAACAGTTTTGTTTCGGTAATAGAATCTAATGTGCTGTTGACAAGATTATTCTTTTTCCCATTTTCACTAATTGGCCGTGGTTGAAACAGCGTCCTGACATTTTATCTGGTGAAACACGGTATTGCACTCTTACCCTAAACTGACGTGATATCCGAGGGCAAGCCAGGTCAAGGCTTAACCAATCAATAGATATTTAGAGGTAGAGAATAAATGTTCTTTCTGTGGTACATTAGATTTAACTTTGATTCATTTGTTTTTTGAGTGTGAGAAAACAAACAAATTCTTAATTCTTTTAAAAGACCACCTCTTGGACCACCTTAATATGTCTCACTCCTTTACTATTAAAGATATAATTTTTTATTATGAGAATACAGAAAATAAATCGCTTGAATTTGTAGTTAATTATTTTATTTTAAATGCAAAATACTTTATACATAAACGAAGATTTAGAAAGGAACAGTTATATTTCCCTCTTTTCATTATAGAAATGACATCGCTTATTAATTCTCTTAAACTAATTCGACTTAATAAGAAGAATAATAGACTTTTATACTATTACGACATTATTTTTAATTGAAGTAATGTGTCTCCTGCCACCTTTTTTCTTTTTATTCTTTTTTTTTCTTCTTTCACTAATCATCATATCGATCCTCTCGTGTCTTTTACCCTTTTTTGGACTGTCAATTTATAGTTCCTTGTTCTATGTGCTTGATATTTGATGTTATAATTAATGTTTTTGTTGTTATTGTTAATGTGTTTTGTATTCTATTTGCATTGTTTCAATAATAAAAAAAAAAAGGCTTAACCAATCACACGAGGCAACCATAGGACCATGCAAGACCAAATTACCTATTGTTTAATTTTAAGGTATTACGGTTTGAGTGTGATTAAGTCGTTATGTTGTAGCATACTTGGGTACGTAAAAACGTAAAAAATTTGTGTTGTAAATTTGTTGTTGCATGTATGTATTGGTCCTGGAGGAACGTTGTTTCGTTTCACTGTGTACTAACTGTATATGGGTGGAATGACAATAAAAGCCTACTTGACTTGATTTGACTTGACTTGAATAAAGTACTAAAGATGTGACTGAGCACTGAGCA
Organism: Clarias magur; assembly: GCA_013621035.1. Lineage (NCBI taxonomy): Eukaryota > Metazoa > Chordata > Actinopteri > Siluriformes > Clariidae > Clarias > Clarias magur. Next base: position 527,511 of record QNUK01000082.1, on the reverse strand, counting down.
ACAATTTGTTTGTTTCTATATGCGAGTGATGGTGAACGGCACATTAGAACTCAACAAGTTGTGGGTTTAGAATTGAAAGAATCGAGCGTTTATAAGTAAGTCATTATGTAAAGTCAGTCTTACGAGTTATTCAAAAAAGTTCATGGGTTTGATTAACAAAAGAGGCATATTAAGAGTAAAAGTTATCATTTCTACAAGATGACAAGTGAAGCGATATCTGGCACTGCATTTCCTGTTTGAGAGATCTGAAGATAAATACTGTATGACCTTTGGGAAACAAGATTCCTAGACTATTTACTGTACATACTCTAAAGTTAAAAGAGACTTTTTTTTTACAAGAGCCAATTGATGCTAATGCTGAACAGATATAAATGCTGAACTAATAAAACTGATAGATGATAAAAGCCTATTGGCGATAAGACATTAATCTGCTGATGATGGCAGAAAAGCCATAACAATACTAAAAGAGCATTATTATGCACAAATAATAAATATGTACACGCTGTTAACCCAGCTACGCATGACAGAGAACGAGAGTGTTACTGACTACCTAACATAAGCAGAGAACTTCATCACAGGGCCAAGATGTGGGAGAAACCGCGAGTGATGGGCGTACTATAGCTATGATTCTTCGCGGACTACCAGACTCTTTTTGCAAACAGCTAGCCGTCCACATAACGTAAAATGAGGACAATGTTACTGTACGTTCACACACACAAATTTAAAAGAAAATTGTGGGTTTATGAGAAGGCAGATAACATAATGAAAGCACACACGAGAAAAAGCAGAGGTCCTTTAAAGACATGCACTAAGGACAGAAAAGACGAAGATACTGGATGTGGTTTATCCTTCTTGGTGGTATGCTGACATTACCCTGGATACCGTGGCTCTTGATACATCACAAAGACTTGCTGTCTTGGTCACAGATGCGCCAGCGAGACGCACACCAACAATTTGTCCTCTTCGAACTCTGATATGTCACCCATAATGTTGTGCGTTGCAATATTTTAAGCAAAACTGTTTTATTACTCTGTAATTAAACTTTTACTGGTGGAATGTGCAATCAATGAAAATTGGCCACCAGGCTGGTCAAATTTAGCCATGAAACCTCCAACATTAAATTGGCCAGTGTTTCAGTTTCATTGTCCAAACCTTGTATTTTACTTCATTAGTGTGATTGTTATTTGATGTAATAGTCAGCTTCTTAGGCAAGATGGTGGGTATCCTGTTGTCTGTTGCTGGAGATCCAAATTCAGAAATACACCTGTTGGAACATGAGTTGCAGGTTTCTGAGGTGCCCACAGGTTGATTGTACTTGACTGAGTAACATAAAAATATTAACTGTGTTATAGACATCAATGTGTGGCGCATTATTAAATGCAAAACAACAATGCAGACCCCTAACTGGTGAGCAACTGAAGTCAAACATACCGCAAGAATGGGAATGAATTCCCAAACGCTGTCAGGCCAGTTAAAGCAGAAGATCAAGCAAAACCATAAGAGAGACTTCATGAAATATACGCTCTTGTGAATAATCCAGACGCTGCCACAGGAGTCGTTCACTGAACACGCTTCTGTTTGCAGAAAACTATGTGCAGTAAATGGTTGGGGTTGACCATAATAGACAGCTTTTTGTTTTGTGTCCTCTCCACCACTTCCTCAAGAGAGTCCAGCTCCAAACCAACCACTGAACCAGCTCTCCTGACCACCTTGTCCAATCACATGGTATCCCTGCTTTTGAGGCTACCTCCTTAGCACGCTGCTGCATGGAAAAGTACACTGCGATGGATGATTGATTAACCATCAGCAGGAGCTTTTTACAGATGTTGAAAAATCCTAGACCACTCAGGAAGAAAAAGCTGGCTCTGAACTTTCATATACACACACACACACAGACCCTCCTGTCCATTCCTAATGCACCCCACAACTGCAGTGTCGTCTGAGAACTTCTGCATGTGGCATTACTCCAAGATATCTGTAAAGTCTGAGGTGTATAGCGTGGACAGTAAAGGGGTGAGAACGAGGAATTTTCTTCTCCATACTTTTGCTCCTAACTTCATGTCAAAGCTTACCAAAGATGTTCCTTCATCTTCATAACATGATTTTTTTTTACTGTTTAGAAAGAAAAACTTATTCTGAACAATAGTCAATTATTTTCTTTGTGCTTTCTTGCATAAATCCTGAAGACTGAACCAGAAGACGGACCAGCACCTTTGAGAAGATTGCACAGAATACACACATACACACACACACACAGACACTAGTGTTTTTTTTTTAAATTCCATCATAAACTGTAGTCCTGTGTCAAAATTATGGATCAGGCCACCATATAAGTCAAATGGATAGGTTGAGGAAAAGAGAAAAATGCAGCCATAACTGCTGTCCAATTTGTCAGATACTTGGGGCTGAGAATGCTGATTTTTGCATATCCTACAAGAGCTCTTATATTTAAACATGTAGAATTTCTATGATAAACCATTGCTTTGATATCGACCCTGTTTGGGTCAGTCAGCATAAGTTCATCTTCTGGTTAAAACAATAATTCTGTATAAATCCAACAAACATTCAATGGCTCAGTCTCTTGATTCTTAACATGAATCTCAGACATTGGGATGGATGGTCAGATAGAAAATCTTACATTTGAAACTGAATAATGTATGGATGGATGCCTTTCTATTTGGTTACATCCCTAGTGAGTAGAAAAATTCTGGCAGTAAATTGTATTCTGATTTGGCCATGAGAAATAATTTACACACTACTTTACTAAATGATTGGTACAAGGCTAATAAAAAATAAATAAACAAATAATAAATGTCAGACCCAATGTCAGGACAAAATGACCGGAATAGAATATCTGTTTCTCAGTGGTTGTGGAATCAGTTGACTGTATATATTTGTTTTGATAGCATGGCACTACTGAACTCCACTGTGTGATTTTAAAGCCTTAAATATGGTAGAACTGAAGGTCATCATGTTCACCGTAAATGTGCAGCGAGTGAAACTGGAGTTTGTGCAGTGGATACAACATTTCAGACAATGTAGTCACATATTAAAACCTGCAAAATATTTAATCAAATAAAGAATTCATGAGGGAGGGTGTTTAACACATTTTCCAAGTCTTGGGTGTCCAGGACTGGTGGAGATTTAAAAGCTGTGCTGCTCTGGGTGTGTTGTCTGTAACTGTCAGCCACAGACTCTTTACTGAAAAGATAATCATCTAGGGCAGCAAAGTCATTGTGGTCCAGGAACAAGTCACCGTACTGGTCTATCCCAAACAGGATTTCCTGATGATCCAAGGTGCTGTGAACAGAGGTAAATTGAAGTGTGTTAACTACTATTATACCAGAGGAACACTTCATTTGCATCCATTTGAGTTCTGAAACAGTTCCAGTGCAGCTACCAGCTCACCTGGTCTGGGTGATGGACGGCTCAAGTATGCCAGTCAGTAGATCATCAGGGACAGGAGGTGGAGTTGGCTCTGGATCAGGTCTCTTCTTTGAGGCTGTATTTTGCAAATTGCCTGCAAACATATAAAGATATCAGAAAAAAGGAATGATGAACAATGAATGATGTTCAATGATATCCTATTTTACAGATAGCTGTACTCAAATTGTTTAAGAGAAAACCTAAAAACCTTCATGAATCAAAAAATCATGAATCATGCACCAGCACATGCTAATTTTGTAGTGAGAAACTCTTTATGTTCTGAAGAGAAAACTTTCTGGAATTACTTGATTTCTTGAAAAAAATTACTTGAAAAAAATTGATTTAATTATTGATTTAATTATTTTTATTATTCCTTACATCTAGTAGGCAGCAGTGCCTTTGTGGTGGCTGTTGAGGCATTAGAGGAAGTTTCTGCAGGAGTCACTTCCAGGCCGACTTTCTTCCTCTTGTGGTGATGTGGAGTATTTACATGGTCTACATTTAAGGAAAAAAGGTTTAAAGAGCAATAACTTTTATATGATATACCCTCATATGATATTATTTTCATAACCTTTAAGTATCGTTAACTACTGCAGCTGATATGCTCACTACACTCATTGATATTGAGTTCAAAAAGAAGAATAAATACATTTTACTTGAATTTTACTATGACAATTTTATACGATCATATTTGAAAATAATCTACTTTAAGGGACATTATTGTATGCAGGAGGAAGAGAAACATTAACATTGTTTTTACCAGAGAACACAGGAATGTTGAGTGTGGCTGTAGTTTCTGGAGCTGCTTCTTCTGGGCAGACTTGCTTTGTCTTCTTTGGATGGGGATTATACTCCCAATCTATGTTGAAGAAAAGAAGGTTTAAACAATAATGCAACAAGGTGCATAAAAACAAGAAAAGGTCTCAGGTTTGACCTGTTTGTCTTAATGTTTAGCAAATTATCTGAAAACCCTGTGCACCTCACCAGGAAACTGCTGTTTGTGTTCCCATTTCAGCCTCCATGACTCTGCATAGTAAGGCATCTTCTGTTCTTCAGTCAGTTTCCTCCATTCGATCCCAAGCTTCTCACTGATCTCGGATGTGCTGGCACTTGGGTTGGCCCTGGAAAGGATACGCCGGTGTGTCCTGGACCAAATGATGTACGCATTCATTGGCCTCTTGATGCGTCTGTTGTTATTTTGGTCTTTTGACACGCTCAGATCATCTTCAAAAATAAAAACACTAATCAGTTAAATCTTAATTATTATGAAATTAATTTTTTGTTAATCAAGTGAAAAACAGAGCATACAGTGCTGTGCAAAAAGTTTTAAGTACCCTATTTAATTTTAAGACTAGTATATATTTCCAAAGACCGTTTTTGCACCGAGCAGCACGGTGATGTAGTGGTTAGTACTGTCACCTTGCACCTCCAGGGTCTGGGTTCGATTCCCATCTCTGTGTGCATGGAGTTTGCATGTTCTCTCCGTGCTTGGTGGGTTTCCTCCCACAGGCCAAAGACATTCATATTAGGCTAATTCTTGTTCCTAAATTGCCCGTAGTGTGTGAATGAGTGTATGACTGTGTGTATGTGTGCCCTGTGATGGATTGGCACCCTGTCCAGGGTGAACCCTTAATTAATACCCTTGTACAAACTTAATTATTTTGATTGTGTAAAGCTGCTTTGCGATGTCTCAAACACACCAAGCACAGGGAGAACATGTAAACAGACCCAACACGGAAATCAAACCCAGGACCTGATATCTTATTACTCTTATTTGTAATATATATTTACTGTAATATTTTTGTGGTACATCGGTGCTTTACACCATTTCAATTCTTTTTGCACAGTGATGTAAGTTCAAACTCATCATTATCATCAAGGATTTACAGTTAGATGCTCAGAATCAAACATCAATTATTATAGCAAATATAGTCAAAAGAATAGTAAACAAGAAGTATAAAATAACTGCATTATTAATCCTGGAAAGAGCTCGCGCCTGCCACTTACTGGTTCCTGCAGGAGGCTGGGTGAGGCTCGCGCGCTCGTAAGCTCCTCCGACGGTGATTGGCGGATCGCTGCGCGTGCTCACAGACGGAGCGGATTGAATAAAACTCTGACTCTCCTCTTTCCTCTTCATTTCCTTGTTAGGCTCTTTCACTTTTCGCGTAAATGCCTGAGCTAAAAATTGGAACTCCATCTCTGTGCTAATAAACAACTAAATTCTCCAGCGTCTTCTCTCACTTATAACAAGTGACGTAATGGCGTCCCGACGCCAACCGTAGTCATGGTGATGGGAGAGCCAATAAGATAAAAATATTTAAACAAAAACACTTGGTTTAACAGTTTTGTTTCGGTAATAGAATCTAATGTGCTGTTGACAAGATTATTCTTTTTCCCATTTTCACTAATTGGCCGTGGTTGAAACAGCGTCCTGACATTTTATCTGGTGAAACACGGTATTGCACTCTTACCCTAAACTGACGTGATATCCGAGGGCAAGCCAGGTCAAGGCTTAACCAATCAATAGATATTTAGAGGTAGAGAATAAATGTTCTTTCTGTGGTACATTAGATTTAACTTTGATTCATTTGTTTTTTGAGTGTGAGAAAACAAAAAAATTCTTAATTCTTTTAAAAGACCACCTCTTGGACCACCTTAATATGTCTCACTCCTTTACTATTAAAGATATAATTTTTTATTATGAGAATACAGAAAATAAATCGCTTGAATTTGTAGTTAATTATTTTATTTTAAATGCAAAATACTTTATACATAAACGAAGATTTAGAAAGGAACAGTTATATTTCCCTCTTTTCATTATAGAAATGACATCGCTTATTAATTCTCTTAAACTAATTCGACTTAATAAGAAGAATAATAGACTTTTATACTATTACGACATTATTTTTAATTGAAGTAATGTGTCTCCTGCCACCTTTTTTCTTTTTATTCTTTTTTTTTCTTCTTTCACTAATCATCATATCGATCCTCTCGTGTCTTTTACCCTTTTTTGGACTGTCAATTTATAGTTCCTTGTTCTATGTGCTTGATATTTGATGTTATAATTAATGTTTTTGTTGTTATTGTTAATGTGTTTTGTATTCTATTTGCATTGTTTCAATAATAAAAAAAAAAAGGCTTAACCAATCACACGAGGCAACCATAGGACCATGCAAGACCAAATTACCTATTGTTTAATTTTAAGGTATTACGGTTTGAGTGTGATTAAGTCGTTATGTTGTAGCATACTTGGGTACGTAAAAACGTAAAAAATTTGTGTTGTAAATTTGTTGTTGCATGTATGTATTGGTCCTGGAGGAACGTTGTTTCGTTTCACTGTGTACTAACTGTATATGGGTGGAATGACAATAAAAGCCTACTTGACTTGATTTGACTTGACTTGAATAAAGTACTAAAGATGTGACTGAGCACTGAGCAACAATTTGTTTGTTTCTATATGCGAGTGATGGTGAACGGCACATTAGAACTCAACAAGTTGTGGGTTTAGAATTGAAAGAATCGAGCGTTTATAAGTAAGTCATTATGTAAAGTCAGTCTTACGAGTTATTCAAAAAAGTTCATGGGTTTGATTAACAAAAGAGGCATATTAAGAGTAAAAGTTATCATTTCTACAAGATGACAAGTGAAGCGATATCTGGCACTGCATTTCCTGTTTGAGAGATCTGAAGATAAATACTGTATGACCTTTGGGAAACAAGATTCCTAGACTATTTACTGTACATACTCTAAAGTTAAAAGAGACTTTTTTTTTACAAGAGCCAATTGATGCTAATGCTGAACAGATATAAATGCTGAACTAATAAAACTGATAGATGATAAAAGCCTATTGGCGATAAGACATTAATCTGCTGATGATGGCAGAAAAGCCATAACAATACTAAAAGAGCATTATTATGCACAAATAATAAATATGTACACGCTGTTAACCCAGCTACGCATGACAGAGAACGAGAGTGTTACTGACTACCTAACATAAGCAGAGAACTTCATCACAGGGCCAAGATGTGGGAGAAACCGCGAGTGATGGGCGTACTATAGCTATGATTCTTCGCGGACTACCAGACTCTTTTTGCAAACAGCTAGCCGTCCACATAACGTAAAATGAGGACAATGTTACTGTACGTTCACACACACAAATTTAAAAGAAAATTGTGGGTTTATGAGAAGGCAGATAACATAATGAAAGCACACACGAGAAAAAGCAGAGGTCCTTTAAAGACATGCACTAAGGACAGAAAAGACGAAGATACTGGATGTGGTTTATCCTTCTTGGTGGTATGCTGACATTACCCTGGATACCGTGGCTCTTGATACATCACAAAGACTTGCTGTCTTGGTCACAGATGCGCCAGCGAGACGCACACCAACAATTTGTCCTCTTCGAACTCTGATATGTCACCCATAATGTTGTGCGTTGCAATATTTTAAGCAAAACTGTTTTATTACTCTGTAATTAAACTTTTACTGGTGGAATGTGCAATCAATGAAAATTGGCCACCAGGCTGGTCAAATTTAGCCATGAAACCTCCAACATTAAATTGGCCAGTGTTTCAGTTTCATTGTCCAAACCTTGTATTTTACTTCATTAGTGTGATTGTTATTTGATGTAATAGTCAGCTTCTTAGGCAAGATGGTGGGTATCCTGTTGTCTGTTGCTGGAGATCCAAATTCAGAAATACACCTGTTGGAACATGAGTTGCAGGTTTCTGAGGTGCCCACAGGTTGATTGTACTTGACTGAGTAACATAAAAATATTAACTGTGTTATAGACATCAATGTGTGGCGCATTATTAAATGCAAAACAACAATGCAGACCCCTAACTGGTGAGCAACTGAAGTCAAACATACCGCAAGAATGGGAATGAATTCCCAAACGCTGTCAGGCCAGTTAAAGCAGAAGATCAAGCAAAACCATAAGAGAGACTTCATGAAATATACGCTCTTGTGAATAATCCAGACGCTGCCACAGGAGTCGTTCACTGAACACGCTTCTGTTTGCAGAAAACTATGTGCAGTAAATGGTTGGGGTTGACCATAATAGACAGCTTTTTGTTTTGTGTCCTCTCCACCACTTCCTCAAGAGAGTCCAGCTCCAAACCAACCACTGAACCAGCTCTCCTGACCACCTTGTCCAATCACATGGTATCCCTGCTTTTGAGGCTACCTCCTTAGCACGCTGCTGCATGGAAAAGTACACTGCGATGGATGATTGATTAACCATCAGCAGGAGCTTTTTACAGATGTTGAAAAATCCTAGACCACTCAGGAAGAAAAAGCTGGCTCTGAACTTTCATATACACACACACACACAGACCCTCCTGTCCATTCCTAATGCACCCCACAACTGCAGTGTCGTCTGAGAACTTCTGCATGTGGCATTACTCCAAGATATCTGTAAAGTCTGAGGTGTATAGCGTGGACAGTAAAGGGGTGAGAACGAGGAATTTTCTTCTCCATACTTTTGCTCCTAACTTCATGTCAAAGCTTACCAAAGATGTTCCTTCATCTTCATAACATGATTTTTTTTACTGTTTAGAAAGAAAAACTTATTCTGAACAATAGTCAATTATTTTCTTTGTGCTTTCTTGCATAAATCCTGAAGACTGAACCAGAAGACGGACCAGCACCTTTGAGAAGATTGCACAGAATACACACATACACACACACACACAGACACTAGTGTTTTTTTTTTAAATTCCATCATAAACTGTAGTCCTGTGTCAAAATTATGGATCAGGCCACCATATAAGTCAAATGGATAGGTTGAGGAAAAGAGAAAAATGCAGCCATAACTGCTGTCCAATTTGTCAGATACTTGGGGCTGAGAATGCTGATTTTTGCATATCCTACAAGAGCTCTTATATTTAAACATGTAGAATTTCTATGATAAACCATTGCTTTGATATCGACCCTGTTTGGGTCAGTCAGCATAAGTTCATCTTCTGGTTAAAACAATAATTCTGTATAAATCCAACAAACATTCAATGGCTCAGTCTCTTGATTCTTAACATGAATCTCAGACATTGGGATGGATGGTCAGATAGAAAATCTTACATTTGAAACTGAATAATGTATGGATGGATGCCTTTCTATTTGGTTACATCCCTAGTGAGTAGAAAAATTCTGGCAGTAAATTGTATTCTGATTTGGCCATGAGAAATAATTTACACACTACTTTACTAAATGATTGGTACAAGGCTAATAAAAAATAAATAAACAAATAATAAATGTCAGACCCAATGTCAGGACAAAATGACCGGAATAGAATATCTGTTTCTCAGTGGTTGTGGAATCAGTTGACTGTATATATTTGTTTTGATAGCATGGCACTACTGAACTCCACTGTGTGATTTTAAAGCCTTAAATATGGTAGAACTGAAGGTCATCATGTTCACCGTAAATGTGCAGCGAGTGAAACTGGAGTTTGTGCAGTGGATACAACATTTCAGACAATGTAGTCACATATTAAAACCTGCAAAATATTTAATCAAATAAAGAATTCATGAGGGAGGGTGTTTAACACATTTTCCAAGTCTTGGGTGTCCAGGACTGGTGGAGATTTAAAAGCTGTGCTGCTCTGGGTGTGTTGTCTGTAACTGTCAGCCACAGACTCTTTACTGAAAAGATAATCATCTAGGGCAGCAAAGTCATTGTGGTCCAGGAACAAGTCACCGTACTGGTCTATCCCAAACAGGATTTCCTGATGATCCAAGGTGCTGTGAACAGAGGTAAATTGAAGTGTGTTAACTACTATTATACCAGAGGAACACTTCATTTGCATCCATTTGAGTTCTGAAACAGTTCCAGTGCAGCTACCAGCTCACCTGGTCTGGGTGATGGACGGCTCAAGTATGCCAGTCAGTAGATCATCAGGGACAGGAGGTGGAGTTGGCTCTGGATCAGGTCTCTTCTTTGAGGCTGTATTTTGCAAATTGCCTGCAAACATATAAAGATATCAGAAAAAAGGAATGATGAACAATGAATGATGTTCAATGATATCCTATTTTACAGATAGCTGTACTCAAATTGTTTAAGAGAAAACCTAAAAACCTTCATGAATCAAAAAATCATGAATCATGCACCAGCACATGCTAATTTTGTAGTGAGAAACTCTTTATGTTCTGAAGAGAAAACTTTCTGGAATTACTTGATTTCTTGAAAAAAATTACTTGAAAAAAATTGATTTAATTATTGATTTAATTATTTTTATTATTCCTTACATCTAGTAGGCAGCAGTGCCTTTGTGGTGGCTGTTGAGGCATTAGAGGAAGTTTCTGCAGGAGTCACTTCCAGGCCGACTTTCTTCCTCTTGTGGTGATGTGGAGTATTTACATGGTCTACATTTAAGGAAAAAAGGTTTAAAGAGCAATAACTTTTATATGATATACCCTCATATGATATTATTTTCATAACCTTTAAGTATCGTTAACTACTGCAGCTGATATGCTCACTACACTCATTGATATTGAGTTCAAAAAGAAGAATAAATACATTTTACTTGAATTTTACTATGACAATTTTATACGATCATATTTGAAAATAATCTACTTTAAGGGACATTATTGTATGCAGGAGGAAGAGAAACATTAACATTGTTTTTACCAGAGAACACAGGAATGTTGAGTGTGGCTGTAGTTTCTGGAGCTGCTTCTTCTGGGCAGACTTGCTTTGTCTTCTTTGGATGGGGATTATACTCCCAATCTATGTTGAAGAAAAGAAGGTTTAAACAATAATGCAACAAGGTGCATAAAAACAAGAAAAGGTCTCAGGTTTGACCTGTTTGTCTTAATGTTTAGCAAATTATCTGAAAACCCTGTGCACCTCACCAGGAAACTGCTGTTTGTGTTCCCATTTCAGCCTCCATGACTCTGCATAGTAAGGCATCTTCTGTTCTTCAGTCAGTTTCCTCCATTCGATCCCAAGCTTCTCACTGATCTCGGATGTGCTGGCACTTGGGTTGGCCCTGGAAAGGATACGCCGGTGTGTCCTGGACCAAATGATGTACGCATTCATTGGCCTCTTGATGCGTCTGTTGTTATTTTGGTCTTTTGACACGCTCAGATCATCTTCAAAAATAAAAACACTAATCAGTTAAATCTTAATTATTATGAAATTAATTTTTTGTTAATCAAGTGAAAAACAGAGCATACAGTGCTGTGCAAAAAGTTTTAAGTACCCTATTTAATTTTAAGACTAGTATATATTTCCAAAGACCGTTTTTGCACCGAGCAGCACGGTGATGTAGTGGTTAGTACTGTCACCTTGCACCTCCAGGGTCTGGGTTCGATTCCCATCTCTGTGTGCATGGAGTTTGCATGTTCTCTCCGTGCTTGGTGGGTTTCCTCCCACAGGCCAAAGACATTCATATTAGGCTAATTCTTGTTCCTAAATTGCCCGTAGTGTGTGAATGAGTGTATGACTGTGTGTATGTGTGCCCTGTGATGGATTGGCACCCTGTCCAGGGTGAACCCTTAATTAATACCCTTGTACAAACTTAATTATTTTGATTGTGTAAAGCTGCTTTGCGATGTCTCAAACACACCAAGCACAGGGAGAACATGTAAACAGACCCAACACGGAAATCAAACCCAGGACCTGATATCTTATTACTCTTATTTGTAATATATATTTACTGTAATATTTTTGTGGTACATCGGTGCTTTACACCATTTCAATTCTTTTTGCACAGTGATGTAAGTTCAAACTCATCATTATCATCAAGGATTTACAGTTAGATGCTCAGAATCAAACATCAATTATTATAGCAAATATAGTCAAAAGAATAGTAAACAAGAAGTATAAAATAACTGCATTATTAATCCTGGAAAGAGCTCGCGCCTGCCACTTACTGGTTCCTGCAGGAGGCTGGGTGAGGCTCGCGCGCTCGTAAGCTCCTCCGACGGTGATTGGCGGATCGCTGCGCGTGCTCACAGACGGAGCGGATTGAATAAAACTCTGACTCTCCTCTTTCCTCTTCATTTCCTTGTTAGGCTCTTTCACTTTTCGCGTAAATGCCTGAGCTAAAAATTGGAACTCCATCTCTGTGCTAATAAACAACTAAATTCTCCAGCGTCTTCTCTCACTTATAACAAGTGACGTAATGGCGTCCCGACGCCAACCGTAGTCATGGTGATGGGAGAGCCAATAAGATAAAAATATTTAAACAAAAACACTTGGTTTAACAGTTTTGTTTCGGTAATAGAATCTAATGTGCTGTTGACAAGATTATTCTTTTTCCCATTTTCACTAATTGGCCGTGGTTGAAACAGCGTCCTGACATTTTATCTGGTGAAACACGGTATTGCACTCTTACCCTAAACTGACGTGATATCCGAGGGCAAGCCAGGTCAAGGCTTAACCAATCAATAGATATTTAGAGGTAGAGAATAAATGTTCTTTCTGTGGTACATTAGATTTAACTTTGATTCATTTGTTTTTTGAGTGTGAGAAAACAAAAAAATTCTTAATTCTTTTAAAAGACCACCTCTTGGACCACCTTAATATGTCTCACTCCTTTACTATTAAAGATATAATTTTTTATTATGAGAATACAGAAAATAAATCGCTTGAATTTGTAGTTAATTATTTTATTTTAAATGCAAAATACTTTATACATAAACGAAGATTTAGAAAGGAACAGTTATATTTCCCTCTTTTCATTATAGAAATGACATCGCTTATTAATTCTCTTAAACTAATTCGACTTAATAAGAAGAATAATAGACTTTTATACTATTACGACATTATTTTTAATTGAAGTAATGTGTCTCCTGCCACCTTTTTTCTTTTTATTCTTTTTTTTTCTTCTTTCACTAATCATCATATCGATCCTCTCGTGTCTTTTACCCTTTTTTGGACTGTCAATTTATAGTTCCTTGTTCTATGTGCTTGATATTTGATGTTATAATTAATGTTTTTGTTGTTATTGTTAATGTGTTTTGTATTCTATTTGCATTGTTTCAATAATAAAAAAAAAAAGGCTTAACCAATCACACGAGGCAACCATAGGACCATGCAAGACCAAATTACCTATTGTTTAATTTTAAAGTATTACGGTTTGAGTGTGATTAAGTCGTTATGTTGTAGCATACTTGGGTACGTAAAAACGTAAAAAATTTGTGTTGTAAATTTGTTGTTGCATGTATGTATTGGTCCTGGAGGAACGTTGTTTCGTTTCACTGTGTACTAACTGTATATGGGTGGAATGACAATAAAAGCCTACTTGACTTGATTTGACTTGACTTGAATAAAGTACTAAAGATGTGACTGAGCACTGAGCAACAATTTGTTTGTTTCTATATGCGAGTGATGGTGAACGGCACATTAGAACTCAACAAGTTGTGGGTTTAGAATTGAAAGAATCGAGCGTTTATAAGTAAGTCATTATGTAAAGTCAGTCTTACGAGTTATTCAAAAAAGTTCATGGGTTTGATTAACAAAAGAGGCATATTAAGAGTAAAAGTTATCATTTCTACAAGATGACAAGTGAAGCGATATCTGGCACTGCATTTCCTGTTTGAGAGATCTGAAGATAAATACTGTATGACCTTTGGGAAACAAGATTCCTAGACTATTTACTGTACATACTCTAAAGTTAAAAGAGACTTTTTTTTTACAAGAGCCAATTGATGCTAATGCTGAACAGATATAAATGCTGAACTAATAAAACTGATAGATGATAAAAGCCTATTGGCGATAAGACATGAATCTGCTGATGATGGCAGAAAAGCCATAACAATACTAAAAGAGCATTATTATGCACAAATAATAAATATGTACACGCTGTTAACCCAGCTACGCATGACAGAGAACGAGAGTGTTACTGACTACCTAACATAAGCAGAGAACTTCATCACAGGGCCAAGATGTGGGAGAAACCGCGAGTGATGGGCGTACTATAGCTATGATTCTTCGCGGACTACCAGACTCTTTTTGCAAACAGCTAGCCGTCCACATAACGTAAAATGAGGACAATGTTACTGTACGTTCACACACACAAATTTAAAAGAAAATTGTGGGTTTATGAGAAGGCAGATAACATAATGAAAGCACATACGAGAAAAAGCAGAGGTCCTTTAAAGACATGCACTAAGGACAGAAAAGACGAAGATACTGGATGTGGTTTATCCTTCTTGGTGGTATGCTGACATTACCCTGGATACCGTGGCTCTTGATACATCACAAAGACTTGCTGTCTTGGTCACAGATGCGCCAGCGAGACGCACACCAACAATTTGTCCTCTTCGAACTCTGATATGTCACCCATAATGTTGTGCGTTGCAATATTTTAAGCAAAACTGTTTTATTACTCTGTAATTAAACTTTTACTGGTGGAATGTGCAATCAATGAAAATTGGCCACCAGGCTGGTCAAATTTAGCCATGAAACCTCCAACACTAAATTGGCCAGTGTTTCAGTTTCATTGTCCAAACCTTGTATTTTACTTAATTAGTGTGATTGTTATTTGATAACAAATAACAAGTCAGCTTCTTAGGCAAGATGGTGGGTATCCTGTTGTCTGTTGCTGGAGATCCAAATTCAGAAATACACCTGTTGGAACATGAGTTGCAGGTTTCTGAGGTGCCCACAGGTTGATTGTACTTGACTGAGTAACATAAAAATATTAACTGTGTTATAGACATCAATGTGTGGCGCATTATTAAATGCAAAACAACAATGCAGACCCCTAACTGGTGAGCAACTGAAGTCAAACATCCCGCAAGAATGGGAATGAATTCCCAAACGCTGTCAGGCCAGTTAAAGCAGAAGATCAAGCAAAACCATAAGAGAGACTTCATGAAATATACGCTCTTGTGAATAATCCAGACGCTGCCACAGGAGTCGTTCATTGAACACGCTTCTGTTTGCAGAAAACTATGTGCAGTAAATGGTTGGGGTTGACCATAATAAACAGCTTTTTGTTTTGTGTCCTCTCCACCACTTCCTCAAGAGAGTCCAGCTCCAAACCAACCACTGAACCAGCTCTCCTGACCACCTTGTCCAATCACATGGTATCCCTGCTTTTGAGGCTACCACCTTAGCACGCTGCTGCATGGAAAAGTACACTGCGATGGATGATTGATTAACCATCAGCAGGAGCATTTTACAGATGTTGAAAAATCCTAGACCACTCAGGAAGAAAAAGCTGGCTCTGAACTTTCATATACACACACACACACACAGACCCTCCTGTCCATTCCTAATGCACCCCACAACTGCAGTGTCGTCTGAGAACTTCTGCATGTGGCATTACTACAAGATATCTGTGTCTGAGGTGTATAGGTGTATAGCGTGGACAGTAAAGGGGTGGGAACGAGGAATTTTCTTCGCCATACTTTTGCACTTAACTTCATGTCAAAGCTTACCAAAGATGTTCCTTCATCTTCATAACATGATTTTTTTTACTGTTTAGAAAGAAAAACTTATTCTGAACAATAGTCAATTATTTTCTTTGTGCTTTCTTGCATAAATCCTGAAGACTGAACCAGAAGACGGACCAGCACCTTTGAGAAGATTGCACAGAATACACACATACACACACACACACACACAGACACTAGTGTTTTTTTTTTTTATTCCATCATAAACTGTAGTCCTGTGTCAAAATTACCGATCAGGCCACCATATAAGTCAAATGGATAGGTTGAGGAAAAGAGAAAAATGCAGCCATAACTGCTGTCCAATTTGTCAGATACTTGGGGCTGAGAATGCTGATTTTTGCATATCCTACAAGAGCTCTTATATTTAAA
This sequence comes from Clarias magur, assembly GCA_013621035.1. NCBI lineage: Eukaryota > Metazoa > Chordata > Actinopteri > Siluriformes > Clariidae > Clarias > Clarias magur. The sequence continues at coordinate 511,315 of QNUK01000082.1, read as the reverse complement.
CATGTAGAATTTCTATGATAAACCATTGCTTTGATATCGACCCTGTTTGGGTCAGTCAGCATAAGTTCATCTTCTGGTTAAAACAATAATTCTGTATAAATCCAACAAACATTCAATGGCTCAGTCTCTTGATTCTTAACATGAATCTCAGACATTGGGATGGATGGTCAGATAGAAAATCTTACATTTGAAACTGAATAATGTATGGATGGATGCCTTTCTATTTGGTTACATCCCTAGTGAGTAGAAAAATTCTGGCAGTAAATTGTATTCTGATTTGGCCATGAGAAATAATTTACACACTACTTTACTAAATGATTGGTACAAGGCTAATAAAAAATAAATAAACAAATAATAAATGTCAGACCCAATGTCAGGACAAAATGACCGGAATAGAATATCTGTTTCTCAGTGGTTGTGGAATCAGTTGACTGTATATATTTGTTTTGATAGCATGGCACTACTGAACTCCACTGTGTGATTTTAAAGCCTTAAATATGGTAGAACTGAAGGTCATCATGTTCACCGTAAATGTGCAGCGAGTGAAACTGGAGTTTGTTCAGTGGATACAACATTTCAGACAATGTAGTCACATATTAAAACCTGCAAAATATTTAATCAAATAAAGAATTCATGAGGGAGGGTGTTTAACACATTTTCCAAGTCTTGGGTGTCCAGGACTGGTGGAGATTTAAAAGCTGTGCTGCTCTGGGTGTGTTGTCTGTAACTGTCAGCCACAGACTCTTTACTGAAAAGATAATCATCTAGGGCAGCAAAGTCATTGTGGTCCAGGAACAAGTCACCGTACTGGTCTATCCCAAACAGGATTTCCTGATGATCCAAGGTGCTGTGAACAGAGGTAAATTGAAGTGTGTTAACTACTATTATACCAGAGGAACACTTCATTTGCATCCATTTGAGTTCTGAAACAGTTCCAGTGCAGCTACCAGCTCACCTGGTCTGGGTGATGGACGGCTCAAGTATGCCAGTCAGTAGATCATCAGGGACAGGAGGTGGAGTTGGCTCTGGATCAGGTCTCTTCTTTGAGGCTGTATTTTGCAAATTGCCTGCAAACATATAAAGATATCAGAAAAAAGGAATGATGAACAATGAATGATGTTCAATGATATCCTATTTTACAGATAGCTGTACTCAAATTGTTTAAGAGAAAACCTAAAAACCTTCATGAATCAAAAAATCATGAATCATGCACCAGCACATGCTAATTTTGTAGTGAGAAACTCTTTATGTTCTGAAGAGAAAACTTTCTGGAATTACTTGATTTCTTGAAAAAAATTACTTGAAAAAAATTGATTTAATTATTGATTTAATTATTTTTATTATTCCTTACATCTAGTAGGCAGCAGTGCCTTTGTGGTGGCTGTTGAGGCATTAGAGGAAGTTTCTGCAGGAGTCACTTCCAGGCCGACTTTCTTCCTCTTGTGGTGATGTGGAGTATTTACATGGTCTACATTTAAGGAAAAAAGGTTTAAAGAGCAATAACTTTTATATGATATACCCTCATATGATATTATTTTCATAACCTTTAAGTATCGTTAACTACTGCAGCTGATATGCTCACTACACTCATTGATATTGAGTTCAAAAAGAAGAATAAATACATTTTACTTGAATTTTACTATGACAATTTTATACGATCATATTTGAAAATAATCTACTTTAAGGGACATTATTGTATGCAGGAGGAAGAGAAACATTAACATTGTTTTTACCAGAGAACACAGGAATGTTGAGTGTGGCTGTAGTTTCTGGAGCTGCTTCTTCTGGGCAGACTTGCTTTGTCTTCTTTGGATGGGGATTATACTCCCAATCTATGTTGAAGAAAAGAAGGTTTAAACAATAATGCAACAAGGTGCATAAAAACAAGAAAAGGTCTCAGGTTTGACCTGTTTGTCTTAATGTTTAGCAAATTATCTGAAAACCCTGTGCACCTCACCAGGAAACTGCTGTTTGTGTTCCCATTTCAGCCTCCATGACTCTGCATAGTAAGGCATCTTCTGTTCTTCAGTCAGTTTCCTCCATTCGATCCCAAGCTTCTCACTGATCTCGGATGTGCTGGCACTTGGGTTGGCCCTGGAAAGGATACGCCGGTGTGTCCTGGACCAAATGATGTACGCATTCATTGGCCTCTTGATGCGTCTGTTGTTATTTTGGTCTTTTGACACGCTCAGATCATCTTCAAAAATAAAAACACTAATCAGTTAAATCTTAATTATTATGAAATTAATTTTTTGTTAATCAAGTGAAAAACAGAGCATACAGTGCTGTGCAAAAAGTTTTAAGTACCCTATTTAATTTTAAGACTAGTATATATTTCCAAAGACCGTTTTTGCACCGAGCAGCACGGTGATGTAGTGGTTAGTACTGTCACCTTGCACCTCCAGGGTCTGGGTTCGATTCCCATCTCTGTGTGCATGGAGTTTGCATGTTCTCTCCGTGCTTGGTGGGTTTCCTCCCACAGGCCAAAGACATGCATATTAGGCTAATTCTTGTTCCTAAAGTGTGTGAATGCGTGTATGACTGTGTGTATGTGTGACGTGTGATGGATTGGCACCCTGTCCAGGGTGTACCTCGCTTTGTGCCCCAAGTCTCCTGGGATAGGCTGACCCCTGCGAGCCTGAACACAGGATAAAGCCGTATAGATGATGAGTGAGTGATGAGTGCTTTTGCATCAAGAAATGATATGTTACAAAAAAAAGAATCAAAAATCAAAAAAGGCTCTTGGGTTCCATAATAAAAAATAAAAAACACCTCCACCAGCACGTACTACAGTCTCCAGGAGAACCATGTCAGATTCGTCAGGCTGCTCAGTCAAAACTTACCAGCAAATTACCATAGGAAACTGCACCAACCATACCGAAAATGTATTTAATTTCCATTTTATTAGCTTTTCCATCCATCCATCTAGGTACCTCTATATTTATTGGTGGCCACTGTTTTTATTTCCATGTTGTACGATCGTGGTAGGACCGTGGTAACATTCGCATGCACATTCACAAACTATGGATATTTTGGGAACATCAATTAGGATAATCTGCATGTTCCTTTGGAAGGAAATCGGGGAGAACTCATCACCAAGCACAGGGAGAACATGCAAACTCCATGCACAACACAAGACTTGAAGGTCTTATTACTCTTATTTATATTTAATTAATATTTTTCATGTAATATATTTGTGGTACAGTATATCTGTGCTTTACAGCATTTCATTCTTTTTGCACAGTGATGTGGGTTCAAACTCATCATCAACAAGGATTCACAGATAATGCTCAGAATTAAACACATCAATTATTATAGCAAATATAGTCAGTAGAATAGTATAAACAAGAACTATAAAATAACTGCATTATTAATCCTGGAATAGATCGCCTGCCACTTACTGGTTCCTGCAGGAGGCTGGGTGAGGCTCGCATTTATATACAAGAGACAAAAATAATCCATTTACAAAAAACATGTAAACACATTATTTTACATGTATTAAATATATGTGGGCTGTCTAAAACCACAACACAAACCTTTTATATAAATGCACTGGCAATAAATACATATTTTTACAAAGGTAATCAATGGAAAACACTTAAAACTGAAAAAAAAAAAAAAAAAAACCAGCATAGACCATCATAGCCGGTCACCAGCTCGACCAGGAATAAAGAAAATAAACAGGGTGCGCTTTCTGCCGTCTCAGTCTCCCCGAAAATCTTTTTGAAACGCATCACTAAAATGATCTGAAACTCAGTGAATACTGCACACACAGATATCCATATACAGTGCCCTCCATAATTATTGGCACCCCTGGTTAAAATGTGTTCTTTAGCTTCTAAAAAATTAAGTTTTGTTCTAAATAACATAGGACCACAATGGAAAAAAGAGGAAATTCCTACCTTTAATTAAAGTGCATTTTTTCAGTGGAAAAAAAATCCCACATTAAGAAATTATTCTTTTACATCAAATCATGGGTGCCACAATCATTAGCACCCCTAATGTTTAATACTTTGTACAACCCCCTTTTGCCAACAAAACAGCACCTAATCTTTTTCTATAATGTTTCAAAAGATTAGAGAAAACAGAAAGAGGGATCTTCGACCATACCTCTTTGCACAATGTCTTTAAATCATCCAGTGACCCAACTCCTCTCCTCTGCAGTCTCCTCTTCAGCTCACTCCACAGGTTTTCAATGAGGTGGAGGTCTGGGGACTGAGATGGCCACGAGATGAGCTAGATTCTGTGTGTGGTGAACCATTTCTGTGTAGATTTGGCCACATGTTTTGGGTCATTATCTTGCTGAAAGACCCAGTGACGTCTCATCTTCAGCTTTCGGGCAGAGGCCACCAGATTTTGCTTTAAATTGTCCTGGTATTTCAAAGCATTTATGATGCCATGCATCCTAACAAGGTTCCCAGGGCCTCTGGAAGAGAAACAGCCCCACAGCATAACAGATCCTCCCCCATATTTCACAGTGGGCATGAGGTGCTTTGCTGCATAATCATCTTTTGTGTTCCACTTAGAGTTTTTGTTGCCAAAAAGCTCTATCTTGGTCTCATCTGACCAAAAAACACGGTCAAAGTTGAAGTCCCAGTACCGCTTAGCAAACTCGAAACGTTTGCGTTTATGATTGGGACTGAGAAAAGGATTTTTCCTTGCATGCCTCCCAAAGAGCTTGTTGGCATGTAGATAGCGTCTGATGGTTGTTTCGGAGACTTTGTGACCCCAAGATGCTATCATTTGTTGCAGTTCTTTAACAGTGAGCTTTGGAGAATTTTTTATTTCTCTTACCATCCTCCTCACTGTGCGTGGAGGCAAAATATACTTGCGTCCTCGTCCAGGCTTGTTTACTACTGTTCCAGTTTTTTTAAACATCTTAATGATTCATCTCACAGTAGATATGGGCAGGTGCAGGTGGGTGGCTATTTTCTTGTACCCATTGCCTGACTTGTGAAGGTCGACACAAATCTGCCTTACTTGAATGGTGTGTTCCTTTATCTTTCCCATGTTGAAGAGTGGATAAGAGAAATGGCCTCTGTGGCACGTCATATTTATACCCCAGGGAAGCAGGAAGTGATACATTACTAATTAAATGTTCCTAGATATGCTGATCAACTTTGTAAACTACTGTAGAAATGACAGAAACACTTAAATTACATTTATTTTCTAGAAATTGTTAGGGGTCCCAGTAATTGTGGAACAGGTTATTTTATGAAAAATAATTATTTGTTAGTCATGGATTTTTATTTCCCCTTAAAATTCACTTTATATTCACGTTATATTTGTCTACAATTTTCAGTGTGACAATATGCTTCTGCAATAAAAACTGAATTTATTTTGAGGTATTTTGCCAATAATTATGGAGGGCACGATATCATATATATCTATAGAAAGCTTAAAGTGTCTACTTTTAAATGAAGCAAGCTCAATAAAAAATAAATGGTCTCAGTTTATGTAATCCATATGAATGTAAGGAGAGACACTTCTGATAATAACCTGAGACAGGACACGCCCACACACCATTCACAAGGAAATAGTCAGGGTAATCTACATACAAAGGCACGCCCCCAAACACACACACAGATCCGGGGTCAGTTCTTCATACGTCGCTAACTGAGTTAGCTGGATTTGATTGTAGTGGATTTGTCCAGATCTTGGATTGTTTCATTCTTCGACACTCATCTCGAACTTGCTGTCATAGCAACAGGTCCGTAAGCTTAAACCTGCTTGGAAGCAGGTTTATTTCATGTAAACAGGATTTAGGCTGCGCTCCTAGCGGGGTATGATTGGTTGAAATGGCGAGGACGCATCTGATTGGTTAAAGAGCATGACTGACGCGGACTTACTCACATGGGAAAAGAAAAGTATCTTGCATATATATGGATTGATGTATTTAAACATGTGTGTGTGGCTGTGGTCATCATTCGTGTGTTAATCTCCGTGTGTGTCTAATAATATGTAACACTCTATCCCCCGATTGCGTGTCTTGTCTGTTTTTCAAATTCCTTGTGTATTGCGTGATAGACAGGATCTTTTAGCACAGCATGACAATATATTTCTTCTTACTATACTTGTTCTTGTACTTCACTTTTACACTGTAAACCCAATTAAGTTGGCAAAACTCAAAATATTTGAGGTAATCAGTTACATCAAATTTTTAAGTAATTATGTTTCCAATTTTAAGTAAACAGAATTATCAATATTTGAGTTTGTTGAACTTGTTGTAAATAAAATACATTTTACATTTAACATTTTACATAGGCACTGTACAGGTTTCTGAAGCTCTACAGAATGTTCTGGATAGTGGGAGGAGTTTAGATTTACTTCAGAACAACACTGAGACTCCAACAGAGGACGAAGGAGGAGAATCCAGCAACCTGTTACCATGGTTAAGTTATTAAATCTTATATAATCCTTATTCTGATAATATAAAACTAATATTATTTTATTTTTCATTTTCTCACAAGTTTTTGCCAGTTTATGTGAAACTTACATGGTTTGGCTAGCATGTAGATAACACTGCTAAATCATGCTAACATACTGCCTTATGTAGCTTAGCACAAACTGGTGGCTAAGCTAATGCCTTACAGTTATGTAGATTACAGATGGTTGTCAGTATCAGCTGTGGTGTAAATGTCTACAATATATTTCACCCCATTTTGGGTAGCTTCATGTTATGGTAGCTGTTTGGTTCACTTTTTGGTTATCTTATGACACTGCTATCTGTAAGGATATTTAGCACAAACACTTTAGCTCCCAGTGCCTAAAATACTGCCTTATGTAGCTTACAGGTGTTTTTGATATTAAGGTGTAAATGTAAATCATAATGCAAAAAGTATAAATTTGTTGTATAACATTGCAAAAGTTTGTGTTGTGTTTATGCATGGTCAATTGTTATTGATGATTATTGACAGTAATTTTATTATCATCAAGATTATTTTCTTTTTCCTTTTTTATAAAAAGTTGACCATGAAAATGATCAGCCTCCTGTTTTATAGAGACCAAATGCAAACAAGCAGGCAAGATACAGGCGGACCATCACTATGTCAATGGAACCTCGACCATGACTGGGGTCTGGATTTGTGATGGATCTCTTCTGTTTTTAAGTGGTTGACCACACGATAAGGTTTCACCTGTGACTGCATTCAACCAGCACATGGACTGACCTCAGATGCCAGAAATGTTGCCACTGCTGGTTACAGGATCTGTGTGAATTGCAAATCAGTTTATGGTAAGAAGCCATAAACACCATGGAAATGACAAGTACATATGCAGTGTTCATTTGTGTCTTAAGTTAAACAAGAACTGCTTTTCGAGAGAGGTACAAAGATGTATTACTGTGTATAGGGTGTAAAAGTGGGCTTCATAGTGCACTGTTCCTGTTTCCACTGTTATACCCTGAATGTCAGTTTGTGAGACCATATTTACCATCCTGTTTTTCGTATTGTTCCCGCGAAAGTTCCTCGTCTGTTTGAAACAGCGTTTTATATTATATTTTGTTTATTTTTTTATAATTATATATTTTTCCCGTTTTTACGCTTTAATACTACTGGACTTTATCCGATTTTTTGCGCTTTTTGGGAGAACGCGCGTATCATCTGACCAACAACAACCGAATCCATCACCAAATAATCACAACTCCGGCACAAAGGTACGTTATCATGTCTACCATTCAGCTCGCTCAGTGTGTGGAGTGCAGGATGTTTAGACATTCTTCCTCCGTCATTAGTGATAATTTTATTTGTGATAGGTGTGTGTTAGTTAGCACCCTGACGGAGAAGATAGTAGCATTAGAGGAGCGCATCCAGACTTTAGAGAGGGTTAGAGAGCGCGAGAGCAGCGTTAATCCTGTAGTGGAAAGTCTGGGTGCCACAGGTGGAGATAATCATCCCCCGACTCCGGCAGTAGAGCCCTCACAGCGGGGCGAGTGGGTGACGACTCGGCGGCATACTCGTTCAGCCAAAGCTAACGCTAAGGCTAGCCCACCGGAGCACACCTCTTCTGCGCTTCACGTGTCCAACAGGTTCGCTCTCCTCAGTGATGCACCCGCTGAGAAACCTGAAAGAGCTCTGGTTATAGGAGACTCTATACTGAGACACGTGAAATTAGCCAGGCCTTTAGGGGCGCCAGCGGCAGTGGTCAGGTGTATCCCGGGAGCCAGAGCACCGGACATAGCAGGTAATCTTAGGGCTCTAGGTCAGCATAGGTTCTCTAAGATAGTGGTACATGCTGGAGCTAACGATATACGCCTTCGTCAGTCAGAGGTTAGTAAGAGTAACTTTACAGAGGTGTTTAAAATAGCGAAGGCGATGTCCGAAGAAGTAGTTTGCTCTGGTCCCATCCCAATGAGACGTGGCGACATAGCTTACAGCAGGTTATGGTCGCTGAACCGCTGGATGTCCAGGTGGTGCTCCGAAAACAACGTGGGCTTCATTGACAATTGGAAGACTTTTGAGGGCAAAACTGGCCTGTTAGGGCGGGACGGTGTCCATCCCACTCGGGAAGGTGCTGCTCTCATTTCTTGTAGTATAGCACATAGTCTCAGAAGAGGCCTAGTTAATCGGTGACAATCCAGAGCCAAGGCCAGGGAGCAGACAGACAGGCTAAACCAACCGTCTGCTAGCTGCATAGAGTCGTCACTCAGGGTTCATCAGATTGAGACTGTGTCTGTTCCCCGAGATAAACATAAACATACATTTAGAAAGACTCAAAGTCTGTTTTAGTAATTTAATTAACATAGACACCACAAACTCAGATCACACTGAATGCGCAGCCAGCACCTCTGATCTGAAGCTAGGACTGTTAAATATTAGATCTCTCGCATCTAAAGTAGTTATTGTTAATGAAACTATCACAGATCAGGAGCTTGACATATTATGTTTAACAGAAACCTGGATTAAACAGGACGAGTATGTGGCTCTAAATGAAGCTAGTCCTCCTGGATACAGCTACATACACCAGCCTTGGCTAACTGGTAGAGGAGGAGGAGTCGCAGTTATTTATAACCATAATCTGTCTCTCGTACAAAAACACAGTTTTAAATCTAATGCATTTGAAGTTCTCTATAGTAACATAAAGTCAGCTCAGTCAATCCCGCTAATCATCATTTACAGACCCCCTGGGCCGTACTCGGAGTTTCTCTGCGAATTTGCAGATTTCCTTTCAAACCTTGTTGTTTCTGTAGATAAAGCGTTAATTGCTGGAGACTTTAATATTCATTTTGAGAATCCAGAAGACCCTCTGAGAACAGCATTCTTGTCCATACTGGACTCAGTAGGAGTAAATCAGTGTGTAGTAGGACCCACTCATAAAGCAGGTCACACTTTGGATTTAATATTATCCTTCGGATTAAGTATAGGAAATATAACCACAATTCCACAGTCTGAAGTTATCTCAGATCACTACCTTGTCTCGATTAAAGCGTGTTATAGTAATAATGTACGCACAGCACCGCGCTTCCACCTTAAACGTACATTTACATCAAATACCGCACAGAGCTTTATCAATAATCTTCCAGAATTATCTACTTTGATTGGATCGCCATCTGACTTCACAGAACTCGAACAGGCGAATGAATATCTAGAGTCAGCACTTCGTTATAGCTTAGATAATGTCGCTCCAGTTAAAAGCAAAATGATTAGAGATAAGAAACTCGCTCCTTGGTATAATGACCACACACGTGCTTTAAAACAAACCGCTCGCAAATTCGAACGTAAATGGCGCCAAACTAAATTGATAGTATTCAAAATAGCTTGGAAGGAGAGCATCCTGAACTATAAAAAAGCTCTCAGTGATGCTAGATCAACATATTTCTCCACTCTAATAGAAAATAACAAAAACAACCCGAGATTTTTATTTAATACCGTAGCTAAATTAACTAAAAACGAGACCACTGCAGAAATCTCCACAACATCATCATGCAGTAGTGAGGATTTCATGAACTTTTTCAATAATGAAATCATAAATATTAGGCAAAAAATTCAGGCTTTGAAACCAGACAATTTAAATAATTCAGATGATCTAACCACATCACATCAGAACTTAGAACACTTTACTCCCCTTGAAGCGAGGGAACTAATTTCACTCATCTCTTCTTCAAAATCGTCAACCTGTATATTAGATCCTATACCGACACATTTTCTCAAGCAGATAGTACCAGCAATAATAGAACCCCTGTTGAAAGTAATTAACTGTTCACTCAGTAGTGGGTATGTCCCCAAATCCTTTAAATTAGCCGTTATTAAACCGCTAATCAAGAAACCTGACCTTGACCCCTGTCTGCTTTCTAATTACAGGCCGATATCAAACCTTCCGTTTATCTCCAAGATTTTGGAAAAGGTAGTATCACAGCAGCTATGTTCACATCTACACAGAAATAGCATAAATGAACTGTATCAGTCAGGATTTAGGCCTCATCACAGCACAGAGACAGCACTTGTTAAAGTAGTAAACGACCTCCTATGGGCCTCTGATCAGGGTTGCGTCACTATACTTGTGTTACTGGACCTCAGTGCAGCTTTTGACACCATTGATCATAGTATTCTCCTTCACAGATTAGAAAAGGTAGTTGGAATTAAGGGAACTGCCCTCTTGTGGCTCAGATCCTACTTGACTGATCGTTATCAGTTTGTAGATTTAGATGGTGATCATTCCTCATGTTCTCAAGTGGAGTTTGGTGTTCCACAGGGCTCAGTTTTAGGCCCACTGCTTTTTTCCCTTTACATGCTTCCTCTGGGCAACATAATTCGTAAACATGGTATTAGTTTTCATTGTTATGCTGATGACACACAATTATATGTCTCAGCAAAACCAGATGAGAAAAATCAGTTTGCTAAAATTGAGCAGGAGGTGCAGGACATACGAGATTGGATGTTAATTAATTTTCTTCTGCTTAATCCTGATAAGACAGAAGTTCTAGTCATAGGACCACAAGTAGCTAGAAGTAAGCTTTCTGATCAGACTGTAACTTTAGATGGCCTTTCTGTTCCATCAAGTGCAACAGTTAAAGACCTCGGTGTGATTATAGATTCCAGCCTTTCGTTTGAAGCTCATGTAGATAATATCACCAGGATAGCTTTCTTTCACCTTAGAAATATTGCCAAGATAAGAAACATATTGTCACTAAATGATGCAGAAAAACTAGTTCATGCTTTTATCACCTCTAGGTTGGACTATTGTAACGCCTTACTGTCTGGTTGTTCAACTAGGTGTATAAACAAGCTTCAGTTAGTTCAGAATGCAGCAGCGAGAGTCCTCACTAGAACCAGAAGATACGAGCACATCACCCCTATCTTATCTACACTGCATTGGCTCCCTGTGAAATTTCGCATCGATTTCAAGATACTACTTTTGACATTTAAAGCACTAAATGGTCTCGCGCCACAGTATTTGAGTGAACTGTTAGTGTCTTACGATCCGCCACGCCTACTTCGATCAAAGGATGCAGGCTGCCTGTCAGTACCACGTATTATTAAAACTACAGCAGGGGGCAGAGCTTTTTCTTACAAAGCCCCAAAGTTATGGAATAGTCTTCCTGTTAATGTTCGGGACTCAGACACAGTCTCAGTGTTTAAGTCTAGGCTAAAAACTTATTTATTTAGCCAAGCATTTTTGTAAATAGATTAACCTTAGGTAAAGGAGCAGATCTGGGGGACTCATGGACGTAGAGTATTCTGGTGAACTGGTATGTTTAGATGCTGTCCTCCCCACTCTCATTGTTCACTCAGGTTTGTTGACGGTGAGGTGATTGGTTGCTTTACATCTCAGGGAGCCCTCATGTTTGTGTTTCCTTCTGGCTCTCCCTTTTAGTTATGCTGTTATAGTTAGTCCTGCCGGAGTCCCTGCTTGCACTTTGCACTAATATACATTCACCTTATACATGTTGACTGTGACCATACCTAACTGCCATCTCTCCTTATTTTCTGTTCTCTCCTTTTCTGCTCTCTCTCTCTCTCCTTTCCCTCTCTCTGTCTCTCTGTCGAGCTATACATGTTCGCTCCTGAGTTGCCAGTGATCCAGACCCCTCTGCCCTCTGAAGCCGTCTAACCCGTCCTGGAGTCCTGCTTCTGGTTGGAGATCCCGTCGCATGGATGCCCCGTGTGGTCTGCCTGGATGCGCTTGGTGGCTGGGATGGTTTCCATGAAGACTGTCCTATCATCGATTGATGCTCTGGGGACCTGTGACTTCAGTTGTTCGATAGCTCAGGACTGGAATCTCCTACAGTCTACCTGAGCCTCTGGGAACAAACTGGACTCCTTTTAATTTAAATTTTAACACATCTCCTGTTACACTGAACTTCCAGTACACATTATTATGCTGATCATTCTCTGCTATCCGTTATCACCCAGATGAGGATGGGTTCCCTGTTGAGTCTGGTTCCTCTCAAGGTTTCTTCCTATTACCATCTCAGGGAGTTTTTCCTTGCCACCGTCGCCCTCGGCTTGCTCATCAGGGACAATCTTATCATTTTGATTCATACACATTGCATAAAAACTTACTTCTTTTTATTGTGTAAAGCTGCTTTGCGACAATGTCAATTGTTAAAAGCGCTATATAAATAAAATTGAATTGAATTTACAACATGCCATAAATGTCTTCTGTGTCCAAGATTATCTGTGTCCCTCTTCCCTCAATCCTGGACATTTGCACTAGGTGAAAGAGGTGACATTTACTGTATACAGTATGTTTATAAGTAAGGTTACAATCATATGTTTATAAGTAAGAAAAATACACAAATGTCAGGACATGTCGGAACTACTTCAGGGACCATGAACACATAGACCTCTAAATAATGAGTGAGGGCCAAGATCATTCATTTACGCTACTGTGGTGTGAAAGTAACTGTGTGAATGTGTCCCTGAGAGGTTGGTCTCATGTTTTGTTTTTGTTATTATTTTTTTAACAAAACTTATTTGCTGTTCATTGTTAAATTATCATATTGTTACAAATGTACATATTGTATATATTGTTACATACTGAGGCGGCACGGTGGTGTAGTGGTTAGCACTGTCGCCTTGCACCGCCAGGGTCCGGGTTCGATCCTCGGCCAGGCTTGATTCCGGTCTCTGTGTGCATGTTCTCCCCATGCTTGGTGGGTTTCCTCCCACAGTCCAAAGACATGTAGGTTAGGCTAATTGGCATTCCCAAATTGCCCCCTGTGAGTGTATGTGTGTGTGTGTGTCTGTGGCCTGCGATGGATTGGCACCCTGTCCAGGGTGTACCCTGCCATGTGCCCTAAGTCTCCTGGTATAGGCTCCAGGCCCCCCGTGACCCTGAATACAGGATTAAACGGTATAGATGATGAGTGAGTGAGTGTTACATACTGTATTACACATTGTTTATTTTGTTTGTGTTGGCCAATAAAGCTGATTTTATACTGATTCTGTTTTATATTTTACATATTGGTTGACCATCTTATATGGTCTTATCTTATATTCTGGCTTTCTTATCTTATATTCTGGCTTTTATACCATACCAACATTAGATGGGGTGGTGAACAGCATACCATCAAATGTTGGTATGCTGGGATGCATGGGCTTGCATATGTTGTATTTTGGTGCTAGTATGCTGGTGACCAGCATCATAATGCTGTGATGGTGGTGCTGGTATGCTAGTCACCCTGCTTATGCTAGTGCTGGTGGGGAAAAAAACAGCATAGACCAGCAAAATGTATGCTGGTATGCTGTGGACCAGCATCAGTAAAGTGACCAGCATACCAGCACCAGCATACCAGCAAAATGTATGCTGTTCACCAGCATACCAGCACCAAAACACAACATATGCTGGTATAATGTTCAGCAGCTATGCTGGTCTATGCTGTTTTTTTCAGCAGGGTAAACTAACGTGATATCTGAAGGCAAGCCAAGCTGAGCTGGCTTAACCAAATATGGGTCACATGAGGCAACCATAAACAAAGTGTAACATGTCAGGACCATGCCAGGGGAAGCCAGATACCCTTTGTTTTCATGCCAAACAAACATAGGTTTCAATAAAAAAATAAATAATAATAATAATAAAAGTTTCAGCAACTTTGGAAACAGCAAGAGTGTGTGTGTGTGTGTGTGTAACAGCAAATGTCAGATAGATAACCGGCAACAGTAATGTGTACAATCATACCATGTGCTCTAAAAGGTCATCTGGTTAAATTTCATTGGCAGTAACATATGTACAAAACACACACGCTGTTAAGTATTGCACAGTTACACATTATATTGCGGCAAGGCCAAATTACATTGTTTAATTTTAAGGTATTACGGTTTGAGTGCGATTACGTTGTTGTAGCATACTTACAGTAGCTGATACTTGTTTAAGTTTATGTTGAATAAAGTACTAAAGAGGTGACTTAGCACTGAGCAACAATTTGTTTCTATATGCGAGATGATGGTGAACTGCACACTAGAACTCAACAGCTTGTGGGCCTAGAATTGTAACAATCGAGCGTTGGTAAGAGATGGCAATAGGAAGAAACCTTGAGAGGAACCAGACTCAACAGGTAACCCATCCTCATTTGGGTGAACAGAAAGCAGGAATTGATCTGCATTCATACTGTGTGTTAGGTGGCAGGTGGTTCAGTATAACAGTTGTTAACAGATGTTAATTGATGTTAATATGGAGTCCAGGTAGTTATTGGAGGCTCAGGTAGACTTTTCAGACAAAGTCAGTTATGTGAAGTAACAAGAAAAAGGAGCCAGACAGAAAGACAAAGAAACCCTTAGAATTGTTTCACAGTGACTTGGCCGGTCCCATGCTAACACCAGACCAAAGAGGGACACAGATATGCACATGTCACATATGTCTTTTACAGATGACTATTCAGGTACTGTGTTAGCGAATGTTCTAAGATCTAATGGAGACACAGTTTAGGCCACAGAAAAGTTCTTGGCCAATGTAGCACCTCATGGAGAAGTCAAGTGCATCCATTCAGATAAGGGCACAAAATTTATGAGTCGGGATTTTTAGACACTGAGAAACAAAAACTAAGATTAGACACAAAACATCTACACCTTATTCAACTCACCAGAATGGCACAGCAGAGAGAGGTTGGAGAACACTTACTGATAGAGACTGGGTTACCAGATGAGTTATGGAACTACAGTAGACTATGCAAATGTCAGCTTATGTGAGAAACAGGTGCTACAGTAGACGTACAATCCAAGCAGTGGAACGATGCTATGGATAAATAAATGTGCTGACTGGAGGTAAATAAGACTTTCACACTCTTTTGCCACCATGAAAACAACCAGTTGGAAGAAGATGGGTTTACAAACTGAAAAGAGACATTGATGGATCTGAGAAATACAAGGTAACATTTTTTGCAAATGGCTATATATAGTGTATATAGTATAGTATATAAAATATATATAGTATAGTATATAAAATATACTATAATTATATTATATTATAAATGCAGATGCACTTGAACAGGCACAAAACTTACTTGGCAGCAACTAAAAATATTATTAACTAGAAAGTACAAATGACAATATATTTCAATCAGGTGAGGTATAATTACGATTACAAGCAATAGTTATGTTTATTTTGCCCTGACTAATTTAAAAGCATTCTGTTACTACAATATATTCAACATGACATACAGGGGTTGGACAATGAAACTGAAACGCCTGGTTTTAGACCACAATAATTCATTATTATGGTGTAGGGCCTCCTTTTACAGCATCAGTTTTTCTTGGGAATGACAGATACAAGTCCTGCACAGTGGACAGATGGATTTCGAGCCATTCTTCTTGCAGAATAGTGGCCAGGCCACTACGTGATGCTGGTGGAGGGAAATGTTTCCTGACTAGCTCCTCCAAAAAAAACCAAAGTGGCTCAATAATATTTAGATCTGGTGACTGTGCAGGCCATGGGAGATCAACTTCACTTTCATGTTCATTAAACCAGTCTCCAGTCTTGCTGTGTGTATTGGTGCATTATCATCCTGATACACAGCACCGCCTTCAGGATACAATATTTGAACCATTGGGTGCACATGGTCCTCCAGAATAGTTTGGTAGTCCTTGGCGGTGACGAGCCCATCTAGCACAAGTATTGGGACTAGGGAATGCCATGATATTGCAGCCCAAACCATCACTGATCCATCGCCATGCTTCACTTTGGGCATGCAACAGTCTGGGTGGTACGCTTCTCTGCGGCTTCTCCACACCGTAACTCTCCCGGATGTGGGAAAGGCAGAGAAGGTGAACTCATCAGACCATTGAAACTGATGGTTGGCATTGGCACAAGTGACCAAAGGTTTGGCTATAGCAGCCAGGCTATGTACATTGACCCTAAGGAGAGTTGAGATGCAGATTAATTCTGTCGGCTGGACCAGATAGTTTAACCCGAATGCCTCCTCAAGAACAGTCATTATTAAATTCATGCACTACAGAGACCATCAGAAGACACTGTATGCTGCCAGGAGAACAAAAAAAGTGAGATGCAGAAATCAACGAATGAAGGCTCAGCTTCGGGTGCTGCACATTCGTTACGGATTGCTTTATCCAGCTCATCTGATCATTACACACAGCTGCATGGCAAAACAAAGCGAAACAGATCGCAATCGCAGTAGCAAAGCGAATTTCCTCCATAAGAAATAATGGAAACATAGATGATTTGCTCCACAACCCAAAAAAAATTATATGTAAAAATAATTAATACAAAATATAAAGTAATAATAAAACAAATAAACCTGCACTTTACCTTTGAAAAAAGTAAAAATACATCCAGACAGATATGTTTCCATCAGTGTGTTTGTGCATACATGCGCTGTGTGTGTGTGCATGTGTGTGAAGCTAAAGAAATGACTCCCTTCCCCCTCCCTCCACTTGTCTTACACAGTAGCCCTCCGTTCCCTCTTATTTGAGAGGAGGGAGAGCTACTGTGTGGGATGACTTTCACACACACACACACACACACAAAATGGAAACACTGCCTTTTTGGAACTTCACACTGAAAACTTATTTAGCAAAAAACATCTCGAATGACATTCGACAGAATCACTGCAAGTAAAAATAAAACAAATTAACCTGCACATTATCTTTGAAAAGAATCACGACAGAGCAGTATTTTCTTAGACTGTGTGCGTGCGTGCATGTGTGTGTGTGTGTGTGAGAAAGCGAGACGGTGGAAGGAGGAGGCACACACTCTCTAATGACACTTGCGTACACAAACACACTAATGAATCAGTTCTTTTTAACAGGGAGAGAGAAACTGAATCTTTAACAAGGTCTCTACAAAACACAAACACAAAATAAAAGTTGCTTTACATGCACACATGGTCAGAGAGTTATAGTAAACAGTACACGGATGTTAACTATACAAGTGGCGCATGCGCACTGAGACCAAGAATGGGAGAGCATGGGATTACACACAATTCCGCAGCGCACGAGAGAGAACAACCATTGGCTCAGTTGTGATCACGTGATGCTCGGCAAGAAAACAAGAAGCGCATGCGTGCCACATGATACTCGATCATACTTGGTACTCGTAAATCAAGACTTGCTCATTTAAATGAATTAAAAAATTTAGCTCCCCTTCCGGAACTTGTGTATACATTTCTATGAATATTATAATAATGTTATATGAAACGTTTTTCACAACCAAAGTCAGTTGTTCCCGGAGGAAACCCACCAAGCACGAGGAGAACATGCACATGCACACAGAGACGGGAATCAAGCCTCGCTGAGGATCGAACCCAGCCCCTGGCGGTGCAAGGCGACAGTGCTAACCACTACAACACCGTGCCGCCTAGAATCCTTATTTATTTCCTGAAATTACTGTACTTGAACATTATTATTCTTATTCTTATTATTATTGCTTACTAGATCTCTGCAGCAGTGCCTCTACTGTGGCTTTGAGGCATTAGAGGAAGTCTCTGCAGGAGTAACTTCCAAGCCGACTTGCTTCCTCTTGTGGTGATGTGGTAACTTTGTTAAACCAGACTGCTGTTAAATCTATCGATTAATGCAGTATAATTATAATTTGCAATGTTTGTAAAGGTCCTTCGTTAATTACTACAGAAACTAGGGATGTACAGTTGATGATTTTTCATCATGTGATTAATTGCCTTTTTTAACAGGTGAAAACAATTATTAACTAATAATATTTGTTTTGAGTAATATTTCTCATACTATTATACCACAAGAGGGACACACTTGTTGCAATACTGGTCCTCTTTGTTTTTAAACGATGAAACAGAGACAAGAAATTTTATTTTATTTATATTTTATTTATTTATTATTCTGTTTCATTATTATTCAGTTTTTTAATGAAAAATTTAAACAAAAAGTTACAAAAAAAAGAAACGATATGATATTATTCTAATAACCTTAAAGCATCGTTAACTACTGCATCTGGTACGCTCACTACAATCATTAATATTGACTTCAAAAAGAAGAAATAAAATATTTTACTTAAATTTAACTATGCTATTTTTTACGATCATATATATATATGATAAACAAAGTAAACACATTACAAATTACAGACCGATTTCAAACCTTAGGTTTATATAAAAAATATTTTAAAAGGTGGTTTCAGCTCAAATATGCGCCTTCTTGGAGGAAAAAAATATCTTCGAAGAATTTCAGTTTTCAGGACTCATTCTAAAATATTTACGAAAATAATTTCTAAAATAATTTACCAGTAGATCAGAACACTGAATAATTTAATATATTGACAGTTAATATATAGAGAAATATATTTTCTTTGCTTAAGGAAATTATCGGTCATCCAATGTTTTATATCTTGGACACATTTAATCTGGTTTTAAACTGCACTACTTAAAATGTTTGACTTGTTTTTAGCTTCGGACCAAGGCTGCATCTCAATATAGTATTCGCCTTACTTGATCTTAGTACTGCATTCGACAGACAGATCACACAGGTAGTCAGGGACAGGCATTAAAATGGTTTCAATCCTACCTGTCTGATCTATAGCATTTTATAGATCTAAACGGAGAACTGTCTGGTGTGCTGCCAGTAATATATGAGTCAGTCTGCTGTTCTCAATATACATGCTTCACTTGGGTAACATCATTAGAAGACATGGGATTAGTTTCCATTGCTATGCTGATGATACCCAGTTATACATCTTCAGATGAAATATCCAAGTTGTCTAGATTAACTGAATGTGTCCAAGATATAAAAGATTGGATGACCGATAATTCCTTTTATGCAAAGAAAATATATTTCTCTATAGATTGATTGTCAATATATTAAATTATTTAGTGTTCTGATCTACTGGTAAATTGAAAAGATTTTAGAATGTTAATATTCCTTATTGCTACAGTAACTGATACTAACTAATAACTACCAGAAAAAAAGATATTCATATTCAAAAATATATTCAAAATATATAGAATAATATATTGTATTAACATATTACAATACATTGAAAAAATACATAAGGAATTGCCGCTTTTCATATGTTGAGAAATATATAAAAATAGTCAAATGTATATCTTAATAAATGTAATTTTATATTCAACAATTTACTTAATAATATATTGAATTTGATTGAATTTATTTCTTTATATATTTTTTTACAATATACTTACTGTATATCTAGTTTAAAAAAAGTAGACTTTATAGGCATTAATCAGAGCAAACTAACAAAGTTAAAGTAATAATAATCTTTAAATATAATCTTTAAACATGCATAAAGTTTCAATAATGTTTCAATAGAACAATTATAAGGATGAATATAATGGTTTTTGTCTTCATTGCAATATATATTACAATATATTGCCATATATTATCTCTTACTAAATTCAGGTACGACAGAAATATTACTTATTGGTCCAAAAAAACAGTACACAAACGCTCTCACAATTCTTTTAGAATTCACATGCTTTTAGAAGGATGTACAGTCCCATTACAATCCGCTGTGCTCCGTAAGATCACAAAACTATGGAATCTCTGGTAGTTTCCAGAATATCAAAATCTACAATTGGTAGTAGAGCATTTTCATATTAAGCCTCCTAAGCTTTGGAATAGCCTCCCTGACAGTGTTCAGGGCTCAGAAACAGTATCCAAGTTTAAACTTAAGACACATCTCTTTAACCTGGTATACACATAATTCATCCCATAACCTCGTACTCCAGTAAATGCACACTCTATTCTATAGTGCTGCTAATATAATGAACGCCAGCTAGGCTAATTCTTTTCCATCTGTTCATTCTTTTTCTACCCATCCCGAGGCATCAGGAAATTGTGCCAGCTCCAGTAGACAGAGGCCAACCCTGCGAGGATCCTGAGGCATCGAGAGAAGGACTGCCACCTGCTAGATTCTGCTCCGTGATGGTTTGGAGCTGCTCCTGATCTCCCAGTGATCCAGAGCCCCTTCGCCCCTGTCTGACTTTTCCTGGTGTCATCCTGGTGCTGAACTGGACTCCATGTTCATTTAGACATGTTCTGTTATATTAAACTTCCAGCTGCCTAATACACAGTATGTCTGGAAATAATTCCTGTTATCTGTTATCACCCAAATGAGAACTGAGTCCATGTTGAGTCCGGTTCCTCTCAAAGTTTCTTCTAATTGCCATCTTGGAGAGTTTTTCCTTGCCACCGTCGCCCTTGACTTGCTCATCAGGAACGATCTGATCATTATGATTTATACACGTCTTTCTCACTCCTACACATTTCCATAATTTTCTTTTAATTTTGTGAAGCTGCTTTGAGTCAATGACCATTGTTAAAAGTGCTATATACTGTAAATAAAACTTAATCAAATTTAATTCATACAACGCGCTCTAAAAGTTCATATGGTTACATTACATTAGCCGTTATAGTAGCAACATACAGTATGATGTACAATACACACCCACACATACACGCACACACGCAAATAATGATTTAAAATGTCCTCATGCCATACCACTGACACTAAGCTGTATGGTGTAGGTGATTGGCTTATTTAATACATATTTTTTTGCTGGGTCAAGTACTGGATGTTACTATTATAATTAGAAATGAACACATATTTTTCAATCTACAGATCAGCTGTTAATGATTAAGGAATGTTTTTCAAACATTGTTAAAATTTGTTAATCAAGTCTTTCTCCCTCAGTCTTTAGGTAAAACATGCCATGCGTACCTAGAGCAGTGGCGCCGAACCCTAGTCCTGAAGGATCCTGTGCCCTAACATGTTTTAAACTGCTTTAAATTCCAGAATTAACATATTTTAGTAAATGTAACTCACACTCAATCATATGTGTCACGAGCTATAGTAGGGTAAGCACAGAAGCCTTAGCAGTTAGCCCGTGTAGCGTGGATGGTAAACCCAAACGCGGAAGCAACACGAGTAGGCAGGATAACCACGCAATTTATCTAAGAACTCTCTTACACGAAGAGCTAGGATCTACACAAATAAATCCGCGTTCTAGCAACACACACTCAATCAAAGAAGCAACCCAAATAGGTGAGTACTCACAGAATAGTCGGCAAAGCGTCAGGTAAGGCATGGGCGAACTCAATGACTGAGCAATGTGAAGCGCCATTTTGTCTCCTTTTATGCTTCCTGAAAACCCGACCGTATTACTTCCGGGTCCTAGTGCCGGTCGTGTTACGAGTGTGCATGACAGTACCCCCCTGTCCAGGACCGACTCTCGACGGTCCTGGGGTGGAGGATACCCGACGACGGTAGTCCCGGATGAGTTCGGGGTCTAGGACGAACCGAGCCGGAATCCAAGATCGCTCCTCGGGACCGTAACCTTCCCAATCCACCAGGTACTGGAGCCCTCTGCCCCGAGGACGTGAGTCAAGGATCCGGCGAACGGTGTAGGCGGGACCACCCTCAATGATACGGGGAGGAGGAGCAGGGTGGGTGGGGGGAACCATTGGTGAAGTGATGAATGGTTTGAGCTGGGAGGTGTGAAATACCGGATGGATCCGGAGCGCCGCAGGCAGCTGGAGCCGGTAGGTGACAGGATTGATACGGAGGGTGATGCGGTATGGACCGATGAACCTGGGTGATAGCTTTTTGGATTCCGTGTGAAGGTGAAGGTTTCTGGTTGAAAGCCATACTTTGTCACCTACATTGTACAATCGTCCCGGCGGGTGTCGACGGCGATGTTGAGTGGCGTAGCGGTTGTTGGCCTGTTGGATGGCGGCGTTTGCTTGGTTCCACAGCCGTCGACACCGGCGAACCAACTGTTGGGCTGACGGCACCTCAACCTCCGGTTCCTGATGATCGAACATCGAAGGTTGGAAACCGTGGCATACCTCAAATGGACTGAGATTGGTGGCTGAAGAGACATGGAGATTGTGAGATAACTCAGCCCATAGGAGGTAGCGGGCCCAGGAGCGCTGGCGATCGGCAACAAAGCATCTCAGGTAGCGCTCCAGTTGTTGGTTGGTCCGCTCCGTCTGACCGTTAGTCTGGGGATGATAACCAGAGGATAGACTACAGGTGGAATTGATCAGACGGCAGAAGGCCTTCCAGAACCGGGCGGTGAACTGGGCCCCCTGTCCGAGACGATGTCTTTTGGGAACCCATGCAGTCGGACTACGTGTTCTAAAATCAGCTCTGCTGTTTTTTTGGCTGACGGGAGTCCGGTGAGGGCCACCAGGTGCACGGCTTTGGAGAACCGGTCGACGATAGTTAAGATGGTGTTCTTCTCTTCGGAGGCCGGCAGGCCCGTGATGAAGTCGACGGCAATGTGCGTCCAGGGCCGATGGGGAACGGGGAGTGGTTGGAGTTCCCCGGTGTCGGTTGGTTGGTATTCTTGGACCTGGCGCACACTGGGCATGCCTGGACGTACTCTTTGACATCACTCGCCATAGATGGCCACCAGAAGGCACGTCTGATGAATTGCAGGGTGCGGTTGGTGCCGGGGTGTCCGGATAATGGCGAGGAATGACCCTATTGCAACACCTCGGTCCTTACAGTTTTTGGCACGTAGAGTCGCCCAGGTGGCACACCTGCCGGTGCGGTCTCCATCGCCTGTGCACGGCGAACCCTCGTTTCCAGTTCCCAGTGAAGTGGTGCAATGATCTTGGTGGGTGTGATTACAGGCGCGGGGTCTGCCCGGGGAACGTCCTCTTCGTGTTGTCGGGAGAGGGCGTCAGCTTTGGTGTTCTTGGACCCCGGGCGGTAGGATAGGTGGAAGTTGTAATGTTCGAAAAATAGTGCCCACCGCGCCTGTCTCGGGTTGAGCTGTTTTAAGTTGCGGATGGTGATCAGGTTCTGATGGTCGGTCCAGACGATGAACGGCTCTCTGGCGCCCTGGAGCCAGTGTCGCCATTCTTCCAAAGCCCACTTTATGGCCAGCAGCTCGCGGTCCCCTACCCCGTATCGCTGCTGAGTGGGGTCAAATTTTTTGGAAAAGAAACTACAGGGATGTAGCTTCTGGTCTGGACCTCGTTGAGAGAGAACAGCCCCGGCGCCCACATCCGAAGCGTCCACCTCCACAACGAATGGTTTACTTGCGTCTGGGTGCAGTAGAATTGGGGCATTGGTGAACCGGTGGCATAGGTCATGAAAGGCGGTGATGGCGGCAGGGTTGAGGCTGAAGTGGTGAGAAGAGGGTCGAGTCAGAGCGGTTAAAGGGGCGGCAACCGTACTGTAATAATAATGCCTTTATTTGTCACATATACATTACAGCACAGTGAAATTCCTTCTTCGCATATCCCAGCGCAGGGTCAGCCATGGTACAGCGCCCCTGGAGCAGACAGGGTTAAGGGCCTTGCTCAAGGGCCCAACAGTGGCAACCTGGCTGAGCTGGGAATCGAACCGCTGATCTTCCGATCAGTAACTCAGTGCCTTAGCCCTCTGAGCCACCACTGCCCTGTAGTCCCGGATAAAGCGACGATAGAAGTTCGCAAACCCGAGAAACCGTTGAAGTTGCTTGAGGGTCTTGGGTAGGGGCCAGTGACGCACAACTTCCAGTTTCTGCGGGTCCATGGCCACACCCTGGGGCGAGATGACAAAACCCAGGAACGTGGTGGAGCGCTCGTGAAAGGCGCATTTTTCCAACTTACAGTACAGTTGGTGGGCGAGTAATCTCTTAAGGACCGCTCTGACATGCTGGGTGTGTTCCTCGGCAGTGCGTGAATAAATAAGTATGTCGTCTAGGTAAACGAACACCCACCGCCCTAGCATGTCCCTAAGGACATCATTGATGAACTGTTGGAAGGCGGCGGGTGCGTTGCAGAGTCCGAATGGGATGACCAAGCTCTCGTAGTGTCCAGTAGGGGTGATGAAAGCCGTCTTCCACTCATCGCCCTCTCTGATGCGCACCAAGTTGTAGGCGCTCCGGAGGTCCAACTTTGTGAAAATGGTGGCACCAGAGAGGGCGTCCAGGGCTGAGTTGGTAAGCGGCAAAGGGTGTCTGTTCTTAATGGTGATGTTATTAAGCCCCCGATAATCGACACAGGGACGTAAGTCGCCCCCTTTCTTCTTTACAAAGAAGAACCCCGCGGCGGCAGGCGAGGAGGAGGGCCGGATGGTGCCGTGGCGAAGGGCGTCAGAAACATATCTCTCCATCGCCTGCGTCTCATCGGCGGAGAGGGAGTAAAGATGGCCGCGGGGGGGGGACCGAGCCCGGCTGAAGTTCAATTGTCAGGTCATAGGGGCGATGAGGAGGAAGGTGTGTGGCTCGTCTCTTGCAGAATACTTCAGCCAGGTCTCGGTAGATGACGGGGATGGCATTGGTGTCGACATCGGGTGCCTCGGACTCCCTAGAACACGTCCCAGCCGGGCCCCGCAGGCAGAGTTCGGTGCAGGTCGGCCCCCACTGCAGGATCCGGTTCTGCGTCCAGGAGATGAGGGGGTCATGTTGGAGCAGCCAGGGGTGTCCGAGGATGATGGGTGGTGATGAAATGGAGGTGAGGTGGAACTGGATCCGTTCATGATGTTGGCCGATGGCAAGGGTGAGCGGCTGAGTCTGAGTGGTGATGGGGCTGGAGGAAAGGGGCCGACCGTCGACAGAGGTGATACGAACGGGCTGGGATAACACCTCAAGTTCCACTCCTAGTTCTTTGGCAAACGAAGAGTCAATAAAGTTACCTGCGGCACCGGAATCGATGAACGCAGTACTTCCGACCCGTTTGTGGCCAAACCAGAGGTGTACTTTGACCGTGAGACGGGAATTATGGGGTGTCGTGACCGAGAGGTGGAGGGGGCCCGGTGAACTGCCCCGTTTGCTCACCGGGCCTGAGCGTTTCCCGGGCGAAGTGGACAGAGGGCCCTGTGGTGCGCCGCTGACCCACAGTAGGCGCAAAGCCCTTTTCTGAAGCGTCGTTCCCGTTCTGCAGCGGTCAAGGAGGCGCGTCCTAGTTGCATGGGTTCCCCAGCTCCGGTGTTAACCACGGCGGGAGGTGGAGGTCCGACAGGTGCCATGGCGGTGGTGGTGAAAGAGGGACGCATCTCAGGAACCGGGGCGTGAGGGTATGAAGGTGATGTAGTGGGTGGCAGGGTCCGGGGGGCTGGCCTCGGACGAGAGAACAGGCGCTGGTCAATGCGAAGGGCGAGCTGAATCAGTCCTTCCAGCGTGGCGGGAATCTCTCGCCCGGCGAGTTCATCTTTAATCCGTGAGGCCAGTCCCTCGTAGTAGGCCGTCCGGAGGGCGGCGTCTCCCCAGGTGGTCTGCACGGCTAGAGTACGAAAGTCCGCTGTGTAGCGACTCACGGACGACCCTCCCTGCCGCAGATGATATAATTTGGTGTCGGTCTCCACCTCAGCAGCAGGATGTTCAAATGTTAGTTTCAGTTGATGGGTGAACTCTCCGTATGAGTAGGCCGTGTCTGAATCTGATCTGAGGACCGCCGTGGCCCACTCAGCTGCCTGCCCGGATAGCAACGAAACGAGAAGCGCAACACGCAGTCGGTCTGTGGAGTATTTGCTGGAATTAAACTCAAACACAAGATCCAATGCAGTTAGAAAGACACTGCACTTCCCATCTGTGCCATCCCACTTATCCGGTAGAGCTATGAAAACATCAGAAGGGGGGTGGGGAGGCGGTGCCGCAGCCACTGCGATGGGCGTGGCAACAACCGAGTGAGCAGCCGCCCCACGGAGGGTCGCGTTCTCCTGCCGTAGCTCCGCCACCTCGCGGCGCAAAGCCGCGACGTCTTGGAGGTCCTTTTGGAGAGACACGACTTCTCCACAAAGCTTATTGATCAGCTCGGCATGCTGGTCAACCACATCACAGAGGCGAGCAAACTCCGCTGGGTTTACTGCTTTTGGCTCAGTCATTCTGTCACGAGCTATAGTAGGGTAAGCACAGAAGCCTTAGCAGTTAGCCCGTGTAGCGTGGATGGTAAACCCAAACGCGGAAGCAACACGAGTAGGCAGGATAACCACGCAATTTATCTAAGAACTCTCTTACACGAAGAGCTAGGATCTACACAAATAAATCCGCGTTCTAGCAACACACACTCAATCAAAGAAGCAACCCAAATAGGTGAGTACTCACAGAATAGTCGGCAAAGCGTCAGGTAAGGCATGGGCGAACTCAATGACTGAGCAATGTGAAGCGCCATTTTGTCTCCTTTTATGCTTCCTGAAAACCCGACCGTATTACTTCCGGGTCCTAGTGCCGGTCGTGTTACGAGTGTGCATGACAGTATGACATATGATGATAATTAGTTTATAGTGATCAAAGTTCTGACTGCATCTGAGTAATTCCATTTAGATAACTTTATGCAAAGAATAACTTTATATTTTAAATGTAATAGTTATGATATGTTGTGTTTTCTCATACTTTCCTTTATGTTATTTTCACATATGAGATCATATTCAGGTGCTGAAAACTATGACAAATTCAAGTCTAAGACAGAGCCAATTCAGTTCAATTTTTGAGACTAGACTTGATTTTTGAGACTACAGCACTGGCTCAGATAATATAAATAAATTAACAATATGCTAATTTTATATCCAAAGGTATGTGGACACCTACATGGGTATTATTATTATTATTATTATTATTATTATTATTATTATTATTACTATTATTGGCATTGCTTGTTCGTCATTTTCAGTAGTTTCCATCACTAGTTTCACTTTATTTTTGACGGCACAGATAAATATGCACAGACACACACACACACACACACACATATAGAGTATATGTTTGTATAAAATATATAGTCGTATAAATGACTGAGTGGTGTGTAAGTGTAGAACCAATGCACAACTAATTTTCAGAATTTTAGAAAAGTTCTGATTTACCTGACTGATTTAGCTTTTTTCGACTCAACTACTTGATTGCTGGACACTGTTTTTTTTTTTAAATTACACTTGAAATTTAGTTTCTCCATTATGTTTTTGAATATAAGTTTTGTGCTGGCTCCTTTTGCTTTTTTTATTTATCTAGAATTTACAGAGTGTAAATTTGAGTAATCCATAGACAAGATGAATTAAAAATGATGTCTGTTTACTCATGTGAACAGCAAAATATATATATATATATATATATATATATATATATATATATATATATATATATATATATATATATTTTAGGTAGGATGAAAATCAACTTAATACTTTATCCCCACCTCAAGATCAAGAGATTCTAAAAGCATATTGATGGGACTAAGGGCCCCTTGCTTTCACATGATTCTAGCAACTATGCCATTTTAATTATTCTTGACCACACTACTGCGTTGCATCACAGTTCCTTCAATCATGTGAAAGTAATGAGTCATTAGTCAGTTTTAAAAGGCCTGTTTATGTACTATAATCACCCTAAAGCCTGACTGAAATGTATGCAATACAATCGATCTTAGAATTAGGCAAATACAACCTCAGATGAACAATTCCGTATGGACCAAAAAAAGGAAAGAAAAGCAGCAGAAACACATCATAACTGAATGGCACTGGAGGGACGATGAGTTCTGCAGATTTTTCGGCCATAGGATCTGGGCAACTTGAAGTAACTGAACTGACCTGATCAGTCCAAAATTGCGGCAGCACTACTGCAGCGGCTTCTAGTGGCTGTTGCCAAACAAGGAGAAGAGTTTCGTTTTTGGCTTCTAAGGACTTTGTTCTGTTTCAGCAAGCGAGTGAAAATTCAGGGTTAGCAGCCAGGGAAACCCTGTGTTTTAAATTTCTGAAAGTCAGTTTCGTTAAACTCAGAGATTTACTATGCCAATATACTCATTGAAGCTGGACTGCTCAGTAGTAGGTTTAAATAAACTCACTCTGAGTTTCTATTCCCCTGTTAAAGAGACAGGTGAAATGAAAGGATAATCAGGAGAATTTGTTCCATCGCTTGGATCTTATTTGCTTAAGCATTATAGTTTTTCAGCACAATTGATCATTTTTGTGAAACTATCCATGACCCTCACATCACTCATACTGTATGACACATCATTGTGTCATTTTCCCATGTGACATTTTCCCATGTGTCATCCACAGCATTGCCTAAGGGATTAAAAGAGAACAATGAATATATTATTATATAGTACTGTATATATTTTAGCAAAAAGTTTAACAAATTCTGTGTTTAAACCTGAGTTTTCGACTTCAAAAGACCTGATACAATTAGTTTTGTCAGGTCTGCATAAACTAAGCCTGTAAAGCGCTTGCTTAGGGAGATTAAAAGTCACCAAGATACGACGAGTCACCATAGCAACAGGAGAAAAAACCTATTTGTACCTACAGTACAGCTGCAGTTGCCACAGTACTTTTTTGTTTTTTCTCTTCAGCCTTCAGGGCTGCAAAGAGCCTGTGAACTCACAAACCTGGGATGATCCCCTCGTTCACCTACAAGAGTTCCTGTGAGAGTTCCATTGAGCTGTGCTCAAATCACACCTCCAACAAGTTCTAAATGGTGTTGACCAGGCCAAAGTACAGCACCTCGTACTGCAGTTGCTGTGGTTTGTAAATGAAACAGGAGCACAAAGCCTTAGCTGTACAAGAAGGCCCACATCTGACTACAAAATAGTCAGGAGGTTTGTGCCTAATCTTTCCTCTCCAGTTCTGTCACTTTCAGATAAATGATAAAGAAAGATCTGCCTAAACAATGTCTAAGCACAGCACCAGAAAGAAAAAACTGCTGGTTTCTCTCCCTTGAAGACTTCTTGTTTCAGGTCCAACACAGATCCATTTCAAATGTATAAATTCAGTTTATTTATAAAGTCAGAGCTATACAGTATACAAAGTGCTATACAACTGAGAGGAATAAAAAAGGAACAACACGACAGTATGTTCAACATTATAGCACAAGAAAGGGTAACAAAATAAAACCCACTAATAGAAATCATAAAATTCCTTATTAAATGAATGAACAGATAGATTATGTACAATTATCTGCTAATAAGGAAAAAAAAGGGTTTTAAGGAAAGAATTTTGTTTATCAATAGCTGAAGTTGATTTTACTCTAAAATGAATATATGGTATTTCAAAGTTTAGGGGCAGCTACTGAGAAGGTTTAGTCCTCAACTAAGGTAATACACTACTGCAAATATTTCATTAAATTCTGTCCAGCAGTTGATATTTAGATGTGCCCACAGGTTTACGCATGAGCAACATGTTCGACTTCCTTTTTTTTCTACACTTATTTATAGCACAGGTTTAACTTTAGGCAAATACCTAAGGACTGGCAAAGTTTCAGGCAATTCTTTTCAGCCAGTTTTGCATGAAGCTTTCGGGTCCTCCAATGCATGAAATGTAAAGATATCATCAATGAAAGAGCTATTCTGACCAATGTACAGACAAAACCTTTGCTTTATTTATATAGATTTTACAACATAAAGGAAACAAAAGAGGTTCCAAAATGGAACATTATAGTCATCCATAGGCAAGAAGAATTAAAAATGATGTCTGTTTACTTAAGTGAACAGCAAGAAAAAAATTTTTTAGGTAGGATGAAAACTAACTTAAACTTGAGGTAGAGATAAAGTATTAAGAGATTCTAAAAGCATTTTGATGTGTCTAAGAGCCCATTGCTTTCACATGATTCTAGCAACTTTGCCATTTTAATTATTCTTGACCACACCACTTCGTTGCATCACAGTTACTTCAATCATGTGAAAACAATGAGTCATTAGTCATGTTTAAAAGGCCTGTTTATGTACTATAATCACCCTAAAGCCTGACTGAAATGTATGCAGAATGTGTTTTTCACATACAGTAAGTGTAATGACAACTGGTAAAAGATTGCTTTCTCTAAAAGGTCTGATAATTTTTTTTAAAATTGATTGTAATTATGAAAAAAAACTCAGGTTAGGTTTTTTAAGATAACTTTTTAAGATATAAGGTTTGTACCCCCTCTTTTAATATTATGTTGTTTTTTTGTAACAACATGATAAAAATAATCTGATCGCAATAGATCTTAGAATTAGGCAAATACAATCTCAGATGAACAATTTCAGCAATTACAGCAGAAACACTTCCTAACTGAATGGCAGTGGAGGGATGATGATTTTGCCAGATTTTTCAGCCACAGGACCTGGGCAACTTGCAGTCATTGACCTGACCATAAACTCCTCTCTATACCGACCACACGCTGTGGTGGGACTGTCAGAGAGCTGTGTATAAGTGAGTGCTCAAAAGCCTTAATGAACTGAAGCAATGTTATAAAGGACAGGCAAACTTCCTTCACACCAATGCGAGAAACTGATAAAGTCATACAGGAAACGATTACGAAGTTATTGCTGCTAAATGTGGATCTACAAGCTATTGCATCATGGCGGTATTTAGTATTGCTGAAATATTTTTTTTGCTTTATTTTAGTTTAGTAAATAATGGCCCGGTCAAAAGAGTTGCATGACAGGTTATGCTACAATCACAAGATTATGTTTCGATATATAAAATTATAAAAATATAAAAATTATGCTTAACTTTTTGACTGTGGATGAATCACATAATGAATTAAAACAAGAAGGTATGGTTCCACTGGTATTAAGGTTATAATATATGATGGTCAGAACATCTGAAACTTTTTTTGTGGAGCTGTGAAGGCATCATGGCCAAAGAGGTAGACAGAAAAAAACTAAATATAACAGCAAAGGTAACACTGGTTTAAACTTATTCAGATAACCATAAAGTGGTGGAGAAATAGCAGATCCACTGGCTTTAACTCTAGAAATAAAAACTTTTGAGCAACCGCATAGTAAAGGGGTGGAACAAGACGCAACAAGACACAGCATTATTGTCCTACCCGCTCGTCAACTTATTCAAGCTCCTGGAGTGTATAAAAAGAGGACTGTCGCATCAGATGAGTGATTAATATCTCGTATCACATGGAATGCAACGAATTCTCTTGCTTTATTTTTACCAATGCACTGATACTAATTACATATTTAACCACAAATAGTAGCTATGAAAGCTGAGCAGATTATTTTTTTAGATCCGGATTTAGATCGGATATCGCTGAAGTATCCAACAGATACGTCTATTGAAGGGAGTATAGCAACAGCGCTAAACACAACGTCTACCAGATAAAAATGCTGAGGTCAGGCAGTTATCAGATGTAGGCTATATGTGCGGATGGTACGTCTCACATTGCCTTGTTGCGCGCCCCCAGTTTCCCCCCTTTTAATACACTGGATCAATTTTAAATATCGGGTAAGACTTGCTAGCCCATTGGCCCCCTTTGGGTCTAAAAGTGGTTTCACCCAGGCTTAGTTTTTAAAACCCGCCTCCAAAAACAAAGATAAGAACCTCCTACTGTCCTGAAAGAACTCGGCGCGTGCAGGGTTTGCTTATCGCGTTCGTTCTTTCTGTCTTCTTGTCATGTAAATGCTTAAATACACAGCACTGTTTTTGCCACAGGGGTGTGTACACACCGTGGGATGACCTTGAGTGTACCGTGGTTTCTTAAGGAAGCCTGAGTGGGAGTTTTTGTTGTCTTTTTAGTCGTTTAGATTTAGATTGTTCGTTTCAGAAAGCGCTGGTGAGTCGCCATAAGGGGCAGAAAGAGACAATGTTTTTATGTCGAGGAACCAAGTCTTTTGCTTCTTCGTCGTTTAGTTATTACGTTGCTCGTCCGGTGCAGGTTGCAGCAAACAAAACGCAGGTTGCGTTACGTAACCCTAGCATTATTTCCTGCTCTCAGGTCCGTCACAGAGGCGCAAATAATGGCTATATTCTATGCGTGCCTAGTGAAATGCTACTGCATACATCTGGGGGAAGCAACAAATCTAAGTATGTGTCGCATGCTTGGACGGCCTGCAAATCGGTTTCAAGTTTTGGCTCCATTTTGCCTCTTTCGTGGAGGAGCGCTTCTCTTAATACGACCGACCAGCTGACTCTACCAAACAGCTTTTCTTGCCTTGGTGCCGATACGCGTACCATTCATTTTTCAACGCAAAAACTTCTATCAAGTGCTATATCCAACGCTTCAAATCAGAAACAAGCCAACTGGATGCAGCGGGAACCAGTCACAGAGGTTCCGAAGGTAAATTGTTTGTCCCTTCGATGGTTGTTTGTCAATATATAACGCAGAAGTTTATAATCATTGTATTTTTCGGCTTAAAAATGAAGTGCGTTGGTATTCCTAGCCTGTCAATCCGTTCAGAAGGCTATGTTTAATGCGCCTGGTTGGCGTTAGAGATATTGACAACGCCCGCTCTGTCTTCGTGCTGATATAAGCTGCACGCACGCGGGAGAATATGTTGGTATCCTTCCATTAATTATTTTTAGTTTCAGGTCAAATGTTCAACAGGATAATCACCCCAAACACGTAGCTAAGAGCACCCACGGCCGGTGTTGTGCGCTAAAATGCCCCACGGTGACGGGTTGTTTCCATACATAAACTCTATCAAATATTATATTAGACCATAAATTCATAAGTTTATGATTTGCAAATTACACCAAACGAATGTGATTGTACAATTTTTTTTTATATTGCTTATTTAAAAAAAAATTGATCTCAAAACTTAAAGTATATACTGTATCTTTTTCATATACATGTATATTTTTATATTGCTTATTTTATAATATTTTTTTGTGTAATTTTTCATCATACTACAATAAATATATTATTGTTTATTTATTTATTTATTATAAAAACGTTTTATTATAATTCTTTATTTTGGTATTACAAGACCCCTGCAAAATAAATGTGCTACAAAATAAAAATTTATTATATGAGAATTTATATTAATGGTCTTGACGGCTGTCATGCGTCTAGGGTTCATTATGATAATATAATTTTTGCTAATTTACCTATAAATTTATGTTCTAATATAATATTTGATAGAGATTGTGTGTGTGTGGTTGTGTGTAGTATGTGGGGGGAGGGGGACACAGTTTAGCGCTTAACGCATGCTAAAACTTGACTCGTCTGAAGTGGCCTTCAATGAGCCCTGATCTAAATCCTATGGAACATCTTTAGGGGTACTGTAGCAGAAACATCTAGTCTGGAGAAGGAAACCTTAAAACCTGAGACAGCTGAAGCAGATTGCTAACAATGAGTGGGCCAAATTACCTGTTGGCAGGTACAGAAGCCTCACTGAAAGAGCTACAGAAATCACTTGATTGCCTCAAAAGTTTGTGCAGCAAGATATTAGGATAAGGGTCTCACAATTTATTTTGTCATTTTCAAGTTATTTCAGCGACCATTTAGGGTCTTTTTTTTTTTTTTTAATGGAGGGGTGCCAACAAATTCGTCCATGACTACACACATTGACACTCCCATCTAGACACTACACACATTGAATCAGTGTTTTTAGAAGGAAGATGTGTATTCAAAGTAAATTGTCTTATTAATAAATGCTATTGTTGTCATGAACATGAAGTGCATAAGAATGTGGAGCAATAAAATAAATCATTGTCAAAATAAAATAAGAAAATAGGAATAAATAGAAGAATAATTAAAATAGTAGTACGGTATACAATATATATAATGAAGTGAAATATAAAATAGATTAAAAATACAAATGATTATATAACATCAGAGTAAAAAATTAAAGACAAATAAAAATTGTTAAAAGTGTGAATGATTTTATCCAGTCAAATTCTTCCAAACCAAACTCATTATTCACGTCTTTATTGACCTTGCTCTGTGCACTGGTGTACAATAATGTTGGGACATTTGTGGTTGTTTTTTAGGAGTTGGGCTCAGCCCTTATCGAGGCAAAATAGGATTTGAATGTTGGCATTTATTTGTTCAGATCGAAATATTCTGCAGTATTGAGAATTTTCCATTAAATTCAAGTAAAAATTGTACTAGCTGAAAACTTTGGATGAAGGGAACTTAACAGGTTAGTTCATTTAATTAGTTTACTCATGGCCTTCCAACTGGTTTTTATTTTATTTTTTATTTTTTTAGCTACTCGGCTAAGATCAGTGGTAGAGCAGTGGTGATCTCGCAAAACATTATTCTACAGTAGTAAGCTTTTTAACACTACCCAGTAGAGCTTATCAGTTATATGTAACTTGTATCAGTTATATAATTTAGAAAGCAAAAGTGAGCGATGTTGTGAGGGAAAGCTAGATTGCGATCTGATCTGAGTCTTAGAAATTGTTACAGCACAAACGATCTCTCTCCATAGGCTGTGTCAAAGTAATTAATGTAGCAAAGGCTGTTAAGGAATTTTTTTTTTTTTTTACATTATTCCTATCTATTATTTACAATTCATTATTATTTAAGTAGCTCAGCTCCTGAGCACAAATACAGTGGAACCTCGGATTGCGAGCATAATTTGTTACCAAAGTGGGCTCATATATCAAAACACTTGTAAATCAAAGCCAATTTTCCCAGAAGAAATCATGGAAACTCAAATTATTCATTCCACAACCCCCCAAAAATAACGCATAAAAATTAATACAAAATATAAAGTAAAAATACAAGAAATTAACCTGCACTTTACCTTTTAAAAAAAGGAAAAATAAATCCCAATAGATAAGTGTTTCCGTTTGTGCACGCAGGCGCTGTGTTTGTGTGTCTGAAGCTAAAGTAAGAAGAGAGGATGAATGAGACCCTCGCTTCACCCTTTGCTCGTCTTGCACAGAAATCCTTCCTCCTCTCTTATTTGAGTTTCACACACATGCACACTAGCATAAACACTGTTTTATCGGAAAAGTAAACAAGAAATCTGACACTCATTAGTGATCGCAGACTAATGGTATCACCGCTGCAAAGAAAAAATAAAACAAATTAACATGCACTTTTGAAAAGAATCACAACAGAGTAGTGTTTCCATTAGAGTGAGTGTGTGTGTGAAGGAGAGAGGAGGAGTGTGTGTGAGAAGGGGCACAATGTCCAATGCAAGCTGACACAGAGAAAACGGACCTTTAACCTGTCTGAGACTTGTTTTTGCTTTGAACACGCGCACATTTGTAAACAGTATATGTGCGCTGTACACACACACAGAAAAATGTAATAAAATATGTTATACGTGCACACATGGTCACACTGTTCTAGTAAACAGTACACGCATGCACGGATGTTGATTTATACCAGAGATAGACGTGCACTAAGACCCAGCATCCGGGTTCGATTCCCGTCTCTGAGTGAATGGAGTTTGCATATTCTCTCCGTGCTTGGTGGGTTTCCTTCGGGTACTCCAGTTTCCTCCCACATTCCAAAGGTTAGGTTAAATGACATTTCCAAATTGGCCGTAGTGTGTGAGTGTGTGTGGCCTGCGATGGATTGGCACCTTGTCCAGGGTGTACCCCGCCTTGTGCCCAAAGTCTCCTGGGATAGGCTACAGGCATCCCATGACCCTGAATACAGGATTAAGCGGTATATATGATGAGTGAGTTATCACTTAATTGATTTATCAGTGAATTGAATAAATTATGAGAATAATATATTAGTGAAATGGTTGTTAGCTATACCTATACATTATTCTGCCTCTTGTCATTAACTAATGCAGATAATCAGTAAGAGGCAGCCAGTGTAATAATTCTGGTCAAATATGATCTTTTGTACTTGCATGGTAACATCCTTGCTGATGCATTTTGTTCACTCTGTTCTGTTTGTCTTGTGTATGGATCAGTTTCTTGCCATGTTGTAACCAGAGACAAGGGTCTCACCCTGTGCTGTATTCTTTGCATGATAGAATGCAGTTTTATTCATGTTTCTAATGAGTGGTTTAAAAGTTTATTCAGAGGACATAATTATAAGTCTTTTCAATGAAATCTGTATAATTTAGTAAGCATGTTCATTCAAATATTCATTCATGTATTAATTTATCAATACCATTTACCAGTGATGTTTTTTTAAGTACAAAAATGTTCCCTTAACCCATTCTGTACAGACAGGTTAACAATTTATCTGTTTACAACATCTGGTGCTACAGAAATATGTTTAAAAGTGATGACGCATATAGCTTCATGACTCATGATGAAAATAAATTTATAGTGCCAAGTGGTAATCTATTGAGTCTAAGCATGTTTTGCAAACTGTGCTAACAGTGACACATTTCTGCAAGGTTACCTTGATCAATGACAACAGTTGCACTAGCTCATGAAGTTAGAGGGAACCAGTGACTAAAAAAATTTAACTGTCATAAACCGGAAATAATTAGTTGTCATTAAGTAACACATTTTAATTCCATTTTGATTTTTTAGTATATTTTTATGGCTGCACGGTGGCTTAGTGGCCAACCTATAGGCTTTGCACCTCCAGATTCCCGGGTAGATGCCAGAAAGGTTTGATTCCCGCCTCTGCATTTTTTGCATGTTTGTCAGAATTTTTGTGTGCTTTGTTGGCCTTAGAGATAAGGGTCACACCTGCTCTGTATATGTGCCGATTAGGGCTGCAACTGGTTACCTATTTTTCACATTTTTTCTTAACCACCATAAAGATCAGTGATGGTTTAAAAATAAATGAGGACGCACCTTTCTCTTGATTATGGTTTAATTTATATATTTATAGCAGCACAATCTCAACAAATTAATGTGAGACACTCAAGCTATTGCTAAATGCAATCCCCTATTTAAAAGTTGAATTATTATTTCCACTAGTTGTAATAAAAAGCTAGAATAACTTTTTCCACAAATCGAGTACTGCCTTTGATCAGGAGTTGGAGAGGGATTTGGTAAGCTGGTTAGCTTTGTATTTTGCGTCCAATAGCTGTGAACAAAACACTTAGACCACTTTTGACACCGGGTATATATATATATATATATATATATATATATATATATATATATATATATATATATATATATTATTCCAACATTTATCAAAGAAATTATCAGATCACATGGTTAATATTGAACGGTTATAATTAAGGTTTATACGACCCATCTCATTCCAGTTAAAAAGTTACTAATGGGTACTGTTAGTAAGTGTAAAAAAAAAAAAAAAAAAGTTTTTCAATTTATGTAGTACCTTACCCTGCTATTAAGTTCTCTATCCATTGCTTGAATATGGTTTGTTTTTGGTGACCATTTCCCACACAAGATGTGTTTTACATCATTTTGCAGCTAACATACTTCTTACTCAGTTGTAACAAATGCAATTTGATGTTCTCCCTTACATAATAGATAAACTTGTTACATTGTGGATAGAATAGATAAATTTGGTTAATTAAAATATGATTTACATCATATTTTAATTAATGTTTCATTATTAAATAATAATTTAAATATATTTTAAAAATATTATTTTTATTTATTATATCAGCTTTTATATAATGGCAGTTTAGCTACTTTATCGAATTGTTGTTGCAATTGAAAAGCCAGTATATGTTACATATGACTTATGAATGCTGGAGTTTAGCAGACAAACAGGACTATTACAGGAAGGACACATGCAAAAGAGGACAATGTTTATTTAACCACAGTTTCCATATTTATAAATGATATACAACATTATTGTTATTATTATCATTATATTATTACCCTTATCATACACATTCCAAGCAAGAAAGTTGGTCAAAATCAAATACGAATGTAGCAAGGAAAGAAAAGCAACAATGACAAATAACAGTTTAAATTTTGATGTACATAATATATAATGGTGTCTTAAATAGATTAAAATTACTGTACAACAATTAAAACCTACTTAAAATACAATGACAAATTAATAATAACATGAGTAAAAGTAAGCCAAAAAGTAACAGTGTTAATAATTGTTTTCAGTTGTTTTATTTATTTAGTTAATTTGCTAAAGGTTAGGAGTCACACAACATGCCTGTGCTGTGGCATTAGAAAGCTACAGCATGACGCAGCCAAAACCAGGACACTCTAAATGCTCTGTTGTTGACTGTAAACAAAAAGAAAGCTGTGAGGCTTATGTAGATTAGCTAACAGTAGCCTACATTTCACAATAAAGGAGAATAAATCATTCAGGCAAGTCATTTCCAAGTCATTTACCAGAGAATTGGTGTAAAACATATTAAGTCAGTTTTATTAATGTATCATATCAGCATTTTGTGAACCACACAAAATGCTGGGGAACATTTCACTGTGATATTCTCAATTTAGCCTGTTTTGTGATATAAATTTTAAAATATGACTCACATGAAGCTAAATTTTTGCTTGTTTTGTTTAAGAAGCAAAAATTAGTTATCGGCTAATGATGAATAGCTATCCTAGCTTTTTGTGTGATATAAGATATCCTCACAGTTATCCTGTTTAGAGAAATAATTAAAATGTGACTGATACCGCGGTGAATCCTAGGCTAGGTTAGGAGTTAGCAGGTACTAACAGTCTTCTTCAGTTCTAAATGTATTAAATTTCACTAAACACCCCCCCCCTTATTTCATTAGTCAGAAATCGGAAGTGAGTGGGGAAAGTTGATCAGTGGAAAAAAACTTGAACAAATCTTGAAAATAATCTATAAAAGCGGTAATTTGTTTCCCAGTCATTTCGGGCCTCTGTGTTCTGATTGCCTAAGAAATGGTTTTCACAAAGGGGTGTTAATGGGCAGTTAATATAAAGCTACAGACAGTGAAATATCTTGTTTAGAAAAGAAGTGAAGCAGAAGGAAAATCAATTGTATTCATTTGCATACTCTTGCTGGGTGACTCCAGGACTTTCACAGAGTTGTTCGGAAGCCACTTCTGTATTTTCTTGGCAGCATGCTTTGGGTTCTTGTCTTGTTGAAATGTGAACAGTCACGTGAGACCCTGAACACTCTGAAAAGTGTTAAACTGAATTTTTTTTTTTTACTCGGGATAGCTCTACAAGTAGTAGGATTACTTTTTAACTGTATAGGAGTATACTTTTTGCTCAGAATCGGTCAGTTTGTTAAATTGATGACAATATTTCACAGAACAGATAGATAATGACCCAAAAGATATTAGGGATAAAAGGCCAAGGAAAAGAAGTGAACAGCCATTTCAGTTGCCTGACCTAAATCCAACTGAGAATTTATGGGTTCTGTGTGAATTACCAAGTGAAAAGCGGCATTTTAAGGTCGTCATTTTAGTATGATGGGGCTATTCATTTGCAAAGTTGGAAGCAATGCAAGTTTTAAAAATCTTCTTAATATTTATGATTATGGAAAGGACGGAGGGCCGTTGGAAAAAAATACTTTAGTTTCTAAATGGTTAATATGATTTCTGTAAAACCAGTTGGATTAAAGCTGAAAGATTTGACAACTAAATGTTGCACTGAATAGTTATTTAATAGTAATTTAATAATACATATTGCAGTTTAAATTGCAATCACAGAATGTATGACTTTCAAATCATGTAGCCCTGGTATATTCTAAATAAAAATTAAGCAGGTTAATATATGGTGCTGAATGAACTTGCTTTACTGCGATATTTACTTTGCTATCCTCTCTGCTTTTTAAGAGCTCACAGGGAGATGCTGAAAAACCAGAGCCTGAGGAAAAGCAAGATAAAACAAAACAGCTGAAGAGAGTTTTTAAGGAATATGGTGCTGTTGGTGTTTCATTTCACGTTGGAATATCTCTCATTTCACTTGGAATTTTCTACATTGCTGTGTCTAGGTAAGGCGGCTATTCTGTTTTTTTAATGGGGTTAATGGCCAACAACATACATAGAAACTTTTGCTTTTATTTATTTGCTTAAACATTTTTTTAGTTTCTCTGTTCTTCATTTATTTATTTATACATTTTCTGCTTCAGTATGCCAACAAGTAACCCAAATCTAAATAAACCTACGTATTGATCAGGGGTACATTGCAAGGCAGACCAGAATGCAGGATACAGATTTTTAAATTATGGTTGAAGCATATTCATTATTAATAAAATAAATAAATAAAAAAAAAAAAACATATTTACGTGTACTCAAGACATCATTTACCTGAATTATGCATTGTCACATACTCTAACCGTGCTGTAAATTTAAACATACTGTAAAACATACTGTAAATTTAAACTGTGATTGAACCAGACACAGATAATACACCTAGGTGGTTGACTTGGAAAAATATAGTCTGAAACTTTCACTATTTTCCAGATGGACTTCAATCCATAATCCAAAGATTATTCATAACTATTTTATGTTGATTTATTAAGATTATTTTGCAAGTTACCAAACAGAGCAGCCAACCTAATTCCAGTAGTATCTGCAAGGAAACATCTAGGTCAAAGTTCCTTTTCAAATGAATTTTAATTAGATGTAGTTGTAGAAATTCACTTATAAAATGAAAAATAATCACCCACTGATACCATTGCTAAAATGTAAAAAAAAAAAAAAAAAAAAAGTACATTGCTGATTTAATGCTTTCAATGCTTAAAAGTGCAATAAATGCTGCATTAAGAGTTGCTTTTATTTTACATTTTAAATTACTCATATTTCATTGTTTTGGTTTTAATTGCACTTTCTGTTCAGGAATAGGAACTCTGTTTTTCTGTTTTTCTCATTACTCATTTTGTACTCGGTCATAAATGATGAGCAACTACCTTGTTTATCTTGCCATTGTATGCTCCAGGTTGTTCATTAGTTTAAATCTCTATTATGGTGGCTATAAAATACTGCAGATTTATCAGAGATTAGATGAATGAAGAATCCGGAGACCAAGTTCCTGGGCGTTCTATAGTCCCAACATGACTTGAGAACAGCTGCCATAATAGCGTTATGACCTTATATGGGTATGTACGTGCAAAGGACAC
Source organism: Clarias magur (assembly GCA_013621035.1). Classification (NCBI taxonomy): domain Eukaryota; kingdom Metazoa; phylum Chordata; class Actinopteri; order Siluriformes; family Clariidae; genus Clarias; species Clarias magur. Next base: position 470,382 of record QNUK01000082.1, on the reverse strand, counting down.
ACTCGAAGGACTCGTGCTACAACTAATTATACAGATAACATCCAAGGCTGACATGAAATAGAATAGAGAAAAACCTAAACAAGGCCGGAAAAAAGCCATGAGTAGGCAATGACACAGGAATCATACTAACATGGCTTAATCTTAAATTATTAAATCATGAATTAATTAACACAACCATGGGAAAATGTGAAATAAATTCTATAGTTTACATTTTGTTTGGATTTTATTTTGTGTACAGAATGACAGTTGTTGGTGCAACAGTTGTATAGTTTTTCTATGACACTGTCACATATGATTTGCTTATTATGGAAAAATGTCAATCCTAATTGGGAATTTTGTAAAGCTCTTTTGTGACAGTCCAAACCTTACATTAGAGTGTGCAACATAAAGGACATAAAACTTTCACAAAAAATCTATTCTTTTCAATTAAATATTGGGATATTTGTATTATTTAAATGAGACATATTCTACTTCTTTTCCAATTTTGTGTATTCTTAATGAGATGTCAGACTAGCTTTGATCAAAATACTTGAAGCTTCTTATTCTCACTCTGTTTAAATCGCAATTTTCAGAACAGCGCGGTTTTGTAGAAATGTGAATGAGCCTCTCACCCCGCCCCCCCCTCTTCCATGAACATTGCTGAAGTGAGAACCACACCGCTATATGACAGCTTTTGAGTACGAGTAGAAACATGGCTGTTGTCCAACCATACATGTTTGAACCAAGAACCTGGTCCGAGTCAGACCAGGAGCATAAGAGTATGAAAGGGTTCCCTAAGAATCTAAACTGAGGATACAGTATGAGGTTTTGGAATGGTTGGTTATTGGCTTTTTTCTTTTCAGTTCTTTTTGTTTTCATGTTTTTTACGGACATAAAGTGTGCTTTTGTTGTAGTGGTCGTCACTGGCAGCTCAGTACTAGTTACTACTGTACTAACAATGCGTTTGTTTACTAGTGGATTGACCACTCCAATATAGAGAACAGGCACACAGAAGGCGGTGGCCTTCAGTGTTTTATTTACACGTATGGTGATGTACAAAGCTATCTAACACAAAGCTGTATTCCAAATCTCTCTTTAGCCCCTAATTAAGGACACTACCAGGTGTGTAGAACAAAGGATTGTACGCGCTACATAGTGCACTAGCTTTCCCTTTAACGCTGTTTGGTATTCAACCACAGAACCGGTTAGATGATGTTCTAAAGCGGAGTATGTGTAAATATAAAGTAAATCATGCGGGTTTCTCAGGAATGTCCTTGGTTTATCCCCTTCACTTTTGTTTACATAGTAGCAGTAAGAATTTTAAGCTAATTTCCCCCATGCTCATAGCTGTTTGAAGAAAGTTACTCCATTACAACTGTACTGTTTTTACAGTTTTATTAGGTCAATGTAAGCTTGTGAGTCAGTTGCTGGTTGCTCAGTAATTTTTCATGTTTTGTAGAGGTAACATCACTAGTATATCCCTAACCATGACGTAGATCCTTACAAGTGATTATTATTAAACTTTGATGTAGCAACAGAAACAAACAGATTACTTACTAATCTTTACAATACAACTTACAGAAAATCATACTTTGACTGGATATAGCAAAGGACACCAATAACTTTACAAGAAACTTAACATTACTATTTACCTTTGCTGTGTTTTTTTTATTTTTTATTTTTTATGGTAACAGGGAAAGACGCAGCAGAAAGATAATTATTTTCTTAAATGCTTATTTTAAAGCGTTTAAAGCAAGTCAATCTGCACTTTGGGCATGGACAGCTGGCACTTTTTTTTTTTTTTTTTTTTAATAACAGTTACGAGACAGTCCAGTGATGTATTGCCCCTGGTTGATAAAGCAATTGGTCACTGTTTGGAACACACCACCAGATTTTCTATCCAGCTCTTGGGTCCTCTGAGACAGGTAACTGATAAAATTCTCTAACTCTTGGTTACCAGCAGGGTGAAAAGTAGGTAGATATGGTCCACGGTACTGGAAAGGGTAATGGCAGCTACCTGCCGAAAGCCACATTCACAATCTCACAAACATTTCAGCAAGGTAACACATCTGATCATGTCATCTTAAACAACACTTTGTCTCCTTAGTAATTACTTCCAAGTTGTTCTGAATTGCATCTGAATCAGTGTTTCATTTACGCCTAAGGTGAGCTACAAGGCTAACTGACTACTAACAAAAAGCTGTATCCCAAATCCTTCTCTAGCCCCTGATCAAGGACACTACTAGGTGTATAGAACAAGGGATTCTAGCTTACAATGAGACTGTCTGAATAAACATTAATTAAACTTTCCATAACTTTGGGGCTTTGTAAGAACAAGCTTTGCCCCCTGCTGTCGTTTTCATAACACAAGGTACTGACGCGTAGCCTGTAGTCTGATCAAAGAAGGCATTACTGATTATAAAATACTAGCAGTTCAGTCAGGTACTGTGGTGTGACACCATTTAGTGCTCCACCATAGGTCTGTAATAGTATTTTTTATCAGTGCGAAATTTCACTAGCTGGGGAGCCAATGCAGTGTGAATAAGATAGAGGTGATGTGCTCATGTCATCTGGTTCTACTGAGAACTCTGGCTGCTGCATTCTGGACTAACTGGAGCTGAGTTTATGCACACAATTGAACCTCCAACTTAGAGGTAGCGAAAGCATGAACTTGCATCTTACATCCTTCACACTTTTCTCAACTTTATTTTTTTTTCTTTTTTTTTTTCTTTTTGCTTTGCCAAGACATATAACTGTGCAGCATCAGCTTTAACAGTCAAAAATGATAGGATGCCTACAAATTTGGTTGCCCAGAGGAAACATGTAAAGAGGAAGCCTAAAAGTGACCAATGTGGAACATCAAACCCCACTTTAGTACATGTCGAATAGTCACTGTTTACAAACTGGTAATGATCAGGCAAATATGACCTGAGCCAGGAGAAGCTGTTCCTGTAACATCTGCATCATTTTCTAATCTCTTAAAGAGAATACTATGATCACTGGTGTTAAAAGCTGCACGAAGATGAAGTAACCCAAGCAGGGAGACATAATCCTGATAATCCACATGTTAGAGGCTGCACATCACAGAAGTTGAGTTTTGAGACTTTGAAGGAAAAGGTCAAATGTTGCCTTTTTTCATAATCCTGCAGGTAGTAAACTTTGAACTATTTACACATTCTCATCTTGTGTAGTAGGAAGAAAATCGGGAAAATTCCAAAGGGAAAAAAGTAATTACGGTGGATGACAGTATAAGACAGATGCTGAGTAAAAATGTAGCTTAGCCTTTTTGTTAAATTTCATTTTAAGTAAAATGACTTGGTTTGTACTGCTTAAATGCTGCCTTTGGAAGCATTTAAGTAAGAAAACTAATGTAATAAGGATCAGGCTACATAGTTGATCAATAAAAAATATATATACTAAATTTAACATTTTAGATGAAATGGTGCTGACTGTGAATTCAGAAACTGTAATAGTGAAAAGTGAAAGATCATATCTTTAAGATAGAAGAATAGATTGTAATATTGTAATAAGAAATGCACTCATGACAATTTCTGGTTCACTCTCATTTTGATGGTAAAATATTGTGAACTGAATGGCTTTTTGAATATTTAGTAGTTTGGGTTTTTATTCAAGTGAATGAAAAAAGAACTTTTAAAAGTTGGCTACTTGGACCAATAACAATAAATGGGAAGAAGTGTGTCGCTGTGGATCTCTCTCAAAAAAGCAAGAAAAATGTTTTGTTTAGTCTGTGTGAAAATTTATGTTTTGTGATGTGACTTTGTGACTCATGATCAAAAAATAATGCTCTAATGTGCTTTAATATTTTTCTCTTCTCAGCGGAATCAATATGACAGATGTCCTTTCCAAGCTGGGGTTTAGTGAGACTGTTCTTCAGTCGAAGATGGCTGCAGGCACTAGCACATTTGTGCTAGCTTATGCTATTCACAAGCTCTTTGCTCCATTTCGGATCAGCATTACTCTTGTGTCTGTACCACTTATAGTACGATATCTTCGGAAAATAGGACTTTTCAAATCCTCACAACCTCGTCTTTGAAGAAATATGTTTTTTTAAGGAGTGGACAAATTTTTCACTATTTTTGCAGGGGGGCTTTCTGTTCTTCTTAAGGAAAAATTTTGATGCCTAAAAATTCCTATTAAGTGTATATATTAATTACAGAAATTATTACAGATTTTAATTCAGTAATTACTTTTCTAAAATAAATGCAATGCAAAAGGAAAATAAAAATGTTTTGGAAAGACTGACTGGCGTTTAATTTTCATGTGATGCTGCCTTGCGACCACAACTGTGTATGATGGATGTAAATAAATGTTTAATATTTAGTGAAAAAGCGTTGCATAATTTAAAGGTTTCCACACTATTGTAATTGTATTGTAAACAGCCAAGAAAACCCATGACACCAGCAGCTCCTAGACACCCAAACCAGCCCATTTGGCACCAGCACCAATGCCATGATCATGGAGACATATCCACTCTACACAATGTCCTGTATGAACACCAGCCAACGCCCTTAGCCCATATTCGCATAGTCACCCAGATGACACCACCAGTGTCACCTTCTATGGTATTAACATACCATATAATTCAAGAGTCATGGAGAGGGGGGAATTCAAAATATGGAACAGTTTCTTTGCCTGTGTTTGCAGAATGAATGAACTGGTTGGCAGTCCCAAACTTTAATGTTTTAAAGATGAGTCCTGTGAACGTTGCATTGTTTGAGAATCTGGTTTCACAGTGTGGATCTCGGACATTAAATAGCTCTTTTCCCCTCGCTTTGGCTGCTTTTGGATTATTTTTTTCCCCATGATTTGGAGGGGTTATACTGTATCATTAATGCATTTACTAGTCTCTGCATCATGTAGAACTCCAGTGGTAGTTATGCGGCGCTCTCGCTATAGCCACCGGAGATCAGGTCCCACTCAAGCCTTTGCTGCTTCAAAAAGGACGTCAGAAGCTCATGCACATTACATTTTAGTTGAGAAAAGAAAAAAATACTATAAACAAATTTTGTTTAAAAGTTGTATTTGCAACATTGTGTTGGTGTTCGTTCAATGTTATCCTTGCATCGTATAGTAAATGTTGGTTCAACATAATTTCATCAAAGTAATTCTAACTACCAAAAACAACCTAACAACAGTGTCCCAAAATCTGTAATGATGCTAAATTAACATCAACATACTGTTTTGACAGCTAACAATTACTGCTAGGCTTCTTCGCTGTGGGTCTTTGCAGCTACATCAATTGTTTCTTTGGTGTTTTTGTTGAATCTCAATGATTAATGCACTCCCCAGTCTGTGAGTTTTGGTGAGTGGCCTTTTCATCAGAGGTTTGCAGTGCCATTATCTTTCCATTTTGTTATGATGGCTTTAATGGAAACCATGTAATGTTCAAAGTTTTAAATATATTAATAACCAACCATGTGTAATCAGAGGTTAAATGCCAAGTAACCTGACTAATGTTCGTAATTATTAATGAAAGCAAAAACATGAATGAAAAGAATAATAATCTTTATACATAGGCCAACTCCGTTCCAGAATGGTAAAAGCATCAGCCTCAAAAACAAGAGCAGCACAAATCAAGCACAGAGACTGTCATTCTTGTACTGTTTATTGGGTCATGTAGCTTCCAATCAGTATTTTTGTTTTTTTATTTTGGTTTTTTTTTTTACAATGGTGTCCAAAGCCACTGGAAAGATTTCCATTTGAAAGAATGACCAGAACTAGCTTTCTACTTCATGTTCTTTCTGTGATTGAATTATGAATTCAATTTCTTTACCAAAATATCATAGAAACACTGTAAAATAAAAAAAACCTGTTCCAATGCAAATGCAGGACAGAAGAAGTTTTGGATGTGGGACAGAGAACTAAAATGCTACGCACTAGAAAATGAAGAGGGCCCTTTGGTCACAGGTCATCAGTTGCTTATGAGATGATACGTTTTCAAGTTTACTATTCAAATTTTTAAAATAATTTTAGCTTTAATGCATTTCATTTTGGAAATTTGTAGTGCAAAAGTAAAACATATAAAACCATTTAAGTACAGCATGTATTGTGTATATGCTGTTTAAGCTAAGAGAAGGAACAAATGTGCATGTATAACAGAAAGCTGTGTTCAGGAATTGATTTTGCCTTTGCATTTGTACAGACGTTTTTTCCACCATCGCCCCATGTGGTATTAAAAAAAGAGGTACAAGAAATTGTGGTCCATGTCTTCACTTCAACATAACACAATGCAGTCTAGAGAACTAAAGAGCTAATGGGTGTGCATCAATCAGATGAAGTAGACAGATTCGTTACACATGGTATACTTTTGCACAACTTTGCACAACTTTTACAAGGCACTGTTGTTTGGAAATATTACTGCTGAATCATAATTACCAGAATAGGGACATATGTATTTCAGGATTTTCATTATTGTTATAAGTATTTTATAGTTAGTCACAATCATTCTAGACACCAACTGCTACAAGCATGGAATAAGGCATGGAGCTACATTTACATTGAAACACATAAGTGGTCTATGAAATCTGAGATATTTTAATCTTTATAAGAACTGGTATTTAGTACATACAGGTTTCTATTGCTGGTGCAGCCCTAATGTGCACATGTAGTCTGTTCTACAGTTAAGATGCTATGATCTTTTTTTAACTTTAGTCTGGTCATAAGAACAACCAAGTGTGTCTGATCCGAAGATCTAAGTGTCGGGGAGGGTGGGTAATTATGTGGATGCTTAGAAATGTAAGGTGTGTAATGATGTGAGGCTTAGAAATGTTCAGGCTCTAAACCATTAAGTGACTTAAAAACAAGAAAAAAATGTAGTGAACCGGAAAAAGCGAAACAATGAGAGGAAAAATAATGTTTATGATGGATCCCAGAGGAACCATATATATAGAGGGAGAGAAAAAGAATAGCATCAAGAATATACCTCTGTGGGACCCCGCAGATGAGTGGAGCAGGGGAGTACAAGAATTCAGGATTTGAACCAGTTCAAAGCTGATCCACTGAAATAATGATAGTGTAAATAGAGCGAAATCCCTAGTGGACTTGGGGAATTTGGCCTGTTGCCTCCCGCCCTGTGAAGAAGTGGTTGAAAACCTTCACATTTTGTTGATAAAGGACCGATGGTCACACATGCAGCATGTAGCCTGGGTGTCCCATAAGGCCGTACCCCATTCATGAGTCCTGAAAGGAGAGTAATGAAAAAGGACTCTTTGGACTGCTCGATGGGAAAAGACTTGCACTTCCAGAACTAGGGAGCATTGGGACAAGAAAGACAGGCAGGTGCCAGATTCTCCATAATAGGATGGTGAAGTAGATGGACAGTGTTAATATGTTGCTTATGGAACAAGTACAGGAGTAGGAGATGAATTTGGGGCTGGAGGTGCAGCTTGAAGATGCTGAATCTGTTATGAAAGTGGTGAGGGTACCTGTGATGGTCCTGCATGCTTGGTTTATCTGCTGCAGGCCTTGCTTGCATGATCCAAGTATTTGTCCTTTACTTTTAATGCTGTTTTTATCCTATTTGGGTCTGCTGGGTCCATACTGGCCAGAATATTCTTCAGAGCTTAGCTGGTACAGAGAGTAGAGAAAGAGGACAAATTTGCAGTTTATCAACGTCAAGGGAGGCGTGGTTCATAGGTGGCCCAAATGAGGCAAGGATGAAGTTGCATACGAATGCTCGCATGTTCAAACAGTCTTATATCCGTTAAAAAATGCAAAGACTGTCTTGATAGTAGTGAAGTGGGGAGATTCAAGGAACAAGAAACTTGAGACTTAATTCAAGAAATAAACAAGGTTGAAATCAGGAACAATCGCAGTGAATCAAGGGGGAGGGGGAGTTAAAGAAAGTTGAGACTAAATTTAAGAACCAAACGAGGTTGAGATCGGGAAATAACCTAGTTAGAAAAGAATCGGGAGACTGTGCTTGGAAGTAACACAATAATCTGGCAGAAAGAAAAGATTTGAGTAGCCTTTCATGCATCTATAAGCCTTGGCTGTTCATGACCTTGTGACCAGTTCACTGGTTTTCCATGCTTAGATCACTTTTTATAGATACTGACCACTGCAGACCAGGAACATTTTATAATAGAAGATGTTTTGTAGTTGGCTGAGTCATGAAGCCTTCACATTTTGACACTTGTCACGTTACAGTTACAATATCTTATTATATTGGTGTCTGGATGTGGGTGGGATATATCAGACAGCAAGTGAACATTTTGCTCCTGAAGTCGGTGTGTTGGAAGCATAAAAAAATGATTGAGTATAAGGATTTAATCAAGTTTGACAAGGGCCAATTTGTGATGAGTATATAACTGCCATTTTCTTCTTGATTTATGTTACTGCCCACCTCACCCCCTCTTGTTTATCTTTTCATTAGTCTTTATCTTTTTACACGAGTACTTAGCCATTGCCTTGTTGGAAGTGATTCACATTTAGCTACATGTCTTTGATTTTTGGCTCCTGTATATTTTTTGCCTTTTGGATTTGATGAATTGTAAAGGTTACTTTTTGAAGTGATTTCTGTGTTATTAGACTTATCATTCCTTAGTTTTACTGCCCAATGGTAGTTTTGGAAGCCTGTTTGCTCTTTTTGCTAAAATATTCTTAATCCCTTTTCTGTTTTATTCCCCCCCATCATTCCTGATTCTGTCTGCAAATTAATTTAGTCTGTAAAGCAGTGCTTAGCTGTTGGATTATCACCCCAATTACCTTTTTAATTCTTATACAGGGCAACCAACCAATTAAAAATTTATATCAAATGTACAGTAATTCTACAATTATTTGATATGTTTGTAATGGTAATACATCGTAGCAGTAAAAACAATAAAAATGGCAATGTGGTAGCATGCACCAGCCGTTTCTTGTCTGGAAATTTGGAGCTATGTTACATGTTGCCCTGTATAGGAATTAAAAATTAACTAATTAGAAAACATACTTGAGTCAGCATTAAATTCCGAAGGGCAACTAAGAATCTGAAAAATTACCAAAAGTCAATTACAAAGAAATTTATCTCTACAAAAAAAGCAGTGCACCAAGTGGATTGGTGGCCTCACTGAGCTAACACTGACAAAAGGGATGAATGTACATACAGTATATCATTAATTTAAATAGCTAACCTCTTATGTAGATCCTTGTCACTTGGGGGTTAGGCCTCCTCCATAGATGACATTAGTAAAAGGTTGCCCACTGTTGGGCAATCTCCTCAGACTTTGTGATTGACGGTGATGGTGGACACACACCTGTTTTTTTTTATATCTAAGCTTTTTTCTTTTGGCTAGAATGGAGGTCAAATGTGAACATATCCAATAACCAGAAATTTGGAGAGATTGATTAGTAAGGTATTTTAGATGTTTCTTCAAAATATATAATATGAATTGAATACTGGCAGTATTTGAATGTCTAAAAATATGTTTTTGCTTTTGTTCCTTTATAAATTACACCTACTGATATCATAGCTGGTTATAATTTGATACCTTCCTTGATTGTACTATATTAAAATTTTTCCTTCATTTGGGTTGCACCTCCTTCAAATTTTCCTTCATTTCCTGTTGGGTTGCACCTCTATACTATACAGTATAGTGATATTACTTTTTAAATGGCTAAAACAAGTTAGAATCTGAATAGTACCTGCTGCATCCTTGAAAAGCTTTGGACAGATGTTACATTTTACAATATGATAAATATAAAAGCAGGGGTGTTACTAGACATAAAGTTCTACTGGGGCACAAACGCCCCCTCCTCAAATCATGTATAAAACGTGCTAATGAATAATGCTATACAAACGTCCCTTCCTTTGCCCACTATTATAGTTGCTGCTGAAATTGTTGTATAATAGATTTTTTTCTGCATTCTACAATTACAAAAAATGATTTTAAAAAAATTATTATGGGGTAAAGGCGGTAAAGATGGTGTAGTGGTTGGCACTTGCACCTCCGGGGTCCGGGTTCAATTCCCGGGCAGGTTCTCCCCATTGATGAATTTCCTCCGGGTACTCAGGTTTCTGTCCAAAGACCTGCAGATTAGGCAGACCTGCAAGTAAGACTATCCAGCTGGCTTGTCTGTCTCCAACTCCAACTTTGCATTCTTTCCGATCCCTTTATTTAATTGTGCTTATAAATTGATTACAAAATGTATTTCTGTTAAATAAATAATAGAATACAAAAATAATAGAATAGAAAAAAAAGATACAAGATTTTATACAAAAAATGTGTCCATCAGCACTAGAAATTCAAATTGTATAGCTCCAGAGATCATGGAAATTTTGAGGACGACAGAATAAATTTGGCATGCTATTGTTTACAAAATCAATGTAAAGCGATCACACTCACAGATCACAGCTTGACATAGCAGGCAGGATTTCTGTAAAAAAAAATCTCAAATGACAGCATACAAATCTGTCTCTCATGTCTTAATTACTCTGTCTTGTCTCTGTATTTTCACTCTTCACCTTCCAGACCTAGGGTGATCTGCAGTGAAGCCAGTCTTTTCTGAATCTGTTCCATAGCATGGAAGTGGTATTCCTGGCAACTCCAAACTGCCTGGCAATGTCTGCAAGAAATTAAAGCATTCCAATGGCCCTCTCTCTTGTTAAAAATGGGGCATAGTAGTGTGCAGACAAAATGCACAATCAGAATGTATTGCCTTATTTTATTGCCTTATTTTGATTATAAGACATGCCAACAGGACATAATAAAATTAAATCGAAAGCAAATATTGTGCGTGGGCATGACAACATTTGAGATGTGAAATGAATGGGATGTGAATGAGATGTGAGTTAAGTTATCCACAACAAGGTAAGGCTTTACTGAGCATGATGGTAATTTTACCTTGCCTCTGTTCTTAATGTAAAATGGCAAACAAATGTATTAATTAAATTTCAGGTTTTCATAACAGTAAAAAAATTTTGATAATTCATCGTCTCATCATCCTTACTGCTTTATCCTGTATACATAGACGCAGGAGACCGTTCTCAGGACGCTTAGGGCATGAGGCAGAGTATTCTGGACAGGGTGCCAATCCATCACAGGCCATACACATACCTATTCACACACTACAGGCAACGCCAATTAGACTAATCTGCATGTCTTTATTTTGACTGTGAGAGGAAACAGGAGCACCCAGATGAAACCCACCAAGAATGTGGAGAACATGCTAACTCCATTCACACAGACCCTGAGGTGGGAATCAAACCTGGACATTGGAGGTGCAATGGGACAGTGATAGCCCACTTTGCCACCTATTTTTCCATAATTGTATAGTGTAATGTTTCTTTTGTTTATGACTATATATATATATATATATATATATATATATATATATATATATATATATATATATATACTTATAAGAACAGAGTTTGAGTATTAGTATTGAATTTTGGTTTAATAATTTTTTGGTTTAATAATTACGACCAGCCTACAGTAGGAACAATACTAAATATGATCCATATGGTTTCTACTCAAGTCAAGTAGGCTTTTATTGCCATTTCAACCATATACAGTTCAGTACACAGTGAAACGAAACAGCGTTCCTCCAGGACCAAGGTGTTACATACATGCAACGACATAAATTAACAACACAACATAAATTTTACAACGCAGATTTTTACATTTTTAAGTTAACCTAAAAAACTATCAATTTTCTATACAAAAAGAGACAACAAAGACAGCAGACAACAAAGTGCACGTGCAGATGTGCAAACGAAGAGCTACAGTACATGACAACACAACAACGTAACACGTTACGGATATGGATTAGCCACAGAATCTGAGCTAGCAGACCCAAATGTTGTGCAAGCTAGGCTCTGAGCATGTTTAGCAGCAGTCGGAACTCTCTAATGTGTGCAAGTTGAAACACGTGAATATCATGTAGGATACAGTTTATGGCCAATTACTAGATCAAGCTACGAGTGCATGAAGACAGCTATTGAAAGGGTGCTGCAGGCATGAAGGAGAGGGCACAAAAAGAATGTTGGAAAGGAAACCAAAGGAGATGGGAGTGTGACAATGACTTTAGGGCAGTTGTTTTGTGGCCTATTTGACCTGTCTAGATATTAGAAACTCCTTTTTATTTGTAGTTGCTAACGATAGATAAGTCTGCTACCCTTAGGAGTGAATACTATAGCTATAATATAAAGCATTCATGAAGGCTGGGAAAACAGATAGCATACAAATTGGCAAAAGAAATAAAAAAAATCTATAAAAAACAATGGTTTGTGGAAGTCAGTACTAAACTATCAAAATCAGAGGAGAGAGGCATGGTGTGCAAAATAAAGCATTTACATTCAATAGAAACCAAAGCAAACATGTTAAGAAGAACAGGAACAAAACAGAAAGGGCTTGTAGTAATAAGCAGACTGAGAATCAGACACAGTAATCTTAGTGGCACTATGTTAATCATAAGAAGACACCCAATGGGGTTCTGTGATCAATGCTATAAGTCCGGAATGTTGTCATGCAGGAAATATGTATAGGAGAGCCAGAAAATGATGACAATTACAGGAGCTAGAAGACAATGTCAAAGGTATTTTAGTCTGTGGAGATCTGAGTGTTTGCAGGAGGAAGTGAAAAGACAGCTTTGAAACATCTCATAAAAGAGACTGCAATAACAGTATTTTTTGAGGTAGACAAGGCAAATGATATATTGTGGAAAGAAAGATTGTTTAATCAAGGCGTTTTTAATGGAATCTGGAGTTTACATATTTAATTGGATTATTTAATTTGGAAGGAAGAAATGAAAATAGGCTCAGAGATTTCCAAACAATATAAAGCACAACATGTGATTCCACAGGGGAGTGTGTTAAGCTCAATGCTTTTTCTAGTAATAAGAAATTATATATTTGATGATATTCCATCATATATGGTTGTTGAACTGGATACATTTCAAACCCAGGCAGTAAGAATATGTACAGGCACAGTCAAAACCTCCCCAGTATGTGTGATCCTTGTAGAGGCGGGTGAAAAGTCATAAAAGTTGTGATGGAAGAAGTTGATGGCCAACTGTTCAATTAATTCAAAGGGACATGGATAGAATCATCCATCAAAAAGTGTACTGCTGGCATGATGGAAGTTAAAAAAAAAAAAAAGAAGGTTTTGGCTTGGAAGGTGACCAACAAAGGATGTAATGGAGGCTCATGATATAACTATAGGAAAAGTAACTATAAAAAATAGGTAGAGATTTTTACAGATGGATAAAATGATCCACAGACAGGAGCAACAGGATCTGTGGTTGTAACACCGGAAAGTCAAATGGAAATTAATAAGAGAACATCAAATTACTTGAATGTGTACAATGTAGTAAGATGCCTTAACACTGGCATTACAAAGTATGGAACAGATCGGGCACAGAATTATAGTTTGTAGTGATTCAGTATCAGACCTGGAAAGCATCATGGTGCGGGACAGCCAGGAATCAACAAGAGACAGTTTTCAGAATTCTGAGCACATGCAAGAAAAAATACTAGTAAAGGCAGAATTATCACCATTATGTGGGTATCCAGGGAAATGAAAGGGCAGAGAAAATGAAGGAACTCAATCTATATTATAGGAAAAACACAACGAGCCAGTGTGAGGCCAGTGTCATGAGAAAGATAGTAATCAAGTGCAAAAAAAGCAAGCAAGAGAGAGGAAATACTAAAGGAATTCGGAAAGGTTGAGGACACTGCTAAATGTATTCTAGAAAATGGAGAAAGAGGACAAGAAAGAAAATATTTAATGGGTTTCTTAAGGACGACAGGATAAGAAATTAGGATTTAAACTGAAAGGAAAATGGGGGGCAGCACAGTGGCTTAATGGTTAGCACCATCACATTCCACCTCTGTGATGGCGATTCCTGCCTCGGGTCTGTAAGTGTGCAGTTGCTGTGTGCATGCTCTCTCTGTGCTTACTGGGTTTCCTCTTGACACTCCAGTTTCCTCCTACAGTTATGCAGATTAGGCTAATTAGTATTCCCAAATTGCCCATAGTGTGTAAATGAGTGTGTGGATTGGCACCCTGTCCAGGACTGTACCCCTTCTTGTGCCTGAAGTTTACTGTGATAGGCTCCAGGCCTTTTGCGATCCTGTGCAGGATAAGCATTGGTGATGGGTGATTTGTTCTTTTTGAACGAGTCTTTAACGTGATTCACGAGAAGAACAAGTAGGCTCGGAGAGTGATTAGTTAATTTTTGCAAAGCATCGCAAACCCTTCGATGTTATGTACAGGAAACAGAAATGTGTAGTTTTCTTTGAGTCGTTTGGTCCGAATCGTTAGTTCTTTTGTCATGTGACCCCCATAGAAGCTATGCAGTGCAATAGATTGAAAAAAAAAAAAAATGAACGATTCATATCATATGTCCTTGATATGTAATATTTTCTTTTCATATTTTCTTTTTTTAATATTGTGTCATAAAATGTAACATTTATTTTATTTCTGAACACTCTCACTCACTCACTCATCATCTATACCGCTTAATCCTGTATTCAGGGTCACGGGGGCCTGGAGCCTATCCCAGGAGACTTGGGGCACATGGCAGGGTACACCCTGGACAGGGTGCCAATCCATCACAGGGCACAGACACTCACTTATTCACACACTACAGGTAATTTTGGAAACGCCAATTAGCCTAACCTACATGTCTTTGGACTGTGGGAGGAAACCGGAGAACCTGGAGGAAACCCACCAAGCACGGGGAGAACATGCAAACTCCATGCACACAGAGTCGGGAATCGAGCCTGGCCGGGGATCAAACCCGGACCCTGGCGGTGCAAGGCGACAGTGCTAACCACTACACCACCGTGCCACCTATTTCTGAACAAAAGAACGAAATTATCTAAATGACTCAAAAAAAGATTCGTTCATTTTGAATGATTCAAACTTCCCATCACTAATAGGCAGTGTTCCAAACGACTGAAGTACCCTGCGAAATGTACTTCACAGAGTGTTCATTCATTTCAAGTGTGATTTATTAACATTTATTAGAATTATTATCGAGAACATCATATTACAACACAATAATTTAATAAAAATGTTAATTTAATCAAGCAATCCCAAGTAATATATAGGCTAGTAATCTGTAAAAAAAAAAAAAAAAAAAAATTCAAATACTTTAATTAGAAGTTATACACGTTTCAATAGTAAATGTTTTATAATGGTATACATTTTTTGTTTCAATAAATGTTTAATATTTAATGTCCGTAATGTGAAATTTCCACAGCAGGAGCGACAGGTATCCGAAGTGCTTATGTTACGATGGTAACACACAGAAGTGGCGTCTGCGCCTGTGACATTGCAGGGTGTTCCAAATGGTGGACTTTTGTCGTGGGAAGTTCCCTTCACCAACATTCCCTGCACACGGAGAAGGGAGTATGGAGTATGGAGAAACCTAGACGTACACTTCGGAATGGAACGTAGCTGGTGAATAAATTAAAAGAAAAGGGCAAGACCAGGAGGTGGCAGTAATGCAATATAGTGGATGCCAAACGCCGGTAAACACCAAGAAGAAAAATAAGAAGCCACTCCGATTCAATAGGTGGCGGTATGCACCTAAGCACGTTGATTTTCGATTGAAGAAGAAGTAACTAACTCAGCTGACACGTGAATTAAAGCGTCCGATTTTTAACTAACGTCACCTTTGACGAGTTTTATCGTGACTTTGTTACTCACATTCGGTCAAATAAGGATACATTGTTTTCATTTTCAGCTTTACGAGACACTTCATATCAAATGCTTCCTTGTTCGTTAGTGTTGTAAGTCAGAGGCGCGAGACGCACGCTAGCTGAGTTCAGCTGAGTTGAGCTGTAGAGCAGCGCGCAGGCCATGGAGGGTCCCGAGGAAGACACCGTGCAGCTTCATGGAGACG
Organism: Clarias magur; assembly: GCA_013621035.1. Classification (NCBI taxonomy): domain Eukaryota; kingdom Metazoa; phylum Chordata; class Actinopteri; order Siluriformes; family Clariidae; genus Clarias; species Clarias magur. Next base: position 454,548 of record QNUK01000082.1, on the reverse strand, counting down.
AGGAAATCATCGAAGTTATTGACCTGAACGACACAGAACACGCAGCCACAGGTTGGTGTACTTCACAACCTGTATGTATTGACAGGTGTATCGGGTCAGAGCACTCTTCTGACATGAGGGAGTGTTTGTTTTAATCATCGAAGTAGCTGAATAAATATGTAAGTTGTTACTTACAGTGCAGTAATTTGTTCAGTTTAAGTTTTTCCATGTAACGTTTTATTGAGTTTGTGTGTGTGGTTGTGTTTAGATGATCTTGCTGAGGAATTGGAAGATGTAGATTTCAATGAAGCTGAAGGTACTGCAGATGATGAAGGCTGGGAAACTGAGGATGAGATGGACGCAGAGCAGGATGACAGCGAGCTCACTTTCACAAAACACACCGGTGACAAAAACCTTATTCAGTTTACGTAATTGTTATATTACTTTACTTACTTTATAGTACATTCCCTTTAGCACCAAAACAGTTGGTTTATACAGTACACATAGAATACTAATTTAATTTACTTTATTAGATATATAATATATAATATATAATGGCTTGCAGTTGCCAGAGACCAACTAAAATGATATTACAATACCCAGGTGCCGCTTTGATTTGTATTGTGATACTACATGTATGATGATTAATGGGTAAATATCCCAATTCGATTTTACAAAACAAACTTGTCAAAAAATTATCTCCTACCACATTGCTTTGCCACCTGCACAATGTGCAAGATTACAGAGGAGCAGCAACATGTCACCACCTCAAATACAAATATATATTTCACTCACTCACTCACTCATTGTCTATACCACTTATACCTGTATTCAGGGTCACGGTGGCCTAGAGCCTATTCCAGGAGACTTTGGACACAAGGTGGGATACCCCCTGGGCAGGCTGCCAAACCAAGGGCAGGACACAAAGCACACGGGAGTGCCAATTAGCTTAATCTGCATGCCTTTGGACTGTGGGAGGAAACCGGAGTACCCGGAGGAAACCCACAAAGCATGGGGAGAACATGCAAACTCCATGCACACAGAGACGGGAATTGAACCCGGACCCTGGAGGTGCAAGGTGACGGTGCTAACCACTACACCACCGTGCTGCTCACAAATATATAAAAAATCAAATTTGGAGTCAGTATGGTGATGCATGAATCGCCAAACAAAAGCATTGCAATATGTAACTGAATCGTTTTTCAAATGTCTATTATCTAATCAGACATTCATGTGGCTGCAACATAATAAATAAAATAAAAAAAAAAAAAGTAGAGGTTAAGAACTTTGATCATTTCATCACTGTTGTGCTGAAATTGAGATATTCACACGGAACAGTTTTAAGAGTTTGCACAGAATGGTGACATGGAAAAAACACCATGTGGAAACACCTTGTTGATAAGTGATGAAAAATACCAGACAGGTTTGATCTGCTGGAAAGGATATAGGAACTAACTCATTACAACTGCAGTGAGTTGAAGAGCATCTAATTATGCACAAAACATTGATCTTCAACAGACAACCACACTGGTTCAGCCAAGGACAGAAATTTTGGACAAAGCCTTGTCCAAACTGGACATTTTATATTCTTCCATAGAAGATGAAAAAAAAAACATCACACTGGAGAAAAACATCTTGACCCAAGTCTACATAAACCTTCCAGGAATATATTATGGACAAAAAGGGTGTTTTCTAACAAAAAGCCATGGAATGCCTAACACTGTTTATAAACAGGATTTTGTCAGAATATGGTTGGTGGAACCCCTCAACAGGGAATTTTCTTTGTACACTTCCATCAGTCTGGTGCACTCTGAGAGTCCATTTGAAGGCCTGTAGCAATTTGCTCTCTACTAAACATCATTAAATAATAACCAGAAATGTTTTTGGATACGCTTCTGTTAATAGGTTCTCTTTCATGGCATTTCTTTATAATGTCCATATGCATTTGTACTTTTTTTTAAATAACATTGGAGAATGTCTCGCACTGTTTGACCTTGGTCTCTGGCAAACCTTACTTAGGATGCATCGGTTAAATACAATGTATTCATATATTTTACATAGCTAATATTTGAAATTAGTATTAACAGGCATTTGGGTGTATTGATGATGTTATAATTATTCACTGTATAATTTCTCTGGTTCAGGTTCTGTTTTCTGCGTCAGTTTGGACCTAGTAACAAACAACCTGGCCATCACAGGTGGTGAGGACGACAAAGCTTATGTATGGAACGTTCTCAATGGAGAGGTGGTGTTTGAGTGTACAGGTGGGATTTGCCTACACATCAACTTTGCCAATACTCCTATATAAAATCCATATTTTTTTAAACTCCAGTGTTCATGTTTTTGTTAGGCCATAAGGACTCTGTTACATGTGCAGCATTCAGCCATGACTCAAAGCTGGTGGCATCCGGGGACATGAGTGGTCTGATTAAAGTGTGGAAAGTTGAAGCCAAAGAGGAAATCTGGTCTTTTGAAGTCGGCGATCTAGAGGTATGTACATTTGAAGCTGCTGTGTCAGTTGTGAATATAGTAAGCGCAAGACAAAAGATTGAGAAAGGTACTGTTAATTGTGTGTATTACTTACATTAATTGAATATCTGGCTCAAGACAATGTAAATTTAATATGTAGTATATGTAACTGGATTATCTGACTTCACTTTATAAGGTTCCAAACCAAGAAATAGGTAAAGGTATGAATAGCATTGAATATCCTGTTACAATGGCATCATTCAGGGGGTGGGATATATAAGGCAGCAAGTAATCCGGACAATGGATTTTCAGCGGGTAACAGGAACAGTGGGCAGAAGGAAGGATTTGAGTAACTTTGGGTCAATGTATGATGTCTAAAATACTGTAATCTTTACTATCATTACTGTAAAGGTTGACATATAATTAACATTACAGTGGAACCCTGGATTACGAGCATAATTCATTCCGGAAGTGGGCTCGTGTTCCAAAACGCTCGTAAACCAAATCATCATTACCCATAAGAAATCATGAAAACTCAAATTATTCGTTCCACAGCCCCAAAAAATAAATACATAAAAATAATTAATACAATCTATAAAATGGAAATAAGACAAATTAATCTGCACTTTACCTTTAAAAAAAAAAAAAAGTACAAATAAATCCTGACAGACAAGTGTTTCCGTTGGTGCGCGCAGGCGCCGTGTGTGTGTGTGTGTGGAATTAGCCCCTTCCCTTGCCTCGTTTTACACAGTAACACTCCTCCTCCCTCTCCCCACCTCGCTTTTTAAGTTTCACAACAAACACACACACACAACGGAAACACCGTTTTAACAGGGGGAAAAAAGAAATCTCTCTGACCTGGCGTGAGCGCATACTAACTGAATCACTGCTGTAAAGTAAAAAAAAACAAACAAAAAAAAAAACAAATGAACCAGCACCTTCCCTTTGAAAAGAATTGCGACAAAGCAGAGTTTCTGTGTGTTTGTGAAGCCGGGGAGGGGGTGAAAAGGCGAGAGAGCGTCTGTGTGTGAGACGAGCAGAGTTTCTGTTTGTTTGCGAAGCCGTGGGGGCGGGGTGGGTGGGTGTGTGGGTGAAAAGGTGAGAGAGTGACGCCCGGTGTCAAAATAAGAGTCGCATGCGTGATACATCATACTCCGCGCTCGTAAACTAATACTTGCTCGGTTTCCGATTAAAAATTTACTAAAAACTGGTTTGCGGAACACTCGTAAACCACGTTACTCGCAATCTGAGTAACTTGTAAATGTACTTGTAAATTAAGTAATGTACTTGTATTTTAATCAATAATGCATTAAACATCTTTCCTGTTATACTGAATTTCCAGTCTCCTAACACTCATTATGACGGCAAGTGAATCCTTGCTATCTGATTGTACCTAAATGAGGATGGGTTTCCTGTTAAATTTGGTTCCTCTCAAGGGTCCTTTCAATCTCAGGGTGATTTCCTTGCCACCATCACCCTTGGCTTGCTTATCACAGGCAATCTGATCATTCTGATCATATATGTATTTTCTCACACACTTCAAACTCATTTCTAAATTTCATAATTTTCTTTTTAATAAAACTGCTTTGTGACAATGACCAGTGTTAAAAACAAATAAAACTCTGGATAAGGGAGTCTGCCATATACCACAAATGTAAATGTTGTATCATGCAATATAGTGTTAGTTGTGAGGTTAAAAATATTTTTATCCGCTTTAAATATTCTTTCAATAATCAGTTTGTTATTTAGAGCAGATCGGGTTTAATGCATTAAAGTGGGAGCTTTAATAGTTTCACCCATATTTCTGCAACTAGGAATTTGAGTATTCTCAGACCAATCATCAAACATGCCAGCTATCCATATTAGCGTACATAAGAAATGCCGGTTTTTAAATTGAATTAATTTTTTTTACAACCTGAGCCAATTTGCTAAATGTTATTGCTCTTTACTGTGTTTTTTTTAGTGGCTGCAGTGGCACCCCTGTGCGCCAGTGTTGCTCGCAGGTACTGCTGATGGAAATATGTGGATGTGGAAGATACCAAGTGGAGAATGTAAGACCTTCCAGGGACCCAACTGTCAGGCAACAAGTGGAAAAATCCTTCCTGATGGTGAGACAATTCTCAGTGGTAAAATTTAAATACTGTACATTCAATTTATATATTTTCCTTTCCACCATCGCCCTCTGCTTGCTCATCAGGGACTATCTAACTATCTAATCATTTTGATTCATACACATTTTTCCCATTTCATACACATTTCCATTTTCTTTTGATTGTGTAAAGCTGTTTGGCAACAATGACAAAAAAGCGCTATACAATGATAAATGAAATTAATTGGGGAATATATAGTAAGAATGCATATAATTAGTTTTAATATTAAACATATTTGCAAGTGGTAAAAGGAGTTCTACTCCGTGACGCTTTTAAATGTTTATCTGTATTTTTACGAAGGAAAAAGAGCAATGGTTGGTTATGAGGATGGGACCCTGCGTCTATGGGACCTTAAGCAGGGAAATACAATCCATGTCCTTAAAGGTAAATGTCAAGGTGAAATTTTTAATTCTTTTTATTTTATTTTTTTAACGACTTTTACATATTTTAGTTAGTATACAGTTTTTTTTTTTTTTTTCCTTCACCGTGGATTGTTTCGTAAAGTATATTATAATCTGCTGAAACAAGACATCTCTTGAAACTTCAGTGGTCAACATATTTCCATCATGATTCTATTCTATTGTGGTGCTGGACAAACTGCTCTAGTATTTTAGTTAGTTTTGCAGCAACAACATCAAAGCTGATTTTGTTTTTTGCTACAGTAGCTGATTGTCTCAGTATGAGGCACATGTAGTTTGTTGTTGTAGGCTGTGGAAACGCTCCATTTCCATATGTGCTTTACTGAGATTTTACATTTTATCAATTTATATAAAGTCTAGATAAAATTAGGTACCCAGAAAGTGTTCTATAAGTGCTTCAAAAGGGCCAAAAGGTGAAAAAAGTGAACTTACCCTTTAGGTATTATTTTTTTACGCATGAATATAATGATTTTTCAGGACATGATGGCCACCAGGGGCCACTGACATCGATGGCGTGCAACAAGGATGGAACCCTGGTTCTTACAGGATCAACAGATGGACAGGCTAAACTTATTAACACATCCACAGGCAAGGTGAGAACATCTGGAGAATACCGGGTATTTACCTTCACCTTGTCAGATATGCAGTACATTATTCTGGTATTCATAATAAAACTCTGCATGTAATCATAAAATCCAGTTCAGTGAAATTTAATTATATGCCACTTTGACCTATAGGAGGCTATTATAGATTAGCTTTACAGAAATTATTAATAATACAAAATACACATAATGCACTTTCAATTGTGAATTAGGTGTAATTGAGTATATATTAATCCTTATTTGGTTGAAAATTTGCATTCTGTACAAGTAAGGCAGGCAATCTAAATGTAATTGAGGATTAAGGATTATCTTTGATGTTCCAGCAGTTCTTTTCTAGCAGGTGCTGGAATTTGAACTCGCATCAGTGTAATGAATATGATTTTGGTTTAGATACTGGGTTCATTCTCCATTGAGAACAGTGAAGAGAAAAACATGATGGAAGAGGAGGAGTCCATCTCAGTGGAGTCTGTAGGATTTTGTAATGTGTAAGTTGTGCTTCTTTGGGGGGGGGGGCGTTGTTTGTTTGTTTCTACATGTTTATTATTGTTGTTATTATTATTCTTTTTATTATTATCCTAAGATGATTATTTTTGATATTTGCTTTCATTGTTGTGTGGTAACTTATGGTATGTCAGGCTACCTCTGATTGCTGTGGCATATCTGGATGGAACTTTGGCCATATATGACTTGACAACGCAGAGCCTTAGACACAAGTGTAAACATGAGGCAAGTACTAATTAATTGTTATGGTGTCAGTCATTGCATTGTATGCATATTGTGTATACATACAGTGAAGTGAATAACATTATCTTCGTACAATTGCAACTAACAAGGGTTGGGATCTTTTAAATTTTTTTACCTAATGGCACTGGCCTCTTTCAGAAGAATAGTGCACACTCGCGTACTGCAGAAATGAACAGAAAGGGAACAAAGTGAGAATAAGCAAGTCAGGTCCATGGAGGCCCCACCTCACAACTTGCAAGACTTGTATTGTATTACATATTAATATATTAATGTAATGTATATTAAAGTTCTATTGCTAAAGTCTTGGTGACAGATAATCTCAACACACCTTTACAGGTCTTGTGCAGTGCATGACTTGATAGGTCAGTGTTGTTTTGGCAGCAATTGGGAGATCTACAAAATATTAGGTGGATGTTCTAGATGAATGGTATATAATAAATGATTGTTTTCTGATAATGATAAAGATAATCCCACTTGTACAAATCTCTCTTTCACTTAGGTTGGAATCGTACATCTGCAGTGGGAGCAGGACTCTGCAGTCGTGGCTACTTGTAATCTGGGTGGAGTGGTGACACTGTGGGATGCTCGCTCAGGAAAAATGGTAGCTGAATACCGTGGTCACACAGCAGAGATTCTGGATTTCACACTCAACCGGTAATTATGCTTGTTTCTAGTTGTTGGGAAGAAAGCGGGTACTGTGCCATCAACACAGAAATGCAAAAAAGATTTAGCTGCTCATCGTACACCATTGGGTCTGTGAATATTTGGACAAAATTTGTTATTTTGATTTTTTTTCTTCAGTATGTAAATATCGGGGTTGTGTAAATTGTGAACCCCCTGGTATATTGCTTTCAGTACAAAACATACATTTCTGGGGGCCTCAGAGTGGCGCAGTGGTAAAACGCTCGCCCTATCATCCGGAGATCGCTAGTTCGATTCCCGTGTGATGCTGTAACCTCTCACAGCCGGAGGTCTATAGAGAGCTGACTGGCCGCGCTCTCTCAGAGGGGAGGGATGAGAGGTACTTGGTGCTCCCACATTAATCACGCCTCTCTAATCACATGCATTTCTGGCTTAAATCTGAGAGTTCACGGAATGTCAACTTTAAACAGATATAAAAACCTGCATTGTGCATATAAAAAGATGCTGCATTGTGTAGTGCTCCTAATACACGTGTACATATTCTGCAGTACCTTACTCATTTTAGCTTTAATAGGTTTGAATGACATGCTTACTATGACATGTAAATGCATTGAATGACATGTAAATATCCTAGAAAACAGCATGTTTTGGGTAAGATGGTAAATTTTACTGAATGAAAGGTTTTTCTTTCTGAAGAATGTACATGTTAAATGTAGTAAATATACAGTTGCCAGCATCCATCCACTGTACCTTTCAAATTTCTCCTCCAGAGATGCATCAATGGCTGTGACAGCAGGTGGGGACCACAAAGCCAAAGTCTTTTGTCTTCAGAGGCCTGATCGATAGAACAAGAGTGACTTTCTCCAGGGAGTAAAACAACCAGTTAGACTGTTTTCACAGCCACAGAGAATGGTTTTGTCCTCTAACTATGAATGCTGAATTCAGCATTTACCTTTCTCATGTTTGTGAGTTTTTACACAATTAAAATTGTAATTTGGTGATTTACAGTTAAAAACGTATTTTGGTTTTTGGGCTGTCTGGTTTTTAGAAGACATTCTTGGCCTTTTTTGTTTTTGGATTAGCCATTCAGAATTGCTTTATTTGTGTAATCTGTAATGTTTATTGCCATTACATTTTAATTATAGATGCATAAGATTTTCCCATCAGGCATGACAAAGCAAAAATAATAATTAGAAGCTTGTTCACTTCTGAATTCTTTTATCTTTTTAAGGCAACCCAGTTTGTCTTGTGTTATTGTTTTCACTTAAACTTAAAATATAACTAAAAATAAAGCAAAACTACTCCAAGCTTTTGGAGCTTTTTTTTTGCAGGTAACGCAGACAAATGTAACATTTTCTTGTTGCGCTGTAATGCAAAGGACAAATGCATTTACTTGAACTTCTAATAGATGACTAAAGCAGTCAGGAAAAAATATTAAGTGTGAAAGTTTTCATGAATTCTTTAATCAACAGTATTTTTATGTTGAACTATAAGTCTCTAATTTATCATGTGATATGAGACTTTCGAGAAATGCCTTTGTCGTAATCTGCCATTTAACCTTAAGGGCAGTTTAAATGATTACAGCTCCTTTTTTCCTAAAAATCCAAATCCATGACTACCCATTTGACAACATAAAGGAGGAGACACCCTGCCAATAATAATTCTGTATTGAACACACTGTTTAATAACATGTTCTCTATGTTAGATTAAAGAATGAAGAAAGTTAGTATGTTATGCCATACTGGGTTCAGATGGGAGGCATAAGAATTCTTTCATGTTGTCATAATAGAAAATGAACCCAATAAACATTTTGTACTAATTAGCTAGCTGCAAACATGCAACCTGTAATTTATTCCATATTTCTTTCCGTTTAGTTTCCCTTTTAGTGCTGCAATGATGAGTGTAATTATTGTGAAACATTACAGAAATAATTGATATAATTCTACAAACTATTTTTTAAAATCCTACATTTTTAAATTATTGCAATAATAAAGAAGTTTAAAATAACTAGGACTGTGAAGAATCCTGAAGAGGACATATTTTGCAGAGGTATGACAGTCATTCAGGGAATAGCTGCTTTAATTTCTGTGAGCCACCAGATGTCGCCTGTTGAAATCAACACTTCAACTCAATCATTTTTGACAAATTTGTAGAAAACTTCAGTGCTTCACTGGGTTTCATTTGCACACCACCATCTACCAAGGTACATGTCTAAATGGCCAAAGGCCAGAGAGAAACACAATAGAAAAGTAATAGCCAGTGGATCACAGCCTGTCATGCATAGTGGTGTTAACAGTCAAAAAGCACCACCGTGCCATGGGGTTTACCAGATGAATAAACCTGATTGATGGAGGCCCTACGTCACAACCTACAGCACCCAAAAGATCTGCTGCTATGCATCAAGGGGCCAGAGCCACCCTGTCTGCACTAGGAAAAGATAAAACCTAGGTAGTTTTAACAGTTTTAATGGTATGGCCAATTACTTTATGCACTCATCAGCCACTTCATTAGGTATACTTTACTAGTACTGGGTTGGTCCCACTTTTGCCTTCAAAATGTCTCTAATTCTTTGTGGCATAGATTCAACAAGGTGCTGGACATGATATTTACAGATTATTGATATGATGGCATCTTGCAGTTGCTGCAGATAGCAATATTTGTCAGCAATCATGAAGTGAATCTCCCATTCTGCAACATTCAAAGTTGTTTGAGTACTTTGAAATTACTGTCATGAAATCAGTTGAGGTGATTTTAGCTTTGTAACATTTAATGTTATCCTGTGCCAAACAAATATCTCCAACACCATTAATTCAATTTCAATTCAATTTATTTGTATAGCGCTTTTAACAATTGTCATTGTCGCAAAGCGCCTTTACACACACACACACACACACAAATTAGCCTGAACTGTTGATAAAAGGCGAGACGGATCCATGTTTATGCCCAATTCTGGCCCTACAATCTGCGTACCACAGCAGAAACTGAGACTTATCAGACCATTTTTCCAATTTTCTATTGTCCAATTTTGGTGATCCAGTGTGAAGTGTAGACTCAGTTTCATGTTCTTACCTAATAGGATTGGCAACTGGTGTGGTCTTCTGCTTTGTAGCCCATCTGCTTCAAGATTCAATGTGTTGTAGGCTCAGATATGCTCTTCAGCATATTGGTTGTAATGAGATATTGTTACTATTGCCTTTCTACCAGCTCGAACCAGTCTGGTCATTCCCGTGGAAATCACGGGATAGTTTCTCTTTTTCAGTTCTTACCCTGGAGATGTTTGTGAATGAAAATTCCCAGAATGCCAGTAGATCAGCAGGTTTGGAAATACTCAGACAAGCCGACCTGGCACAAACAACCATGCCATGTTCAAAGTCACTTAAATCAGATTTCTTCCCGATACTGGTGCTTCTTTTTTAACTTAAGATTGTCCTGACTGCATCATATGACATTGACCTCCAGTATGCTCACAGTAAATATAAATTGATTTTAGTGTAGTAAATGCCTCTCAGAGTTATTGGAGCTATCCATATGATTGTGCTTGGAGGCTCATTTGATTACTTATAAAATAAACATTTCAATTTGACATTCATACCCACATCTATCAGATATATATTGACCTAGTGTATTTTACAGTTGAAGATCAACTAATAATTTCCCTATAGATTTTTTAAGTAACCACACTTTAAAGTAAGAAATGAATGAGTATCTATTTGGTTATACAGTAGCTAGTGTTATTAATAGGTTGCCGAACTCACCATTATAAGACCATATGGTGGATAGACCATGAACTGTTTTAACAATACACCTTAACATGAGAGAAACACAACAATATCTGTAAATACAGTGCAATGAAAGGTATGTCTATATACAAAGGATACCTGCAGGGTAATAACAGCTGGTTCCGCCACACAAGGTTCAGTACATGTTTGTTTTGATGCCTTGATGATCATAGTTAACTATTAACCTTAGTTAATTTTTTCTGAAAGATCTAACAAAGTTCCTTAAAATTTAGTCTGGAAAAGTAATGTAAATTTGTTGATCAAAGATTTATGTTTAAACAATGCTTTTTTTTATTTAGAAAAAATGTTTATTCAATTGTGGCATAAAATAGTAACTGAAAATAATTCATATGATCATCGGCAGCATGGTGGCATAGTGGTTAGCACTGTGGCCTTGCACCTTTAGGGTTGAGGGCTCGATTCCTGCCTCTAGTCTGTGTGCATTGAATTTGCATGTTCTCCCTGTGCTTAGTGGGTTTCCTCTGGGTACTCCAGTTTCCTCCCACGCTTCAAAGAAATCAGATTAGGTTAATTGGCATTCACAAATTGCCTGTACTGTGTGTGTCCTGCTGTGGATTGTCAGACTGTCCAGAGTGTACCCCACCTTGTGTCCAAAGTCTCCTGAAATAGGATCCAGGCCCCTTTGACCCTGTGCAGGATAAGAGGTATAGAAAATTAACAATTATCATCTTCATTATGACACAGACATATTACCTCAAAGCATGGCAGTGAAGATAGGGGAGTTTATTGAAACAAAGACACAGCGTTAGTCTCAGATTCAACCCTTAGGAGAACACTTAAGGTGGTCTCCTGTTAGGAAGAAAAGGGACAAACGTATAATAGAAATTGAAAGCATCCTTCCCAAGATTGAATCAGTATACCAAATTTCTAAATCCGCTGGGAACGAATGGGCTGTGGAACGAATTATTTGAGTTTTCATTATTTCTTATGGGAAGATTTGATTTGGTTTACCAACGAACAAATTATGCTTGTAATCCAAGGTTCCACAGTACCTGCATTCTAGGATGTCAGGTTAATAATTCACTTTTTAAACTAAACCAAAAGCAATTTGAATTAGGAGATAAGCCGCAGAAGCTGTTAGCACCGCAACTTAAAAGCTCTCAAGCTACTCGGTCAGTCTATAGAATTAAATCAAATTCAAGTGTTTTGCTTAACAACCCTAAGGACATCAACAACAGGTTTAGAGAGTTCTATATTGACCCCTATTCCTCTAAATGTAATGTCACGCAATCTGACCTAGATATCTTTTTTGACTCTCTGGATAATCCAAAGCTGAGCAATTTGGCTAGGGAAGAATCAGATTCTGATTTTACCAAGGAAGAACTACTTTCGATAATTAAATCATTTCCTTCTGGGAAGGCCGCAGGGCCTGATGGATTTTCTAGCGAATATTATAAAGCATTTTCACACTTACTAACTCCACTATTATTCAGAATGATTTGTCATTCCGCAAAAGAGAAGATAATACCTATTATGAGACCAATATCTGTCTCTTACTGAAAAAAAGGAAAAGAAGACAGTGACCACACCAATTACAGGCCAATTGCTCTTCAAAACGTTGACAGAAAAGTTATTGCAAAGGTGCTGGAAAACAGATTGTGTAAACATGTTACAGTGCATCTATTATTCACCCTGATCAGACTGAGTTCATCCCAGGAAGGTTTTCCTTTTTTAATGTCAAGCGACGACTTAATACAATATACGCAGATCATGGCAAGACTAATCAATATAACTAAATTAAAACTAAACTAATTTATAGCGCTTTTAACAATTGTCATCCTCGCAAAACAGTTTTACACAATCAAACAAATTATTTAAGTTTGTATGAAATGTGAATAAATCAAAATGATATTAAAATCAGATGGTCTGATGAGCAAGCCGAGGGCGACAGTGGCAAGGAAAAACTTCCTGAGATGGCAGTAGGAAGAAACCTTGAGAGGAACCGGACTCAACAGGGAACCCATCCTCATTTGGGTGAAACAGAAAGCAGGAATTGATCTGCATTCATACTGTGTGTTAAGTGCAGGTAATCAAACAGCTACTGTATTATATCCTTAGATGCGCAGAAGGCTTTCGACCAAAGAATGACAGAATATGCTTGAGTCGTTGTGGCATTTTGGCATTGGTGAATTATTGATCTCTTGGGTAAAAATAATCTATAACAGTCCAGTATGCTCGATTTTAACCAACGGTGATAAGTCAGTTTTATTCCCTCTATATCATTTGATTCAACAAGACTGCTGTCTTTCACCTGCTCTTTTTGCTATTGCATTGGAGCCGCTTGACTTAAAAATCAAAGGTCATCCTGATATTGAAGGCCTAACTGTGGGAGGCATTGAATCACTGATTAGTTTATATGCTGACGATATACTGTTATATCTACAAAATGTAGAAAAAACAGTTCCTAGTTTGTTTGAATTAATTAATTAATTTGGTAGATTGTCAGGTTATACTATCAAATGAACAAAAGTGATTTCATACCGCTGTACATACATGCAGTATCTATAGCCCAGGGTTCCTTCGAACATATATCATTTAGGATAGTCAGCGACCAAATTAATATTTAAAGTTGTTTTTTTTTACTTCACGTTTAGGTTAAAGCAGAATACAGATTGCTGGAAAATCCTTGGATACAGTTTTCCTTCTTTTATCTGGAATTATAAAATTATAAAAAGGATATCTAAAGCTCATCTGCAAAAACCCAAATCTCAGGGTGGGCTTGGCCTTCCAGAGTTTAGACAGTATTATTGGGCTGCTAATGCAAAAGCATTAATGTATTGGAACACATGCAGCACAATGGATCATGCTCCTGATTCCTCTTTGTGGGTCAAAATGGAAGCTAACGTAGTTGGTCACTCTTCCATAGAGTCCTTGCTGCCTTGCTGTTTTCTAAGCTGGGTAATCCCAACACCCCTGTTAACAACAAGAAACTCTATCAGAATTCTCAACCAGAAGGTGCTCAATATACCCAAGACTTCAGTAAGAACAGCTATCTGTTTTAATCATTCTTTCCTGCCAACATGGTCAAACAAGTGTTGCGATGCCTGGAGTGAGAGTGGACTAAATACCATCCAAGATTTTTAGATTAATGGTAAATTTGCCTCCTTTGATCAGATCAGGGACAAATTCCAGCTTCCAAATTCACATTTTTTCCATTATTTACAAGTTAGGCATTATGTCAGAGATAAAAATAAAAAACTTTGAGAATAAACCAATCCAACATCCTTTAATTGACGTCTTGATGCGTCCCCCAGACTCCAGAAGGTTGGTCTCATTGTTTGTATATGTTTTCATCAGTCATGTTAAAACAGGTGTGAAGTAATGAGTTGAGTATTGACCTGTCTGAATCCTTGTGGATTGAAATCATGGTCAGAATACATTCTTGTTCCATTAACAGTAGACACCATTTAATTCAGTTTAAAGTCGTACATCGTCTTCACTACTCTAACTCTAAACTGCACAAGATTTATCAATCTGTTTCAGTTCAATGTGATAGCTGTAAAATTTCAGAGAGTACCTTGTCACACACTTTCTGCCATTGTCATAGCATGGTTTTCCATATGGCAATGATATTAGTCCTCATGTTGAACTGGCTTTGGTTGCTATATAATATAATAATTGAATTGTTGGTTGTTCAGAATCAACGCTGCATCTACCTAAAGCCTTACAGAAATCTTTGATGCTCGATATGAAAACTGCCAGGAGGCTAATTTGAACAGACTGTAAATCTTACTCTCCGCCATCTTTTCAAAGGTGGATTTTGGAAATACTGCCTATTATCCGGATGGAAAAATTAAGCAACACACAAACCAAATCCTTGGATAATTTTTTAGATATTTGGGGTCCGTTTCTTGTCTATCTGGATAATGACAAAGACAGGACTACTGTTCATATTTAACAACTCATAGCGTACTGATGCATGTTGTACATTTATTGTATCTGCCTGGCAGCTTAGTTATTTATTAAGTTTAATTAATTTATTTTTAAGTTTATGTGCGCAATCATTTAATTGTTAGTTTGTGTGTGTGTGTGTGTGTGTGTGTGTGTGTGTGTGTGTGTGTGTGTGTGTGTTAGGTACCGTGTTAAATGTGTAGTTATGTTTTCAATCTGTTGGTTGTTAATAATGTAAAATTAATAAATATAATAAAAATAAATAAAGACATATATATTTATTTGTATAGCGTTTTAAACAACTGACATTGTGGCAAAGCAGCTTTACAAAATAAAAAAATATATTTATTTTTGTATGAAATGTAAATGTGTATGAATTGAATTGGAAGACTACTGCATAACTTTGGGGCTTTGTAAGAAAAATCTCTGCCCCTAGCTGAAGTTTTCATAATACGTGGTACTGACAAACAGCCTGCATCCTTTGATCAAAGTAGGCGTGGCAGATCGTAAGACACTAGCAGTTTACTCAGATACTGCAACGCAAGACCATTTAATGCTTTATACGTCAAAAGTAGTATTTTAAAATCAATGCAAAATGTCACAGGGAGCCAATGCAGTGTGTATAATATAAGGGTGATATGCTCGTATCTTCTGGTTCTAGTGAGGACTCTCGCTGCTGCATTCTGGACTAACTGAAGCTTGTTTATGCACCTAGTTGAACAACCAGAAAGTAAGGCGTTACAATAGTCCAACCTAGAGGTGATAAATGCATGAACTCGTTTTTCTGCATCGTTTAGTGACAATATATTCCTTACCTTGGAATGTATGAAAGGCGGTCCAACTTAGTAAGAGATGTGTTTAAGCCAGCCCAGTGTTATTATAGAAAATATTATACTGTCCCTGTATTATTTTAAAAATATGGGCTTAAAATATACATTTAATTATAGTCTTAATGTACATCACATGTGTGTCGGTCCACCAGGAAAATAGCAGGCATGCAGGTATGACAGGAAGCAGAGCTGGAGGTGGCAAAACTGAAGATGCTGCAATTTGTTTTGGGAGTGACAAGAATGAACAGGATTAGGGATGAGTATATTAGAGGGATGCATTGGGGACAAAGTTAGAGAGGCCAAATTAAGATTAACATGTGCAGAGGAGGGATGAGGGCTACAGTATGTCAGATATGAAGCTGCCAGGCAGGAGGAGAAGAGGAGGTCCAAGGGGAGTTTTATGGATGTGGTGAGGGAGGACATGTAGGAATTGGAGTAACGCAGGAATATGTGGTAGACATTTAGATGGAAATGCTCTGGCGACCCCTAACGGGAGCAGCCGAAAAATGGCGTCTGATAATCAGCCCACTTCTGGGTAGAGGGTTAGTTCATTAAATACAGAATGTCTTTCTGCCCATACTCCAGTCCAGTAGGTGGCGAGAGTACACCACACAGTTGAAAGCCATCCGTCTTAGTTTGATGTAGTTTTTTTAGTGTCCCTTAGGATATAGAGATATTTAGTTCCTAGGCGTATCTGACATGAAATATATTTTGTAATAAATCGTTTAAAATTAGTAGTAACCATTTGCGTTGATACCACAGACAATAAGAAATGTTAGAAAAATGTGTCCGATTGGCTAAGACTTTTCCCCGGAAGTGTCCATGATCGTGTCGTGTGTGGCCTCTCTTTATTTCTTCAAATGTCTTTGTTTGGAGCGGATATGATGATGTGAACTCATGTTTACGTATTACACACGTTAGTGACAATAACGTGGCATTTTCATGGTTAACGTTAAAAGGGATACTAGACGCGTGTTACATTTTTTTATTACTGTTTTCGTGTACAAACCTGCGGCGCGGAGGAGGCCAGTAAGGAGGCTACAGCGGGCGTGTTGTTAATCGGCGGCTGCCTGCTCTATTGCAGGCTAAATCGCTAGGATTGTAGCTGTCGGTCTAAATCCTGTAGACGGAAAGCGATTCAGGGGCTGACAGCCATTATTTGATCGAGCTAACCTGCCCTCTCTTATGTACTGAAAGTAGTCATGGCAACTAGGCGCCTGACCGATGCCTTCTTATTAATGCGGAACAATGCGATCCAAAACCGGCAGATATTGGCTGAGCAAGTGAGTACATATGAGCCCCGTCGAACTCTGAATACACGTAGCAATGCTGCGGTGAGTCTCATGTTAAATGTCTGCATTGATTTGGTTTGGTTTGGTTGTGTCATAGCTTGCTGTCTAGTAAAAATCCTAGTCACCTGGTTTGTTGTAAGCTGACGCTGCTATAAAAAAAAAACACTGCCTAATATATAATTTATCTTGTAACGTTAGAATAGCTAGCCAAGGATCTGTCTGTCCTTTATTTACCTTTAAGTGACGTTTAGTTTCTCTTCTTAAGCTCATTGTGTATGGTTCAGTAACTTGAACACTCCATAAGTTGTATGATCTTATCATGATGCATGTCTACTGCGCACAGGAAATACGTTTTGTTTATGTGTAAACTGCAGTGTGTAAACAGGTGTGTGTGTTTCAGAAACATTCTTGAAATAATATCACGGGTTAAATGTAGATTAGTGGTGGGGATTGTGTGTTTTTTTTCAGTGGTAGAGTTAGCATTCAGGATAGATGTACCTGAATTTAAGGAAATTGCAGTTCACAGGGGCATTGATTTCTGGTTTTGGGGCAAATAGCCATCAACAGAATATGTAGAATAGAAAGAATAGGAATACATATGGGAGTTAACCTTTACACTTTAATGACACCCAGTATAGTTTGGATAGAGCCTGTTATCATGTTGGTTAAAGCGTTCCCCACAGATGCCTGTCCTGTCACAGACACATCCACAGACATAGGGTGCTTTGCTCTGTTTAGATAGTTATGTAGAGCATTTACAGAGGATAAATGGCTGAATTCTACTCACCTGATGTCATGAAACATGAATGCCTCCATGATCATTGTTTCTTCAATTAAATTCACTTTCTTATATAGAATTTTTAACAGTGGTCATTGTTGCAAGCAGCTTTACAGAATCATAAGTGCATTAGGGAAATTAGTATGAAATGTGTGTAAATCAAATTGATCAGATCGTCCTGATGAGCAAGCAGAGGGCGATGGTGGTAAGAAAAAACTTCCTGAAATGGCAATAAGAAGAAACCTTCAGAAGAACCAGACTCAAAAGGGAACGCATCCTCAATTGGGTGATAATTTATAGCAGGGATTGATATCCAGTTATACTATTTTCTTAGCAACAATCTAGCCAACGAAACAGTATTGAGGGATGTATACACTCACTGAGCACTTTATTAACATCGCTTCACAGAATCATTCATGTATTAGCTTGTCTAATCAGCCAGTCATGTGGTAACAGTGCATAATGACGGAATCATGCAGATACACTCCAGCAGCTTTAATTAATGGTTACATCAGTTATTATAAATGGGTGGAAATGTCATCATAGTGGGGGAAAATTTGAAAAAATGCTGAGTAAATTTACTCTGGCAAAATTATTTGTGCCAAACAGTATGATTTATATGCAAGTATAACTGCTGATCTCCTGGAATATTTTACACATACACTCTCACTCTCTTTCTCTCTCTCTTTGCAATGCATTATTACCAACTGTAATATTAGTTATTCTATAACTATATCTCAGTTATGATCCCTCAGAAGAGTTACGGTAGCACAAATTGCTTAAAAATGCTGCCTGTGATAGAAAGGTGTTAGTTAACCCTAACCCTCTTTAAGTATTGTTGCTGACAATTTTAGTCGATTCATGACGAAGTTTACACATCTTTTAAAATTCTATTTCTAGCATAATAAGTAATGCTTCAACCAACTCAAACTGTTTTTTTGAACCTGACCGTGGGATCAGTTGTCTTTAGTGACCTTCACAGTCACCAAATCTGAATCCAGTAGAACAACTCTTGGATGTGGTAGAAGAGGAGATTTGCAGCATAATAATGCACCTGAAAAATCTGCAGAAATTGCATATTGTGTATCTTGCCAATATAGACGAATGTTTCCAATGTCTTGTGGAAGCTATGCTGCATTGAATTTGCTGTCTTGAGAAATTTAAAGTCTGAGTTGTATTAATCTAGATGACTAAATAAAGTGCTTGGTAAGTGTGTCCCTCCTCAAACAGTAGAGTACAGTAAGTACTATAGTAGATTTTTATATTTATATATTTATTTATATGTAACATTGCAAAGTTATGGTACAGTGAAATAAAGGCATGCTCTTTTATTTATTATTAATTTAACCTGTAAACATACAGACAAGCTTGTAAAATATGGCAAAAATCTAACAAACATTCAAGAAAAAGTACTATTATGTAAAAAAATAAAAAATAAAAAACTACTATACTATAAATTTAGCTATTGAGGTGATAGTTATGGAAGGCGAAAATTGCATCATTCTGGCCAGTGAACTAGCGCTTAGCTTGTAATGTTAAATTACAAACAAGTCTGTCTACTCGTATCACAATGCGAACCGAATGGTACAAATGCGATTGCCCGCCCTGTTACACACTGTATGTGGGTGTGTTTTCAAACCAGCTGATCTGGCACCAACAGCAATGCTACAGTAAGGTTACAGATGAAACATTTTCCTCTATTCTGATGAATTATTGCTCTTGAATTATTTCTTTATAATTGTATACATTGCATTGTTGCCAAATGATTAGTTGCTTAGATTACTACATTAAAGTGGATGGAGAGTATGTGTTTATATATGTGTATCCTCATACCCTCAGGGTCTTTCTACATTGCCAGGTGCAATTTTTTTATTTTTTTTATCTAGGTTTAATCTTTGCTACACTATATGGAAGAAAATGTGGACACTTAAATGAAAACCAGTTGGCTTTCAATCATATTTTGCAAGATTACTGTGAGCATTTGTGACCAATATCTAGCAGTTGTATAGTTGATAATCTTAGGACGTTTTTGAGAATTTTTGAGGTTCACCCTTTCCTCAACAGTCTGAAAAGAATATTGTGAAGAATAACGAAAAAAAAAAAAAACCAGTTAAGAATCAAAAGGTGATAGTGGGTCTCTGCCTAATGTTAACCTTTTCAAATTCTTGTTGAAGCCCTAATGACAGTCCTTGCTTTCACATGAACTCAAAATTTTGTCCTGTATATGCCTTTACATATTTAAGCAACCATAAACTACTTGTTAGTAAACCTTGGCCAGTTGATCATTCATGCAGTTCAAGTCTATCCTAAGCTCAAGTCTACCATCAAGTCTTATCATCAAGTCTATCAAATCAATTTGTAAAATTATTGAGGCATAGGTCAAGAGCTTCAGGTAATGTTTGTTAGTAATTTCATAAATATTAGGGGAAAATGTGATCTCTGACTTTGACTGTGGAATGGCTGTTTGTGGCAGATGGGGTGGATTGTGGTATCTCTAGCACTGTGAATCATAGATCTTCAATTTGATTGAATTTTTGGCTTGCGATTTTCAGTTTGATTAAATGGCACTAGTGTTTACTGCCTCATTTACTTCAAGCAGCTATATTTCGTATGGGTCTTAAAGTTTTTGAAATTAGAATTTAATTAACATGGAACTGCTGGGTAACTTGTGGTGATTTGTCATGAAATCGATGTTGTTTCCTGCCCAGTCCACCAAGTATTGCACCAGTCGTCCATAAAATGCCCAGTCCACCAGGTGACCGTATTGCACCAACGGCCCAGAAACTTACAAGAGTATCTCTTCTTCTTTTAAGTTGCAAGTGTATTTAGTTTTCTGCAAAAGCCGTAATATGTGTTTTAGGATTTAAGTAAAGGCAAATTATTAAATGAATTGAATCTTACGACAAAATATTGATTCAATTAATTGGATTGGACGACAAAATATTGATTCAGTTGCACAATTGAATAAATCACACAGCTTTACTGACTTTTCATACATAACAGGCTCCAGAGGGTTGCACAGATTGGTGGTAAAACAAAACAGCACCCAGTGGTACTGCGAGGTCAAATAAGAATTGCTGGCTGGATTGAGATCAGAACAGCATTTGCTCAAGTGCAAAGTGAGTTCACTGGGGCAGTGGTGGCTTAGGGTGTTAAGACATTGAGAGTTACTGATCAGTAGGTCAGCGGTTCGAGCCCCAGCTTCACCAGGTTGCCATTGTTGGGCCCTTAAGTAAGGCTCCAGGGGCTGACCCTGCGGTCTGACCCCAGATATGCTGGTATATGTGAAGAAAGAAGTTCACTGTAATGTATATGTGACAAATAAAGGCTTAACTTAGAGTGGGGTTTCTAATTATTTGGTTAGTGAGCGTAAAATAAATGTGTTCTATTATTTTTAATATGACTAAAACAGTTGTTGGGAAAGTGATGCATAAAAGCGAAAGTTGTTGTTTTTGTGGGTATTTCCAATAGAAGCTGTTTACCCTCATGTATCTAACCCACAGCATCAGTACAGAATGAGCTAAAACAAAATACCTTTACATGTGGCCTAGCAACTTTAGTTATGCCACTACCCACTTGGCTACATCACAGAATAAAGCAGGTCTATTTTTTACAAGGCAGGCCAGGCCACTAGGATTTTCACAAATCATCAGATGGCTAACCAAATGTATCCAGAGGCTTGTACAGTTGCCACTGCGCATGATGGTCACTTCTGCCTACTTCATGCACTTCTTTTCTTTCCCCATTGCTCTGGAATAAGTTCAGTCTGAGCTCTTTAGACGACATGAGCTTCTTCCATTGCTCCCAAGTCCAATCTTTATGCTCCCTAGCAAATTCAAGCCTTTTATTCTGGTTAACTTCACACAAGTGTTTAAGTAATCTCCAAATATTTTTTTTTACTAAGTTGACAGTTCAGCACTATCTGTTCATGTTTTTATAATGTGTTGAAGGGTTCTTAAACCAGTTCCATTAATTTCCTTAGTTATTTTCTTTGCTTGATGCAGCCCAATAATTTGACCCCTCTGAAATGGCAAAACCTTTTTCCAGGAAGTGTACATAGACAGACAGTGTACTGTTTGGTGTGCCATCTGTGTGTCATGTGTGCTGTGCATTAATTTAACAGCCATTAAAAGGTTATTTAGATAAATATTTCACATGCAGACGATTATGGATTTACAGTAAATGGCTGTTTTTGTCCTTGTTGTAGCCTTGTTTGTCCATAGTAATGATAGTCTAGCAGCTCCTTTGTTTACTTCTTTGTGCTTGCTCATCTTTTCCTTGAACAGTTGCATGGATCTTTTTGGAATTGCCCAATGCAATGCTAGTTATCTGCTTGAAAATTGCATGTCAGTTGATCAATGTCTTAATTTGTTGGGGAAAATAAGTATTGTTTCTACTTATTGATGAAGTTTTTATATTTTTTACAATATGAAATTATAAAATTATTCAATTAAAATTCTAACTTTTGCTTCATCTGTTGAATTAAACCTTTTAACTCTCAAACTTTTCTGATATTTTTTTTTTTATAGTAAATCATTTCTGTATTCTGTCTTCTGAAGCTGTTGTGTTTTTGATGATTTCTGCTTTTTGTTTTGGACTAATTTACTGTCATTTCTTCACCTGTCTACTACCTTCTTTCTCATCTCATTGGATGGCACTCTACTGGGCTCTGTCAATCAAATTAGGAGTATGATGAGGTATTGTACAAGCATGTTGCATCTAAATAGGTGTGATTTTCATGTAAATCAACTATGATATGCACAGTAAACTCCAGTAATAAAAGTGATTGTTCACATCTTAAACTGACTACCCTTCATGTGTGTTTTTTTTTTTTTAATTATTATTATTTTTTTTATACAGCTGGTTGATGATCGAATGGCTCTGGTGTCTGGAATTAGTTTGGATCCAGAGGCTGGCATTGGTGTCACTAAAAGGCTCTCACCCAAATGGATAGAGGGTGTGGATGAGGTAAAGCAGCTTTTTCGTGAACTAAAATAAATATATTAAAAAAATTAAATACCTATAAGAAAGAATTCCATATAAACTACAGCCAGGTCCACAAGTATTTAGAAATTAATACTGCACAGCATTTATATTTTTGCCTCTGTATATCGCCATAATAGATTTGAAATAGAGCAACCATGATTTGATTGCAAAAAGCCTTTCAGATTTAGTCAAGGTATTTAACAAAAATATTTCATTACCCATATAAGAATCGCAGCCTTTTTCCCACAGCCCCTGCACTTTCACAGGCTCAAAAATAATTGGACAAGCCAATATAATTATACATTTTAGGTATATCTTCGATACTTGAATGCAAAAATGAAATGCAACTATTTTGCTCTCTAGCATTCTGGTACAATTTATTCTTGTATCAAAACTAAGCAGGCATTTTTAGAGGACTCTCTATAGACATTCATCTTGGACCATGATACTCCTACCTCTTTCAAAGAGTTTTTTACCTGGGTAGTTTCTTAAAGGGGTGTTTCCTTTGAATGGGTTTGTCTTCTGTGCTCTTCAGGGCCTTTTTGTGTTGCTGAGCTCACAGGTGCATTCTTTCTTTTTGGGCCAAATTATTAATTTGGTCACTTGTAAACAGAGGTCTGTTTTGTATTTCAGAATAATTCTTTGAATGTTTACAAAAATCGAAGGGCATTTTTGAAGTTATGCAAGGAGCACTGAGGCAGCTTGGCAGTCGTAAACTTTAACCCTAGTTTTATTACAATCATTTATTACATTACAAAAATAATGTGCTTATTAATATTTAAAAAGCACTGAAGGTGTTCTGTGAACCTATGACCTTACTTGTCATCATCTAGATTTTTAAAAATCATATGGAATTATTTGTAAGGACTTGATTGTAAATGACTGAAATTTACAAGGAACATAGTATTTCATTAAAAGCATTTTTTTAAATTTGTAAATTAAAACAGCAATAGGCCTACTATAGCAGGGCAAATAAACTTTTTCTACATCTTGTGCTATAAGAAATTTTGTTTTGGCGTAAATAAATTAGTGTTGGATTTTTAGGCCTAGTGGTATAAATAACTAATTCTTATCTGTTGAGCATTGTGCAATCTGCAACTAAAGTTGTTACAAGTTAAGTAAGATAAATATGTATTGATGCAGAGAAAAATGCAGTTTTGCAGCAGCATAGAAATGCATTCACAGACTGTTAAAATGTACGCAATTACTTAAAGGTAAACAAGAGCATACAATAAGAATAGTAATAACAATAAAGTAAGTACAAAAAGGTTCCCGTTTATAGATCACACACACACACACACACACACACACACACACACACACACACACACACACACACACAGATGTGTCTTCAGGTTTGTGCAAGTATTGTGTGTACTGTGTGTAAGATTGTCCAGCAGCAGTGATAATAAACATATTTGGTGGAAATTCACTCTTTATCAGCAATAAGGATGTCGACAAAACCCCGGCCCTGCAGGGACTCATTAAAAATGGCTGCAGGTGTAAACAACCTTCCATAACACTCTTTAGAGCAGCGAATCTCTCCATATATTACTGAATGTGTTCTTTTATTTTGTTAAGAAATCATAGAGTGGGGGAAAGTCATTACTCAATGTGGTCTGTATTTTCTTTGTCCTTTGTTTGACCTCTAGTGTCTCTAGTGTATCCAGTCTGGTTCCAATGACAGAGCCTGCATTCCTGAGCAGCTTATTAAGCCTTTATATTAAACTAGCTTAATATTCTTTTATTCTTATCTTTATTTTTATCTTGTACATACTTTTTCCTTTATTATTATTGTTAATAATAGAGGCCTTATTATTATTTTAATTTCTTAATAACCTGTGCTGCGTCTGGAATTTGGCTCAATTACATTTCATTACTGTTGTACTTGTTGGAAAAAAATTATAATCTTGAATCTCTTGCCATTTCCCACATTCACACCATTGCCCTAAAACACCACAGCATAGAAAAAAATCTTCTACACTTCCCTCATATCTTGATTCCTTCATTTTAAATCCATTGTGGTAATGTACATGGGCAAAAACTTTTGGACCTGGCTGTAAAATACCCTGAAACAGTTTGTGATTATTTCCTAATAATTAAAGTTTTGACTTTTTAATTTTATTTATCTTTTTTTAAACTTTTGTATGGCCATTGGCTTTGTTATATTTTAATGTGCTTACACAAGCTGTGCAAATGAATTGCCTGACATTCCTTAATTTGTTGTCTATTATTGTCATGGCATATTTACTTCAAATGAAGTAAATATGAGAGGTATTCTAAAATAATATCTTCTTAACATTAGAAAAACACATGTTGCTAATAAGTCATGAGGTGAGATAGAGTAAACAAAAATGTAGGTACAAGCCATCCATCTTATAGTGAAGGCAAAATAGTAGCTTAATTAACTGCATTAAATGAATAACTTACCCGTCACTGTTTTTATATTCAGAGCATCGGATGGTGGGATATCGCTCTACCTGGCTCAAAGTGGCTTTTTTTTCTTTCTCATTTGTGTTTTTTTCCCTATAGATTCAGTATGAGATTACACGTATAAGGCAGAAAATGAAGGAGCTGGCAAGTCTACATGATAGACACATGAACCGGCCGACACTGGATGACAGCACCAAAGAAGAGCATGCCATCGAGATCACTACACAGGAAATCACCCAGGTTAAATTCCACCCACACAGAGGTTTCAATGTCTCCACAAATGGCAGTTTTACTAAAAGCTTAGTCATTACACAAAAAGAAGAATTGTAATTCTAGAATTAATTATAAATTGAGGATATTTGGATTTGCAGTTATATCTGTTATATCAAAAACAGCAAATTGTTCCCTGATCATTGTATTCAGAGTGCTATCCTGTATTGTTTTAGTCATTAGAGAATGAGCTCCTAACCAGTGATTCTCTGTTCAGCCCTTTTTTTTAATATAGCATGCAAACGATGAGGACAAACTAATAATATTCAATCTGTGGATTACGTTTTATAAACTGGTAGTATTTTCTTCTGTTAAACATTATCCCCATGTGTGTAGATGTTCCATCGTTGTCAGCGTGCAGTTGTGGGGCTGCAGTCTCGGTCTGGGCACTGTACAGAACAGGAGGGGAGGCTGCTGCGAAATGTCATCTCCTCATTGGCACAGGGCCTTCAGGATCTCTCAACCAACTTTAGGCACACACAGTCCAGTTACCTAAAGCGTAAGTGTTTATTCACACTTTTGCGCAAATGTGAAGCACTTCAAGCTACAGTTTAAACCATTATACCTCCTGGCTAGCAGCATAAGTGCTTTTGCATCAAAACCTTACATCAAGCAGCTTTAATGTAGCAGACTATACCAAGACATTTATTGTATGCATTCATTATTATTTTATTATAAGGCAAAATGATTGTTTGTATAAATCTTAGAAAATCATCATAAGTGGCAGCTTCCAAAACAGATGAATGCTTTTTCACTGTTTGCTTTGTTTTCTTGCAACCATTTCACTATTTATCTCAGGCATGAAGAATCGTGAAGAAAGGTCTAAACACTTCTTTGATTCTGGGCCTCTGATGGAGGAAGATGAAGGCATAGCACTACATGACCGGGTAAGAAGGATAGCAATGTCACCATAGCAGCCAATATTCGAGGGCCTTAGTGTTGTGTTGGCACTGGCATGATTGGCACACACGTTTTGAACAAAAAGGGAAGAATGTGGAAGCAGAGAAATTGTCCATGTTTCACTGCAGATGGCATATGAAAATGTGCATTTTTTCGGTCTGTTGCCAAAAAGCAGTAATGTTTATTCACAATGTGCAGTGTACAGATAAGATATTTTGGTTTCTCAAATTTCAGAAATTATCAGAAATTACTACTTGAATGAACCTGCATTGACTGTACTTCTGCTCTCAATACGTGTTCAACAGTGATTGATAATGAAACTATAAACTACTGTAGACCCTGTGTGCTCCCCAGCCACAATTTTTGTTTGTGTAATTTTATTATTATTATTATTATTATTATTATTATTATTACCTCGAATGCTTTAATAGCAAAGGAATAAGCTGTTATAAGTATTATAATAATAAGTATTATCTGCATGTTCTCAACCTTCTGGTTGATTTCCTTTGATTTTTCTTACTGTAAGTGTTTTTCCTGGTCCTCATTCTTAGTTATTGACCCTGGTATTAAAGAGATGTGCGCTATATTCTGCATTGCTCTCTCCATCTGTCAGAAAAATCGTGTCGGTGGTCTACTTATCATGTGCTCAGTTTGTCCTCAGATCAAAGAGATTCAATTAGGATATTTTTTTAAACATCAGATTTTGATAATGGCATTTACACAAAGCAAACTTATAGTTTCTACTTCTGACATTGTAGCCATTATGCACGCATTTATACAAGGTTGGTTAAATTTATAACCAGCCACTTACTTGTGCTGATATGTGCCGTGTGCTCTCATCTACTGTTCATTTCAGTGCAGCTAGGGTGTTCAATTGAACTACCTATGAGATACAACACAACTTCGTCTGATTATAAACCTATAGGCAACTCATTTTCCAAGACACATTCCAGTAGTTGGAACAACAATTACTGATGCTCTTGTCAATCATCTCGAGCCGAGGCCAAGCATCCAGACCCTGTACCGTATTCATTTGATTGGGGCACAGCTCAGTTTGCCAATTTTTTCTAGCATGCCTTGCAGTCACATTGCGTCAGGTGCATTGCTACCAGCAGCAGTTCTTCTGTAGTATCCTATAGGTATCATCATTGACATCAGGTTGCAGTTAAATCAAGGTTGTGTAAGAGCTTAATGACAAAATCTATTAGCTTACGATAATAATTCCTTTTTTTCACACCACCACACTGCTATATATTAACACAAAGGGCCATTTGTTTGCTCGGAGTATGGAACAAGTTTTGATTAACCTATTTACAAAGTCACAATCACCCATGTGGCCAGTCGGTGAGTTCTCCCTGGTCGTAATGATCCTACCTTAGAAATTAAATAAAATCTTTTCCAAGAGTTATTGAATACTTTTTGTGTCTGCTACTAGGCAAGATGGGAATGCGAAAGTTTTAGAGTGATGTATTTTAGGCTGTAATACACAAGGTCATGACCACAAGATAACATTTTTGCTGTCAGTAATTACAGTACAGACCAAAAGTTTGGACACACCTTCTCATTCAAAGAGTTTTCTTTATTGTGTTCATTGTGTTCTTTAGCCCAAACAAGTCTCTTCTGCTGGTTGCCTGTCCTTAGCAGTGGTTTCATAGCAGATATTCTACCATGAAGTCCTGATTCACACAGTCTCCTCTTAACAATTGTTCTAGAGATGTGTCTGCTGCTAGAACTCTGTGTGGCATTGACCTGCTCTCTGATCTGAGCTGCTGTTAACCTGCGATTTCTGAGGCTGGTGACTCGGATGAACTTATCCTTTGCAGCAGAGGTGACTCTTGGTCTTTCTTTCCTGGGGCGGTCCGCATGTGAGCCAGTTTCTTCGTAGCGCTTGATGGTTTTTGTGACTGCGCTTGGGGACACTTTCAAAGTTTTCCCAATTTTTTGGACTGACTGACCTTCATTTCTTAAAGTAATGATGGCCACTCGTTTTTTATTCACTTAGCTGCTTTTTTCTTGCCATAATACAAATTCAACCTCTTTGAATGAGAAGGTGTGTCCAAACTTTTGGCCTGTATTGTATATAGGAAATGAGTACATGGGGAAAAAACAATAACAGAAGAAAGAAAAACTTAATTGTTCAGTAATGTACTGTAAGGATATACAAATAGCTGTTTTTACTTCAGTTTGTCCATGGTGTTTGCACACTTTCTCTCTCAGGGTTTTACAGATGACCAGCTTGTTCTGGTGGAGCAAAACACAGTAATGGTGGAGGAGAGGGAGCGAGACATCCAGCAAATTGTGCAGTCCATCTCTGATCTTAATGAGATTTTCCGAGACCTTGCTGGCATGGTAGTAGAGCAGGTCAGTGATTTTTCCTTTGCTAGAGACTGTATTGTCTGTCTGTCTGTATATAGTTACGATCAGAGGATCATACACTCATCATTACTCATACACTGAACAGGAGGTTTAGCGGGCTTGGGCTTAGAAAATAGCACCACTAAATTAATATTATGTATATTGTAAACCTGTAAGTATAATTTTGACCCTGTATAGATATCAGAAACCCAAAATAAATTAGACATTGTGCTCTAGATTCTTGGGACTTTCTTCTGGTAAATATTTATGTTGTACAATCATTCTTTCCCCAGAAAAATAACTGTTCAAAGAAACAATTAAAAGCCCAATTTTGCCGGAACATTAATGTTAATGATGAGTTTATGCAAGTTTCTGACTGTAACTCTAGCTGTAAATTCAGTCATTTTAGTGTGAGAACCCTCAGGCATTTAGTGAACTTTTTGGGCATAATTCTAAAATATTTTGCTGCAAATACAAGGCAGCTTATCACAATTAGCCATTTATTTTCACTTTATAACTAACTAATGTTAATTAAATTCACCCATGCTATCCTTACATTCTCAATAATATTTGATTTCTTTCACATTGCTCATGCAATTTCATTCAATATTGTAAGAATGATATAAGTTTGTTTCATGTGGTCAACACA
The DNA here is from genome assembly GCA_013621035.1 of Clarias magur. NCBI lineage: Eukaryota > Metazoa > Chordata > Actinopteri > Siluriformes > Clariidae > Clarias > Clarias magur. The sequence goes on along the minus strand of QNUK01000082.1, from coordinate 425,359 downwards.
AAATGCATGGAATCCTATTGGTTGTACCATCGGGCTGTTTGTATTTAACAATGAAGAGGCAGCTTATCTGTTTTCTTATCTGCGAAACAGGGTACAGTTCTTGACCGAATTGACTTTAATGTGGAACAAGCCTGCATTAAAACGGAGGATGGACTAAAACAGTTACAAAAGGTAATGACCATTACAGAAGAAATGACCATCACATATTCAGTATTGCATTCTTTATTAAAAATACAATTGATCATACGTTCACTGCTGTATATTAACAGTAACTTTTTCTGTCCCTTTAGGCTGAACAGTATCAAAAAAAAAATCGAAAGATGCTTGTGATTTTAATCCTATTTGTCATAGTTATCATTCTAATACTTGTTCTGTTTATGACAAAGTTTTAATGATGTAATGCAGTTTGTGTATACCCAAATTTGTGTGATCTATTCTCATATAAATGCAATATAAAGAAAGAGCACCAACTAATTTTCTTCTTGTGCAGGGGTTTCTAATAAATCCAGTGTCGTGAGCAGGGTGCAGAGCCCCTTAGAAGCAAGCCAGTCCTTGTGCTTGAATGAATTGATTTTCATGATTGTCTTCTAGTTGTCTTTGTCTCAGTAAGGACTGGACGTGTATGTTCTGAAAAACGACAGCTTCTAGTTTAATTCTGATGCTATAAAGAAAAGCAACTCTCAAAGCTACCCATGAGCTAGAAGCATTTTGTCCTTTTTCTGTTCCTGGCCACCAATTTAATTTGTCATAACAACAGCGGAAAACAAAGACAGCTAAAACAACAATAGTTTATTGTTGGTCCTTTTTTTTTTTTAATAAGCAATCATATTTCCTGGTTCTAATGTGCACACTCCAGTATTTTTACAAACTGTTTCTTAACTTGATTCCAGAATTTACTTAATGAAAAGGACAAATTGGGGATACCATGAAATGTTTTAGTAACTTAAAACATTAGGAAAAGAGATTTATGAGTGACCAAATTTTCTCTTGATCATGAGAGACTTGAGAGGTGAAATAAGATTTTGATGATTTTAATGTGGAATTTAACCATAACGTTGTTTCAAACTGGTTTGGATGTTGTTATTTTGCCAGTTGAATGATGTTTCTGAAATCCACACTTTTGGGATCTATTCAGATTTACCAGGTGATAACCAGTCTACCCCACCCCACCCCACCCCATTATCCTAGCTCGGCAAGCTTTTCGGAAGGGTTGAAAATATGACTGTGATTAAAATTATTGTACTTGCCATTTATGTCAAGCTGACCTTTGACCAAACACAACTCAGGTCTGTGTATGTGACGATACTACTACTGTGTTCTGTTCAACAAGAAATTAGAATGAAATTTCTGTTATTTATTTAAAATACAAGAATACTACATGGCCCTAATTAAAGTCTCCATACGCAGGGGAAATTTATATAATTGAGCAATTACATGCATAACAGTTGATCATGAGTGGAAAAGACAACTTTTTTGTGTATTTACAAATAAATGGCAATCAAGTAGAGGATATATTTTAAATAGTTTTATTTCACTAAAAGTATTAATTTCCCCAGTAAATGAAGACTTTTGGGATACCCCGTCTATGGCCAAAAGTATGTGGACACCTGACCGTCATACCCACCACATGTGATTGTTGAACATCCCATTCCAGATTTACTGTAGTTCTGCCTTTGCTGCTTTAAAAGCCTCCATGCTTTAAAGGAGGCTTTCCATAAGATTTTGGAATGTTCAGTAAAAGGTGTTCAATGGAGTTGAGGCCAGGGCTCTATGCTTCCCAAGTTCTTCCATGGCAACTTTGACAAATTGTGTTTATGGAGGTAAATTCATGCACAGGGGCACTGTCATGCTGAAACAGGTTTGGACTGGTCCACCTACTTTTGGCCATAAAGTATTTGAGTGTGAGTGTCAAGGGTCTTCAGTGTATATATGAAAAAGGTTATGTTTTTCTGTTCAATATTGTTTTTTAATTGAATCTTATTTTATGAAGAGGATTATATGTGCACCAAAACTTTATGAACTTCCCATGTTTTGAAAAGACAGATCTTTATTTTAAGAAAAATGAGAGGAATTGTTAATCATGGTTGTAGCATTTGTTGGCGTTTGTTGATTTTTGAGGTTATGTGAAGAACTGCTGCATCAGTGTGGAAAAGTGTCTGATGTTTTCTAAAAACTGATAGTTTTGGAGGAAATTAAACATATTAAACAAGTAACTTTGTGTGGTTATTTCTAAGATACTTCTTAGAAAGCAAGCCCAGATGATAACACTGATAATCTAGTTTGTCTTTTTCGGATTGCAGCGCGTATATAGTTTTTAACCCTCCTGTTATCTTTAAATTTATCAACATTTTTTTTTATCCTTGGAGTCAAATTGACCCCAGCATTTTCAACCTCCAGAAAATTATCATAATTAAAATTAAAGTTATAATTAAATTAAAGTTACCCCAGTTTATGTATAAGTCACTGAATATAAAGCAAAATAATTTATTTCAGTAATTTATTTTGAGACTTTAAACATTGGGGTCATTTTGAAACCATTCAAAGTTAATAGGAGGGTTAAGTAAATTACATTTAAGGACTGTTTCCCCAATTTTGATAACTTGCTGTTATTTATAAGTTGACAGTTTATTTCCAGGACTTTTTCCTTCATTGTTTTTCATTCCGGATATACTTTAGAATATATATATATATATATATATATATATATATATATATTTTTTTCTTTCTTTAAATGTCTTTATATGGTTACAACTGTTGTTTGATAATGCATGCAGAACACCATCATGCTGAAGCAGTATGCCACCACAGTGAAGTAAAATTGACTGTTTTGTGTTGTTATTGTTTTTGTTTTGTTTTTTAAATAAAAATGTAAATATTGTGAATAAGCTTTCTACATATTTGTAAACTTTATGGGACAAGATATAATCTTCCTTTATTATGCACATGTATGATAAATATATCCAACCTGTATACAGGGTGTCCCAAGAAAGTTTTACATCATTTCATAGTCCAACAACATAGCCAATTCTCACTCAAATGATCTAATATTTGAAAGAAATGTGCAAAAACTAAGTTTAATAATGGAGATGGATCAGGGTGCCAGTTATAATGACAATGTGATGTTGAAATGGCCACCACGTTCACCTGACTTGACACCTTGTGATTTATTTATTTTTTCTATTGGTCTATGTGAAAGGACTGGTCTGTATCCCTCCCTTTTCCTACAAGCCTAGAGGAGCTCAAGCAGAGTATCATTGAGGTGCTGAAGAACGTTACGCACGATATGCTACAGAGCGTTTGGCAGTAGCTGGATTAACGACTTGACGTGTGTCGTGTCGCAGGCAGTGCTCATATTGAGCATTTGTGCAGCTTTGTAAAATTGTTTTTTTAAAAACTATATCCATTTGAATATATTGTTGGAATTTTGATAAATATTTTATTTTTTAACATGAAGCTTATTTAATGTTGCTTAGGACGTGTAGTTACTCAGATATTCATATTTCAAATTATATAAAGAAATTTTTGGGACACCCTGTATATTTTAAGGTGCAAACTTTAAAATTAGAATGTAAAATGCACCTGTGAGATTATTTAGGGCTCAGTTCATGAGGTGGAAAGAGCCTTAGTTTTGGTTAACATAAAATGCCTGCATGGTCTGTTTGCCTGTGCTGGTTTCTTGAAAAGGGCCTGGTCGGTGGCAGGCTCAACAAGCCAACCTGGCACACAGAACAGATATTCCAGACCTGATGTGTATAGTAGATTAGGGCAGTGTCACAATGACACTTCCCATTCACCGCTCCAGGGTCCATGGTTCGAGTTTCAGTTACAACGTGCATTTAAAAAATTCATGGCCACATAGAGTAGGCCATGGGAAAATTAGGCAAACAACTCCTTGGATACTTGCAACTTGAATTTAATGCTGAAACTAATCAAATAAGCAAATGATATTTGCTTTTATATCTGAATAAACCAATTAAACAAACTGACCTTAAAGGACACACAAGACCCTCCAATGTCAAAATGATTTTGAAGTAAAGGTTACACTGTACTGTAAGGGCCAGTCACATCATGTCAAAAAAAATGCTGGGAAAAAAACACTTTCTCCTTTGTTCCTATGGAGCATGCATGAGCAAACCACTCTAAGACAAGAAGTCACAAGATTTAAATGGATTTCCAGCACGAAAATTCATTGTATTAAGCTGTAAAACTAAACATGGACAAGATGGGAGATGACATGCTTTGTGCTTCCCTTCCTTCAAACAGAGAATTTCACCAGCTGATTCAAGAAGACAAAGAGTGAAAAGGATTAGTTGGTTCTTCCCACATGACCTGCAGGGCACTTGGGCATTCTGAAAAGTTGGGATGATTTATCTTACTGTGGTGTGGATGCGCATGGAAAAGCATTAGACTGTGATTGAGATGCGACATGTGAACTAAGACAGTCAAAATTCACATGTCCTTACAAAATGTACTTTACACAATTACATCAGTTATACATACAGTGGAACCTTGGATTGTGAGTACATTGGTCTCCTATTATTTCGCAGAATAATTTTTAACTCGGTAAACAGGGTTTGTGGGTAATCTTCTCCCATGCCCGGACTCAGTGCTCTCACTCGTACAGTCCACATCTTTGCACGTGTTTACTGTTCACTATAACACTGAGACCACGTGTGTGGTTTAAAGCATTTCTTATTTTGTGTTTGTGTGCGCGCTAGTGTGAGTGAGAGTCTCTGTCCATAAACTGGTGTGTGTGTGTGTGTGTGTGTGTGTGTGTGTGTGTGTGTGTGTATGCATGTATGTGTGAAAGTCATCCTACACACTACCCCCTTCCACCTCCTCTCCTCTCTCTGGCTCTGTTTTTATTTTATCCCTTAATAAAAACCAATCAAAACAATTATATACCACCAAGTACAGCTTTAACAAAAGCAAAAAATATTCCTTACCTATTCTAAAAAACATTAATTATCCACCTAAGTAAAAGTACAAAGCATCAAATCTAAAAAGACGGCACATTTAATTCAATTAAATCTTATAATTAAAAACATTATTCGTCACATACACAGTCATACACTGTATGATATGAAGTGAAATGCTTATACGACTGTTGATAATTTTACAAATTAGAAATATAGAGAAATATGGAAATAATTTATATGTATATCTACATGAATAGATAAATAAATAAAATAAAAATAGACATATTATTAACAAAAATATATAATAAAAGAATAAAATTAAATATAGAAGAGTTGAAATGTAATTTAGTGTAGTGGGAAACCGTGTCCAGGTATAGGCAAGATAATGTGCGGAATGTGCAGAATAATGTGCAAGGTTGCAGTTCAAAGTTCACAGTTCTGTTTTGTGCAAATGTGCCATATGTAATATTTACAGTCGTGGCCAAAAGTTTTGAGAATTACACAAATATTAGTTTTCACAAAGTTTGCTGCTAAAGTGCATTTAGATCTTTGTTTCAGTTGTTTCTGTGATGTACTGAAATATAATTACAATCACTTCATACGTTTCAAAGGCTTTTTTCGACATTTACATGACATTTATGCTAAGAGTCAGTATTTGCAGTGTTGGCCCTTCTTTTTCAGGACCTCTGCAATTCGACTGGGCTGCTCTCAATCAACTTCTGGGCCAAATCCTGACTGATAGCAACCCATTCTTTCATAATCACTTCTTGGAGTTTGTCAGAATTAGTGGGTTTTTGTTTGTCCACCCGCCTCTTGAGGATTGACCACAAGTTCTCAATGGGATTAAGATCTGGGGAGTTTCCAGGCCAAGGACCCAAAATTTCAGCGTTCTGGTCCCTGAGCCACTTAGTTATCACTTTTGCCTTATGGCACCCTCCTCCATCGTGCTGGAAAATGCATTGTTCTTCACCAAACTGTTGTTGGATTGTTGGAAGAAGTTGCTGTTGGAGGGTGTTTTGGTACCATTCTTTATTCATGGCTGTGTTTTTGGGCAAAATTGTGAGTGAGCCCACTCCCTTGGATGAGAAGCAACCCCACACATGAATGGTCTCAGGATGCTTTACTGTTGGCATGACACAGGACTGATGGTAGCGCTCACCTTTTCTTCTCCTGACAAGCCTTTTTCCAGATGCCCCAAACAATCGGAAAGAGGCTTCATCCGAGAATATGACTTTGCCCCAGTCCTCAGCAGTCCATTCGCCATACTTTTTGCAGGAGATCAATCTGTCCCTGATGTTTTTTTGGAGAGAAGTGGCTTCTTTGCTGCCCTTCTTGACACTAGGCCATCTTCCAAAAGTCTTGGCCTCACTGTGCGTGCAGATGCGCTCACACCTGCCTGCTGCCATTCCTGAGCAGCTCTGCACTGGTGGCACTCCGATCCCGCAGCTGAATCCTCTTTAGGAGACGATCCTGGCGCTTGCTGGACTTTCTTGGACGCCCTGAAGCCTTCTTAACAAGAATTGAACCTCTTTCCTTGAAGGTCTTGATGATCCTATAAATTGTTGATTTAGGTGCAATCGTAGTAGCCACAATATCCTTGCCTGTGAAGCCATTTTTATGCAACGCAATGATGGCTGCACGCGTTTCTTTGCAGGTCACCATGGTTAACAATGAAAGAACAATGATTTCAAGCATCACCCTCCTTTTAACATGTCAAGTCTGCCATTCTAACCCAATCAGCCTAACATGATGATCTCCAGGCTTGTGCTCTTCAACATTCTCACCTGAGTTAACAAGACAATTACTGAAATGATCTCAGCAGGTCCTTTAATGACAGCAATGAAATGCAGTGGAAAGTTTTTTTTTTCGGGATTAAGTTAATTTTCATGGCAAAGAAGGACTATGCAATTCATCTGATCACTCTTCATAACATTCTGCAGTATATGCAAATTGCTATTATAAAAACTTAAGCAGCAACTTTTCCAATTTCCAATATTTATGTAATTCTCAAAACTTTTGGCCACGACTGTATAATACATTTATTGTCCATAAAAGGAAATCTGATTAACAGTCATTAATACGATTTGACCAGATATCAAAAGACATTTTATAACAGCTTTCAAAGAAATAAACCCCCTCCCTACACACACACACACATAATTGAAATAAATAAATAAAATACAAAAGCCCTGAGTTTTCTTTTTAAGAAACGTTGCCTTCTCTTTTTTTAAACTGCATCTTCTTCAAATATTAGTTTGTGGTTAATTATTGTGCTAAGTAGGAGTGCAATAGATCACAAAGCTCATAATTCAGACCATATCACTGTTTTTGATCTCAGATTGTTCAGAAATAAAGGCGAAGACTAATATACATTTCAAAAATATAATTTGTTTTTGTACAAGAATATTTGTTTGTAAACCGTATACAATGATGGTTAACCTTTGCAATTAATCCATGGTCCACATGCCTGCTGAACCATAAGTATCACAGATAAATTCCAATCCTTACAATAATAGTGCAATAAACCTGTACCTACTAACCTGCTTTGTGTTTTACCTTGTGATGACATCACCTGTCTCTTGAACTTTGTGGGAAGCTTGAAGTCAAATTTAGGCTTAAACCATTCTACACCACAGTCCCGATGGGTGTGCACCATGACTGCGATGCCCACAAGCGCACTGGCTAAAAAAACAAAACCTCCATGGAAAAGGGTGCGAAACAGCTGCAGGGAAATTGTCAAACATCTGTCATTGCCTCCCCACACAAAGCCTCCCTGTTGATCTTGTATACCTCTGTGGAAAAAATGCCAGAGCTTCCAAGCATGAAAAGCACATGGAGGATGTGATGGAGGGAGAAGAACTTCTCCAGGTGATCAAGCAATTCATCAGGGTGATCGCTTTAAACTTGACTTTATATAGCAGGGCATTAGAGCATCAGAACACGATTGAAAAATAAACATGATGCATAACTATCGTAACCATGGTGACCTGATTTCACTTCCCAGTGTCATGCACTGTTTCTTCATATTCAATTATTAAATATCTTCTTATTTTGTTGTGTTTAATCTATTCACCGTATGTAATATGTTTATATTCCAATTAACCTGCACTTTACCTTTGAAAAAGTTAAAAATAAATCCTAAAAGATAAGTGTTTCTGTTTGTGCTGTGTATGTGTGTGCGTGTGTGTGTGTTTGTGCGACATCCTCTCCCTCTTCTTGTCTTACACAGTAACCCTTCCTCCTCTCTTAATTGTGCAGGACGACTTTCACGCTCACACACACACTAACAGAAAGACCTCCTCATCGGGAAAATAAACAAGGAACTCGAGCATGCACACACACTAACAGACTCATTGCTGTAAAGTAAAAATAAAACAAATCAAGCTGCACTTTACCTTGGAAAAGAATCACGACAGAGGAGTGTTTCCATTAGAGTGTTTGTGTGTGTGTGTGTGTGTGTGTGTGTGTGTGTGTGTGTGTGTGTGTGTGTGTGTGTGTGTGTGTGTGTGTGTGAAGGCGAGATGAGGAGTGGTGATGGGCAGTTCATGAATGATTTGTTCTTTTTGAATGAGTCTTTAACGTGACTCAGAAGAACGAGTAGTCTCGGAGAGTGATTCGTTCATTTTCTACTGGGCGCGCATGCATTGAAAAACCTCCGTAGGTTATGTACAGGAAACAGAATTGAACGGTCCTCAACAAATCTTCTAGTCCAAGTCGTTCATTCTTTTGTCACGTGACTCCCATAGACGCTATGCAGTGCAATAGATTCAAAAGAACGAACGACTCAGACCAGAAGATATGAGAGGTGAGCTGCTCATTCTGTTCATAATAATATGTCCTTAGCTGCATTGTAATATTTTCATTACTGGAACTATAGCCAAAGCACATGTGCATGGATGTTGATTATACCAGTGAGCGACGTGCACTAAGACCCAGCAGGGGAGACGATTACCCATTCTGCAAACCAAGACTTTGCTCACCAAAATTGGACATTTGAAGACTGGAAAAATGTTGCCTGGTCTGATGAGTCTCAATTTCTGTTGAGACATTCAAATGGTAGAGTCAGAATTTGGCGTAAACAGAATGAGAACATGGATCCATCATGCCTTGTTACCACTGTGCAGGCTGGTGGTGGTGGTGTAATGGTGTGGGGGATCTTTTCTTGGCACACTTTAGGCCTCTTAGTGCCAACTGGGCATCGTTTAAATGCCACGGCCTACCTGAGCATTGTTTCTGACCATGTCCATCCCTTTATGACCACCATGTACCCATCCTCTGATGGTTACTTCCAGAGATGGTTACTTACTTACAAAGCTCAAATCATTTTAAATTGGTTTCTTGAACATGACAATGAGTTCACTGTACTAAAATGGGCCCCACAGTCACCAGATCTCAACCCAATAGAGCATCTTTGGGATGTGGTGGAATGGGAGCTTCGTGCCCTGGATGTGCATCCCACAAATCTCCATCAACTACAAGATGCTATCCTATCAATATGGGCCAACGTTTCTAAAGAATGCTTTCAGCACCTTGTTGAATCAATGCCATGTAGAATTAAGACAGTTATTATACAGACACCGTATTAGTATGGCGCTCCTAATAATCCTTTAGGTGAGTGTATATATATATATATATATATATATATATATATATATATATATATATATAGAATCTCACTGAATAACGAGACATGTAAAGGTTATTATTGGGTTAGATTTTAGATAAACTTGGCACATTAACTATACCTGTTACACAGAGACTCTGAAATAATTATATCTGACTAATGATTGGTCAATATAACCTCTGACAACACATTATATACTTTTATTTCTTGTATTTAATTGCAAGCTGCTAAATAACACCATGGGAAATATATATGCTATGCTATCGAAAAGAAAATAATAAGGCTGTAAACTAACACTCACCATCTATAAGGCTTAATCCTGTATTCAGGGTCACAGGGGGCCTGGAGCCTATCCCAGGAGACTTAGGGCACATGGCAGGACAGGGCACACACTATGGGTAATTTAGGAATACCTAAATTACATGTCTTTGGACTGTGGGAGGAAACCAGAGTACCCAGAGGAAACCCACCAAGCACAGGGAGAACATGCAAACTCCATGCACACAGAGACAGGAATCGAGCCTGGCCGGGTATTGAACCCGGACCCTGTCAGTGCAAGAAGACAGTGCTAACCACTACACCACTGTGCCGCCTTGTAAACTAACACTTCCCGTCGTTATTCATTACAATGTCGCTTGCTTGAACGGGGGACTGAATTCCCTCCAACACTAGTCTGAAGCAATGTCACATTTGACCCTTGTGCAATCAGAAGAAGAAACTTAGTGTCCAATAAGTACTAAGTCCCACCTCCACATGAAAAATATGTTAAAAGACTTAATATAAAAGCAAACTGAAGAATAAAAATTAAGCACCAATATGAAAAGAAAGTTTATCAGCGATCAAGAGTATAATACAAATCAGCAATTTGGTTACAGGTTGTAGTTTTATTTATAAATATATATTTTTTTCATGTACAGTACAATTTGTGTGTGTTTATGTGAAGCTGAGTCTGCTTTGACAGCATAAAACACGTTAATTCAGTTTCTAAGTTATGGTTCTGTCAGGGAAGGAAACTAAGTTTTGGCTAAAGCAAGACTATATTGCCAATAATGCAATAATAATGCAAAAACATTCATCATGGCATTGTTTCAACAAGCTCATGCTCAACATCAATTTCCGTCCAGTAGTATTATTTTTTTATCCCGAGACCTTTAATTCATGAAGAACTCTGTAAAGTCCTCTCCAGCGCATGCGGAAAACTTACAATAGACTTAAGGTTAGGACTCAGTGAGGCCAATTTATGTGTGGAAATGATTCTTCACATAGTTTGGGTGTTGGTCAATTTATTGGCTTGTATCAAGCAAAGAAAACAACTTAGAAGACTGCTGACACTACAAAAACTGGGTGAAGGACTGTAAAACACATTATTTAAACCTGGAAGGATAGTGCTGACCCCTCATCTTTGAGGAAGAAATGTGGTCAGCAAAACATCCTGAATGAGTGTGATTGGAGATCATTTAAATACTTTGTGAAATCAAACCCTAAAAAACGGAATTAGAACTCACGGCTATATTTAATAGTGAAAGTAAGGCATTTCCACACACACACACACAATGCGAAAAACAACTCAAGGGTTGGGACTGAACAGATGTGTATCCTTAAGAAAACCACTTATCAGTCAGACTAACTGGAAAAAAGGCTTCGGTTTGCTGGGGAGCATAAATAATTGACTGTGGATCATTCGAAAAAGGTCATCCAGATCCAGATTTACCTTGCTTTAGAGTGATGGGTGAATCAGGATAAGAAAAGAGGTGAATAAGTGATGTAGTGTTTTAATCTGGGGTTGCTTCTGTTGGTCAAGTCTGGGTTTGAAAACATTACAGTATGTGCCCAAAAATTATGTCAGCTGACTAACTGAATATACTACATGAAGTTTTTCCATCAATGGATTTTTTTTCTTCCCATATCACACAGGCAAGATAACAATGGCAGCATTAATGGTGCTCAAATTATAATTTAGGGAGTACATACACATACATACAGTAATAAATAATGTGGGCTTTATAGACAACTGGAAGACCTTTGAGGGCAAAGCTGGCCTGTTATGGCGAGACGGTGTCCATCCCACTCTGGAAGGTGCTGCTCTCATTTCTTGTATTATAGCTCATAGTCAAAACAGCTCAAATTTTAGACAGAGTCTATTTTAGTAATGTAATTAATATAGAGACCAAAAATTCAGATCAATACAGCCTACACCTCTGATTTGAAGCTAAGACTGTTAAATATTAGATCTCTCACATCTAAAGCTGTTATTGTTAATGAAACTACCACAGATCAGGAGTTTGATATATAATGTTTAACAGAAACCTGGATTAAAGAGAATGAGTAGGTAGCTCTAAATGAAGCTAGTCCTCCTGGATACAGCTACATACACCAGTCTTGGCTAACTGTTAGAGGAGGAGGCGGCGCAGTTATTTACAATGACAATCTGACTATGGTACAAAAAAAACAGACACAAATGTAATGCATTTGAAGTTATCTATAGTAACATAAAAATGTAGCTACAAATATGAAGTCTGCTCAGTCAATCCCACTATTTATGATTTACAGACCCCCAGGACCGTACTCGGAATTGCTATACTGTATGTTAGAATTCCACAATAGCTAACATGCTATTTTTTTTGTAGATTTCTTCTCAAACCTTGTTGTTTCTGTAGACAAAGCGTTAATTGCTGGAGATTTAATATTCATTTTCAGAATCCAGAAGACCCTCTGAGAACAGCATTTATGTCCATACTGGACTCAGTAGGAGTAAATCAGTGGGTAGTAGGACCCACTCATAAAGCAGGTCACACTTTAGATTTAATATTATGCTTCAGATTAAGTATAAAAAATATAATCACAATTCCACAGTCTGAAGTTATCTCAGAGCACTGTCTTGTCTCAATTAAAGTGTGTCATAGTAATAATGTACACACAGCGCCGCGCTACCGTATTACTTTAGTAACTTTAATTGGGTCGCTATCTGACTCCACAGAACTCGATCAGGTGACTGAATATTTAGACTCAACATTTCGTTATACTGTACCTTAGATAATGTAGCTCCAGTTAATAGGAAAATGATTAGAGATAAGAAACTTGCTCCCTGGTATAATGACCACACATGCACTTTAAAACAGACCGCTCGAAAATTAGAACGCAGACTAAATTGTTAGTATTCTACTCTCAGTGCTGCTAGATCGTTGTATCGCTCCACTCTTATAGAAGATAACAAAAATAATCCTAGATTTTTATTTAATACCGTAGCTAAATTAACTAGAAACAATACCACTGCAGAAATCTCCACTACAACAACATACAGTAGTGAGGACTTCATGAACTTTTTCAATAAAAAAAAAATCGTAAATATAAAAAAAAAAAAAAAAATTCAGACTTTGAAACTAGACAATTTAAGTGATACAGATGATAAACTAATCACATCACATCAGGACCTAGAATACTTTACTCCCCTTGAAGAGAATGGACTAATTTCACTCATCTCTTCTGCAAAATCATCAACCTGTGAATTATTGGCACATTTTCTCAAGCAGATAGTACCAGCAATAACAGAACCCCTGTTGAAAATAACTAATTAAATTAAATTCAGTTTTATTTGTATAGCGCTTTTAACAATTGTCATTGTCGCAAAGCAGCTTTACACAATCAAAAGAATTATTTAAGTTTGTATGGAATGTGAATGTGTATGATCCAAAATGGTCAGATAGTCCCTGATGAGCAAGCCGAGGGTGACAGTGGCAAGGCAAAACTCCCTGAGATGGCAATAGGAAGAAACCTTGAGAGGAACCTTGACAGGGAACCCATCTTCATTTGGGTGAACAGGAAGCGGGAATTGATCTGCATTCATACTGTGCGTTAGGTGGCAGGCAGTTCAGTATAGCAGTCGTTAACAGATGTTAATTCATGTTAATATGGAGTCCAGGTAGCTATTCGAGGCTCAGGTAGACTTGTAGGAAATTCCAGTCCTGAACTATCGAGTGACTGCAGCCAAGTCCTCAGAGACTTTTAACATCAGTCGAGGCCAGAACCGTCTTCATAGTAGAGTAATTAACTCTTCACTTAGCGGTGGGCATGTTCCAAAACCCTTTAAATAAGCAGTTATTAAACCGCTAATTAAGAAACCTGACCTCGACCCCTGTCAGCTGTTCAATTATAGGCCGATATCAAACATCCCCTTTATATTTAAGATTATGAAAAAGGAACAGTAGTAGCTCAGCAGCTATGTTCATATCTACAAACAATTAGTATTCAGTATCAGTACCGTATCAGTCAGGATTTAGGCCTCATAACAGCACAGAGACAGCACTTGTGAAAGTAGTAAAAGACTTCCTATTGGCCTCTGATCAGTGTTGTGTCAGTATATTTGCGTTACTCGAACTCAGTGCTGCTTTTCACACGATTGATCATAGTATTCTCCTTCACAGATTAGAAAATGTAGTAGCAATTAAGGGAACTGCCCTCTCCTGGCTCAGATCCTAGATGACTGAATCATCCTAGATGATTGTCAGTTTGTAGATTTAAATGGTGATTATTCTGCATGTTCTCAAATGGAGTTTGGTGTTCTACAGGGTTCAGTTTTAGACCCACTGCTTTTTTCTCTTTACATGCTTCCTCGTAAGCATGGTATTAGTTTTCATTGTTATGATGATGACACACAGTTATACAGTACGTCTCAGCAAACCCAGATGAGAAAAAACAGCTGACTAAAGTTGAGCAATATATGCAGGACACGAGAGACTGGATGTTAATTAACTTCCTTCTGCTTAATCCTGATAAGACAGAAGTTCTAGTCATAGGACCACAAGTAGCTAGAAGTAAGCTTTTTGATCAAACTGTAACTTTAGATGGCCTTTCTGTTCCATCAAATGCAACAGTGAAAGACCTTGGTGTGATTATAGATTCCAGCCTTTCATTTGAAGCAGATGTAGATAATATTACCAGGATAGCTTTCTTTCTCCTCAGAAATATTGCCAAGATAAGGAATATATTGTCACTAAATGATGCAGAAAAAACAGATCATGCTTTTATCACCTCTAGGTTGGACTATTGTAACGCCTTACTGTCTGGTTGTTCAACTAGGTGCATAAACAAGCTTCAGTTAGTTCAGAATGCAGCAGCCAGAGTCCTCACTAGAACCAGAAGATACGAGCACATCACCCCGATCTAATCTACACTGCATTGGCTCCCTGTGAAATTTCGCATCAATTTTAAAATACTACTTTTGACGTATAAAGCATTAAATGGTCTCGTGTCGCAGTATCTGAGTAAACTGCTAGTGTCTTACGATCCGCCACGCCTACTTTGATCAAAGAATGCAGGATGCGTGTCAGTACCATGTATTATTAAAACTACAGCAGGGGGCAGAGCTTTTTCTTACAAAGCCCCAAAGTTATGGAATAGGCATCCAATTAATGTAGGGGACTCAGACACCTATTTATTTAGCCAAGCATTTCTGTAAATAGATTAACCTTAGGTAAAGGAGCAGATCTGGGGGCCTCATGGACGTAGAGTATTATGGTGAACTGGTTAGTTTAGATGCCGTCTTCCCCACTCTCATTGATCACTCAGGTTTATGATTGGTCGCGTTACATCTCCAGGAGCCCTCATGTCTATACATGTTACTTCTGAGCTGCCAGTGATCCAGACCCCATTTGCCCTCTGGACCTGTCTAACTCATCGTGGTGTCCCGCTTCTGGTTGGAAATCTCATCACATGGATGCCCCATGTGGTCTGCCTGGGATGTATGTGGAGACTGGGGATGGTTCTGCTTTTCCAAGTAGACGGGCCTGGCCTCGGCTGATGCTGACAGCTGTTCTCTGAGGACTTGTGATTGCAGTCACTCGATATTTCAGGACTGGAGTTTCCTACAGTATACCTGAATCTCCAATAATGAACTGGACTCCATATTAACTAAAACACATCTCGTGCTATACTAAACTTCCAGTCTCCTAACACACAGTAAGACTGCAGATCAATCCCTGCTATCTGTTATCAACCAAATGAGGATGGGTTCCCTGTTGAGTCAGGTTCCTCTCAAGGTTTACTCCTACTGCTATCTTAGGGAGTTTTCCTTGCTATTGTCGCCGTCGTCCTCGGCTTGCTCATCAGGGACAATCTTATCATTTTGATTCAAACACATTCACATTTCCTACAAACTTAAATATTTTTTTTTGATTGTGTAAAGTTGCTTTGTGACAATGTCATTTGTTAAAAGCGCTATACAAATGAAATTGTGTTGAATTGAACAGACATTTTACTAAGTGTCTCACAGTAGGAAATCACTCCCAAGACAACAATTTTCAGAGTGATGCAATTTTTATCCCACTTTTATGAGCAGGGCAATAGAGCAATTTATCAACCTGCTTTATTTTTTTTTTATCTCAAAACAAGCCCTGTTTGTGTGAGGACTCTGAGTGTGTAGCTGTGAACAGCTGAGACAATAGGAGACCTGGTGAAACCTGATGTTACCTGAGCCAAGTGTGAATGGGTCTTACATATTCATTAAAAGTCATAGATTACTCAGTGAAACAGAGGTTCTGCTGAAAAAAGTTAGGCACATCAGTCACTTTACCCCAAATAAAAGATCTTTCTGAGTGTTATAACTTAGTTGTTTTGCTATGGACACACACCCAACACTTTCATGAACCCATTGCTGTGTTCAAAACAATCTGCCAGGTTAGTTTATTCTCCTTTTTATCTGCTTTTCTGCTAGAGTTTGAAATTGTATTTTTTTGTGTGAGCAATTTGAAGTTTAAAAGTTGCACATGAATCTGACATATTTACATCAGCAACAAAATGAAAGCCCAGTTTGTGCTCTACATAAATAAGGGAAAATATATTAGCTACTATATTGGTAAAGATTTTAAATTTACACAAATTTAAGAAGAGCGCTGAATCACTGCAGGTCTTCAAAAAGGCCTCAGACCCCTAAGGGTTAAAATAGGAAACCAGCGTCATCTCCACCAAAATGTAGGAGAGCTTTGACAATATACTGTACTAACTAGTTAGAAGTTCCCTTGAAATTCTATTTAGGCCAAGACACAGAGGAGAGATGTTTTGGTAACAGTGAATTACACAGAGCTTATTAAAAGATATAATTTGGGCAAAAATTAAATACTTTATGTGACAGAGCTTGTATGGTATGCAACTGGTCCCTCAACAAACATTTTATATGGTGTATCCAGAGACACTAAGGTGATTGCTACCTTATGTTTTTTATGATCTGGGTTTGTCACAGCTGACAATATAGCCAAAGATTTATTAAAATTTACTCTTATATTATCACAGATCATGCGTAAATTCATATATATTTCCCCCCACTTCATAACATGAAATCATGCACATTGCTGGTTCTCTGGAGTTGTTGCAGTCACCCAAAGCACACATATTAAAATTATTTTCCCAAGAATCGATGACGAGGCTTATGTGAACCAAAAACATTATGACAGCATTAAGACTGTGGTTAAGTGGTTATGGACACAACATACAATATGTTTTTGTATTTTAATATACAATAACATGCAATAAATATTTATTGCTTTATGAGCATATTTGCAATATAATTATTAGTTTTCCTATAATAAACCAAAAAATGTTCAAAATTAAATACTTAAATATTACTTTTAACATGCCTACAATCAAGTGTTTTCCAAAAGACCCACACTCACATAATGGCATTATAATGTTTAATGTTCATAATAGAGTCAGGATTGTGGGTTTAAGTCTTGCCTCTGGTCTTTGTAAATGCAGTTTACTTGTTCTTCCCATTCTTCGTTGGTTTCCCCATGGTCCACTTTGGAGGCATACATGGCAATGGTGTTTTCAGTTTCCTATGGTGTATGACTGGATATGTGAATCTGTGTGCGTACCTGTAGGTATAAGACATGAAATGTACACTAAAATCATGTACAATAAAAAGAGTCAGGCAGAGTGCATTTTGATAGTGAAAATCTCATGGACTTATTGCTACAGCAATTTAGTACTAGGAAACAATAGCAAGAGGGAAAAAATGACAAAGTCGTAGTTTAAAATCTTGCAGAAAGTCAGTTTAACATCTTGCAGAAGACATAACCATCTCACACTGGTCAGTAGTTTTCAATCGTTCTTTTTTTTTTTTTATACCCCAAAAATGTTGCTGTGCAAAAATGAAACAAAGTATAAAATGAGAAATAAATAAACACTGGTGTTACAAGGTAGACCAATGGAGTACCAATAGGTTGCCCCCTGCTCTTGTGATGGGAACCAGAACAGAAAGTTTGGTTGGGGCCTTGTTGTGTTTTCTTAAGCAGCTCTTGCCAGACAGAAGAGCATTTAAACAAATCTCTGAACAAGTTCAATAAATGTTCTTTTTTCTTTGTCCTTTATACTATTTAGCAATATGTTTTGGTTTGTCAAAAAAAAAGAAAGCATTAATGCATCTGGATTTTGTTAAAGCTATAAGTTACACTCAAATTTTAACCTCCAAAATTGTAGTCTACTGGTGACATACACACAAAACACATACACTTTAAGGCCAAAAGTATGCGGATACCTAATCATTGTGTTCGGGTCTACTCACCTACTTCCATCAAAAATGTTCTTCGCATCACACACTACAGAGCACCAAACTGGTTCTGTAAACAACATGGGTCTGAAAAAAAACTTTGCATCATAAAATGGCTTCTGTGGCAAAGACTGTACACAAGCCTAAGATCACTGTGTGCAACGCCAAGCATCAGCTCAAGTGATGTAAAGCAGTGGAATGAAGTTCTATGGAGTGATGATTTGCTGAGGTGAATCTTAGTGTCAATGCCCATATAGGTGTGATGCTTATTTGTCCACATATTTCATGCTATATAGTGTATGCATATACCCATTAGGTCAATAATATTTGACCATTGACAATTTTATTGTTACTGTATTTGAGCTGTCTAACATAACATACTAAATAAAAATTATATTATAGTCAAAGCACAGACTTTCAGCTTTCATTTGAGGGTATATACATCAAAATCATGTGAGCATATCAATTGAATGACAGCATAGCCCCCCTCCCCCCCTCCTCTTTAGGAGACCTTCTTTAATTGGTCAAGCTAGAATCATTTTTAAAACTTGGCTGCAGACTCTTTTTGCTGACTGGTCCTTTTATATGGAACACAGAAAATGACCAGACAGTGGGTTTCTTCCCTGGTGATGCTCTACCAGGTCTTTACTGCATTTATTTTCAGCTCCTGCTTATTCTTGGAACATTTAAATTTTAGGAAGTAAAATGCATGCTTAATCAGATTAAGTTGGACCATTGCAGAAGCTTCTATTTCGTTGCCTTAAAAAAGAGGTTTGGGAAGTTTGTGGGTTGCATTTGAAATATGCTTTGGGCCATATAAATATTTTATTTGGAAGAAATCTTTTTGTCAGCACTCCAATTACCATTAATTAAGGCGTTTGCATTCATACGTCTATGTCATGAACTAAAGAACAGCACCTATCCTTATTTTACACCCATCACTCTGGTACAAGCTGTTCTTTGTCTCATATGTCTATAGATTGTTCAATGATTTTTGGGGCTTTTTACATGTGTTTTTGACAAAGCCTACTCTGGTCTTTCTTTCTGGGCTTGCCAAATGATTTACAACTTGTGGTTTAAATCCTCTGCATTTACTATTTGCTGAAGGCCGTTTTGATTGTTCTGATAGGCCTTTGTTTTTTTATCAGCCCAACTGTTGAGAGTTTTTCTGTCATTTACCACAGTTGGTTTCTGTGGTCTTTGTGGGCTGTTGGTGTTTCCTTCCCTGGCTCATGGGTGTATTCTTTCTCTTTAAAAATAATGCAAATAGTTGATTTGGCCACAATTTATTATTATTATTATTATTTATTTTTTAGGTTAATTATGCCTTGCTTCTTTGGATTTCATATGCATATGCCAAAGTAAAAAACAGGCCTTGAGACATCTAAAATAATGAGTGAATAATGTACATCTGATAAATGAACCTGAAATAGAAGAAATATCATTTCTATAATACCTGTAGCAATTACCATTGGACTTGCATATAAATACTCTGAAAGCTGAAAGCCTACACTGAGAGTTCATATTCACTATTAAATTTCAAAATTTTATTTAAAAGTTTGGTTGGTTCTTTTTTTATTTATTTATTTTACTTATATACTCTATATATAGGTGGAAGAAAATGCATCAAAAGAAAAAGTGACAGACAGCAACTCTCCACAGACCTTTCATAAGCAAAGTTCTCTGCTCTTGACCCAAGACCAATTTTTATGCCAATTACAGTCGAGTTTGAAAGGAAATTAAAGAAATTTTAAGATCGATACAAAAATGGCCAATATTAATCCAGAGCCTGAAGAGACCAGAGTGTTCAGGTCACATGTAGAACAGTGAGAGGGGAATGAAGGAGGTAGGGTGGAGCTGAACAGCGCAATGCAACATTACCTTCCTTATATCTTAGCTCATTTTACACATACAATCATGATCAAGGCACAGGGAGCTTCTACAATTACTTTTTTTCTTCAATAAAGTTGTACAAAATATTACATTTTACAGTCTGTACAATAATAATGATTCAGCAGCGAAATAAAGATAAGGAGAAAAAGCAAAGCTAGATTGATTAAAAGGGAAGAGAGAGTAAAAATAGGAGCGACAAATTACTTGGATTTTGTACCCCTTTTCCATGTCATGACATTTTTTACTCTTAGTCCTTACATATTAGTGTACAATAAGCAGGGAGCAGGAGGATTGGAAGGGAGAAGATACAGAGAGACAGACTGATAGAGTGGGTGGCAGAGAATGTATACTTATGGTATCTTGGAAAATGGAAGGTTAAAATTGTGAATAAAGGCAATATTTGCACAAATAGTGCATAACACTCAACAGATGAAAACCATGAAGACACACATCATATGATGGGAGTTTGAGTCATTTTCCACTCTGCCAGCACAGCAACTCGAGGTTGCAAATACTCCATAAGTATACTCCCTTCTTCATCCTTTCAAGCAAACCACAAAGGTCCACATTCTTTCACCATGCCTTTGTATTAATCCATCATTTTCTTATCTCCATGGGTTAGTCCATTTTGAGGATTGATGGGAGACAACTGACTCACGCAGGCAGGGAGTGAAGTTTCACAATAGTGGTGTGCATGTGTGCAGTAAGTACATCATTAGAAACACATGGTTAATGTTTAACACACATAGGACATTGATGTGGAGCAGAATTGTACACATGTCTGTGTGAATGCCATAGAAATATCTTCCTCATCCTGAGCAGAGCCTCAACAAGTGTACAGATATTCAGCAGTCCTTGTGAAACATTTTTCCTTTCTCTCTCAGCATATATGTGTATGTATTTACCCTCTTTCTCTTTTACCATTGGTGCTCATTGACTATATTGTCTTTTTTCTGGATTACACACTCAACCTTGCTTATTTTCAATACAGTATTCTCCTTGCCCCTCAGCTATCTCAGGATGGAGAAAGCCTGTGTTGGCGTGTCTCTTATACTGTATGTTGCTGTGTGTCCTGGAAACTCATAAGTAGTAAGTTTCTTGTTTGCATTTTTGGGGCATGAGTAGGACAGGAAGCCTGTAGGTTTTAGACTCGGTTCCAGCAGTGGCGTAAGCAATCACAAGAGCTCATATTGCCGAAGATGCATGCGCTGGATGATGTCACGGCAGTCATTGAACACCCGGCGGATGTTTTCTGTGTCCACAGCACAAGTGAAGTGTGGATAGCAGTAATGGCGACCGTCCCCACTTGCTGTACTGATCCTCTGATGGATAGATTCAGTTTAAGATTAGATATTCACAGAGACATTTATCCATAATAAATGGCTACATAAAAAAGTAATTGTCAAAATATTTCAATCACGGTCGCCTTCATTTATTCATTTGATTGATTAACTAACTGATTGATGAATAAGCAATCAAACAACATTGACCAATGAAGAAGTTACTTAAACATTACCATAAAAAGTAGGAAGATTGGATGCCATGTGAAAATGGTCATCGCATCAGCTGTGCCATGTTATTTTAAGAAGAAGAGGTTGAACCTCCATTGAAATATGAATTGCAATTATATGAATAATAATTGAAATATAATAATATAAGGGTGCGTCAGCTTCAGTATATAAATGCAGTTCATAGAATTTCCAGCGTATACAATACTGCTCTATGAAGGTAGCCACAGTTATGTTAGAAATAGATTTACTTCACAAAAGTAATTGCAAGTCCATATCAAACCATTAACTAAATGACATTAAGAGCATCAGAGTGTGGAACACTGATAAATTTGGCTGAAGTTGTGCTTTAGCACAGCCACTCTTTTTGCAGAAATCGGCTGATGTTCGAAGTGGATATCACCCCCTCAACACTCCACAGGAATTTATAAGAGATAAATGTCATGTTAAATGTTAATGTAAATGTTAAAATAAAATAAATATTAATTTGGCGCCTAAAATTTATATGGGGAAAAATTTTAAACATAAAGACACAATAAAGCTTTTCGGAGCAAACTACATTGTATGGCCAAAAAACACATAACATATCTAGCCCCAACACTGAGCACTTACACTGTAATTCCTTAACTTTCATGGCATAAGTAGGCATACAATGAAACCTGAAATTTCATAGGACAACACTGCATAAATGACTCTGACACAATAAAAAGTAGTCAGTGTAAATTTTGTATAGCAGTGTAAATTTATTGTCCCCTCAAAATAACTAAAAACACAGCCAATAATACTGAGTGCACCCCTAAGAGGAAATGTACAAACTGAGCACAATTAGTCGTTTTCCTTCCCCTTTGTCATGTGACTCATTAGTGTTACACTGTGTCAGGTGTCACTAGATAGCAGGTGAGTTAAATTTGGTATAAAAGCTCTTCCACTCTCTCAACCTGGCCACTGAAAGTTCAACATGGCACCTCATGGCAAAGAACTCTCAGAAGACCTGAAAAAACTAATTGTTGCTTTACATAAAGATGGGCGAGGCTATAAGGAGATGGCCAACACTCTGCAACTGCGCTGCAGCACAGTGGTCAAGACCATCCAGCGTTTTAAGAGGACAGATTCTTCTCAGAACAGGATGAGTGCGTCCAGCATTGCTGCAGAGATCGAAGGGATGGGAGGTCAGCCTGTCAGTGGTCAGACTGTACGCCGCACACTGCATCAAATTGCTCTGCATGGTTGTCGTCCTAGAAGGAAGCCTCTTCTAAAGATGATGCACAAGAAAGCTCGCAAACAGTTTGCTGCAGACATGCAAACTAAGGACCAGGATTACTGGAACTGATGTCCTATGGTCTGATGAGACCAAGATAAGCCTATTTGGTTCAGATGGTGTCAAACGTGTGTGGCGGCAACTAGGTGAGGAGTACAAGACAAGTGTGTCTTGCCTACCGTCAAACATGGTGGTGGGAGTGTCATGATCTGGGGCTGCATGAGTGCTGCTAGCATTGCGGAGCTACACTTCATTGAGGGAAACATGAATTCTAACATGTACTGTGACATACTGAAGCAGAGCATAGTCCCCACCCTACGAAACCGCAGAGCAGTGTTCCAGCATGATAATAAGCCCAAACACAACTCCAAGATGACCACTGGCTTGCTTAAGAGGCTGAGGGTAAGGGGGATGGACTGGCCAAGCATGCCTCCAGACCTAAACCCCATAGAACACCTCTGGGGCATCCTAAAAAAGAAGGTGGAGGAGCACAAGGTGTCAAATGTCCACCACCTCTGTGATGTTGTGATGGAGGAGTGGAAGAGGGTTCCAGTGGCAACCTGTGAAGATCTGGTGAACTCCATGGCCAAGAGAATTCAAGCCATGCTGGAAAATGATGGTGGCCACACAAAATATTGACATTTCACATTTTCACTTAGGGGTGTACTCACTTTTATTGCCAGGGCTTCAGCTATTATTGGCTGTATTTTTAGTTATTTTGAGGGGACAATAAATTTACACTGACTTTTTTCATTGTGTCAAAGAGTCATTTATGCAGTATTGTCCTATGAAAAGATATAACTAAATATTTACAGAGATGTGAGGGGTGTACTCACTTTTGTGACATACTGTATATCTAGGCTAAAGACATTTAATCTCAGTTTTTCACAACACATTTCATGTTACCATACATTTCCTTTGGCAGGTCAATAAGAGCTAGCAAAAAAACCTAATAAATAAAAATAATACCAACAACAATAATAACAGACCCCCATGAACACAACAAAAGGAACTGATGAAGAAGCTAATGGCATGCGGTATCAAACTGTGCACATGGCTTGAAAAGCTGTCGTGTAACGAAGAAGCTCCCATTCTAATACCAGCATAAATAAAATTCCAGTCTAAAATTTGAAGATGATCATCCTTTTGGAGAAGGGGCCACTGGTCAGATGCAAAAATATTTTTAGTGTTTGCTTATAATGATTATGCTACTGTATGTATGGAGGAAAAATGTTGAGGCTTTGAATCTTTATATATATATATATATATATATATATATATATATATATATATATATATATATATACACACACACACACAGGGGCTCAAAAATGTAAACACACTTCAACATGAAAAATATATGCCTTTTTCTGAAGGTCACATTATAGCATCAATTGAAGTGCGACTACTGACATCTTTAGAGCAAACACAGTACTGCACACGAATGCCATAATTCAATATGAGTTTTAAAAAAGGTGTGGATAACAAGCATGTGTGTGTGATGTCTACTATTTTGAAATGACTTTATCCTCTTTAAAAATCCTCTGTCACGGTTGATGGTCTGCTGCTGCACACAGAATTTTTATGGAGATGACACCTTTGACAAGAGCAATGTGTAAAGATGGATAACTTTTAATAAAGATATGGAAACCCGCATTGAAGACAAAATCTGTTGCTTGTGATGGAGAATATGTTGAGTATCTATGGATACAACAACCTATGCCTAAAATTATTATTATTTTTTTTACCACTTTTGCACTACATTTGGTCCAGCCCTCATATATTAGCATGAAGTGTGTTGTGTTGAAAAATTCTGAATTTCTTTAGCCTAGGTATTGTATAGCATATGGCCTCAACTGCAACATTTCTTTGTTAAAAAGTTATCTGTGGCATGTTACATACTGTAGATTAGCACTTATGGAGACTCTCCCCAATCCGCAGAGAAGTAAATGATATAGGATATAAAATTTTACAGCATAGGTAACAAACTATGCCTTCAAAAATGCATTAATGTACCCTTAATGTACACCTTGAAGGCTTACTTAATCTCTGCCTTGTTAAAATACCAGTTTATCTAGGGAACGGTTTTAGGCTGAAATGGTTTCCAAATTAGGTAATCATAGAATCCTTGAACTTCTAAATATAAAGTACACAGGAAAAAATTATCTTTACAATCAAATTCTCTATTAAAGAGCATGGTGACCAGCTGAAGGAAATAATAATAAGAATATTATATAAGAATATCAGTATGTGCGTGCACATTTGACAACATGTCAAAAGTGACTAGTGACAAATATAGCAACTTCTTGCACAGTGATTATACTTTCTCTAAAGGAGAGTTGCCATGTTGTCTTGCCAACGCCTGTCAGTCAAGGTGAGACTGAGCTGCACATGCGCACACTGCAGCTTGTCGTGACCAATCACAAATCCCTGTTTGCTTAGGGAGCTTCTTTGCTTTTATTCACTGTATTTAATTATTATTCACAAAACATTATGTGAATCAAAGATAAAATACTATAAATATATGTTTACAGCAATAAATATAATTAATCATGTATATTATTTGTTATATTAAATATATAATTATTTAATCAAATAAAAAATATTAACAATGGAACAATAAAGAATCTTCTACTTTACTACATGTATGGTTTATTCTTTTACAGTTTAAAAACTGGAGACTGAAAAACTGCTAAAAGCAACTGATTGTTTTAAGTGTACCAATATGGCACCAGGCTCCATCCATTAGCTGCAGTCCCATATACTGTATATGCACACAACATTTTCTGGCTACTACTCATCCAACATGCATATTTGTTTGTGATATCATTTACCAAGATCTAGTTGGCTTTAGCTACAAAAATATCTGACAACAATGTGTGGGTGTATAGCAGTGTGCTCACACAACTGTATCAGAGCACTCACCAGGAACTCATCCCGGATGAAATATTTTGCTCTTGTCACTCGTGGGTCCTCCCCCACTTCAGGTGTAGCTAGAAACAGAAAATGTTTACCAGGAAATGCATTTTGGATATTTATAAAAAAAAATAAATTAAAAAAAAACCCATCCAGAAGGAATAAGAGACAGGTACAGGTGTGGTTCTTACTGACCATCATCCGGTGTAGTGTAGCGTGAAAACTCCGGGAAATACTCTTCTATTTTTGATTTTCCCGCTAGAACCTTTTCAGCTAGTAGGTCTTGCTTATTTAGGAAAAGAATAACAGAAATGGTTCGAAGCCATCTTGAAATTGTAGGGAGGGGGATGGGGTGAAAATATAAAAAGAAATGATAAGTCAATACAAAGTACTTAAAATACAACCACATATAACTGAAACTATAAACAGCTTCCTAAATGAAATTAATAGAAAACGTATTATGCCCTACCTATTGTTCCATATGTTCTTGAATAGGTTCAATGCCTCCTGGAGACGGTTGGTTTGATTGTCTTCTCGGATGACCATATTGTAGCTACTGCTGGCCACCACAAATATAATGGCAGTCACATCTACAATCACAGATATTAAATCACACAGTAGTCCACTGTAATCACGTCTGTGTTTTACATCTTTCACTCCACATTAGACTTGACAGGTTTTGGTGTACAGTATTTGGAAAACAGTATGGTGGTGGTGTTCTTTCAGCTGCTCCCATTGAGCCCATCAATGCCCATTTGGAAAACAGTGTGTATATATTTAAAAAAAATGATTGAAAAAGTGAAAATGATTACATACATGGTCATTTAGAAAAAAATGTATGGTTTCAAGCTAATTACATTCTAACTTAAAAAAAATGTGCCACATGCTTCCTACTAAACACACATTTATTTAGGATTAAATAAAGAAATCCATAGTATACATAATATTTACTGTATGATATACTGTATCATGGTATTTATAGTTGCAGTCAGAAGTTTACATATACTTATCCTGAACATGAATGTCTTGGCAATATTAAGCTGGCAATGAATTTTAACTTGTCTTTTTCTGAGGCAGAATGATTGTGCAACATACAAAAAGAATAAAGAATATGTTCCAATTACACGTTCCAGGGCTTAAAGGAGACATTTTTAGAGCACAGGTATCAGTCTTGGATGGTAGAATTTCAGGCCATGGTAATGTAAAACTTACTTAACTATAAAGAGTGACACTGGTGTTCCAGCAACTGCCAGTTCCTGCCAAGCATATGTCTGGGTCCTGGGTTGTTCCTGGCCATCTGACCAATCTCCTCTCAGCTGAGGATGACAGTTTTTATCTTCTTTCAAACCTTGGCAAAGTGGCTACACCTCCCAATGAATTGTAATTACTGCACATTGAATCAGCAGTTACTTAGACTTGCATGCAAAAGACATTCCTGACTGGCTTAAGTCTTTCATAATTTTCTCCAATCAGCACAAAACTCTTTGGACTTTGTATAGGTACGTACAATCCAAGGAGTGCTCTCAATTAAACTCTTTTTATGTTGGCACAGTGATCACTAACTAGCCTTTGGTTTGGGAAATTAAAAGCCAATTTGGATTTTTAGCTTTTACTTTACTTCCACTCATGATGTGAATAGAAAACAACCTATTTTGCCATGCAGTATGTATCATGAGTATATGTAAACTTCTGACTGGAACTTTATAAAAGGATAAACTCCTTATATGCTCTGGAGTGATCTAGATAGTGCATTTTATGTTTACCTTTACCTAAATGTAGTATTTTAACATTTAGACAAATAGCATCTAAATAAAACAACAGAAATGAAAAAGCAAAATGTATGTTTAAGACTACAAAAGCATTTTAAAAAATGTCTTATTATTATTATAATTTGTTTTGTAATTTAATTCAAAATGCAAAACCCTCATACAGATTAATTAAACATCAAGTAAAATATTTGAAGTCTTTTTTTGTTTTAATTTAATTACAACTTACAGATCATGATTATCTCAAAATATTAGAATATTTCCTAAGATCAATCAAAAAGGATTTTACAGAAATGTACAACTTCGGAAACATTCGTTTATTTAAACATTTAATACTTGGTCAGGGCTCATTTAGCATTAATTACTGTTTCAATGCAGAATGGCATAGAGGCGATCAGCCTGTGGCACTGCTAAGGCAAGTCTTATTAAAGACTACGTTGCTTTGATAGCAGCATTTTGCCCATCTGTATTGTTGGGTATTTCTCATCTTTCTTTTGACAATGGCCAAGCCAGCAGTGGTAGTTCTACTGGGAAAAAAATCGTCTATAAAGCTTGGTAGCAGATGGAAGTGAAGGACTCTAAAATCTCCTGGTAGATGACTTCCTCAACTTTGGACTTGATAAAACACAGTGGAACACCACCATCAGGTGAAATGACAATTGAATTATCATCAATTATGGAAACTTCAGACTGAACTTGGATTCTGTGGCTCTCTACTCACTCATCATCTATACCGCTTAATCCTGTATTCAGGCTCACGGGGAGCCTGGAGCCTATCCCAGGAGACTTAGGGCACATGGCAAGGTACACCCTTGACAGGGTGCCAATCCATCGCAGGGCACAGATACACACACATACACTCATTCATTCACACACTATGGGCAATTTGGTAATGCCAATTAGCCTAACCTACATGTCTTTGGACTGTGGGAGGAAACCGGAGTACCCGGAGGAAACCCACCAAGCACGGGGAGAACATGCAAACTCCATGCACACAGAGACGGGAATCGATGGAACCCGGACCCTGGCGGTGCAAGGCGACAGTGCTAACCACTACACCACCGTGCCACCAGGCTCTCTACTCTTCCTCCAGAATCTACTTTGACAGAAAATACTTTGGTCCACAGAGCAATGGTCCAACTCTTTTTCATAGCAGCCCAAGTAAGATGCTTCTGACATTGGCTCTGGTTCAGGAGTGGCTTGATACTGGGAATGCAACAGTTTTAGCCCCATTCGTGAAGACATCTCTGTATGGTGGCTCTTAACACGCTGACTCTAGCCTCAGTCCTGTCCATGTGAAGCTCTTCCAAGTTCTAGAATCACCTTTGCTTGACAATTTGTAAGGCTGTGGTCATCCATGTTGATCCATGTTTCCTACCACACATTTCCCTTCCAGTTGATTTCCATGAATATATTTCAATACAGCACCCTGTGAAAAGCCAACCCTTTTAGCAATGACCTTCTGTGGTTTGCCCTATTTGTGGAGGGTGTCGATGATCATCTTCTAGACAACTGTAGGAGTCAGGAGGCTTCCCCATGACTGTGGTTGCATGATTCATCAAAAAAGGCTTGAAATATTTCACCTGACATGTAATAAATTTATGATATACAAATTTAGCTAAAGAAAATCCCACTTCCACAATATTCTATTTTTTGAGATAGCACTTATAAATTATAATGTATTCCTTTCACAATGCAGACATATGTTGGCTTCATTTAGTGTTTGTGCACATTTAAAGACTGGCTGAGATTATTAACCACTCAAAGATTTGGTGCACACAGTTTAGTTTTGAAGAAGGAGGAAATTCTTTGATAGAGCGATGTGTGGATCACCCAGTGCAATTTTAATTTATCTGAATTCAAGGGTTTTAGCCACAGGCACATTACAGTATGAAAATTAGAGAGTGGCCAGACATTTACCAATTATGAGATAAATAATTATATATTGCATATTCATCTCGCTCAAGCATTTACATGCATGAAAATGACTTTTACAAAGGCAGCAAACGAAATTACTGTACGCATTACTTCCTGTTAAATTAAACCCCTAAACTTTAGATATACTGTATAGTCCTCTACAAAAGGATTGCAACAGCAAGGCCAATTCTTTTGCTATACATGAAAGAGCTTTAGGTTGGAGATAAAAAAAAATTATATTTAGTTTGAAACTGTCATTTTATTTTTGTCAAGTAATCAAAGTACTGGAATATGTTTTGACAGGGGTTATATAGCCCAAATATACCCTATTAGATTTATTGTTTAAACAATTAATAGCTCTACTCTTCATAGCTCTAGCTGTCTACCCTTGAAAATCTGATAAATTATTTGTAACAGAAAGAAGCCATTTTGTAGCTGAGAAAAAAGAAAAAAATTTTCAGAGGTATTGCACAAGCATTTTGCATAGCCATTGGGATGTCATGTAAAGTAAAAAAAAAAAATACTGGTGTATTAACAACAAGGCATTGAACAGGTCTGTGAAGAAAAACAACAGCAGAACAGTCATAAACAATGTGAGGTCTGTAAAGAAAAAAACTAACAAACATGGCACCACTGACAACCTCCAGAGGACATGGATGAAGGTATCAAACATGTCAAAAGTATAAATATTTTTGATGGTATAAAAATGAACAAAAGAAGGTATTATGACAGCAGTACATCCGGCATTCTGTAGAACACCCAATCTCCAGCTTAACAAGGCTGTGTACCAATTTGCAATGTTTTGGTTTAGTTAATTGACTGACACAAAAGTCTAAGAATATCATGTTGTTTATTTCCCAAGGCTTTTGTCATTAGTTGTAGTCAGAGGTGGAAAGTAACGAATTACATTTAGTTACTGTAATTGAGTAGTTTTTTTGTGTACTTCTACTTTTTAAAGTAGTTTTTAAAATCTGTAATTTTACTTTTACCTAAGTATGTTTTGTTCGAAGTATTGTAATTCTCTACATCTTATAAATCATATGCGCTACTGAGTAAAACAGATGAATGAAAATGCAAAAAATATTATGCTTTGTATAAATGCTTCGTTGTGCTCGCGTGTGTATCGTGTCCTGGTCGTGCGCCACTCCAGGTTTTCTGACTGTCCCCACATCGGCATCTACCTGACCTTCCACACGGTCGCTTTCGCCCTGAGAGTGACGTCATCAACCAGCGTCACCATATATAAACCGGAGGGAGACGAGGGAAAGAGGAGAGAGATTGTGATTTTGGCGTTTTGGTATTTGGTTGTGACTTTTTACCTCCCATTGACTTTGATTATTGCTTTGGTTGGTCTTTGTATATATTTATAGATAATTTCACTGTACGTTTGTGCACTCAGCAGCCATTTAAATGGCTGCCATTTATTTTGGGAAGAGGGAATTTATTCACTGTTTTTGGTTTAGGGAGTCAGGGAAGGTACCGGTATTTGTGTGTGTGCGTTTTTTTTGTTGTTGCAGGGAATCTAGCTACTAAATATAAATACCATTTAGTTTACTATTTTGGCCTGGGTCCACCCTGAATCTGATCCTCCTCCTGTTGTGTGTGTGTGTTTTTGTAAAGCAATACAAACCTCATTATTTCATCAGTTAATGACTGGATCTAGTTCTTTCTGCCATATACCACCATTTCCATACAGTTTAAAATAGAACCCTGAACCATTCTTTTGCTGTACGGCCCGACATTAGACTAGGACGTAACGCCATATTTAAGTGACCACTTTGATTTTCAAGCACAAGAAAGACAACAGCTTTATTATGCAAAGGTGTTCCTTCAGTTAAAAACAAATAGTTTGAGATTTATATCTGCTCATCTTTTTTTGAACTACGCTAGAATGCCTCATCCCACCCCGCTGTTAAAAAACAAAAAGTTACTCAGTAACGTTTACTCTGAGTAATTTTTTTATGAGCTACTTTTTACTTTTACTTGAGTAGATTTTTATAATGGTAACTTTACTTGTAATTCAGTAAAATTTCACTGAAGTAACAGTACTTTTACTTGAGTACAAAATTTTAGTACTCTTTCCACCTCTGGTGGTAGTTATTATTTAAATTTAAATAATGCACCAGAAATATTTCAGATACTTATATACCCAAGTACAAAATTTAACATTAAAAGCATTAAAAATTACATTATTTATTTGTTACAAATAGCTTCTTGTAACTCACCTGTATTACCCTTACCCACACTGAAACACTGACATTTACAGTGAACTATAAATGATACTAAAATACAGTAAAAGCAGTTAAACCACTTACCATTAAAACACTGGATCCATTTCCTTCTTTCATCTCTTTGACCGCCAACATCAAACATGCTGAAAAGAAAAAGGGGAGTTGGTAAATTATATGGATCAACCAAGCTATCACTCGGTTTGTACCTGCTAAATAGGATAAGTAATATGAATAAATAAAAATTGTTGTTGTGCCATCTAAATTGAGCAAGTTACCATGATAGATACTGTCTCATATATCTGCTTAACAGCTACAGAGAATAGTGATTTTTCATTCTTCCACTTACTGAAAATTAACTTTGTCTACTTGGAACCTTGTCTCAAAGATCCCTGATGTCAGCACTCTGCATCTTAACAAGTCCTAACATGAAAGAAGAAAGGAAATCAGAGAAAAATTACACAAGGATTTTTTTTGCCCATTTAAAAGCTTATATCCAGGAAATTACGAAAGTAATTAAAAACGTATCATTAAAATGATAAGCACCCCAGTGAAGATGATGATAATTATAATAATAACAATAATTTGCATTTTACCTGATCAGTAGGTGTATAGTCACTTTGCTTTATAGTGTCAATCTTATCTAGGAAGCTGAAAGAAAAGACAAAAGTTGTTAATTAATAATTGAAATAAGAAATAAATATGTATGTAAAATTAATAAATTCTTATTTTAAGATAGTTTAATATGGTAAAAGTATGTGGACACCAGAGAATTTGACATCCTATTATATAACCCCTTCCAATATTATTGTTTTCTTTTCCCGTTGCTGCTATAACACTCCACTCTTGAGGTATAGATTTCCACTAGATTGTGAAACATGGCTGGGAGTATTTTTGCCCATTCAGCCACAGGAGTGCAAGAGATTGGTCATAAATGTTGAAGTGACAAGTCCTGGTGCACACCCGTCCTTCCACCTAATCTCAAAGTTGCAGTGAGATCGGGGTTCTGTGCAGGCGACTTAAATTCTTCCACTCCAATATTCCCAAACCATGTGTTTGTAGATTCTACTTTGTGTACAGGGGTATTGTCATGCTGAAACACAATTGGCTTATATTGGACATTTCTATATACTGTAGTGCATTTTGGTTCATAAGCAGCACGATCGATCATCTTCTGATCTCTATCACCTAAGCATACCACAAATCAGACATTACATAAAAACCAGAGTAACTGCTGTGTCAGAGATAGACAGCAGGTGGCGCATGTCTGTGGTAGAGATCTAAGCGTGCAGTCTCCTGAGTCATAGTGATCACAGTGTGTTCAGTCAGATGCCACTTTAGTCAATGGTTCTGCCCTAGTGGGAGGAAACAGTGACATGGAGAGTGAAAATGGGCAAGATAGAGAGGGAGGAAGGGAGGGAACTGCTGTTTCACTTCAGACACTTTCAAGCCGAAGAGCATCGCTACATTGGGTACAAAAACACAGAGGTGAAGACTAAATGTAATAGTAGTCTATTAATGGCTCTGTGAAGTAGTCTAATGCTCAATGCAAAAAATTGCAGGGATTGCAGGTCGTACAAATGAACAGAAATACTGATCTTATATAATATTTGTATCAGTTTACGGTGTGCGTTTGTGTGTGTTAGAGCAATTTAGATATACGCAATTAAAGCATGTGTAGGTGTATAGTTTTGCCTAGTATAGTCCATTGCACCTTGAGATTTTGTATTACAATAGTAATCATGCACGGGACACCAGTGAGGTACAGTGTATGGTTCTCAACATGTTATATTGCTATGATGCCCATGTTAATCTGAAATTATTGACATTTTTCAGACCATATCAAGACTCACAACACATAGTACATTCTAGAACAATACTTTATTATAATACATATAGTACATTATAACCACATAAAAAAATTTCACTCCAGTGTAGCTTCTTCCTGGAGACCAAACCTGACACTTTATAAGGAACAATAAATAAACAAACAAACAAACAATGGCAATTATGTTGAAATGAAATGTCCTGCTGATAAGTCAGATAAAAATGGCAATACTGGTTTGAACTGCCAGGAAGAATAGTGACTTCAATAATCACTCTTTTCTTCCATGATAAGCAGAAGAGCATCTTAGCACGCTCATGACAGCCACGCTTGAACAGAAGGCCACACACTGGGTTCCACTCCTGTCAGCCAAGAACAAGTATCTGAGGCTAGCATGGGCATAGTCTCCCCTAAATTCACCTGGTCTTTTCCTAGTATTTTTCATTCTTTGGTTGCTCATTACGAATAAATCAATGAATCTATATATGGGTCTCTAAAAAGCTGCTTTGTAACGACAACCATTGACCATTGTTACAAATGCTACATGAATAAAATATTGATGTAATTGATTTCTGTTTAGTATGTAACTGATTTCATGAAGATCATCAAGATAATACAAAGGATTTTAAAATGTCTAATTAGGACATTACTTATACATTTCTGCACAATTGCAGTGACTGATCCGACTAAATTACTAGCTATTTTCAACCAAAAACTGACTAGGCTTAGGATGACTTTCAATCGTCCAAAACAGAAATCAATTACATTGCAAAATTTGACCAAATTATTAAAAAGTCCAGACCAGAATTTTAATATCTGCCAATTATCCAAAAACGCATACACTATGTAATGTACAAGATAACACAGATACAAAAGTTTAATCAATTTGTTATTTTTGATGTTCCAGACACCTCTCATCTTGAATGCAGACAGAAGTATTAAGAACATAAAGTTGAATAAATAACATCTGCCAATGATGATTCCCACACTAATTCCACAATATACACCAGTAGACATTATGAAAAGACTCCCAGACAGACAGCAGGCAGGCCAGTGGAACATCCACCTTTGTTGTGCCCATTTGCTCTTGTCCAACATCACCTCAAGTATAGCATTTCTACCTGTTAATTGTGGGCCATCAATAGCAGCACAAGCAACTAGTCAGATGCTTTAATCACCCCTGCATTATAGGACAAAATCCCAGCAGGTATGACTGCAGTGCATCAGGCCCTGTTTAAGTTCTTAAAACCATTTATGTACTAAATTAAACGGGTGTAGAGAACAATCATTAAAATTTTGGCTTTAGTTGTTTTTTTCTACTGCATCTTTAGGGTCCCTGTAAAATGAACAGTATGTGTCAAGGTATAAATGCAAACACACACACGCAGGCAGGCAGGTACACACACACAAACCCATATACACACACACACACACACACACACACACACACACACACACACACACACACACACACACACACACACACACACCACATCACATGAGGCATATGACTTGTACAACAGAGAACCCTTTCTGTTCAACATAATGCAAGCAGTTATACACGACTCTGGTTAAAAAGTAGGCAAAACGTCAAGAATCTTCAGAAAATCTAAACTAATTAATTGTAATTAACTGATATTAGTCCAGGAAATAAGATGATAGAAAAAAGAAAAATACTACAATCAGGCTATTATCATTATTTATTTTTGTTATACCTTATTCAATCATTAAACCTTTTAAATTTGAATACAGATAGAACAGTAGAGCTCACATTGATAGATAATACACAGTCTATTGAGCAGTCTACTACTACTACTACTAATAATAATAATAATTTTTAAAAAGTTGGTCAATGTTCAATATGCTTCAAACTCCATCATGCACATACAACTCCTAAGTTGCAACAGAAAAGCAGGAAAGTGTTGGGACAGAGGGAGCGGTGAAAAAGAAAGAGAACAGGCTGTGTGTCTGACATAACAGCAGCTCTCCAAAAATAGTTCTCCAGCACCCTGGCCTCCAGTGCGGTTGTCATAGCGACAGAACCAAAGGCACTATAAATAGACTATCAGCTCCAAATCTTGTGTGACTAGAGAGAGGCCAGAGAGAGAGAGAGAGAGAGAGAGAGAGAGAGAGAGAGCAAGAGTCAAAAACAGTAGAAAGGAAAAATCAAGAGGGGGTTGGGCTTTTAGGGAAAAACAGGAGCTTATAGAATGGCAGGAGATTAAAAAGAGAAAGAATGCAGCAATGGAAAAGAGGTATACGTAGAGGATTTACACAGCTGAGCCATGTACATTTGAATGGGAAATGTGTTTTCAATACACTGTATGTAAAGTGACAACTCCATAATTTAAGAAATGTTTAAATGTTTTCCCCTGTCCAAAATATTTTATGTGGCTGAGTAACATGTTGCTGTATGCCAATTTTACTGTGTAAGAAACGTACACGGTTAACTGTTTTCATTCACAATGATGAAGTACTAGTTTCTTTCATAAATGTAAATCTGTGAATGCTGTATGACATCCAGGAACAGCTTGAAACAGCTAGACAACCTTTTGTTCATGCACACACAGCCCAAGATTATGCAGAAAGGTCAAGCAGCTACGAAGGTTGAAATGAATGATCAGTTACAGTTTGGAATTGTCTAAATATACAGTATGATCTGTAATTGGCCATTCACTTTATTATCTGACAAATATAGCAATAGAATGTGACAGAAAATAATATTTCTTCAAAAAGGTCATCAGTCTAGTGTTGAGTCAAGTCTACAGGCACACGCCATGAAGGTGAAGACAGAAAGCATTGCAGGATGCAAGCTAGTAGAAACCGACCTCCCAAAACTGACAATGGGTCAATAAGCTGTGCAGACAACGTTGCACAATAGCCATCTGAAAGACGCAGCTGCACAGCCATGCACTTATGTCTCTTTGTTTTTTCTAGCTGTAACCAGCAAAATGGTCCCAATTTCAATTAAAATGATGTGTTTTTTAATTCAGGATAATTGTGTTTAATATACCACATGACGTTTATTTGAAGTTTTGCATCAATCATTTAACATGATGCTTGCTTCTCAAAGGAATATTGAAAAAAATATTTAAGGACTGCAGCCTTATTGGCCATAAAAGCTTAATGTTAATTACTTCCATATTTTCTAAGGCAATAAACTCTGAACTGGCATCAATATCAACAAATTGTGCCTCACAATATGCTGATTGGGCCATCACTGGTAGAGACATATGATGCAGTATTTTCAATTATTAGCTATTCATTCGCGCACACAAGCATTTGCTAAGGTGCAGGTTCAGAAAGTAAAGCGGTCATAAAAAAGGGTAAGACAGAAATTGGAAAAAGTAAGTGCACCCTTCAAAAACTCTCTCCCTGTTTTTGTGAATCAGGAGCTGCATAAGAATTGTCCTCAACAATTTCTACTGTTAATTCCAGAAGTTTACACACACTTAGGTTGAAGTTATTAAAACAGATTTTTTTTTAACTCCAAAGATTGCATGTTAACAAACCATAGTTTTGGCAAGCTAATTAGGACATCTACTTTATGCATGACACAAATATTTCCAAAAATTGTCTGGGATAGATTAATTTGCTTATAACTCACCACATCACAATTCCAGTGGGTCAAAAGTTTACATACACTCAGTTGACTGTGCCTTTTAAAAGCCTGATGTCATGGATTTAAAAGCTTCTGATTTAATTGACATCATTTTAATTAATTGAAGGTGTAAATGTCAATGTATTTCAAGGCCAACTTCAAAACTTAGTGCCTCTTTGCTGGACATCAGTCAAGACCTTAGAAAAAAAAAATGTGGACCTCAACAAGTCTGATTCATATTGGGAACAATTCTGCCTGAAGGTACCATGTTTAACAATACCAACAACACTACACAAGTATAAACACCATGGGACCACACAGCCATCATACAGCTCAGAAAGGAAATGCATATTTTGGTACAAAAAGTATCAATCAAACCCAGAACAACAGCAAAGGACCTTGTAAGAAAACTGGAGGAAACAAAAGTAGCTATATCCACAGTGAAAAGAGACGGACAATGACACAATCTAAAAGATTGCTCAGCAAGGAAGAAGCTGCTGTTCCAAAAATGCCATAATACGCCAGACTTATGGTGCACAGCTACATATGAAGACAAAGACCTTACTTTAGTATTGGCAAAGTCACAGTACTGGCATGGCCCTGACCTCAATCCAAAATTTAGAAAAATTGTGGGAAGAAATGAAAAAGCATGTACAAGAAAGGAGGCTATAAACCCAACTCATTTACACTAGTCCTGTCAGGAGGAAAAAATTTAGCTTGTGGAAGGCTACCTGAAAGTTTTGACCCAAAATAAAAAATTTAAACACAATTAATAACCAAATACTACCTAAGTGTATATAAACGTCTGACCCACTGGGAATGTGACAAAATGAATAAAATATGAGATGAATCTGTATCTCTTCTATTACTATTATTTAATACAAACTTTGGGTGACAGCAGAAACGGACTAAATATTTTAATACATATTAAGATTTAATCTTACTGGTAGTATAGAAACGGCATTCAAAAATTAGGTGGCAAAAAAGTGCACACCATAATTTAATATCATATAGGTTGACCTTCAGTAACAATAACTTTTTCTTTTTACATCCTCTTGAAGAATTTTTTGCCCACAGATTTTTATACCATAGTTTCAGTTCACTGATGTTTCAGGGTATTCCTACGCATAGATCTCCTAAGAGCCCACCAGGTCTGGAGTTTGGCTTGAAAATTCTAATACCTTGATTTTCTATTTTAGTTGGACCAGGCCAGGCCAGCTTAAGATGCTGGACATGTGGCCTCCCTTTTACACACACACACACACACACACACTCTTGCCATGAGAACTTGTCTGCTACTTGTCTGCAGAAGTGAGAAGAGTACAAAAATTTTGTACTCAAGTAAAAGTACTGTTACTTCAGTGAAATTTTACTGAAGTACAAGTAAAGTTACCATTATAAAAAATATAATCAAGAAAAGTGAAAAGTAGCTCAAATTTACTGAGTTACTTTTTTTTTTTTTTTTAACAGCGGGAGTGGGATGAGGCATTCTAGCGTAGTTCAAAAAAGATGTATATATAAATCTCAAACTACTTGTTTTTAACTGAAGGAACACCTTTGCATAATAAAGCTGTTGTCTTTCTTGTGCTTAAAAATCAAAGTGGTCACTTAAATATGGCGTTATGTCCCAGTCAAAGGTTGGTCTGTACAGTAAAAAAACAGTGACTAAATTCCCTCTTCCCAAAATAAATGGCATCCACGCCCCTACTACTGGTGAGTGCACAAACATACAGTGAAATTATCTACAAATATATACAAAGACCAACCAAACCAAAGGGTTTAATCAAAGCAATAATCAAAGTCAAAAAGGCAAAAAGTCAAAACACAAGCAAATATCAAAACGCCAAAATCACAATCTCTTTCCCGCGTCTCTCTCCGGTTTATATATGGTCGCGCTGGTTGATGACGTCACTCTCAGGGCGGAAACGACCGTGTGGAAGGTCAGGTAGATGCCGATGTGGGGACAGTCAGAAAACCTGGAGTGGAGTCTGGAGCGGCGCACGACCAGGACACGATACACACAGGCGAGCGCAACGAAGCATTTATACAAAGCATAAAATATTTTTATTATTTTTGTATTTTCATTCATTTGTTTTACTCAGTAGCGAATATGATTTAAAATGTAGTGAATTACAATACTTTAAACAAAACATACTTAAGTAAAAGTCTCTCTTGTGTGCGCGTGCGTAATTTGACACTGTGCCCCACACACACCAACACAGACACACACACACAAATACACGGCGCCTGCGCGCACAAACAGAAACACTTATCTGTCTGGATTTATTTTTACTTTTTTTAAAATGTTAAGTGCAGGTTAATTTGTTCTATTTTTACTTTATATTTTGTATTAATTATTTTTTATGTATTTATTGTTTTGGGCTGTAGAATGAATAATTTGAGTTTTCATTATTTCTTATGAGAAAAGTCTATTTGGTTTACGGAGTGTTTTTGGAATACGAGCCCGCTTCCGGAACAAATTATGCTCGTAATCCAAGGTTCCACTGTACTTGGTACAATAAAGTCAGACGAGGACCCTTCTCCTGGCAACCACCAAAGCCAGGCTTGTTCATCGAAGTGCCAGACAAAGAAGCATGATTCGTCACTCAGTTCGTCATCTCCACTGAGTCCAGTGGCTGCGTGCTTTACATCACTGCATTTGATGCTTTGCATTGCACTTGGTGATGTAAGGCTTGGATGCAGCTGCTTGGCCATGGAACCCTACTCCATGAAGTTCTCTACACACTGTTCTTCAGCTAATCTAAAGGCCACATGAAGTTTAGAGATCTGTAGCTATTGCAACCTCTGTGCACTATGTGTCTCAGCATTCACTGACCTTGCTTTGTGATTTTACATGGCCTACCACTTTGTGGCTGAGTTGCTGTCATTCCCAATTGCTTCCACTTTCTTATAATACCACTAACAGTTGAATGCGGAATATTTAGTACCATGCTGAAATTCACTGAGCTCCTGAGAGTGACCTATTCTTTCACAAATGTTTGCAGAAGCAGTCTGCATGCCTACTGTACTTGCTTGATTTTTTTATACCTGTAACAATGGAAATGATTGGAACAGCTAAATTCAATGATTTGGATGGGCATGTAAATACACATACATGCACATAAAGACATGGTATACAATATGTTCCTCAATATCTTCCTCATTAGATATATCTAAAATCATTGCACTAATTGCATATAACACCATCTCTGTATACTATTTACATATGCAAATTATTTATCATGGTATACAATATCTTCCTTATTGCTCCCACGTACAATCATTTGCACTCATTGCATTTATCTCCCTCATTGTACACTGAATATATGCAAATTATTTTGCACTGCGAAAATGCACTTCTGGTTAGATGCTAATTCTATTTTTTTGCTTTGTACCATACATGTGAGGTGACAAAGTTGAATCCAAAACTAAATAATATATATAAGGGTGTATTTTTTAAGCTTAAGTGTGGGAGTTCTGATCATCGCCATCTTCAGCTGACTCCAGCTAAACCCTGGTTAATACATATATGGGCAAATTGGTAGAACAAAAGGGTTGGAACACACCTACTTACCTCAGTTACAAGAAGCTAGCTATCTTAGCTAAAATGCTAAGTTGGTAAAAGTTCATTTAAACTTTGAATTTTATTGAACTCCATACCCATCACATCATCCCATGTCAACTCCAACTTGCCTTTCTTGTGGTAATGGAAACTATGATTCTAATTAGCTGGTTACGCAAAGTGATGCGTAGCAGACAGCCCTGCAGTAGTTGCTGCTCAAATTTGCCACACCCCTAATTATGCATAATTTATTCTATCCATCATTCTAGGAACCTCTGTAGTCCAACCAGGCCTTTGGAAGCAAATGGTGACCACTGGAGGCCAATGGTGACCATTGTATTTATTCCCATTTGTACGACTGTGGTAGGACCTCCATCCAAGGTGCAAGGTGACAGTGTTAACCACTAAACCACTGTGCCGCCATACTTTATTGAATAATGTAAATTTAGTTACAGAGACCAAAAACTTTTTTCCCCCACGTTGGGGGCAGTGGTACAGTAGCTCAGGGGTTAAACTACTGATCAGAAGGTCCCGGGTTGGGCCTTCCTGAACAACCCTCAACTGCTCATAGTGTAATACGATCACAAAAAAGGAATTTGCTTTGCAAAAGAGCGTCCGCCATATGCCATACATGGGAATGTACAAGTTGTTGTAAAGCTGTACAACAACTTTGGAGTCATTGACTCCTAGTGATCATTCATGGAACTCTACGTATTGGCAATTTCATGTTGGATAAATTTTTCAAAACCTGAGATTGTCCCTTGGTCTTAACATTATGACTGACCAGTATATATTCCATAAATATCAAATATAAAAAATATTGCGTATGATACTTGATAACATTAGTTTTACCTCCAGTGTCTTGTTAACACAATGTGATGGTGACAGTGGTTTGATTTTTGTAGAGCTTGTAATTCATGTATAAAGAAGGTATATTAAGAATTACAATTATCACAATTAAAGTAGTTTTAGCTTATAACTGTACAAAAAAAAGAGAGATAACTGTTCAAGCAAGGTTTCAAGCAAGAATAACTAATACAGAAAAATACTTTCAAAAAATCCCAACTTACTTTCTCATATGGTTACTCAACATATTTTTAAATAATTAATTAAATGCTTAAATAATACATTTTAATAAATTATGGTGAAGTGGACAACCTGTGTCGTAGCTTGCAGCAAAAGATACTCATTACTTACTTCTTCCTGAAAACAAAATAAAATTGAAAAAAAAAATACTAATATTAAAATAATTAAAATACTACAGTCAAATTAATTGATATTCACTGTGAACTGGTGCATGTGGGTTTGATCATCCATCAAATTGAAAAGGCCATTTTATAATGAATTAGAACAGCCTCCTAGCCCTAACACTGATAAGAGTGATTACTGTTACTGTGATCAATGTGAACTGATACATGTGGTATCAGTGATATCACTGATAATATACCTTTTAATTTAGCAATAACAAAGTAAAACATAAATATTTGTGTTAGAAGCTTTGCATTGATTTTGCTTATTATCCAGTGTACAGTATTATTTGACTTCACCTATAGATACTGTGAATTGTGTGTTAGATTTTCTTATTTATGTAAAAAAGTTTGGTTGTGCAGAAAGTTAATATGTTTGTGTAAAGCTTGAGGACTCCCGATGACTGATAAGTGAGTAAAAAGCTAAGATCTCAGTAAAGTAGTTTAACCTACTTTTAGGAAGAGGGTCTGTTTAACTACAGTCTGAGGGTCTGTTTTCGTTAAGCATCCAAGCTAAGCTTTTTACTTCAGACCTTTATCTGAACAGATTACATCAAACCTGTTACCTGAGGCGGTGTATATGTGGCCCGATCCTTATACTGTAACATAAGTTTTCTCACTTAAAAAAAACAAGTATAGCATTTAAACAATACAGACTAACTTCAATACTAGTGCTGAACCTTTAACTTAACCTTTTTTTTTTTTTTCTCTCCGGTATCTGCCATAATTATTATTTCTGAACAAACACATGGTATGAAAATGTGTAAATACAGTAGTTCAGTGTACATTCTGTAGAACTATAAAGAAATGGTGACGGTTTACCTCCTCAAATTCCTCCAAAGTTTCAAATCTGAAACTTACAGTGAGCGCGCAAGTTGAGTTGCTGTGAGCATGTAGGAGCATGCGGCTTCTAATGTGTGCACGTGGGGCTTCTAACTTGCGCGATTTTGGACTAATTTGCACTCTGTGTGTTTGGAGACTGGTGCAAGTTTGTGTAATTAATGGGTTTGATGGGTTTTAGGTTAATGGGTTCTCTCAGAGACCTCGATTTTGGTTAACAGCATAAAAATGTGTTTATGTTGCACTACTCGGAAGCTTCTGCGCTCGGTACAGAATTGTTTATATCTGAGGCTTAGTGGCTGATCATGAGTCATCATCAATTTGTTGATCTCTATTATAAATGTAAAGATAGTTAAAAAATAATAATAATTTAGAGTCAGTGAAACGATATGAGAATCGCCACACGAAAGAATCGCAATTCATAACTTAATAGACTTTAACACACGTGCACACACATCCGAACCCTAACTGATTAAGAAAAAGCGCCTGATTTTTCCAAAACACACACACCCTCACACACACAGAACTGTGCAGAAGGCTTAAACCACCTTTCAAATTAGATTTAATAAAAAAATTTAAATAGAAACAAATGTTTATTTTTTTTTTGCAACAGGTTGGAAAAGTACCTAAAGATACAATTTAAAAAGTTAGTTGTTTATTTAACAACATCAGCAGCGACCTCATTTCCTCTCTCGTCTGCATTCAGAATTATCAACACTGTATACTAATTACTCTGTCATCTGCACCTGTTTCCTACTGATTCATGGATTAAGGTACGTAGATATTTCTTATGCTTGACTTACACTGTGTTTCTTAACAAATAAAAAACATTCTTCTAAAACTGCTTAAGTACGACTGGTCTGAAAATGAGAGCTAAAACTGTCCTTCAGGAAGACAAAAAACTATTCCTAAAGTCTACATTCAAATAATATAAAATCTGGCTCTTTGGAAGCAAGAAATGAAGAAGCTCAAAACTTGCAGACTACACCACAGACACACAAATCAGTTATGACATCATGATAGGAAGAACCCAAAAATGTTCAGACCGAAAGAAGACCTCCTAATTTGGCAACAGAGAAATCTAATTATTTTGTCTCTTCCTTTAAACAACACTACATTCTGCATTTTATACTATATTCCTTTTGCTCTCTCTTTGCCTTCTTCCTTCCTAGAAACACACTTTTAAGGCCTGCACACTCATTTGACAGTCATCTTTGCTTACTGATTTTGCTTACTGAAGAGAACAAACAAATAAAAATACAATAATACATACAGGATGATCTGCCTTCTCTAGCTGTCCGTCTCCCTCAGGAGACTCACTCACTCGTCTAATTGTAAAGAGACTAAGGGAAGGAGCACTCTCACTCTCTCTATCTCGTGTTTACATAAGCACACAGAGAAGGTGCACTTCCAGTCTAAACAGCCTAGCCTGGAATCCTCAACAATCACCTTAAAGAAGTACAGGAGACACAACCAGTATGGACCAGCTTGTCCCTTCCTATGCCATTAATATATTTAAAACATTTTATTTCAATTTGACAAAAAAACAGTTATTTAAATGCAGTTAGTTGTTTAAATACATATGCCTTGTGTCAACTAACAACTTTAAGTACTTTGTGGAATGCTTCAATACCAATACCACATGGTAACAGCAAAAAAACTCTTGACAGTAACTCAGTGAATAGGTCTGCTGATTTTCCCCATGCTTAGGTAAAAATAATTTAAGCCAAGATTAAGGTTCTTGATTGTCATCTTAATCTATGATTCTTAACTTTCATGACTGGGAACACTGTGG
Organism: Clarias magur; assembly: GCA_013621035.1. Lineage (NCBI taxonomy): Eukaryota > Metazoa > Chordata > Actinopteri > Siluriformes > Clariidae > Clarias > Clarias magur. The sequence continues at coordinate 380,921 of QNUK01000082.1, read as the reverse complement.
AATCGGCAGTCTGAAATCCCTACCTACCTTACTACCTAGTGGCGTAGTACTGTAGATCCAGAATTTGAGAAGCTCTTGTCTATATCCTATTACAGTGGAACCTTGGTCTGCGAGCATTTTACAAGACGAGCAAAAATTTTTATTAAATTTGAAAACTTTTTAAAATGAGCGAGATCTTGATATACGAGTAGTACACATGCGCTTTGCCTGCCAAGCATCACATGATCATATCTAAGCCAATGGTTCTTCTCTCTTGCGCGCTACTGGATTATGGGTAATCGTCTTCCATGTTCACAGTCAGCATCCGTGCACGTAATCCAGCTTCTAGTGTCTCTCTCTGTCAGGAAGCAGTTATTCCGTTAGTGTGTGTGTGCGTGAGACAGTCATCCTACATAGTAGCTCCCTCCCTCGTCCTCTCCTCTCGCATTCACACGCACGCACACACGCACGCACGCACGCACACGCACGCGCACTAACAGAAACACTAAGGGATTCTTTTCAAAGGTAACGTGCAGGTTAATTTGTTTTATTTTTACTTTGTATTATTAATTTTTATATGAATATTAATTAGTAGTGGAATGAATCATCAAAGTTTCCATTCTTTCTTATGGGGAAATTTGCCTTGATATACGAGTGTTCTGATATACAAGCACACTTCCGGAACACATTGTGCAATCCAAAGACTCACTGTAATGTAATGAAAAGCATTTAAAGAAATATATTATGATTATCAGCTGCATTACAATATGTAATTTGAAGAACTAAAACCCTGACCCATATTTAAAAAAATGAGGAAATGAGAACAATGTACGAGTTTAAAAGCATCTGATTTTCATAAAAATATGGCTTTTTACATACCATTAAGCAACTGAGATAGACGAAGAGTGCAAAAGAGAAACATCAAAAGTCCATACTCACTACTGAGCACAGTCAATCAGTTGATACTCATTAGATCTCTCAAAGCAGGCCCGTACTCCCTCATCATGCCACAGGGTCTTCGCGTGTTCATAAAATTCCTGTCAAGAAGATGAAAAAAAAAAAGAAATAAGAAATAAACTAAATGAGAAATAAACCAAAATTTTGTAAATAACATGTCATTATGTGTAGTATCACAAAAGCGCTCTCATATTTATAAAGCAGTCTGATATTTCGAGGTAAAAGGTTTAGGTTCTAATCAACAAAAACAGATAAATGCCCTTCTTAAAAAAGTAAACTGACTGCTGTGCATAATTTTTAATACTGAACCCTAAATTTGGTGAGTTTTTTAATTTATTTATTTAATCAAAACAACACCACACCAATACATTAAAAATGTGATATTTGACAATTTATAGAAACAGATATTCAGTGGAACCTTGGATTGTGAGTAACATAAATCCATAAATTTTAACTTAAACAAGCGAGGTCTTGACATACGAGTAGCACGCATGCGCTTTGTCTGCCGAGCATCATATCAGAACAGCAGCTTTGCGACAATGTCAGTTGTTAAAAGTGCTATACAAATAAAATTTAATAAATAAAATTGAACAACTAAGCCAATGGTTCTTCTCTGTCTCACTCTGTGAGATTGTGGGTAATTGTCACACACAAAAAGTGTGTGCATCACTCCACGTAGTCAACATCCACGCATGCATGTACTGTTTATTATGACATTGTTACAGCGTGTGTGTCCACGTAAAGCATCTTTTTATTTTGTGTCCAAGTGTAGTGACTGTTCTTTAGTAACTGTACTGCAACAAGGATCTCTGGAAAGAAAAATGTTAAAAAGGCTGTAGCAGTGCGGGGGATAAAAATGTTTCACAACAACGCAACGTCAAATTCCTGCAAAATCCTCAAAAAGAAGCAAGTATCATTAGAGTGGTTCCCTGTTAAAGGAGTTTCCCGACCGAGCAGTGTTTCCATTAGTGTGTCGCGTGTGTGTGTCGTGTATGTGTGTGTGTGTGAGAGAGAAAGTTGTCCTACACTGTAGCCCCCTCCCTTCTGCTCTCCTCTATCATCTTACTTCAGTCAGGATTCTATTCAAAGGTAAAGTGCAGGTTAATTTGTTTTATTTGTACTTTATATTTTGTATGAATTATTTTTATATGAATATTTTGGGTTATGGAATGAATCATCAGAGTTTCCATTATTTCTTATGGGAAAATTCTCTTTGTCTGTTCTTGCAAATTAACCCTTCACATGCACTGACAATATTTTTCAGTTAGTATCTAGCTTGAGAAAAGAGGACCATTTTTGGAGACTCCCACACCTCCAAGAAATACCAAGTTATTCTCTGTGACATTATTTAAGTTAATAAAATTTAAGTGCTTTGAGTTGTTCTCAAAGTTGCCTTCAAAACATACTATAATGGAAATTCTATATCTTTTTTTTGCCATTCAAGAACAACATAAAAGTCAAAGGACGTCTCTGTTACACCCTGTCTGATACTCTAAGATTTCACTCAATCACCTTTAGCTTTGATTACAGCACACAGTGTAGTGGCCAGTTCATGTGTGAAAATTATTCTTCATGCTCCCAAAACCATTCTTTTAACAATTTAATTCCTGAACTATCAGAGAAGAAAAACTCCCTCGAGGTGATTACCTGGTGATTTAGTACATCCAGGTCATCAGCTGACTTAATTTTATTAACATGTAACGTTGCTGAGCCTGGACCTGACCAACTGAAGCAACCACAGAACAGAACGGTGCCTCAAGAGGAATGTACTGTACAGTGGCCATCATGCAATCATACATCAGCAATGATCACTCTGGGATAGGGTCATTCTGAACTCACCAGAACACATGGCCTTTTTTAGCCAAACAATGAAGAGCATAGTGGTGGATGAAGTGGAATGAAACTGGGACCTTCCCCTTTTTACCGCCCTTGAAACCCCCCAAATCTCCACTGTGTTTAAACTCTTCAAACTCCTTTTCAGGAGTAGGCCTGGGGGACTGCTGGTTTATGTCCAGGAAATGCAAACACAGATTGACCAAGTGCTCCCTGTTGTCCATGAGCATGTAATAGACCCATACCTGGCTTATGCAATGTTTGGGATAGCGAAGCAGCACACCTCGGAAGGCAGAGCCATGAGACGCAACTGAGCTGAGGAAAAATTGGTGCAGTATAAAAGGCTGCCACGGTGTGTAGTGTCCTGAGTGATCCTCTCATGTTCTCTCTTGCAAGTAGTGACACCACTGAGAGACTTGTTTCCAAGCTGCTGGGCGAGATACCACCGTACTCACCAACTCACCACACAGTTGAGTATTCACTAAATTCCAGGATGTAAAACTGATGTATGCATTTGAACCAAGTCAATAAGCTTTTTTTAGTTTGAAAAAATCAAGGCTGAAGATCCCTAAGATTTCCTATACAGAAAAGGATAGGCATAAAAAGTTTTGCAAGCTATATCAAATCAACATACCTGTGCACATCATTAGCAGTAAACAAAGTAGCATTTCTTTCCTTTAAATGAGTTATGCTGTTCATACAATTATTGCCTTTAGCTTGTTAAATCAATATAATCAACAACACAGTTTGCTGTTTTGAGGAGAGAAATATACTGTACAGTCACTCATTTCAGATAGTAGGCTAGTCTATTTCTAATATTGGCAAATCTTTGTGCAATATGGTTACAAAAATTTGTGTAATATGGTGCCAAAACCTGTGATGCTGGAACAGGTTTTGGCATCATAGCTCCAGTAAAAGGAAACAGAAGTTCCACATACAGGTGAGATATTCAGGTGGCCAGAAAGTTTTGGCCATATTTTATACTTTAGATTTTGCTCTTCTAGATCGCTATACTTACTACTACTTCTTATTGTAAGAAATTTGGATATTGGCAATGTTAAACTCTTTGTACAAAAAGACAACTTTTTCATACGCCTAATGTCTTCTTTTGAAGCAGGTATTCATATAACAATCCAACAAAGTTGATCTAAAAAGCATTGTAAGTATTTGCACAAACAGGTGGAATCTATGCCAGCTTGGGAACACGCTGTCCTTAAAGCAAAATTGGGACACACCAACTACTAAGAAACTCTATAATTAAATAATAATAATAATAATAATATAGAAATTCAATAATATATTTATAATATATCATAATATATTATAATAATATATTTTACTTATCATTTACATTTTTGTCAATAATATAAAACTGGCATTGTATATCTATTTATATACTGTATATGTGTAGGTTAGATATGCTGCATTAAAACTGAGGTTAAAACATGCTGGCTATGTTGAAGGTAAAGTTTAATAAATATATTTAATAAAATTTCAAATATTAATTACGTCTGCACATACTGGCATGTTTCTTGACCCCCCCTCCCCCCCCAAACAAAAAAATCCGACTAAATTAAACGCAAAATGCTGGATCACTTTTAATGGGTTGCCTTACTGCATTATTTGGTAGCTTACTGGTTGGCTGTATTTCACACACTGACAGTTGAAATAATGCAGATGAGACCACCTTTATTTTAACTGTATTTCCTTACCTTCAGACTATGAAAAAACTAAAAGAATCACCCCTCAACTTGAACTCAAATTTCCTCCAAATTCAGCAATGTATTTTTCCCTCCTTTGTAGTTCAAATGCAAAAATTATGTCATTCCAGGCTGCAACTTTCCACATGTAAGTCGCATAAAATTTGTAGTGTATCTACTATGGAGCAGAGAGCCTCCATAAAGACAAGCATTTTGAGTTTTTCAAAAGAAAGACACTATTCTCTGCTTCTGGTGATCTCAGATGGCAAATTATTATTTTCCAACTTTATTAGGCCTATGCAATGGATAATTACTATTAGTAACAATTATATATAGTTGTGTGAAATCCCTGCTACAATCTGATTGGCTGAAATTGGCACTGTGTTTCACTGATGATTAAAATAAAACATATTCGTCACATAAATGCAGGACACCAAATTTAAATCAACATTTTGTCCTTGACTACACCCCTTTCATTTACCACACCCCAACCTTTACAGACATGCTTCTAAGAACATTGTCTTGAGTTGGGTTTATGGATTACAACTGTTTAAATAAACCAGCTTCACCTACTTAAAAAAAAAAAAGCCTAGGCATAGTTTGCAAAAGTATGTGTATGAATGTGGCGGTTCGCTTATCAATCTCGGTGGCACCCGCTACAGATTGTATTCAATAAATCACACGGTCCAAGTCCATTAAGAAGCTTTACTGTGATCATAAATTCAGGTGTTTGTGGTTTCTACAAATGAACAATAACATCAAAGAATGAATATACAGAGATTACAAACTGTGCACTTCAGAGCAGTAACGGTAATGTTTAAATGGTATGGATAAAGTCAAGTTTATGAATCAGGCAGATATAAATCACTTCGGAATTCTATGTATTAGTATATCCACTTTAGGTTAACTGTTAGGTAAACAAACTGGACATTGCCTTATATTCTTGTAACTGTTGTATCTAAACTGTCCTGTATCACGTGTATTTGTGACATACTTACTAATTACATCACAGCAATGAACAACATCCAATAACAAGCACTGTAGTCTAACCTTACAATAGTTTAACATTAACCTAGAAATAACCTTACATGGAATTAAGCAACGAACATATGAAACAGTATTAAGTTACTTACTTCAGAATTTACGCACACAGTATGATAAAGTAGTCTGAAAATGGGAACAGAACAGCACACTGATTGCTACAGAACCATCTAGGAAGTTAGCCGCTTTGGTATGTGTCTGGGCGTGTCCTGCTTTTAACCAATTGGATTACAGCAATTCTAAGCGTAGTAGCTTAAAGTGTCCAAAGGGTGGCACTGTTGTCATAAAGTTAGGCCTTTTCTACAGCCGCCCCCTAATTTGTTGAGCAAATTTGTAAATAAGAAAGGCCTATTTTGCTTTGTCTTGGCCATCGGGTAAGGCAGGTAATCTGATTAGACGAGCCACAGGCCTTGTGTAACTCTTGTCTTTGACATTAACCACAGCTGTACGAACTCTACTTTACTTTGGCTACAGTGCCTACTTGCCATAGAGCCCTGAGTGATTGATGGTCTATAATCATTACCACTGCTCCAATCGTAAGTTTTTCAGAGTCCTTTAGCCATTTTTGCCGTTGTTGTAGTTCTGGAAGGTAATGGCGTACGAAGCATTTCCAGAAGTTTTCAACTAGGATCTGGCTGTGTCGCCATCTCTTGCGGCTGAGTATCTTCGATTCTGGATATACGACCTGTGGCAATGCAGAAGTTGGCCGTCCCATGAGAGGAGTTAGGAGTTACGGGGTCAATATCTGCTGTCTGAGGAAACATATCCTAAGGGTCTAGAGTTTAGTATTCCCTCTATCTCCACAAGTACAGTGGTTAGCACTTCTTCTGACACAGATTGAGAACCAAGAGAGGTACGCAGTGCTGTCTTGATAGACCTAACCTCCCTCTCCCATGATCCTCCAAAATGCGGTGCATTCGGTGGGTTCAGGCGGAAATGGATCTGTTGGGAAGCCAGGTGCTCTTTCAAGGATGGGTGGAGTGAGTTAAAAGCGCCCTGAAGTTCTGTGTTTCCCCCCTTGAAGTTTGTCCCATGGTCTGAAAGCAGTTCATGGGGTTTGTCTCTGCGAGCTATGAACCTCCTCAGGGACATGAGAAAGGAGTCTGTATCAATGTTTGCTAGCAGTTCAATATGAATAGCTTTAGTGGTGAGGCATTTAAACACTATTGCCCATCATTTCTCACATCTGCGTCCTATTTTAATCTGAAAGGGTCCAAAACAGTTAATGCCCGTTGAATAGAAGGCAGGATGGAACAGTCTAAGATTAGACTGAGGAAGATCGGCCATCATGGGGATTTCTGGTCTCCCTCTCCACCTTTTACATTCATGACTGCTGCGTTGCTGTTTTTTCACTGCTTCTCTGCCTCTTATGATCCAATATTTTCGTCGCAGCTCTGCGAACACATGTTCGGGTCCTGGATGTAGCAAGAAACTGTCGTGATGTTGAATCAGAAGCTTTGTGAGAAGGTGTGCAGGATCTAGGACAATAGGGTGAATCGTGGCCGGGTCAAAGTGGTTACATCTGCGGAGACGTCCACCTACCCGGATTACTTTGGCTTTATGGTCGTACTCTGGAGCTAAGGTAAGGAGTCGACTAGACTTGGGTAAGGGTTTACCTAGTAGGAATTGGGCTGTTTCTTCTGGGAAACTTTCGGTTTGAGCATGTCTCAGAAGTTCCTGCTCTGCTCTTGAGTAGTCGTCAGCGGAGAATTCACTTACATCTGTCGCCCCATTAAGGGAAATAGCAGTATCCTTAATGAGGTCTTGAAGTGAGGTGTACTGAGAAATATCGGGGATATTGCTACAACTGGAGGATGTTGCCCCACAGAAAGTAGAATACAGCGTCAGGCGGTTGTTCGGGCCAGGTACTGACTGGCTGAGTCAAGAAATGTGGGCCTTGATTTCATCTACTTTGCTCTGAGAGCTTCACGAGTGTGAGTCCCCTGGTAATATCATCGGCTGGGTTCAACTCAGAGTGGACGTAGTGCCAGGATCTTGTGTCGGTAAGGTCTTGTATTTCAGCCACACGCGTTCCGACGAACACCTTGTAGTTGCATGAGTCAGAATGCAACCAAGTCAATACAGTTGTGGAGCCAGTCCAATAAAGTTCTTGATCGATTTTGATGGCGAGTTCTTTCCTCAAGGTGGCGGCCAGCTGAGCACCAGTAAGGGCGGCCGCAGAGTTCGAGTCGCGGTATAGATTGCTGTCGCCTAGGGGCTACTCTTGATCTTGCAGCAATAAATGAAACGTGGGTTTTGCCGTGTTCATCACTGGTGCTGAGATATGAAACTGAACCGTAAGCACGTTCTGATGCGTCGCAGAATACATGCATCGTGCGGTGGCTTGATGATAGATCAGTATTTGTACTGGTGTAACATCTTGGGAATGTGACAGCCGGTAGTTGAGCCAGTTCGCCCTGCCAGGTTAACCAGGCATGGAGTAGGTCTTTGGGGAGATCTGGGTCGTCCCATTCGCGCTTCTTGTCCCACAGGCGCTGGACAATGATTTTGGCTCATGTCGTGAATGGGATCAGGAAGCCTAACGGGTCATATTGACTCACAAGAGTTCTGTAGATGTTCCTCATTGTTGGTACAGAATTCTCTTGGTGTTTGTATCTGTAGCCAAGAACATCGAAATAGCACTGCCAACGTAAGCCGAGAGTCATCTCTTGCGGGTCTGTTCCACTTTGAGTAAACCAGAGGTGACTGTTAGCCGATTTGAGCTCATCAGGGAAGTGAGCAATAACCGTTGCAGTGTTAGTAGCCCATTGCCTTATTTCGAAGCCACCTTCTGATAACAGTTTCTGCATTTTAATTGCGAGGGCCTGAGCTTGGGCAGCAGATGTAAAGCTTTGCAGCCAGTTGTCCACATAAAAGTCCACATGAGCCATTGTCTCAGCGGGGGTTCTCATGTTGACTGTAGTCATGGGGCATAAACTGGGCAGCTGTATCTAGTCGTCCATAATCCCTGTAGTTAGTGGGTGGGTCATTATAGTTTCTTTGATCCAGATTGTAGTATTCGTAAGGTCTGCCAGCCTGTCGGACGCTTTGTCGTGGTTGACGGTTGATTAAGTCGTCGTGTGACACCAATTCAGGTTGAACTTGAGACGGTCCATAAGCAGAGAAGGGCTGACGTGGTGTTGGCTGGATTATGGAGCTTGGGGATCTTAGCCCCCTCAAGTTGTCAGCGAGATAATCAATATCTTTGTTTCTGACTGCATGAGAATACAGAGGGTCTCTTCTTGCATGTACAGGCAGTGCCCTTATGGGCTGAGGAAGATCGTCTTGATCTCTAGGCAGTTCTGACCTGCCCCCTATGGCTGCAGTATCAGGGCTTGTGTTGAGGATTCTCTGCTCCGCAGATACACCTTAATAATATGGGTTGGTGATATTAACGTTCTGTTTGTGGCACATTAGTATATGTGAGGGGGCAAACTTTTCAAGATGGGTGGTGACCATGGAGCCATTTTGAAGTCGGCCATCTTGGATCCAACTTTTGTTTTTTCAACAAAATGTGCACCACCACATTATGAGTGTCAGGTCCAAGCATTCCTAGATGAACAATTTCCTGAAAAATGGATTGGTCGTCATGGGCCAGTTGAATGGCCCCCAAGGTCTCCCGACCTTAGACTTTTATCTATTGGGGACTTCTGAAGGCAATTGTCTATGGTGTGAAGATACGAGATGTGCAGCACCTGAAACTACGGATACTGGAAGCCGGTGCTGGCATTTCTCCTGCAGTGTTGCTATCAGTGTGTGAAGAGTGGGAGAAGAGGGTTGCATTGACAATCCATCACAATGGGCAGCACATTGAACACATTTTATAAGTGGTCAGAAACTTGTAAATAAATGTAAAAAAAAATATATATATATATATATTTCAAATTACACATTAATTTCAGAAATTATTCTTAATTTAAAGAGTTTGTGTGTGCAAAAACATGAATAACCACCCCCTATTAGCACCATTTTTTGATTTGATTATAGCATGCATTTGCCATGGCATCGTATCTATAGGCTCATGCAATGTTAAAACATTAATTTCCATCTAGATTAGCATAAATTCTCTTCTGCATTTATTCTCCAGTACATCCTTAAGATTCTCAATAGGACTAAGGTCTAGACTCCGTGGTGGCCAAACCATGTGTGAAAATGATGGTTCATGCACCCTGAACCACTCTTTCACAGTTTGAGCCTGATGAATTCTGGTATTGTTATCTTGAAATATGCACGTGCCATCAGGGATGAAAAAAATCTACTGATAGAAAAACCTGCTATATATATAATAAAACTGTAAAGTTGGTGTGTCTGTACACTGAAAATTTTAGAGAAAAAATTATTCATGGGGACATAAGCTGAGTGATAAAGTTACCCATCATGTATAAAATACTGAACTTATTTTAATGGGATTTTAACAGGTGCATTTGGCCAAGTTTGAGTTAACATATATGCTTTGTTTCATCGCAATCAGCCCTTATCGGCTCTTGGCAAAAAATTATTATTATTATTATTATTATTAGTTCATCTCAAAATTAAACAGATGGTGCATTCAGTTTAAGAAAAGTCAAATTACTGGGCTACATCAAGCAAAGAAAACAACTAAGAAGATTTGAACTTACTGGATGAATAGTTAAAGTAAGACAATTTCCATACACACAATGCTAAAAGAACTCAATGAATATGTCCAGAGTAGGGTTAGGTACCGAAAACAAGTGCCAATACGGCACCGGTACCTATATAACCGGTATGTACTGGACTGAAACAGAACGCGAATTTCGGTGCCTCATTTTGGTGCCACTTAAATGCCTGAACTGCCGATTAATATATTTGTTCTCTGGGGCTGTGATGACACAGTTGTAATAAGCATTAGATTCATCAACACACATGATCGCTAGTAAAATTTAAATACTGCATTCATGGGGTGTCAGAAATGATCGGAAAAATTTATTATTTCCTTAATTAGAAAAATCTTGAGGACTTCGGAAAGCTTTGATAATACAAATCCAAAACATTGTTGCAGTAATGTTACTGTCCATTTTATTTTTGTAGATTAAAAGTGTATTAGATTAGATGAAAAAATTAAAAGCACAAATCATCAGGAAATGAGACCATCTGAAATGCGTGTGAGTGCAGCAACTAACGTTACACTTGCTCTGACAGCAGCAGGTGATCTACCGCTATCTTAAATTGCTAAATTAACTTTCGTTAAAATGCCTAAAACTAAACGGTCGAAAGTGTGGCTATATTTCACAAGAATTCCGACACCGCAATGAGCAGCAAATGTTTTACAGCAGTTGCGTGTAAAGGGGTAAATGTGTCAAATCTAATGAAACATTTGAGGGCGCACGGAATAAACTTAAAAGCAGAGGCATGCGCCGTGCTTGACAGCTTAAAAAAGTAGCAAACCTTCTCCGTAGCAAAAAAGGAGTCCACCGATTATGATGACGACAGCAACCTTTCTACAGGTTAGTAGTAGGTTAATGTAATGTTAATTGCAAAATGCAAATCTTGCATTCATGCTAACAAATGGTCAAATGATTTGTAAAATACTAATGTAACATGGATTCTGTTTATAATTATGGCTTACCAGCTAGTACGTAAACGTTCAATATATTGTTACATTTTAAGCATTTAATTTTTTGTTCAATAAAAATGTATTCTTGAGTCATCCACCATCATTTTGTGGCTTTTGCAAAGTATCGGTTCAGGCACCTTTTTGGCACCGGTATCGGTTTTAAATTATCGATTTGGCACCGGTATCGAAAAAACCCCAAACAATACCCAACCCTAGTCCAGAGTGGCCCTCCTACCTGGCCAGTGAGCCATGAGAACCATTTCCCATCACACAGACACCCCAGTGCTCTGACTCTGCTGTAAATGTACTATTTACCTGTGAATATGAACATTACTATTATTCCTTTTATTTGCTTCCCCTGGTGTCATTTTATATGTTTATACATAAAATACTACATCTATTTAATGTAAATTTGGTAAATTATTTATTTACGGAAAGAATGTGCATCCATATTGACTCACAAGCCTACATGACAAAGTTCTAGAAGTGTTAAATCAACATTGAACTTTGTCTAACTGGACCTATAGTATATACAGTAAATACTTTAGGGTGTTAATTCAACACTGAGAAAATTTTGCTGTGTAGTTATAGAACATTTTAAATTCAATATTTAACCAACATTCAATCCACTTTTTTCCAATTTGCAGTTATCCAAGTGCCATTATAAAAAGTGAAATCATATCCAACTATTGTCTAGACTGCTCTTTACAGATGTTGCTGCCTTACTGTTATTGCTGACATCAAAATTGGGAAAGCAAAAACAACAGTTGACCTGATTGATGTTCCTGCAGTTCACTCTTGTGTGTGTGTGTGTGTGTGTGTGTGTGTGTGTGTGTGTGTGTGCGCGCGCGCGTGTCCATCCTACTTCATTTTCTCCCTAAAATTGAAGCATTGACGCATAGACAAGGTGTGGCCTTATGTAATTACACAGCCTACACAATTTCTGTATAGGGTGGTCCAGTTCTGAGAATGTCCTACATAATTGCAGTTCATTGTATTTTAGATTTATATAAATATGTAAGTAAGTAAATATACAGTAAGCCAATATTGTTGTTTTGTTGAAACAAATCAACCACCCACCATCCATTCTGATATACTGTAAATAAGGACAGAGAAGGTGAGCTTTAAATGGGTGTAAAAGTACTTTTGATACTCACATACAGTGTAAGTAGAGCACTGTAAAAAGTCATTACTATTTATTATACCTCTAGAGTTTTCCAGACACATGGAGCCATAATAAGGCTCATTCCTACTGCTTCTACATAAGTCCAAAATGTAAATTAAGTTGAGTTCCTAAATAAATAGCATTTGCCTACAACAACATAGTAGTAAGGAAAAATCTAAGCAGAGTGAAAGGAGTGCTTGTGCATCCTTTTCATAACATGAATATAATTAAAGGAGACAGGATCCCAATAGGGCAGATTAGGGTCTCTCCACACTGTTCTCTCAGGAAAAGTGTATTTGCTTGGGTAGGCAAAGAGCAAGCAGGCTCCGAATAAAGCACTTGGATTCTCTAGGGAGTATTAATGCTTATTATCTGCCTTAATAAATTCAGTGGCATAACCCCTTTAGGGTATATACCGCTCCCTCAGGTTGAAGTTTTTTTTTTTATTCATTTATGTGACATCCCAAAGGATGGGATAGGAAAGGATGGAGGATACAACAAAGTTAAGGCATTATCTCTCTCAGGCTGCTCAACTCTTGACATAAGAAAAGAAAAAAAAAAAGATGACACTTACCGAAGTGAATTCAAAGTCTTTTTGATTGGTTAAATTGAGGATGTACTCAATTCGAAACTGGTTTCCTGGACAGGCTAACTGAACAGGGGGTACCAAACTGTTCATTGCAGTCACGATAGTCTATAGAAGGAATAGAGTTTTCACATGATTAAAGCACATCTTTAACTATAGCATTTACTTAAGCTCATTGATCTTTGTTAGAATGAATGCTTACCTCTATAGCTTCTTTTATATTGTTCTTAATATCCTGAACCTTCTGTTTTTTCTCTCTGTGAAACAAACAAACTGACAGTCATCAACGTTGTATTCAAAACACCAATCAGGCAATATTTTTGTCATCCAATTAATACCCAAAAATATTAAACTTGCTGTTGGCACTGTGTATCAGTGATGTACTGTATACTGATTTTATATATAAACACTGTATACAGGGCTTGGACAATGAAACTGAACGCCTGGTCTTAGACCACAATAATTCGTTATATAATTCGTCGTGTAGGGCCTCCTTTTGCGGCCAATACAGCATCAATTTGTCTTGGAAATGACAGATAAAAGTCCTGCACAGTGGCCAGAGGGATTTTGAGCCATTCTTCCTGCAGAATAGTGGCCAGGTCACTATGTGATTCTGGTGGAGGAAAACATTTCCTGACCAGCTCCTCCAAAACACCCAAAGTGGTTCAATAATATTTAGATCTGGTGTGCAGGCCATGGGAAATGTTCAACTTCACTTTCATGTTCATTAAACCACTCTTGCTGTGTCACCAGACTTGCTGTGTGTATTGGTGCATTATCATCCTGATACACAGCACCGCCTTCAGGATACAATATTTGAACCATTGGGTGCACATGGTCCTCCAGAATAGTTTGGTAGTCCTTGGCGGTGATGAGCCCATCTAGCACAAGCATTGGGCCTAGGGAATGGCATGATATTGCAGCCCAAACCATCACTGATCCACCCCCATGCCCCACTCTGGGCATGCAACAGTCTGGGTAGTACGTTTCTTTGGGGCTTCTCCACACCGTAACTCTCCCAGAAGTGGGAAAGACAGTGAAGGTGGACTCATCAGAGAACAATACATTTTTCACATTGTCCACAGCCCAAGATTTTTTGCTGAAACCGACGTTTGGCATTGGCATGAGTGATCAAAGGTTCGGCTATAGCAGCCCAGTCATGTACATTGACCCTGTGGAGCTCCTGATAAACAGTTTTGGTGGAAACAGGAGAGTTGAGGTGCACACTTAATTCTGCAGTGAGTTGGGCACCTGTCGTTTTATGTTTTTTGGATACAATTCGGATTAGCAACCGGACATGCCTTTCAAACAGCTTCCTCTTGCGTCCACAGTTACTCCTGATGGATGTGGTTCGTCCTTCTTGGTTATATGCTGACCTTACCCTTGATACTGTTGCTCTTGATAAATCACAAAGACTTGCTGTCTTGGTCACAGATGCGCCAATGAAATGCGCACCAACAATTTGTTCTCTTTTGAACTCTGATATGTCACACAATGTTGTGTGCATTGCATTATTTTAAACAAAACTGTGCAATTACTCTGCTAATTAAACCTTCAGTCAACCTCCAACACTAAATTGGCCAGTGTTTCAGTTTCATTGTCCAACCCCCTGTGTACATGGCATCTCACCTACTATAGGTGAAAAAGTGAATTTTCAGACAGGAACATAGCATAACTCATAAGGATACAACTACATCCAGGGCACTTTTGCAAGTTAGTGGGGAAAAAAAAATAAAAAACAAAAAATGCATAAATTAAATAAAAAATAAATATAATAAAATAAAACACAATTGTAAAAGTGTACCCAAAGTGGCACAGCCACATATTGCTTCACAAAGTCATTGTTTACAAAATATGTTTTCTGGAGCACAGCACAGGTAAAGTACTGTAGTGTAAAAGAAGTGAGAGCTATAGCAGCATGGTGTCTGTACAGAAGACAAGATATGATATTAATCCAAAGTAAAATTGCAGAAAAGATAAAACATTAAATCTGTATAACTGATAACCCTAGAACGATGTTGTCATAAAGCTACACAAAACTAAAAGATCTGTTTGTGTTTATGCTAGTCATGCTAAATATTTAATCCTTAATTTAGGATCAAGCATTAAGCAAATAAAACTGCCTACCAATATCACAACAAAACCTTTTTAAACCCAAGAAAAAAAAAATAGCACGTCATGACAAACCTTTGGCACTGGTTGCTAATATTTCTTAGTCTTTTTACAAAAAGAGGATAGGAAAACTGATGGGAGTAATGATTAGGACAATATACGTCTTCGTCAGTCAGAGGTTAGTAAGCATAACTTTACAGAGCTGTTTAAACTAGCGAAGGCGATGTCCGTAGAAGTAGTATGCTCTGGTCCCATCCCAATGAGACTTGGCGACATAGCTTACAGCATATTATGGTCGCTGGACCGCTGGATGTCCAGGTGGTGCTCCTAACATAACCTGGGCTTTATAGATAACTGGAAGACCTTTGAACGCAAAGCTGCGTCTGTTCCCTGAGCTAAACACAAATGAAGAAAGACTCCGAAAGTCTGTTATAGTAATTTAATTAACTTGGATACCACAAACTCCGATCACGCTGAATGCGCAGCCGGTATCTTTGATCTGAAGATAGGACTGTTAAATATTAGATCTCACGCATCTAAAGCAGTTATTGTTAATGAAATAATCACAGATCAGGAGTTTGATATACTCTGTTTAACAGAAACCTGGATTAAACAGGACGAGTATGTAGCTTTAAATGAAGCTAGTCCCTCCTGGATACAGTTACATAAACCAGCCTCGACTAACTGGGAAAGGAGGCGGCGTCGCAGTTATCTTCCATGATAATTTGACTATCGTACAAAAACATGGACACAAATTTAATGCATTTGAAGTTTTCTATAGTAACATAAGTGTAGCTACAAATATGAAGTCTGCTCAGTCGATCCCGCTAATTATCATTTACAGACCACCCGAGGCTGTACTCTGAATTTGCAGATTTCCTCTCAAACCTAGTCATTGCTAGAGATTTTAATATTCATTTGGAGAATCCAGCAGACCCTCTGAAACAGCATTTATGTTCATCCTGGACTTGGTAGGAGTAAATCAATGTGTAGTAGGACCCACTCATAAAGCAGGTCACACTTAATAATATTCTTCAGTATAAGAAATTTATTCACAATTCCACTGTCTGAAGTTCTCAAATCACTATCTTGTCTCAATTAAAGTGTGTCATAGTAAATGTACGCACAGTGCCGCGTTACCGTATTAAACGTACATTCACATCAACTACCACACAGGGCTTTATCAGTAATCTCCCAGAGTTACCAACTTTGATTGGATCGCCATCTAATTCCACGAAAATCGATCAGGCGACTGAATACATTCCATTATACCTTTGATAACATAGCTCCAGTAAAAAGAAAAATTATTAGAGATAAGAAACTCGCTCCTTGGTATAATGATCACACGCACACTTTTAAACAGACCGCTCAGAAATTAGAACGTAAATGGCGTCAAACTAAATTGTTAGTATTTCAAATAGCATGGAAGGAGAGCATCCTGAACTATAGAAAAGCTCTTAGTGTAGCTAGATCAATGTATCTCTCCACTCTTATAGAAAATAACAAAAATAATCCTAGATTTTTATTTAATACCGTAGCCAAATTAATCAGAAATAAGACTACTGCAGAAATCTCCACAACAACATCATGCAGTAATGAGCACTTCATGAACTTTTTTGATAATAAAATTGTAAATACAGTGGAACCTTGGATTACGAGCATAATTCGTTCCAGAAGAATTCGTACACAACGGAAACAATGTTTTAGCGTGAAAAAAAAAAATCTCTATAATGACAGTCACGTGAGCGCAGACTAACGGAATAACTGCTGTAAAGTAAAAAACAAACAAACAAATGAACCAGCACCTTACCTTTGAAAAGAATCGTGACAGAGCAGAGTTTCTGTGTAGAGCAGAGTGTGTGTGTGTGTCTGTATGAAGCCGGGGGGGGGGGGGGGGGGTTGGGGGTGTAAAGGCATGAGAGTGTGTGAGTGTGCGCGCGCGCGTGTGTGTGTGTGTCTCTGTGTTGGCACTCGTAAACCAAGACATGCTCGTTTTTCAAGTCAAAATTTATTAAAAATCTTTGCTCGTTTTGCGGAACACTCGTAAACCGAGTCACTCACACTCCGAGGTTCCACTGTATTATGCATAAAATTCAGGCTTTCAAACTGGACAATGTAATTGATGCAGGTGTTAAACTAAGCATGTCAGATCAGAACACAGAATACTCTTTTGGATACCCTTGAAGAGAATGAACTAATTTCACTCATCTCTTCTACAAATTCATCAACTTGTTACTAGATCCTATACCGACACATTTTCTAAAATAGATAGTGCCAGAAATAACAGAACCCCTGTTGAAAATAATGAATTCTTCACTCAGCATTGGGTATGTTCCAAAATCTTTTAAATTAACAGTAATTAAACAGATAATTAAGAATCTGCCCCCGACCCCTGTCAGCTACCCAATTACAGGCCGATATCAAACCTCCCCTTTATCTCTAAGATTCTGGAAAAGAGAGTAGTGGAGCAGCTATGCTCATATCTACATAAAAATAGCACACATGAACTGTATTAGTCAGGATTTAGGCCTCATCACAGCACAGAGACAGCAATCGTTAATGTACTAAATGACCTCCTATTGGCCTCTGATCAGGGTTGAGTAACTATGCTTGTGTTACTCAACCTCAGTACAGCTTTTGACACCATTGATCATAGTATTCTTTATAGATTAGAAAATGCAGTAGGCATTAAGGGAACAGCCCTCTCCTGGCCAGATATTATTTGACTGTTATCAGTATGTAGATTTAAATGGTGATTATTCTGCATGTTCTCTAGTGGAGTTTGTGTTCCACTGGGTTCAGCTTTAGGCCCACTGCTTTTTTCCCTTTACAAGACATGCTTCCTTTGGGCAACATAATCCGTAAGCATAATCTTACTTTTCATTGTTCTGCTGACGACACAGTTATACGTCTCAGCAAAACCAGATGAGAAAAACCAGCTTGCTTGAGCAATGCCTAAAGGATGTAAGAGACTGGATGCTCATTAATTTCCTTCTGCTTAATCCTGATAAGACAGAAGTTCTAGTCATAGGACCTCATGCAGCTAGAAACAAGATTTTAGACACTGTAACTTTAGATGGCCTTTCGTTTCTATCTAATGCAACAGTAAAAGACCTCGTGTGATTATAGATTCTAGTCTTTCATTTGAAGCTCATGTAGACAATATCACCAGGATAGCATTCTTTCACCTCAGAAATGTTGCTAAGTTAAGGAATATTTTGTCACTAAATGATGCAGAAAAACTAGTTCATGTTTTTATCACTTCTACAGTAGGTTGGACTCTTTTAATGCCTTACTGTCTGGTTGCTCAACTAGGTGCATAAACAAGCTTCAATTAGTTCATAATGCAGCAGCGAGAGTCCTCAAAAGAACCAGAAGATACGAGCACATCATCCCTATCTTATCTTCACTTCATTGGCTCCCTGTGAAATTTTGAATTGATTTTAAAATACTACTTTTGACATGGTCTCGCACCATAGTACCTGAGTGAACTGCTAGTGTCTTACGATCCGCCATGCTTACTTCGATCAAAGGATGCAGGCTGCTTGTCAGTACAGCATATTATGAAAACTACAGCAGGGGACATATCTTTTTCATACAAAGCCCTAAAGTTATGGAATAGACTTCCAAATAGTGTTCGGGACTCAGACATAGTTTCAGTGTTTAAGTCTAGGCTAAAAACCTATTTAACCTAGCATTTTGTAAATTTGCCTTAGGTAAAGGAGCAGATCTGGGGGACTCATGGATGTAGAGTATTATGGTGAACTGGTATGTTTACTGTAGATGCTGTCTTCCCCACTGTCACTGATCACTCAGGTTCATTGACGGTGAGGTGATTGGTTGCTTTACATCTCAGAGAACCCTCATGTCTGTGTTTCCTTCTGGCTCTCCCTTTTAGTTATGCTGTTATGTTAGTCCTGCCGGAGTCCCTGCTTGCACTCTACACTAAATATACATTTACCTTATACATTATGTGACTGTGACCATACCTAACTGTTATCTCTCCTCGTCTGCTCTCCCCCTCTCTCTCCTTCCCTCTTTCTTTCGAGCTACACATGTTGTTCCTGAGCTGCCATTGATCCAGACTCCCTCTGGAACTGTTTGACTCATCCTGGTGCCTCATATGAAGATGGTTCTGGCCTCGACTGATGTTGACAGCTGTTTTTCTGCAGACTTGGCTGCAGTCACTCAATAGTTCAGGACTGGAATTTCCTACAAGTTTACCTGAGCCTCCAATAACTACCTGGACTCCATATTAACATCAATTAACATCTGTTAAAAACTGTTATACTGAATTACCTGACACCTAACACTGTATGAATGCAGATCAATTCCTGCTTTCTGTTCACCCAAATGAGGATGGGTTCCCTGTTGAGTCTGGTTCCTCTCAAGGTTTCTTCCTATTGCCAAATCTCACGGAGTTTTTCCTTGCCACTGTCGCCCTCGGCTTTCTCATCAGGGACTATCTAACCATTTTGATTCATACACATTTACATTCCATACAAACTTTCCTCAAAAATTATTTTGATTGTGTAATGCTGCTTTGTGACAATGACAATTGTTAAAAGCTCTATAAAAATAAAACTGAATTGAATTTGATGTATTCAAATGCAAGTGATAGGTGAAGCCTATGGCTAGCTAGGTAAACATTATGAAGAAGAATAACAAGAATTTTGAGGTGGTGCTCATAAAAGAAAATTATAATTTTATTTTATATATATATATATATACACACACACACACACAGTACAGGTCTGCACTGAGTGAAAATGAGAACAGAATTCTGCCAGAATAGCGAGCACACTGCCTCATAAGGGCTGTATATAAATCTAGTCTAGTCTCTAGTCTGGAATCTAGTCTACTCCCTTGCTTTATAGGTCACTGTGTATACTGTATGTATTTGTTATTAAAAGTGATCAGACTGGCTTTTGTTTTTATGCTCAAGTAGGCTTAAGTCATCTGCTCAATGGTGTAGTCTATGTGTTATGGAGGTATAAACCACATACCCACTGAAAAGCTCCAGGATTTTGTATACCCAATTCAAATGTGCAATGAAACATATTAATATAGTTTAGTGTTATTGAAGTAAAAATTATTTTCACAGACACCAGGCAGATTATAACTGCAATAAAAGGTCTAACGTCTGCAGGACAGCATCTCCATTCATTTTCCCTGGGTGTGCTCTGTGTCTATGCCAGAGACAACACAAGGTTTTGTGCTTTGTTGTCACATGAGGTACCTGACTTCATCAACAGCAGAGATGGTGATGACCACTGTAGAAAATCAATCCAAAACCTTTAAATCTCCCCATTTATCAATGGGGAGTGAGTGACTGGTAAAGTTTTATATTGGGTATATTAAATTATTCACACAATCTGTCAGAATGCTCTCAGTTCTATGTACTGTGTATATTTGACAGTGTAGAAGTTTTTATGGGGTGTCACTCCAGGATGGGAATGGTTGAGACTGTGAGGGAATCATCACAGTATAGAAGACCACAATGGAGGAAAAAGTTGGAGAATTCTTCTCCAACTTTGTGCTAATGTTTTATTTAAATATTTGAAGTGCCTCATTTTTTTGCCCCTTTCTTCTCTTGATCTCTGTCCCCCCCACCCACTTTCTTTTTTCAAAACTAAACTAGGCAAATAATGGCTTAGGAGTCAAGACTAAACCATTTCAGGTGCAGACTGGGCTAGTATCCTTAATGATTTCGCACAAAATGGAAAAAAAATGCAAGTCTTTCATTACATATTATACAACAGTTATTGAGTAACAGAGCAATCTGTCTGGAGAGAAGCATTCCACAAGTGGTGATATAGACAGTAACCGCATGGGGAATATGCATCACAAGCTGTTGGTCGCAGCATGGGTGAAAGTAGGTTGGTACTGCCTGCAAAGAACAGCAATTAACTATACACTATAGTGCACTGGATTGGCATTTAACGACTTTGACCCTGGAACTCGTAAATTAAGGTAGCTGATGTTCTAAAGCAGAATAAGTGGAAATATATTTGCAAGCAACGATGAACGGGCCCAAACACGCTGGGCCATTGCCACCCGAATGCACCGCTCAACCTATGTGTTAGACTAGACGTACAAAAAGCCATCGCCGTCCGGGTGCACCACACAATTTACACACATCACACACTATATAGGGCTAATGTCAGTTTGGGCCCTAAATATTTGAGTGCCTTAGTGTGTGTATGTGTGCGTGTGACATGTGAGGGTTAGTGTACAGTATGTGAAAGAGAGAGAGAGAGAGAGAGAGAGGTGTGTGTGAGTCAGTCTGTGTGTGACGAATAAATGTGTTTATGCATGTTGGGGTGTGTGAGTCTGTGTGTTAACATTTGTGATGTGTGTGTGAGACATGTGACTTAGTGTGTGTGTGTGTGTTTCTGCGTGCATGCATGTGAGAGAGAGATGCGAGTGTGTGAGTGTTAACATCTGTGATGTATGTGTGTGTATGTATGTGTGATATATGAGTGTTTGTGCATGTGTGCGCTTATGTGTGTATGAGTGTGTTTGTGCATGTGTGTCTGTCTGAGTGTGTTAACATTTGTAATGTGTGTATGTATGTGTGTGTGTATGAGTGTGTTTGTGTGTGTGTATGAGTGTGTTTGTGTGTGTGTATGTGTGTGTTTGCGCGTGTGTCTGTGTGAGTGTTAACATTTGTAATGTGTGTGTATATACACTCACCAAAAGGATTATTAGGAACACCTGTTCAATTTCTCATTAATGCAATTATCTAATCAACCAAATCACATGGCAGTTGCTTCAATGCATTTAGGGGTGTGGTCCTGGTCAAGACAATCTCCTGAACTCCAAACTGAATGTCAGAATGGGAAAGAAAGGTGATTTAAACAATTTTGAGCGTGGCATGGTTGTTGGTGCCAGACGGGCCAGTCTGTGTATTTCACAATCTGCTCAGTTACTGGGATTTTCACGCACAACCATTTCTAGGGTTTACAAAGAATGGTGTAAAACATCCAGTATGCGTCAGTCCTGTGGGCAAAAATGCCTTGTTGATGCTAGAGGGCAGAGGAGAATGGGCTGATTCAAGCTGACAGATGAGCAACTTTGACTGAAATAACCACTCGTTACAACCGAGGTATGTAGCAAAGCATTTGTGAAGCCACAACACGCACAACCTTGAGGCAGATGGGCTACAACAGCAGAGACCCCACCGAGTACCACTCATCTCCACTACAAATAGGAAAAAGAGGCTACAATTTGCACGAGCTCACCAAATTTGGACAGTTGAAGACTGAAAAAATGTTGCCTGGTCTGATGAGTCTCGATTTCTGTTGAGGCATTCAAATGGTAGAGTCAGAATTTGGCGTAAACAGAATGAGAACATGGATCCATCATGCCTTGTTACCACTGTGCAGGCTGGTGGTGGTGGCGTAATGGTGTGGGGGATCTTTTCTTGGCACACTTTAGGCCCCTTAGTGCCAGTTGGGCATCATTCAAATGCCACAGCCTACCTGAGCATTGTGGACCATGTCCATCCCTTTATGTCCACCATGTACCCATCCTCTGATGGCTACTTACAGCAGGATAATGCACCATGCTACAAAGCTCGACTCATTTTAAACTGGTTTCTTGAACATGACAATGAGTTTATTGTACTAAAATGGCCCCCACAGTCACCAGATCTCAACCCAATAGAGCATCTTTGGGATGTGGTGGAATGGGAGCTTCGTGCCCTGGATGTGCATCCCACAAATCTCCTATCCTATCCAAGATGCTATGCCATCAATACGGGCCAACGTTTCTAAAGAATGCTTTCAGCACCTTGTTGAATCAATGCCACGTAGAATTAAGGCAGTTCTGAAGGCGAAAGAGGGTCAAACACCGTATTAGTATGGTGTTCCTAATAATCTTTAGGTGAGTGTACAGTCGTGGCCAAAAGTTTTAAGAATTACATAAATATTGGAAATTTTGGAAGTTGTTGCTTAAGTGTTTATAATAGCAATTTGCATATACTCCAGAATGTTATGAAGAGTGATTAGATGAATTGCATAGTTCTTCTTTGCCATGAAAATTAACTTAATCCCGAAAAAAAAACTTTCCACTGCATTTCATTGCTGTCATTAAAGAACCTGCTGAGATCATTTCAGTAATCGTCTTGTTAACTCTGAAGAGCACAAGACTGGAGATCATTATGTCAGGCTGATTGGGTTAGAATGGCAGACTTGACATGTTAAAAGGAGGGTGATGCTTGAAATCATTGTTCTTTCACTGTTAACCATGGTGACCTGCAAAGAAACGCGTGCAGCCATCATTGCGTTGCATAAAAATGGCTTCACAGGCAAGGATATTATCAATACTTATCAATAAGGAAAGAGGTTCAATTCTTGTTAAGAAGGCTTCAGGGCGTCCAAGAAAGTCCAGCAAGTGCCAGGATCGTCTCCTAAAGAGGATTCAGCTGCGGGATTGGAGTGCCACCAGTGCAGAGCTTGCTCAGGAATGGCAGCAGGCTCAGGAATGGCAGCAGGTGTGAGCGCATCTGCACGCACAGTGAGGCGAAGACTTTTGGAAGATGGCCTGGTGTCAAGAAGGGCAGCAAAGAAGCCACTTCTCCCCAAAAAAACATCAGGGACAGATTGATCTTCTGCAAAAAGTATGGCGAATGGACTGCTGAAGACTGGGGCAAAGTCATATTCTTGGATGAAGCCTCTTTCCGATTGTTTGGGGCATCTGGAAAAAGGCTTGTCCGGAGAAGAAAAGGTGAGCGCTACCATCAGTCCTGTGTCATGCCAACAGTAAAGCATCCTGAGACCATTCATGTGTGGGGTTGCTTTTCATCCAAGGGAGTGGGCTCACTCACAATTTTGCCCAAAAACACAGCCATGAATAAAGAATGGTACCAAAACACCCTCCAACAGCAACTTCTTCCAACAATCCAACAACAGTTTGGTGAAAAACAATGCATTTTCCAGCATGATGGAGCACCGTGCCATAAGGCAAAAGTGATAACTAAGTGGCTCGGGGACCAAAATGTTGAAATTTTGGGTCCATGGCCTGTAAACTCCCCAGATCTTAATCCCATTGAGAACTTGTGGTCAATCCTCAAGAGGCGGGTGGACAAACAAAAACCCACTAAAATCCACTAAAAACTCCAAGAAGTGATTATGAAAGAATGGGTTGCTATCAGTCAGGATTTGGCCCAGAAGTTGATTGAGAGCAGCCCAGTCGAATTGCAGAGGTCCTGAAAAAGAAGGGCCAACTCTGCAAATACTGACTCTTTGCATAAATGTCATGTAATTGTCGAAAAAAGCCTTTGAAACGTATGAAGTGCTTGTAATTATATTTCAGTACATCACAAACAAGTGAAAAGTAATATTTGTGTCATTCTCAAAACTTTTGGCCACGACTGTATATATGTGTGTATGCGTGTGTGTGAGAGAAGTGTGTGTTAACAATAGGCCATAGATACTGGAGAATCCATGAGAAAGCATCATACTATGACATCACTGAACATGTCACTCAATATAAATGTCACTCAATATAAGGTCACACAAAAAGTTATTAACCACTTTTCAGCATAAGTTTAAGGCATCGTCACGGCTGACCCGTTTGAGATACCAAAAATCCCTCTACAATTTTGCATCCTCAACGTCTTTTGATCACAAAGGTCCAGTTTGGTGGCGATTGTATAAATTCCCTAGGAGGACTATATCAAAATAAATCGGGTGCATTTTTTCGAACGACCCAAAATAACTGACTTCCTGTAGAGTTGAGCCCAGGACATGCAGGAGAAAGTTGTGCTCTCAATGTGTACTGGATTTCGTGTGCATACGTGCAAGTGTGTGTGAGCTATGCAGCAAAATCTCATGTGAGGGCCCCATGTACATACGTACAAGTGTGTATGAGCTACTGTATGCAGCAAAATCTCGAGTGAGGGCCCCTGCGGACTATTATACTATTACTGTAGGCCTCCTAATGGCAGCAGATTCCAACCTTTTTTTTTTTTTTTTTTTAGCATGTTAGGACACCCAAAAATCCCCAAAATATGGGGGGGGGGAAAAAAGAATCCTTAGGAAAACAAGAGAGTCCTGCGCACCCTATAGTGCTTGGGCCCTAATTATATAAAGACAAACTTAAGATATTTACAGGACTGTTCAACACCTCCATGGTTTACTCCACTCAGTTTTTCAGTGTCATACTGTGGTGTGAATTTAAAATTACTTTTACCCATTATTTACACCAACTGTGTGATGCTAACAGTCCCCAGCTCTGCCAATCGAGGAAGGATACATGTTGGTGTTGGGGAGGGGGGGTGGCAAATAACTGGGTTAAACAAATCAGAATCTGTTGATTAAAATGGTGTTTGTTTAACTGTTAAAAAAGTAATACGACATTCAAGGTTGTGCTGTTGTGCTGGATACCAGCAGAGCTTTAATGCATGCTTATGGCCACATCACAGCAATACTGATATCCAGAACAGCAGCATCCCCTCTCATGTATTGCATTGTATACAATATCCTGGAGTTTTTTATTTTTCAGAGAGAGAGAAAGTGTGAGCGCAATTTGCACAATAATTTTGGTCTCTGTATGATGTACAATCAATGATTAGTAAAAAATATTTTATAATTATATTGCTGCTGATTGGCCCAATTTACAAGTGACCCCTGTGAGCACCATGACAATGCTTGCTAGATCAAAATGTAAGACAAGAAGAAGTTTGGGAGAGGTGTCCATAAAAAAATTGTTACAAGAGAAAGAGAAGTATTTAAAAATAATTTCAAACTGATAGGATTCTTTAAAGCTATAAAGGAGACTCAAGTTCATTAATGAGCGCAGGTGGAGCGATAAATAGCGGCACTAGCCAGATATGACAAAGTTCAGTTGGAAGTTAATTTACGTGTGTGTGTGTTGGTGGCGGTGTACAGTAGGTGATTTATAGGGCTTGATGAGGCCAAAGAAGAAGCTGTATCTTCTATAAAATCGCTGTGTGTGGTTGTTATTAAAAGTGATTAGACTGACGTTTGTGTTTATGCTCAAGTAAACTTAAGTGATTTGGTTATCTGTTAGTATAAGTACGTAATTGTTGTATTTTCTGGCTCAGAGAGAGAAAAGTCACTCTTGTGTATCCCAGAAATAAGATTTCTTAAAAAAATCTACGATATACTGTAAAACACACTTCACCTCAAAGACAGTAAAATGTACTCCTGTCAATAATAGTAGTGAAAATAATTGAAAATAAGGATTTTTCAATAGCCCATGGTGAGTTTAATAATTGTAAATGGCATGTTAAGGTGAATTTAACTCATTAGTCTCATTCATTCATTATCATTTGCAGAGGAGGGTAGTAACCAGTTACATTTACTCCGTTACATTTACTTGAGTAACTTTTTGAATGAAAAAAGTTACTTCTATGAGTAGTTTTACTGCACCATATTTTTTACTTTTACTTGAGTAGAAACAAGAATAAAGAAACACTATTCTTACTCAGCTACATTTGGCTACACTAGACTCGTTACTTTTCTCACCATTTATTCTACACATGCAGCCGGTGCATCTGTTTCACCAATCAGATGCAGCAGCAGTAATCACATGACTCCATTTGACCAACCGGTGTTCTAGGAATTCATCCTCATGTGAATTCGTCCTACATACGCTCACTGCGCATATGCAGACAAAAGTTTCCACATCTTTCTCTAATTTTGCGGAACTACCATAAATCCATGCTGCTACTAGTGGGATCTTGCGGTTAGTGTACAATCTTGCGGTGTGTATAGAATAATTTTTTCATGTTTGTGTTAACTTTAATTGTACATATAATGTTACTTTTATATATTACTTTTCTATAATATTATATAATCTTACAATAATAATATAATATTACATATTAATATTTATATAATAATATATTACTTTTATATAATATTAACATATAATGTACACACACACTGATGTATAATTATTATAATAAAACAAAAACGGACATTACAATGGACTCTTACTTGAGTAATATTTTGGATGACTACTTTTTACTTCTACTTGAGTAATATTATTTTGAAGTACAGCTACTCTTGTACTTGAGTAAATCTTTTGGCTACACTACGCACCTCTGATCATTTGATAGCTAAGATTATTTGAACTAACTGGCTAACTGCTATTCTGTAACAACATTAAAAAATAAATATTTTATTTATTTATTTATTTATTTATTTATTTTGCCACTATGTTATAGAATTTCATTTACTCAAAAATTTTAAGTTTTTTAGCTACTTTTGAAGTATCTGGTACACTAGTTTATAGATAGTGTGCAATAAATGGCCTATTGCTACTGTGAAAAAACGCTGTAGCTTATTCAGTATGCAATTCAGTAATAGCTTCTCAACCATACCAAAATCCGTCTCTGATTATATTATTTTTATAGAAAAATATTAGTAATAGTAATATATTACTTTCACACAAAAAAAAGTTTTGTAAATAACTAGCACAAAACTGAGAGAAAATAATTACATGTAGACAATCTATGTAATTAAATTATGTTAGCAAATATACTCGAAGTTACGAGCAGGTATACTTCAACCTTTATAAAAAAAGGGTCACTCAGTGGCATGTCTAGGCCAGGCAAGTGGGATCATAATTATATGCAGTAATATATAATTATGATTGAATATAATTGAAAATGTAATATATGTAATGTAATAATTTAATTACATATACCTTAGAACTTGTATATAGATAATAGGTTGAAGTAGTTATTAAATATTATACTCACAGTACAAACAAATGTGTTAGAGTACATCCCTGTCAATAACCATAAAAAAGCAAGATGTTTGACAATCACAATAATAAATAAATTATCTTTATAAAAAACTGATTAATAAATAAATATCTTGCACTACTTCTCTACTTGATCCCTAAAATGCGTAGTATTAACAGATTTTCCCTAGGTTTGTTACTGGCAAGTCAGACTTGCCTACAGACAGACAGTGATAGACTTACAGTATGTAGGGATGTCAAAAGTCATTGAGCTATGGATAAATGTGAATGCATACTTAAATTTTTTTGGAGGCTGGAGAGCTTGACTGACAAATTTTTTATATTAATATATTTTTTTATTTGGTCACTGAAGATTGAAGATAAAGTAAAACCTTGGATTGCAAGTAACTTTGTCTGCCAGTGTTTTGCAAGACGAGCAAAATTTTTAAATAAATTTTAACCCAGTAAACGAGCAAGGTCTTGAATTGAATTCCATTCTCTCAGACTCGTATAGTCAACATCTGTGCATATGCTGTTTACTAGAACACTGACCACGTATGTGCACGTTAAGCATTTTTTATTATGTTTTGTATGTGTGTGCATGCTTGTGTGAGTGAGAGTCTCTGTGGGCAGACAGTGTGTGTGTTTGTGTGTGGGTGTGTGTGAAAGTCGTCCTACACAGTAGCCCCACCTCCTCCTCCAACTCCTCTCTCTGGTCTCAATCACTACAGCTACGATTCTTTAGCAAAGGTAAAGTGCAGGTTAGTTTGTTTTATTTTTACTTTACATTTTGTATTAATAATTTTTAATATTTTTGGATTGTGGAACAAATTGCGAGACTTTCTATTTTTCTTAAATTCAATATAGGAGTGCTTTGAATAACAAGCACACTTCAAGAACGAATTATGCTCGCAATCCAATGCTTAACTGTACAGTGAATGCCTTGTTTTATTTAGCCTCCCCCTGTCCCATGTTGCTGTTTTTTTTTCCGGTAAATTAAGTAGCTTACAAGCAGTTCAAACATTTTTGCCCAAGCAGTAGAGTCACATTCATAAATACACTACACTACATTTGAACAAAAAGAGAAAATATTACCAATATGATAGCAAATATACTATTATCAAAAGATATAAAATGTAGCAACATAAATACATTTCCAAAATAAACCAATTAGCCATAACATTAACACCGCCACCACCTGGTGAACTGAATGAAATTGATCATCAATTATATACTAATAAACTGGTGACAGGATCATGGGCACCCAAGGCTCATTTACTGTATGCCTGTGGGGACCAAAGGCTAGCCTGCCTAATCTGATCTCACATAAAAACCTAATGTAACACAAATCACTGAAAAAACATTAATGTTTGCTTGGAGAGAAAAGTACTAGAACACTCACAGCATCACAGTTTGCGGTGTATGGGGTTCAGCAGTCAAATAATTCAAGTTTGTTAAACTGGCCTGCAAATTCCCCAGATCTCAGTCTGGTCGAGCCTCCATGGGATGTACTGGACAAGTCTGGAGACCCCACCTTGCAACTTACAGCACGTAAACGATGTGCATCACTGTAGTAATATACACACACTGGTGCCATATACTGTACCACAGCACACCTTCAGAGGTCTTGCAGAGTAATACCTCGGTTGTCAGAGCTAATTTAGGGGTGAAATGGGAAACTACAACCTAGGTGGTTTTAATGTTAATAGTTTTAATGTTGGGGCTGATTGGTGTACATGTTCATAATGAACAGAAACTGCAAATAAGGTGCTGAAAATACATAATGGAAATGCATATATAATTAGGGGCATTGATTCATAGAAAAAGAAAGCTAAAATCATTGTACCAAATCACATGTGTCAAACTCAAAGCCCACTGCCTCATTCCATTAGACCTGCCCAAACCTGGAAAAATATAATGGAAGAAAATGGCCTGTAGTACACAATTACCCACCATTTTCACACTGGAGCTGTACTGAAATCTTAAGAAAGGAGTTGATGAGCATATACCCCATCCATCCAATCCACTTGTTCTGTCTGCACCACCGACACAACTGTATGCTTAATTAAAAAAAATGGGGACAGCCAACGGCTGAAACTGATTCAAAACGGACATCTTCACGATGACCAGCCTGCTCTCTGCAAGAGTTTTTATTTGAAACATCACAGGCACAATGGCTCCATGCTTTACAACAATTTGTATCCTATGATCAAGTAGACATTAACTTTGTAAATATGTATATGCCGCTTGATCGAATCAGAAAGTACATCATATCAAACCATATATTACACGTCCATTCAAGACTAATATTAGCACAATAACAATATTCAGGGTTAGATCTGTGCTACCCTACCCTCAAGAATCTTCCCCAAATAGAAGAAAGTATTAACTAACAACATAAACGATGATAATAAGAAACGTTGCCACTCAATGTTATAATACAATGACAGATTCTTATTGCTTGCCACATGTTTGTCATATCATTTATCATGCATAAAGTAGACATGGAAATGGCACTTACTCAGCATTGAAGCCATTGACATGTAAAATGCGCATCTGTTTGACTATAGTGCTTTTGCCCGATTCTCCAGCTCCTAAAGAAAAAAAGGAGATTCAAAGCATGGGTGAAGAAAAAGGGAGATCAGTTCAATGGATAAATTGATAGCACAATCCTCAGTCTAAAAATACACTTACTGTCCTAGGAATCATATTACATATTGCGCATATTTTGTACATGGTACCAAATATGTGTACTAAAGTAAAGATTAAGCAAGTTTTCAATGGAAAAGAAAACCCCAAGATATCCTAAAATACTGCGAAATTAATTCACTGATCATACTGACTTGGGAACTGTTTGTGGTGTGGTCTTTACATTAAACAACAGGGATTCAAGTCAAACCAGGACTTTTGGATTTTGCAGAATAACAGAACACAGTTATAAGAGTAAAAGCTACCATAAGTTCACTGTATTATCTCCTGCTACACTAATGCACTTATCTCAATGTTTCACTAGTACTTGGAAACCATCAAGGTACAGCGTTTTCTCATTATGCTTCCTGCTTCATGTCATTATCAATGCTAAACTCTGGACTCCCAAGATCTATTTTAATGGGCCTTACACCTTTGATGAAAAAAACGACCTGATTTGAGCACCAAATGAGTTCTGTAATGGCAGTATAATGTACGACCTCATACTTCCACTTGCACATTACAGGGACTCGGTTGGGAGGTTTTGCCACATCTCCTGTACATTTGTTGAGATTGCTTAAAGTGGTTTCCACCTGTTTAGGTCATTAAAGAAGTTCCTAGTGAAACACTGGAATAAGTACATTTGTGTAGCTGGCGATTATATAGAGAAATAAAGGTACACTAGCACAGGTACGCTAAGACCAGTCAAGCAGAAACATACACAGGCTATGCAAGCTGGGAGAGGATTAAAGCAAAAGTAATAGAAACATCGTGGCTATTAATAGCATGAAAGGCATTTTGCTACCATGGTTTGGCTCCACTTGGACTGAGGTGGTAAACATCATTTTCAACTACCCATTTTCAAAATACCAAAATATGTGAATAATGGCAGTCATCCTCCCATTACAGTTCCAGACTGTAGAATCCAACTTCAGCCTTGTGGTTAGTGAGACTAAGGCTTGTGCAAATTTTGCAGCCTACTGTAAGCAATTGTTTAGTGTTGCTAAGTGGTTGCTAGAACATTGACAGGCAGTTCCTATGTTATCACAGGAGGTTCTTAGTATGTTGTTAGGTGGTTGCTAGTGAGCATGTACTTGAATTTAACCCCGCACCCAATGGATGACCATGTCCCCCAAGAATAGCCTCTAATCTTTCGTACATTTTGTGCGAATACATCTTCTCTAGCATTTGTTATAGCTCTTTGAGTAAATTGGCCTCCATTGTGACTGATTTGTATGTAGCAGCCACCTTATTTGGGAAGAGCAACCTGTTTTTAATAATAATTGAAAGTCAGACTATAATAAGTAACGTCCCACATTTTAACTATTATGCAGTAAATTTAAAAGTAGGTTTTGCATATTTGTAAAACTATCAGATTTTAGTACAGTAGGTAAGATTATATGCAACAACACTTTACCTTACACATTGTTTATAAGTTAAAAAAGAAAAAAAACTGCATCATTTATTAGCGGGTCCTTGGAGAGACACCACATGTTTTGGGGTTATTATTCAATGGAAACCTGGTCAAATGCCTGCTGAAATCCAACTGGCCAATGTTTTAAAGATATCATCTAAGACTCACTTATAAATTATGAAGATTTAGTAAGGCAAATTTCAGTTCAGTTGGATTTTTGTTACTTTACAATCTAACTTTGCTCCTATTAATGACTATTTCGCTAATGCTGCAGATGTGTTCAGAGCCTAGTTGTTTCAAGTGAATCTATGCAAATTATTATGAACTACTTTTAGGTTGTAACAGACATCCCACTTTGCAACATAACCATCAGAAAACATTTTTCTGAATAGTAATATTTTCCTAAAAAATGGTATGGCAGATTGTGCTTAACACAAAGATGTAAAATACTGTCCAGCACTTACGATGTTTTCTGTGAAACTTTGCTATGAGATTTTTCTGCTAAAAAGAGCTGTAAAATACCTTAGCAGTCTGCCACAGAGAAAGAGAGAATGAGTTTAAATTTAAAGGATGTCCACTAAAAAAAGGAATCAAAAAGAGAGACTAATCAGTAGGTATCTCACGTTCACTTGCTCACAAAAACAAGAAGAAGAAGAAGAAGAAGAAGAAGAATATTTTCTGGAACACTGTATATGATTTCCAGATATCAGTGAGTTGCACTTAACATGCAGGAGCTTCCCAGAACTTCCTGGAGAGGTGGAATGTCTACAATAGCCATATTGATCATAAACCACAGCATATTTTTGAGTATCAAGCATCAAACAATTATGACTCATCTAAAACAAATTGTGAAGCAACTACAAAAATCTAAAGAATAATTAATAAAAAATAATTGCCAAGTAATTGCCAAATAAATCCCAATAATTGGCTCAGAATCAGCCAAGAAACCAATTAATTTTGCACTGTTGGCTTCATGTTTGTTAAGTTACGGTCTAAAATTCCTAGCAATGCTGAACTATAATGGCAGCCTTAGCCTGAGCAGATTCATCTCTATTTAATAAGAATAAATAGGAGGTTAATGTGCTATATAAACACTGTTAAAGTTCCATTTATCCTCATTTGACTCCATAAGTGAACAATACTGAAAAGACAGCCATTTTACCTTTCACTGCTGTGAACTATATTTAGAGATCACCACCACGCCAACAGAAGTATAGGCTCATTCATTCATGCAAAACTAATTAGCAATTTTCATGCTTTTTTCCCCCAAAGAGCACAACACAGGGCAGGAAGTTTGAACAAAAAGCCTTTTAATATACATCAGCATTAAAAGCAAAGTAAAAATAGCTGTTTAAAAGGCAGTCAATTCCACATATCGTAAGACCGAATATTGGTACACCCTGAATGGTGCCAATCAAGTTCAGGGCACAAGAACACACCCTCATTCACACCACGAGCAATTTGAAAACACCAATTAGCCAAATCTGCATGTCTTTGGATTGTGGAAGGAAACCCACCAAGATTTAATGTAGGTCAAATTATCTTCTAGAGTGTGGAATCAATCCCAAAGCTTGAGGTTAATTCATCTTTCATTTAGTAAATCAAACCTTTTTGGGATTGGCTTAAATCTTTAACAAAAATCAAGATGCTGACTTGGCGTAAAAGATATACTGTGTATGCTATGAAAATGACACAAGGCAGAATTTATGAACAAAAAAATTGTTAATTTAACTCCTCTTAATTCATGGATTAATAGATGCTACTTTCTTGACAATACAGACATTTTCCAAATAACATTTTATGGCCAAACGTTTATGATTACCCTTGTATCAAACACATATGTGCTTTTGGAGCATCCCATTCCATATTTAGTCACCTTTTTGTGTTTTGATAAACACCACTCTTATTTCCACTAGATTTTAGAACGTGGCTTAGCATTAATGTCAGGCAAGAAGCCCTGAGGCACAGTAAGTGTTACAACTTATCACAAAGGTGTTCTGTAGGTTTGAGGTCAAAGCTCTGTGCAGGCTACTTGAGTCACTACATGCCAACCTTGGCCAACCATGCCTTCATGGACCTTGCATTGTGCACAGGGAACTGTCATGCTGCAACATGTTTTGGCTAGGCCATTTAGTGAGAGAAATGTGAAGAGAAGAGAAATTACATATAATGACATTACATACATTACATGCAATGAAATTACATACAATGACATCCATACATACAATTACATACAATTTGCATAGGTTAATTTTGAATTAAGCTTGTATATCTGGCACAATAAAAATATTATAGTTAAGTTAATAAAATTTTTGTGTAATAACATTCCCCAATATACACTGCCTGATCAAAAAGGTTGTCATTTCAAAATGGTCTGCATAAAGCAAAGAAAACTAAGGTGGTTGTGAAATTGGATTTAAAACTGTCCAATGCATATTAAAATCTGAATGCATAGTGCTGAGCTGTCAATTCCATGTAAGAAATGTGGTTTAAAAAAATAATGATCAGACTGTGACCAGGGATCACTTCAAATCTTGAAGTGAAATTAGAAGTGTTTCCGCACACAATAATATGAGAATTTACACAATTGCGACTAAAAAACTCTGTGGCCACTATGCATTCAGAAAACCATTTGTTTCAAGTTGCTTTGGAGAGTAAAATTGGGACATTGGAGTAATGAAAAAAAGTCATGTGGTCTGATGAATCCAGATTGACTCTATGCCAGAAGAACAGGCACATTAAAGGAAGTGTGTGAAGCAATGCACACATCATGCATAGTGCCTACTATATAAGCCTCTGGAGACAGAGTTCTGACTTCTGAGCCTATACCTGACCCCATCTTCTCAACTGGACATGTCTAGGCTCATGTGAGAATAAAATAAAGTTGGCTGATTACTATTCCAAAAATTGAGTTTTGCTTCCCTGATACCTAATTTCAGGATTCAGATTGTGAAAGTGTAGAGCACATAAAATTAGTTTTGACTTGGACATGGCAGATATTGCACAAAAATTTCCTGACATTTCCAGTAAAATTACCAAATTATCCCTGTTCACCTGTTAACATGATTCTGTCAATTGATTAAATGGTGTTACCTATAGATAAAATAGACAGTACATAAAACTAAGTAGGTCTAAGTCTAAATAGGTAGATTCCCTCATACCAAATACAGTGGAACCTTGGATTACGAGCATAATTCATTCCGGAAGCGGGCTCGTATTCCGAATCAAATCTTCCCATAAGAAATAATGAAAACTCAAATAATTCGTTCCACAGCTCAAAAAAATAAATACAGAAAAATTATAAATACAATATATAAAGTAAAAATAAAACAAATTAATCTGCACTTTACCTTAAAAAAAAGTTTAAATAAATTCCAACAGATAAGTGTTTCTTTTTGTGCGCGCAGGCGCTGTGTATTTGTGTGTGTGTGTGTGTGTGTGTGTGTGTGTGTGTGGGTGGGTGGTATTAGCCCCTTCCCTCGCCTCATCTTACACAGTAAAACTCCTCCTCCCTCCCCCCACCTCGCTTTTTAAGTTTTACAACAAACACACACAACGGAAACACTGTTTTAACGAGAAAAAAAGAAATCTCTCTAATGACATTCGCGTGAGCGCAGACTAACAGAATCACTGCTGTAAAGTAAAAAAAACAAAAAAAAACAAATGAACCAGCACCTTACCTTTGAAAACAATCACGACAGAGCAGAGTTTCTGTGTAGAGCAGTGTGTGTGTGTCTGTGTGAAGCCGGGCAGGGGGGTTGTAAAGGCGAGAGAGTGTATGTGTGTGTGTCAGTGTCAACAAACTTGACACTCATAAACCAAAACATGCTCATTTTTCAAGTCAAAATTTATTAAAAATCTTGCGGAACACCCGTAAACCGAGTTACTCGCAATCCGAGGTTCCACTGTACTGACAATTCCTGAAATGAAAGTACTGGCCACATGCATTAGTTATATAATTCACTGAATAGTGAGCAAGGTCCAAAAGGGAAAAATATTGACAAAACTTATGTCACCACATTTCAGCAAATGTGTAAAGATGATTCCATAAAGGTAGAGCATAATCTATGCAAAGTTTGTAATCACCACAAAGCCTTCAAACTCCACTTCAAAAAATATATTCTCAATTTCTGTATTATGTCACCCTTTTTCTAAATGCACAAACAGGAACCTATAAAATGAATAATACACAAGTTAAGATGTTGTAAACTTGAACATACTTATTGAACACTTTATTAGAAACACTATACTGATATTGAGAAGGGCCTCTCTTTACTCTCAAAACACTCTCTGCATTCGTCATGGCAGGGATTTTACAAGATGTTAGAAAACTCCTTTGAAATCCCGGTCTCACATATTTTTCAGGTACTCTGTCTACTATTCTACCTCCTCCCAAAAGTGTTCTACATTCAGTTCCAGTTATGCTCAAGAAAAGATATGTAAACTGTGGCTATAAATGGATGCACATTGTCAGCAACCATACTCAGAAAGGCTGTGGCATTTAAGCAATGACTGGGTATTGTGTACTCTGGTATGAAACACTACTGTTAACATGAAAGTTGACCAGTGAAGGATTGGGGCGTTGGGGTGGAGCTATGCCTTCATTACATAAATTTGTACAGGTGTGAAGGTGGTCAGATGTTCCTGATAAAATGCTCAGTGAGTGTATATTGATGTATAGTTTTATTCACTTCCCATCCAAAAAAGGTTTCACTGAACTGCCTCTCTTTGATTAGGCACCATGGCACCATTTTGATAAGTTTATGGAATGTCACAACCTTTGTTTCCGTCCATAGTCCATTAATGTGTGGTCTTGTATTGGTGATTGGACCGCCGTATAAAGACTTCTCTAGCACATCCCCAAAGATTCTCAGTGGGGTTTGTGGTGACCAAACCATGTGTGAAGAGGATATCTTATGCTCCCTGAACCTCATTTGAAATTTATGCCATCAGGGAAGAAAAAACATTCATGGAAAAACCTGGTCATTCAGTACATTCAGGTAGTCAGCTTGACTATTTTTTTGGGAACATAATGTTGCTAAGATCATAGCTAAGTAGCTAAGAACATAGCTAAGTTCTACTATTGTTGTTTACAATTTGATTTTCCTCAGCCTTACAATGACCACAGGATATGTCTTCTGACATGGGAATTTAGGATCACAGCATCAGTTGAATAAAGTCATAAGATTGCCCCTGATGAGCAAGTCCCATGAGAAAAACTCCCTGAGATGGCAATAGGAAGTAACCTTGAGAGGAACCAGACTCAGTTCTGGTCTTGTGCAAAAGTAGATTTTTTTAATTGAAAAGATATTAACACAGTCTCTCTTGGAAATGAAAAAAAATGCACAATATTTTCAGCAAGCATACTTCTTATGCCATAAATTGAAAAATAAATAAATAAAATGTAAACATTATTATGGCGCTGTGCAAAAGTTTGAGCACCCCAAGAGTTCCAGAGTCTCAGATTCTTTTTACAAGGTTTCAGACCTTAATCAGCTCATTAGATCTGATGTATGACAACAGCTGTCATTAGTAAATGCCAATTCCAAAGCCTTACAAATACTTTGACTATTCAAACCTTGTGCACACACTTGCGGACACTCAACAACCATGGGTTCCTCTAAGCAGCTGTGTAAGACTCTGAAAATGATGCCCACAATGCAGGAGAAGGCTACAAGAAGATAGCTAAACGTTGTCAGCTTGCAGTTTCAGATCAAGATGAGATCTGGAAGACCAAGAAAACTCGGTGAGAACTGCTTGTATGCTGGTCAGAAAGACAAATCAAAACCTCCATTTGACTGCAAAAAACCTGCACGAAAATTTAGCAGACTCAGGAGTGGTGGTGTACCGTTCCACTGTGCAGCGATGCATGCTTAGACAAGACCTTCAGAAGAAGAAAACCTTACTTGCGTCCCCATCATAAAATCCAACATGCATGCAACAAAACATCTACAAAAGCCTGATGCGTTTGGAAACAAGTACTATGGACTGATGAAGTTGGAATAGAACTCTTTGGACACAATCAGAAAAGGCATGTTTGGAGAAAAAAAGGAGCAGCATTTCATGAAAAGAACACCATTAACACCAACTATTAAGCATGGGGATGGATCTATCATGCTTTGGGGCTGTGTTGCAGCCAGTGGCACAGGAAACATTGTACGGGTGGAGGGAAGATTGTAGTCTAGTCTGTAGCACTCGCTGCAGCTACTGTACCACTCCTCTGCAACCTGTTGGATTCCTTAGAAAAGTAACAGCTTCTCAGCCTGGTCTCGTATGAATGCAAAAGTTTTGCACATTGAATATAACAATAGCAGGGGTGGCGTGGGCACGTCCCTTCTAATGGTGCTTATATGCAAAATTCAAAGGAATTTTTCATCCAGGGATGAAACAAACAAACAGTAATATAAATACATATACATCTGTAGTTATACGTATATACTCATTATTACATTGTCTTTTACTAAATCATGTCTTTTATAAATCATAATTCCTATTTCATTATAACCATGGAAAACATTGGGAACTGTAGGCTGTGTAACTCTAGATGAGGTCAAGACAGGTGTTTTCTTGAGTAGAAGGAGGGGCTGCTAGGTTGGATTGAGACTAAATTTTCAAGGAATTATAGTGATACACTTGTATGCACAGTCCTAAAAAATACAGTTAGATCTCTAACTGTAACTCTATTGTAATTGTTAGGGTTTTCCTTACTTCTTCCTCTCTTGTTACAATTAGTAGTCCAAGTAAATAAGCACATTTTTATTATTATTATTATGATTTTTGCAAAGAAACAAGTTGAGAAGACCAAACCCTAGCTCCTACAGATGAGAAATTTGGTCAAGATGTAATACTCTGTGTCCACTTTGACTCTTCAAACCTTGTGCACACACTTGCAGACACTTAACAACCATAGTAAGATGGGTCTAATCAGTCTGATGGTGGCACTATAATGCAATCAACATTTTGGCACATATTTCAAGAATAACATCCTTTAATTAATTTTTTTTTCCTCCTATTCCTTTTGGCTAGGCCCAGCCCACTAATTTCATTAATATTTTCTTGCTAATTTGCATAATATGGGTTATGCAAACTCATATTATGGGTAGGTTTTACCCAAAACCTACTTCTGCGGATTAGTCTTACGATTTATGGCATCTTCACAAACATGGGGGAACTACTTGAAAGGCAGTGGTGAGGCTCAATAATTAATTATGAGCTCCAAAACATGCTGCCATTTGTAAACACTGACATTGTGTTTTAATTGTTCATATACAGGACAAGCTTCTCAGATCAACTGCAAAAAACATTTTCATTATCCAGTGTCACCCAGAAGAGGGTGGGTTCCCTTTGGAGTCTGGTTCCTCTAATGTTTTCCTCCTCACGGCATCTTAATGGGTTTTATAATTCTAAAAAAATATATAATTCTGCAGGCCACTTTTTCCTGTATTTTCATACACATCATTCATACTGTACATACAAGGGGAGTGGTACAGTAGCTCAGGCAGCTAAGCTAAGGCTCTACAGTAGGTTGTTGGCTTAGGGAACTGAGGATTCCAGGTTTGAAAAAAAAAAAAAAAACCTTGCTAAAATTCATCAACACTCACTCACTCACCTTCTGTACCACTTTATCCTGTATTCAGGGTCACAGGGGCCTGGAGTCAATCCCAGGAGGCTTAGGGCACAAGGCAGGGTACACCCTGGACAGCGTGCCAATCATCACAGGGCACACACACATACACTCACTCACACACTACGGGCAATTTGGGATCAGCAATTAGTCTAATCTGCATGTCTTTGGACTGAGGAAACCGGAGTGCCCGGAATAAACCCACCAAGCATGAGGAGAACATACAAACTCCATGCACACAGAGACAGGAATCGAGCCTGGCCGGGTATCAAGGTGACAGTGCTAACTAATACACCACCATGCCGCCATTCATCAACACATGGGGCAAAATATCTTAGGGTTTCTTGAGACTAGGGGTGCTTTGATTGATCGGTCGCCGATCATAATCGGTCGATAATTGCTTTGGGAAGTTCTAATAATTGCTTTGGGCAGTCTCTATAATGGCCGATATATAAAAGCCGATCAGATGACGCAAAACTTGCGGGACAATTTTTTGCGCCTGTTAAAATGGCTTCACCGGTCTGGCAATTCTATGTGTTGTGTGAAAAAGACAATACATTAGCAATCTGCAACCTGTGTAACAAGACAATTCCACAAGGCAGGAAGCACCCAAAGCATTTTAACACCATGTGTCTCATCAGACATTAGAAGGTTAGTCACGTAAAGGAACATGAGCAGTTTTCAAAGTTATCTAGCGCTAAGAGAGCGGGAGAGTTCAGCAACTCGTGCACCGCCACTCACTCAGCTGTCAATAATTCCCCCATCTCACCTACGTGGTTTCGCTCGGTAGACGTAAGTACGGTTCATCATGATTCACTGCAAGTTTTGGTGCTGTGATTAAGTTTCCATCTTTCCGCATGAAGAATTAAACGTTTATTTTATTTTTTTTAATGTTTAATTACACATGTTTAATTTTTTGCCAGTCCTCGCGGATGCTTGCGGACCTTGCAGAACTTCCGGCGACTCATGTCCTATTTGTCTGTTATTTTATATCATTTTATACAATCTACAGAAAAGTTGTATTTGTCAAGCTCTAAGCTGTTCCCAATTACTGACCAAGCACAGCCTGCTATGTTTTAAGATGACGTGTTGCACATGTTTCTTGCCAATAAATACAGTTGTCAATTCATGATATTCCTCTTCTTGTAATTTCAATACTTGATTTACATTGTTGTTAGATATAGTTTAATAAATAATGCTACATCATAAGGCTTTGAGTAGACCCTGTAATCGGTATCGGCCGATACAGCTTCTAGTGATCAGAGATCGGTGATCGGCCCCAAAAATCCTAATCAGAGCACCCTTACTTGAGACCAACTTTTTCGCATACTTTTTGCAACAAAAACAAAAATGCTCATTAAACAAGGACATTATGCCCAGGGTAAAGCATTGTGGTTGCAGCATCATAATATCAGTCTTCTTTTCTTCAGGTGATGCTGGGGAACATAGTCAAAAAACATCATTTGGAAATTATCTTGGAGTCAATGTATTTTGGCATAAAACGTGCAGTCTTCTGTGAGTCAGGAGAAGAAAAACAACCCCAAAGACAAATTCAAGTCAACAAAGAAATTACTTCAATAATTTTTGATTTGCCAAAAAATTAAGAACCCTGTAAAATGATTTGAGGAAGTCTGTGCACAGGTGAAGCCCACATCATTTTGATTCATACACTTTCACATTTCAATAAAGCTGCTTCGCGATAATGACAATTGTTAAAAGCACTATACATATAAAATTGAATTGAACTGAATCTGAACATGTTTTCCCTCAAGCATTCATGAAAGGAAGAGTGCAAAAATATCTTTTAAGCTGATAGACTCATTTCCCAAAGAATTAATGCTCCAGTACATTACAAGGAAGTGCATTTTCCTATTCAATCAAAGCATAGGGAACAGAAATGTCGATGTTCAGGACCTTATTAAGCTAACCACACATGGCTAACACACTAGCCCTTCTTAAGAGCTAAAAAGACTAGTTTAGCACGGTCATGGCGTGCACCTGTAATGGTGTGATGATTGTGATATTTTTCCTTGAGTCTTATTAAATCAATATAAAAAGTATATGCAAATACATTCAACCAGTACTGTATATTGCCCTAACATCAATAAGATACAAAAATATTAGAGATTTAAACTGTAACACAATAAATACAATGTTATAAATGAACTGTTCTACACAACTGTGTTCTGTGGACACACAAAAAAAAACTGCCATACTGACATTCAAATCTATACTCTTTTAGATGGAATTTTTTTTTCTCACTTTCCACTCTGCTTCTGTTTTTGGGTGCGTCTCATTTCGGGAAGAGTACAAACTGCTATTGGTTAAATATTTAACCACATTTTACGAAAACCCGTCTCTCAGGGAGCAGAACTCTTCCGGTCCCTTCTTGGGCTCGCAAAAAATCTCAGGACAAGTTGGGCCACAAAGCATAAACTATCGCACCCTTCGTTTTTTGGGGAAAGCAGGCTGCATTTGAAGGAGCCTTAGTCAAAAGGATGCACCCCCTGAATTGTGACACACCAGTGGTCTCCTAATGCTATGCTTTTAAACAGCCATGCTATCCAATATATATATATATATATATATATATATATATATATATATATATATATTTTATTTTTTTTCGTTTTTTTTTTTTTTTTTACTGTTATTGAGGAAGTCTCTCTGTCATTATATATTGTTATAGTTCTATTGCCCATGCCTAGTTTTATTCACTGGTTTAGTAAATATAACATGCAAAGATCACTACTCCATATCAGTAAACCATAGCTGTAGCAGACATTTTCATATTACAATTAGACATAAGCATGTACTGTACATGCCATATACTGTACAGTATATGGAATGTAAAAGAAGGATTAGCAGGCAGGAGGACTTCCCATATTAAGTTTAAATATTAGATTAACATCATACAATCCTTAGAGCAGTTCTACTGTGAAGTAAAGCTTTCCTAAGATTTACCAATCATACTACAATCACAAGCCTGTGCAAACATAACCTTCACCAATCACAAGGCATATTTACCTCTGACTCAGCACAGATCAAAACTCTGCATTAATTTTTAATTCGTTTCTACCTCGAAAGCTAACTCATCAGATGTACTACTGTGATAGGTCTATTAGCTTCTTAAACATCTTGCATTTTGTTCATTTTGGCATCTTGAGAATGGAAGTGATCATATACATTATTGAATTATGGCTATAAACACTAAACATTCTAATTATATCTCTCTTAACAGTTAACTTCCAGGTGAAAGTATGTAATTTCCAAATTCAGCGTGTTGAACAGCCCAGAATAAACCCACCAAAGTGAAATTACTTCAGGTTTTTTTTTTAACAACATGCTAGTTTGTTAACAGCAAACTATATAGTGTTTTTGAATTTTTCACACTGTGTGCAGTCATGTTGATTTAAAGTTACTGTAAATTTATGCTGTCAAGAAAGAATGGTTACAATAGCATCACCAGTAGCAAATAATGGCGATATTATTTTTAAATATCCTTTAAACTTCCATTGTTTGCGCCAATTAACATAGTGTTATTACTATTAGGGCTGCAACATTCGTTGACATTTTCAACATGTAAATATGTTGACTTCCATGGAATCCCTTGATGTGTCGCAATATTAATTTTGTGCCCAATTTTGCTGGTGGATGTTGGAATATAAGATTTTTTTCCCCAACATAAGACTTGTGTGGTCATGTGTAGTAATTCTTTAAAGAATAACCTAATAAAATGGGGCTCTGAGTGCTGTGTCAAAGTGAAATGGTTCTCCATAGCACTCACACACATCTCACAGAAAATCTTAAATGAAAACACCTTGTTCTCTCTGACCTCAAAACAATGAGAAGTATGTATAAGAGTGAATTTATTTTTTCTCTTTACATGCTTCCTCTGGGCAACATAATTCGTAAGCATGGTATTAGTTTTCACAGTTATGCTGATGACACACAGTTATACTGTAGGTCTCAGCAAAACCAGATGAGAAAAACCAGCCTACTACAGTTAAGCAATGTGTGCAGGACATAAGAGATGGGATGTTAATTAACTTCCTTATGCTTAATCCTGATAAGACATAAGTTCTAGTCATAGGACCACAAGCAGCTAGAAACAAGCTTTCTGATGACACTGTAATTTTAAATGGCCTTCCTGTTCCATCAAGTGCAACAGTGAAAGACAATGGTGTGATTATAGATCCCAGACTTTCATTTGAAGCAGATGTAGATAATATTACCAGGATAGCATTCTTTCACCTCAGAAATATTGGCAAGATAAGAAATATACTGTACTGTCACTAAACGATGCAGATAAACTAGTTCATGCTTTTATCACCTCCAGGTTGGACTATTTTAACGCCTTACAGTCGAACTGGTTGTTCAACTAGGTGCATAAACAAGCTTCACCGAGTCCAGAATGCAGCAGCAAGTCCTCACTAGAACCAGAAGATACGAGCACATCACCCCTATCTTATCTACATGGCATTGGCTCCCTGTGAAATTTCGCATCGATTTTAAAATACTACTGTTGACGTATAAAGCATTAAATGGTCTGGGGGACTCATTGAGTATTCTGGTGAACTGGTATGTTTAGATGCTGTCTTCCCCACTCTCATTGATCACTCGGGTTTGTTGATGGTGAGGTGATCAGTTGCTTTACATCACAGGGAGCCCTCATGTCTGTGTTTCCTTCTGGTTCCCCCTTTTAGTTATGCTGTCGTCCCTGTTTGCACTCTGCACTAATAACATTCACTTTATATGTTGTTTGACTGTGACCATACCTAACTTCCATCTCTCCTTCTCTTCTGCTCTCTCCTCTTCTCCTCTCTCCCTCTACCTGTCTCTCTGTCGAGCTATACATGTCACTCCTGAGCTACCAGTGATCCAGACCCCCTTTGCCCCCTGGAGCTGTCTGACTTGTCCTGGTGTCCTGCTTCTGGTTGGAGATCTCATCGCATGAATGCCTCATGTGGTC
The DNA here is from genome assembly GCA_013621035.1 of Clarias magur. Classification (NCBI taxonomy): domain Eukaryota; kingdom Metazoa; phylum Chordata; class Actinopteri; order Siluriformes; family Clariidae; genus Clarias; species Clarias magur. The sequence goes on along the minus strand of QNUK01000082.1, from coordinate 336,555 downwards.
TGCCTGGGATGCGTGTGGTGATTGGGGACGGTTCCACTTTTCCACGAAGACGGTCCTGTCCTCGGCTGATGCAGACAGCTTTTCTCTGAGGACTTGTGACATCAGTCGCTCGATAGCTCAGGACTGAAGTTTCCTACAGTCTATCTGAGCCTCCAATAACAAACTGGACTCAATTGTAACTTAAACACATCTCCTGTTATACTGTACTCAACTTCCAATCTTACACAGTATGATGCAGATCAATCCCTGCTATCCGTTTTACCCAAATGAGGATGGGTTCCCTGCTGAGTCTGGTTCCTCTCAAGGTTTCTTCCTATTACCATCTCAGGGAGTTTTTCCTTGCCACTGTCACCATCATCCTCGGCTTGCTCATCAGGTACAGTCTTATCATTCATTTTAATTCATTTTGATTGATACACATTCACATCTCATAAAAAACTTATAATTCTTTTGATAAAAGAAAAGCTAAAAAACTGTCAACTGTTAAAAGCAGAATACAAATAAAATTTAATTGAATTTAGGCTGGGTGTTGGTGGGTGCCCTTATCAACTGAGTTTCAGGAAATAACTCAATGTAAGATTTTCCAGAGCAGATGCAAACGTTAGAAACGGTTGCATCCTACATAGACTTCATGTTACAATAAGTGATAAATGTATCAGCTCAGTAACTTGCCTTACTGAGAGAATTGCAGTTGATATACACTGCCTGGCACATACTAACATTTAATTTCAGTTCATGTGTGAACTGAAGTAATTCCTCATGCAACCAGAGCCACTCACACAGTTCGAGTCCTGGAATAGGCCTGTGCCATCAAAAAGAAAACCTCATCGATGTGATACCCTTGGTCATTCAGTACATTCAGGTCATTAGCTGACTTAACTTTATTGTTACATAATGTTGCTGAGCCTGGTGCTGACCTGTAGCAACGCCAGACTGTAATACTGTTTCCAGAGGCTTGTATAGTTTCCATAATGCATGCTGGGTGCGTCGTTTCATGCATTTTCCTTCTTACCCTGACATACCCATCACTCTGGTATAGGTTCAATCTAAATCTGAACACTATTCCAAAGACCAATCTTTATGTGCCCAAGCAAACTGAAAGTTTTTTCTGATTAGCGCTTTTCTTATGGAACACAGCTGTTTTGTCCCAATTCTGTGGCTTCTCATTAGGTGTATGCAAGTAAATGCAATTACTTTCATTTTTATACATGCTACGTTTTTTCCTGTTGATTTTTACAACCATTTGCAATTTCACCTAAAGTTTAAGTGATCTGCATTCATAATTTTCTTTCCACCACAAAGTTGACAGTTCAGCACTATCCTTCTGTTTATTTACAATACTTAAACCTATTTTCAGCAATTTCACTCCTTGCTTGATGCGGAACATTAATTTGACCCTTCTTAAAAGGTGACTTTACAGTATGTTGTTGTATTTCTCTGGCCAGGCAATGTATGGTAAAATGTAACTGATTTAATTTTTTGGTCTGATGAGGCAAAGCTCTGTGCAAGTTTTTATTATAATTATTTTCTTTCAATTAATATTTTTATTTAAATTCTGTCACTGTCTAAAATTGTCACTGTCTTTGGCCAAAACTTTTAAAAAAGATACATAAACCAAATGGGGGAAAACAAGTACTGTACACCCAATACACACGTACGTAGAACCACCTAGATCAACAATAACTTTAACTAAACATGTTCTGTAGAAGACTCATCATTTTGGAGAAATCTGGCCAATACCTTTTTCTTCTCTCCATTTTCTGCACTTGCTTCAGTTTATGGATGTATAAGGGCATCAATTTAGGCACAGCTCTCCTAAAATCCCACACTAGCATCTCAATTGAGTTGGGGCCTGGCCATTCTAACACCTTCATTTTTTGTTTTCTTTAGCCATTCAGATGACCCATTCTTCAGTGTGTTTGGGATCTCAATTGTCTAAAAGACTGAAAGTTTCTCAGGATCTGGCTGCAACACAAGAACAAATCCCCACTACCAGTATGTATACACACGTGTATACATCTGAATATGTGGTCATTACCATAAATATTTAATAGGAGAGGGGGCTAGAGGACATTAACTCAGGTCGACTGCAAAGGGGAGAAGGGGGGAAAAAAAAGCACACATTAACTTTGTACAGCAATGCATTAAGTAAAATCACTCATCATTAAATGCCACTGAATTAACCCAAGTTCATTCATAATACAGTGAATATATACAGTACTACACTATACAGATTCACAGGCATATTTCCTTCCTCTTCCTCGTGTGAAATCGCTAAGAATATATAAGCAGCACACACACCTGAGAGCTAAAATGGTTTAGTCTTGACCCTTATTCATAAATAAGCAAAAGGCCGAAGCCATTATGTGCCTAGTTTAGAATAAAGGAAAGAAAAGGAGAAACCAGGCAGAAAAAAAAGATAATTTTCTCTTTTTATGAGTATGTCATCACGTAACTTGTGTAGTAATTTAGACAAATATAACACAAACGTTTTTGGGGTCTAATCCTAACCCTATTTTACATAATTTTGTCATGATGTTAGCAAAGTTAAGGCAAAAGTTTTTTTTTTGTTGTTTGTTTGTTTGCAGGACCCTGAATGGGAGTGCATTGCTGCAATCAGCAAATCAGTCTAAAAAACTGACAGATAAACTGATTATATTTGCTACAAAAACATAATGCAAACCAACTGAGTAGCAAATAATATTGATTTTTTTATTTATAATAATACATACATGCTATATACAACTTTTACAAATATGTAATACAAGTTTAAACAGGTCTTATACTGTATGTGTATATTATATATATATATTACACACTATAGAATAGTAAAATAATCAATCAAACCAGGATTTGTAGTGAAATTTCCTGTGAATGAAGTCATAAAACCAATTGTAGCAGCACCCCCAAAAATAAATAAATAAATAAATACAAATACCCTCCCTCTGTCCCTTACGTCCTTTTTTCCATTCATCATGTAGTTATACACACAAGTGCTCCAGAAGACCAAACTGGCAAAAGATCTACTTTTAGCAGTACAGTAGAACCTCGAATTGCAAGTAACCTGGTTTGCGAGCGTTCCACAAGACGAGCAAAATTTTTTAATAAATTTTGACTTGATTTAAGAGTACAAAGTATTATCGAGGATCATGTAGCGTGCATGCGCTTCTTGTTTTGACGCCAAGCATCAGGTGATTACAACTAAGCCAATGGTTATTCTCTCTAGCTCTGCGGAATTGTGGATAATTGTCTTCCATGCTCAGCCTTGGCCGAATAGCCATCATCCGTGCGTGCGTGTACTACAATACTTTGACCACGTGTGTGCACGTAAAGCATCTTTTATTTTGTGTGTCCGTGTGTGTGCCCGTGTGCATACATGTGGCCATGTGTGTGCGTGGACGTGCGCGCTTGTTGGAGTGGGAGTCTCTATCAGTAAACTGGTGTGTGTGTGTGTCACTGCAGCCATTCTTGAGATTTACCTTCTCAAGGTAAAGTGCAGGTTAATTTATTTTATTTTTACTTTATATATGGTATTAATTATTTTTATATGAATATTTTTGGGTTGTGAAACGAATAGTTGCAGTTTCCATTATTTCTTATGGGCGAAATTTATGAGTGTTTTGATATACAAGCATGCTTCCAAAACAAATTATGTTCACAATCCAAGGTTCCACTGTAGTCACAATTATCATCAAATACAGATGGAACCCGATTTTTGGGTTACATACCCACCAGCCCATCAACAATATCTTAAGTCATTAATACACCTCATCAACTGTACGAAATATCAAAGCTTAGCATAGCCTACATTAGCAGTGCTCAAAACAGTCATGATAGCCTGTTCAATATACTGTATTTAGTACTGTATACAGTATTTTGTGAATACTGCATGTAAGGTGAAAAACAGGTGGGCTGTATGGTGTAGTATCCCGGTGTGTGAGGGTGGCGGTTGAAGTGAAAGACACTTCAATCGGAAAAACAGCTCAAACAATAATTTCTGTGCTAGAACTCACATTGCGCAAGGACATTTTATTTGACTAAAATTAGCCCAATTTTCATTCAGTCCAAGATGATGTAAAAAAAATAAAATAAATAAAATAAAAAACTCAACTGGGTGAAACAAAACCCAAACTCAATGCTGCTGTAGCATATTTGTTCTTCACTTCTTGATGGCAATGCTGGCTGGAGGTTGCAGCTTGCTAGTGTTAAGACAGCACATCTCCCTGCATATTGTTTGCAAGGGAAAAGATTAAATCTATAACCTGCAGTACATATTTTGACAGATTATTCATTACTTACACATAATTGCAGTGTCACAGTTTAATGTAAGGGTTCATCGGTAATCTTGTGTATTCAATTAATTAAACATGCTTAATGAATGTTAGAAGGGTGTTGTGTTTTTTCCAACCTGGTTTCTTTTTACTCTTTGGACAAAAAATAAAACATATGATGCTGTCACACAAAACAAAATAAATGCCATGTCTGACTTTCACTTATACTTTTCAGTCACACAAAGCTGTCTATTAAAAAAGTTTTTGAAACTGTTAAATCCATCATTTAAATGTTTTAAGCTAACATTTTTGGCAAAAATTTTTACTGAATTTTTTGTTGTAAATGATTGAATATCCTTATATTAAACGCTTAGTAAAACAAAATTAACCACTGCTAAAAGTTTTTGAAACTGTGAATGAACTAAATGCATTTCATGGAAATTTGAAAAAGCTAAAGCCAAGAAAACCCTAACCGGAAAAGTTCATGTAGTCTGATGAGCACATCAAGGTAAGGAGGGAAGCGAATGAAGCAATGCAGGGAGCATGGCATCCACTGTACAAATCTCTGTACAAGCCTCTGGAGGCACTGTTATGATCTGGGGTTGCTTCAGTTGGTCAGGTCTAGTCTCAGTTATGTCACAACAAAATGAAGTAAGCTGATGACCTGAATGTACTGAACGACCGGGTTATGCCACCTATGGGGTTTTTCTTCCCTGATGGCATGGGCATATTCCAGTACTGAAAGAGTGGTTCTGGGCGCATGAGGAATCATTTTTACCACCACATTGTGTGCTGTGCTCAAAGCTAAAGGTAAGTAAGCTTAGAGAGTGCAACTTGTGCGTGCGTGTGTGTGTGTGTGTGTGTGTGTGTGTGTGTACGTGGGTGGGGCGAGGTGCGGGCTCCATCCCAGGAAAGCAAGACCAAAACTTAGAGGAGAAGCTCATTTAGAATTCAGATTGGAGCCGCTATGAAGGCTTTACAGAGCAAAAGTAGCAGACGCATATCAACATCAACCGTTCAAAGGTGATTACTGGATATTTTGGAATGCCTTCAGCAATGTTTTACATGGAGAATCCCAGAAAACTATAAGCATGAATTTTACAGCTGATGGTTGACAAAATTTTTCCTGGTCAGTGATTGGGGATGTTTCCATTCCATACTCTACCGTTCACTCTCAGACTTGTAGTGATGAATCCATGTCTTATCACCAGGAATGATTCTCTGTGATAGTCCTACTCCATCCATTCATACATACTTCTTTGCAATAAAACACAGTCTCCATAGTGTGCTCCAATAAATAATGCCACCACCACCATCCCACAAAAAAACAAATCACTGCACCCTGCTCTAATTCCATGCAAATAACTAGTGGGGCATCCATTTTTGCTCCTCCTGCTGTTAGGAACTGATGAAACATAGTAGTGACTGGGGAGACGGTAGCCTTGAACAGAAAGTGCTGAAAAGGCATTACAGCCAACAGAAGATTTTAATATAATCTCAGTGCTGATGATTTTTTTTATTCACTCTTGTGTTTGTGAATGCATATACAGTGGGGAAAATAATTATTTGATCCTCTATATATTTTGTAAGTTTGCCCTCCTAAAGAAATGAAGGGTATATAATTTTTATTATGGGTTTATTTTGAAGAATAGGGACAGAATGTCAATAAAAGAAAAAAAAAGAAAAAAACCACATTATATAAATATTATAAATCAAGTTGCATTTCAAGGGAGTAAAATAATTATTTGATCCCCTTCATCAACCACAATATTCCTTGGTCCTACAGACTGGTTAGGTAATCAGTCAAGTCAAGTAGTCTTTTATTGTCATTTCAAACATATACAGCTCAGTACACAGTGAAGCAAAACAGTGTTCCTCCAGGACCAAGATGCTACATACAACATAAATTAACAGAAACTAACCAGCTAACAAGACACCTAATTAGTTGAATAAGACAAACCAAATTGACACCATAAATTAATATATTTTAAGTATTATACAAAAGAGCACACGCAAATGTGCAAACAAGAGCAGCAACCCGACAATGCAATATACTTTGAAATTCTGCGATAGTGAGCTGAGATAGACAGTAAACATTTCTTGTAAAAGTAGCAGCAGAGACAGAAAACAGTACAGTTCTTGTGGAAATAGCAGCTAGAAATGAACGTAATATACTTAAAAAAGTATTTAAAAAAAAAAGTGCACAAAAAGCGCTCATTTACTACACATTAATTTAAGAAGCTGCTCCTAACAACAACTTGTTATATATATATATATAAATATATATCGTGATATATATAAAAGTCACCGGTCCACAGTTGACTATCTTCCATTCAAACCTCACTACTACTGCTATAACCAAAGAACTGTCAAAGGACATCAGGGACAAGACCCGCACAAGACTGGAATGGGCTACAAGACAATCAACAAGATGCTCGGTGAGATTGGATGACGTGAGGAATCAGCCAGAACTCCATGGGAGGAGCTTTGGAATTATCTCAAGACAGTTGGGCCACAGTCACCAAGCAAATCATTGGTAAAACAATATGCCAGGATGGATTAAAATCCGTCAGCGCTGCAAGGTCTGTCTCCTCAAGAAGGCACATATACATGCCTATCTGAAGTTTGCCAATGAACAGGGAAGGATTGGGACTGTGATGTATTGTAAAATTTTGGATGAGAACCTCCGGAACATAGGTCGAGGATGGGTCTTACAGCATGACAACGACTCAAAACATACCACCAAGGCAACAAAGAAGTGGCTCAAGAAGAAGCACATTAAGGTCATTGAGTGGCTTAGCCCGTCTCCAGACCGTACTCCTATAGAAAATTTATGGAGGGAGATGAAAGTTCGAGTTGCTAAGCAACAAGCAAAAAACCTTAAGGATTTAGAGAAAACCTGTAAAGAATAGGGAATCAAAATCTCTCCCGAGATGTTTGCAAACCTGGTAACCAACTACAGGAAACGTCTTACCTCTGTGCTTGTTAACAAGGGTTTCTCGACCATGTAATAAGTCATGTTGTGCTTGGGGATCAAATAGTTATTATAGGAATTGAAAGGCAAATCAATTCATAACATTTGTATCCTGTGATTTTACTGGATTTTAGGTTGATGATATGTTTATATCCATTATAATAAACCTATGATGGCAAACTTACAAAATCTGCAGGTGATCAAATAATTATTTTACATACAGTGTTTCCCCACATAGACTGGGCAAGTACATTTGCGGATGCTTTTTAAAAATCTGTCTGGAAGACCGATGCCAGCCGCAAACAATTTATTAGTAGCAGACAGCACACCGTTCTCATGCTAGCAGAAAATACTGGTATAGGAGAGGTAGCGTGAGAGCTACGTAATGTCCAGCTGGTTAATGTCCTACTGGTTAATTGATAGCGGATGGTAAGAAGAATAGGAAGTACATACTGACTTGTGCACGCTCTGAGTAACACACAGTTTTGCACGGTGAACGGCTCTTCTTTAAAAACCTCAGGAAGATTAATAAAACTCAAGCAGCATGGATCCATGTGGCAGATAGCACTGGTCAAAGACTTACTCAAAACATGCTCATTAATATTTTTACTATTAATATTATTACTATTATTTGGTCACAGAAACATCCTAAGCAGATGGAGAGGAGGGTTTGTAGGTTGAATCTCTGAAATTAATAGAAATATCAAATAAATCTAAATTTTGTTAAAAGTCACACGTACATCTTGTACTTCAATAATATTGCATGGTGTAAGTGTGTATGCGTGTACATACTTCTGGGAAATAACATTCACTTGCTGCCTACCCACTTCTAGGTACCATTGGCACAAGATATTGCAACTGTAACAAGGACCAAATTGTGATGGCGAGACTAATGGTTCATTGCAACTCCAAAACTGCAGGTTATGGGATGTGACTGGTTTGCAGTGGTCAGGCCATACCAAAAGTGGTCCAAGGAAGGAAAACCGATGAACCAGAAACAAGGTTTTATATATATTAGGGCTGTAGCTATCAAATATTTTAGTAATTGAGTATTCTACCAAAAATGTAATCGATTAATCGGATAAAATGCACTTTTGCTTAATTAAACAGCAATGTATAATATATAAGAGAAACAAAGATTAATTGGTGTTCTTTTTAGAAAAATCTACTTTTATTTTTTAAATGCATACATATTTTTATACAAAAAATATAAACATTGTCATTATTCACAATACAAGGAATAGCTTATACCCCTATCTCACCTATGCGGTTTGACCCGCAGTGAGATGCGGTTTGGGGCACCGTGAGCCGCCGCGACTGCCCACCGACGTTCCACAAAGTTCTGCAAGGTCCGCCAAAAAAATTAAACATGTTTTTAAGGCAGCTTAAACATATTAAATTTTCCCCCAGAAAGATAATCGCGTAATCGGAAACGTAATCGCAGCGCCAAAACTCGCGGTGAATCATGAAGAAATGCACTTCTGGCCACCGCATGGTACCGCGTAGGTGCGATAGGGGTATTAAAGTTGACTGAAATTAATTAAGTGCATTACAGCACCATATATTCTTATTTTAAAGCATTTTCTTGGATGGAAAAAAAAAGTTTTTTAAATGATTTTATAAGGATAAAAAAAAGCTAAGGCACACATTAAAATAAATAAGTACACAAAAACACTAAGTTGTGCAACTAAAAGTTTCCAAATCTACATCTCAGGCATAACATAAGCCTTTACTGACAATTTCTGCTTTCTTCTTCTCTTGGCCTCGCTGATAATTTTATCGCTCCCTTCCATTTTGCAGCCAGCAACAAAACGCTCCCTCAAATCAATACACAGCTAACTGTTTGCGTCTCCTTCCGCTTTGTGGGTGACGTAAGCACTTCTTCTTCGTTGGTGTTTACTGATGGCTTGCACCAGGAAGCGCGCTGTGTCAAAAGCGTGCTGCCAACAAATAATTGCGCAAAAACAAAACGCAAGCTTTTAAAATTAATTAAACGAAGCTTCGAGGCAGAAGATTTTGCCTCGATCATTTTTTGTCGAGGAATTGTTCCAGCCCTAATATATATAAAATAAAAAATAATAATTAAAATGACAGTAGATTTCAATACTTAATCTTGTTAATTCCCACATAGAATTGGAGGAGAGTGCATTTATTCCTGTCACACCCACAAAAACAGAAAGCATGGCCAAATGTGTATGCGGACACCATTGCTAATTACTTTGAGTTGCTCCAGCTACACCCATTGCTAACAGTAGAGCGGATCTCATTGAAGAGAATGGTGTCTATACAATACAGTCATAGGATGCCACATTTCACTTCCGCGCTGTTAGATGTGCCACAGGCAAATGTAAGAGCTATTGCTGTGAAATGGAAGTTTCTAGGTCCAACATCACCTCAGCCACAAAGCAGTACATCACACACACATAGTGGGGTTGCCATGTGCTGTCATGTGCCATCATTGTTGCATCACTCAGCACACATAGTAGCTCTAAACAGCCTCTGGAAACAGCCTCATCACAAGAATTGTGTATCGGGAACATTATGAAACAGGCTTCCATGTCTGAGCAACTGCAAACAAGTCTAAGGCCAAGCCGAATCTATATGGATTTGCCCCCATTTTATATCAGTCATTGTTAAAATCACCTGGAAGTTCAGTCTGATCAGCTGGCTTCCAGACAATCTGGATTGCCTTCTGACTTGTCAGAAATTTTGGTTAGCCATCTTGTAGAGTGTGCAGAACCACAGTTTTTCCACAATTCCACATGAATTCACTTTAATGTACGTTTTTGCTTCCAAACATAGTCCCTGAATCTACACAACTATTTTTGCTCCATACTCTCATCTGGTTTCTTTTTTAGTTGTTGTTTGATTACAAAGAAAAATTTGTAACTCTGCTTTGCTCTGTTTTGACACAAAGAACTGCCTTCAGATCTCTGTAAACCTTGTTTGAATCAAATTTCATTTGCTTGTTACATTAAATTTTATTCTTTACGAACAAACCAACTGAGGGGTTCTGTTTAAGCATATAATGTTAGCATGCACATCATGCCCAGTCGCTGTAAAATACAGTCTGAGAAGAGAGGTCGTAGCTTCATGCAGTGTAGGAGACGGATTTAAACATACAGTATAGTGCAAGTTAATAATTTGTCTTCCCAGTCTAAGCTCACTATGCTCAATGCCAAGCATCAGCTCAAGTGTGTAAAGCATACTATGACTACTGAGCAGTGGAAACATGTTCTCTGGAGTGATTAATTATGTATCACTATGTAGAAATCGGACTGATGAATATGGGGTTGGCAGATGACAGAAGATCTCTCTCTTCTGGAACAAATAATATCAACATTAAATGCTAGGCAGTGAAGGAATAATGGTCTGGGGATGTCTGTCAAGGTTTGGGGCAAGGCATCTTATCTTCAGCAAAGAATCATTTTTAATGCTGTACACTTTGTTGACGCAGTTTGTGGAAGGTCTTTTCCAGGGTGTTTGGGCCCCTATGCACAAAGTGAGGGACATAAAAGAGAGATGTGGAGTAACTCCAGTGGCCTGAATAGAGCCCTGACCTCACACACTTGCTTTATCGTTAGGATGAAATGTAAAAAATTACATTTCTTTCTTACAGTGTCCCAAGCATCCATGCTCAACTAATGGACTCATGGTCTTGTGGCTAAAAGGTCAAATCACCAGTCAGATTCCAAAATCTAGTAGAAAGCCTCCCATGAGTGTGAGAAAATAATATTTACAAACGTTTTAAAGACAATACTCTTATGATAGCATGATACTATTACAATGGGAAAAGCTGGCAGATGGTGACACTATTAAAGCTAAGATTCCACACGCATCCTTATTTCTAATATTCAAACGTTGTCAAAAGAGTGATGCAACTGGTTATCTATGCAGATAATATTCACTGTAAACACAACTCTCACACACACACCTGAGTCACCTCAGACAAATTAGGTCATCAGAAATCCATCAGCATTTGATCAGGCTAAGAAAATTATCAGTATATTAATTTTTGCAGCAATAAGCATTGCATTTGAAAAACCTACCTAACAGCAGTAGCCGATGGGTCGCTCTGTATATCTGTTTGTCTTTCTGTAACTGTTTCTCTATCTTTTTGTTTGCTTCTCTCTGGGCTTTCTCTTCATTACGCTGGTCTTCTGTTTTACTGTTGCCCAAACAGCCCATCTTCCCAATGTCCCAATATTTTTTTTTATTATTATTATTCCTGTGGATGTGGGATGACAGTATAAACAAACAGCAAATAATCCTTGATTGGCACGTATTCAACTCCCAAGCATTGGGAATTCTGACATGTGTGTTCATATGCACATTCCGTAGAAGAACAGCACACGGGGATGGATGAAGAAATCGTTTGAAGGGATGAAGGGAGCGGTATGGAAGATTTGCCTTTGGGTCAGCGCTCAGGAGGAGCTTTAGGCAAGAAACGGAGGGCTTGTGATGGTGGTGAAAACATCAAGGCCGGCCTACACACAAGGCCGAGTCCTCCCGAGCTTTTTGGTGCAGTAATATCCGAGTGGTCGTTTTACACTCAGCGTTAGATGTGTATGCCTCCACGGCGTTACATTTAAGTCCTTGTCTTTCTGTTCCAGAAATCCGATAGGAACTTAACACATTTCTCTTCTACAATCCATAGTCGCTTCCCTAAAATTACAGTCGCGGCCGGCACTCCTTGCAAAACCATCGATAACTTTAGGTAAACGGGTTTTATTTTCTTTTTTTTCTATCGCATCCGTTCACCGGCACACCAAAGACGGGAAAGGGGATATACAAAGGTTTTTAAAAAACCTGAAGAGATAAATATCTTCCCGAAATTGACGGCCTGCGGTTCATTCCGCCTCGAGCCGTGGCTGACATTAGCCTTAAAAATAAAAAATTAAGAAGCCTCCGGTATGAAATTATGTGCCAGAGAGGGTTCTTATGTATGAAATCCGACAGGTAAATAACTATTTTCCTCTTTCTCTGCAAACCGATGGCTTATGTAGCTATTCAAATCAAAAGAGGCGGTTTTGTCCTCTCCGTTAGCTGTTGTAATTTGAATTTCTCCTCACATCCGTAGGCTTCATGCAAACAACAATCCGGACGGCTTCGCTAACGGAGCGCACGCGGCACACGCAGCTGTTTCGAACAACGTAATTCTGCGATATTTTTCAATGCATTCTGTAAGCAGAGTCCCCTGTCAGTGTGCGCTTTGTATTACCCGTTTTGAATTCGACATGCTGAAAGACAGGGTTACACATGTGCGTTTATAGCCGTGAAGAAAACCTGTTTGAAAAGAAAAATACCGCAATGACAGCAAGCTCTTGACGGGTGCTCTTGTGTCACTTCTCGGATGAACGCGATCGGATCCGCTCGTCGATAGTATTTTTGGCGATTTTCCCCTTTCTTAGTGAATCCTACATTGAGCTAGATGGCGTTGAAGAAATGGGTGGGGCAAACAGCTCTCATTGAACCCTGTGTACGGACCGCGGCTAATCACATGACACTCACAAAACGTCAGCAAGCGGGGCTTCTGCGGACCAAAGGCGCCTTCTTTAAACACACACCGCCGTACAGTGGAGCTTTTTTAAAATACTGTATACTGTACATACTGACTTGAGTAATACCGAAATGAAGGTATAATGACACCACTGAGGCTGAAGCCATTCTAGAAGAGAATTTAAAGAAACAATACAGTCAATTATGTCGGCGTTCTCTTTTTCCTCAGAGCAAAGAAATTAATTCGCTGGTGAACAGAATTTAATAAGATAAACATTTATGAATATATCGTGAAAATATACTTTTTTCGGTCTTGCGCTATCACTACACCCATCACGTGTGACTACCCCCTTCTCTCGTTATAAAGCGTAAACTCATCTGTCCTGGGAAACTTTAAATACACAAGGCGCTTATAACCGAGACACCCTCCAAATTTAACATCCAAGTGTTAAATAAACGTCTCCTAAACATATGACCACATCAACGATCACGTTTTACTTATTAAACAACAAAACGACTTCTCTTAAATGTCGTTTTCAGAAGATTATATTCCTGTGTAAAAGCTGTTGCTCCCTCTGTGAAAAGGACACTTTAAGTACTAATGTACTAATGTGCTTTAAATACTAATGTATACTTGTGTTTTATATTAGCAAAAACTATATTCTAATGAAATTAATTTTTCAATTTTATTTTAGTATGCTGTACGTATAGGCTATGTAAAATTTCCAAACATATTAAAACATGCGGCAGCACGGTGGTGTAGCGGGTAGAACGGTCACCTTCATCTCCAGGGTCCGGGTTCGATTCCCGGCCAGGTTCAATTCCCATCTCTGTGTGCATGGAGTTTGCATGTTCTCATTGTGCATTGTTCTTCACCAAACTGTTGTTGGATTGTTGGAAGAAGTTGCTGTTGGAGGGTGTTTTGGTACCATTCTTTATTCATGGCTGTGTTTTGGGGCAAAATTGTGAGTGAGCCCACTCCCTTGGATCAGAAGCAACCCCACACATGAATGGTCTCAGGATGCTTTACTGTTGGCATGACACAGGACTGATGGTAGCGCTCACCTTTTCTTCTCCGGACAAGCCTTTTTCCAGATGCCCCAAACAATCGGAAAGAGGCTTCATCCGAGAATATGACTTTGCCCCAGTCCTCAGCAGTCCATTCGCCATACTTTTTGCAGAAGATCAATCTGTCCATGATGTTTTTTTGGAGAGAAGTGGCTTCTTTGCTGCCCTTCTTGACACTAGGCCATCTTCCAAAAGTCTTCGCCTCACTGTGCGTGCAGATGCGCTTACACCTGCCTGCTGCCATTCCTGAGCAAGGAAGCTCTGCACTGGTGGCACTCCAATCCCGCAGCTGAATCCTCTTTAGAAGACGATCCTGGCGCTTGCTGGACTTTCTTGGATGCCCTGAAGCCTTCTTAACAAGAATTAAACCTCTTTCCTTGAAGTTCTTGATGATCCTATAAATTGTTGATTTAGGTGCAATCTTAGTGCAATCTTAGTAGCCAGAATATCCTTGCCTGTGAAGCCATTTTTATGCAATGCAATGATGGCTGCACGCGTTTCTTTGCAGGTCACCGTGGTTAACAATGAAAGAACAATGATTTCAAGCATCACCCTCCTTTTAACATGTCAAGTCTGCCATTCTAACCCAATCAGCCTGACATAATGATCTCCAGCCTTGTGCTCGTCAACATTCTCACCTGAGTTAACAAGACAATTACTGAAATGATCTCAGCAGGTCCTTTAATGACAGCAATGAAATGCAGTGGAACGTTTTTTTCAGAATTAAGTTAATTTTCATGGCAAAGAAGGACTATGCAATTCATCTGATCACTCTTCATAACATTCTGGAGTATATGCAAATAAGCAGCAACTTTCCAAATATTTCCAATATTTATGTAATTCTCAAAACTTTTGGCCACAACTGTAGTTCCACTTGTAAAACTTTAAATCCCTCCACATTTACCACCAAGCTGTAGAACCTGGGACTCAACCTACTGTACCTGTGTGTCAGTGGATTGCCCATTTCCTGAGTGGGAGACCACAGGCAGTATTGTCGGGCAGACCTATCTCAGCCTCCCTCACCCTCATCACTGGAACCCCTACGGCTGTGTCCTTAGCCCTCTGCTGTGCTAACTGTACACAAATGACTCTGTGGCCACTACCAACACCACCACCATCGTCAAGTTTACTGATGACACAGTTGTGGTAGTCCTGATCACTGACTCATTGGAAGAGACTAAAAGCCTGGTGCAAGAAGAACAACCTCCTCCTGAACATAAGCAAGACAAATAACTTGATAGTGGACTTTAGCACAAAGCAATAGAGGAACTATTTTCATATTTTCATAATTAAAGAGAGCCTAGTGGACAGAGTGAACAGCTTCCGGTACCTCTGTGTTCACATCATACAGTACTTTTCATGGTCCTGTCTAATCAACACTGTGGTGAAGAAGGCCTGGCAGCCTCTCTACCACCTTAGATGCCTAAAAGACTTTAAACTGCCTTCCAAGGTGATAAACATTTGCTCCTGCACCACAAAGAGCATGCTGATAGGAAGCATCACAAATTGGTTTGGGAGAATTATCCACACTGAGCTCCTGCACTTAATCTACAGCATATGATGCTGGACCAAGGCCAGGAAAACAGTATAGGACACCAACCACCCCAGCAATGGACTGTTCTGTTGTGGTCAGGAAAGAGCTGCTGCACCCTGAAGGCCAACACAGAGAGACTGAGGAGGAGCATCTTCCCACAAGGTATTTAGGCCCTCAACCAGAACACCACAAAGAACTAAACTAATTGGATTTGCTTTTTTTTTTCTTCACACAATAAACACACACTACATTCCTGCTTACGTATCAGAGTCATCATGTAGCACATTGCTTGCTATGTTACATGTTTGCACACTGCTCATACGATGCACATTTCTTGTCCTTGTTTGCACACTGCTAATTTACATCGTGAATGAGTAACTCGCACTTTGGTACATAGACAATCACACTGACACTAACATAACATTCTATTTTATACTTTTTTCAATCATACTGCTACTGTCAAACCCCAAAACCATATTTTTACCCTACTATATTCTTATAATTCTGTACCTCATAGTTTTCAATTTCATTCTGTACATTCTGTATATAAAATATCTTCACCTTGTACTATATTGAGAATTTTACAACTCATTATTTGATGACTTAACATGTGAATGTAATTGTTTGCATAATATATGCATTCTGTTGCTATATGGTATCTGGTGGTTTTCCCCCCAGAAAAATTGGGACAGAAGACAGAAGGTGTGTAACATCACCATTTATTTTAATAACACTTTTAAGCATTTGGGCACTGAAAACACCTGTTGGTCAAGTTTAGCTGGTGGGAGTTTCCCCATTCTTTTACTATTCAGTTCTTTAGGTGTCCAATTGTACAGGGTCCTTACAATGCAACACAGATTCTCATCTGGATCAGACAGGCCAGTCTAGTACTCATACTCTGTGTTTAGAAGCTATGCATATGTAAACCGAGCAGAATGTGGTTTGGCATTGTCCTGCTAGAAAATACAGGGATGTCTTTAAGAAAGATGGTGTTTGAATGGCATCATATGTTGCTCTCAAAAGAACCTATTTTTTACATCAATAGTGCACTCACAGTTATGAAATTTACTCATGCCACAGGCACTTGCACAGCCCCATACAATGACTGATGCTGGTCTTTATGGTCATTTTCTTCTTTGACTTTTAAAATAAAAACCTATTTGAAATGTTGACTCTTCAGACCATAGAACACATTTCCTATGTGCCACTGTCTATCTTAGACCAGACAGTGCCCAGAGAAATCTTTGAAACCTCTGGACAGCATTGCTCCATAGATTCCTTAAGACTTTGATGCATTTGAATAGGCAAATGCACAAATGGCATTAATGGCTAAAGGTTTATCAAAGTGTACCCAAACCCATATCATGATATTCAGTATGTCAGTATGACTGCTTTTAAGACAGTGATATCTGAGGGATCAGAGATCAAGTATGTTCAGAAGTGGCTTTTGAGATTTGATGAGTTTCCTTGAATTTCGTGATGATATTGTACTATTGAACTTTGGGGAGTGTTATTCTAAAATTATTTTATAATTTGCTAGTGCATCTGTCGGCAAACACACCATCCTTGCTCTATGGACAAGGCCCTTTATTTAAACTACTTGTATACTATAGCATAATTGTAGTTTACCTGTTTAACAGCACTTTCTCATCACCTTGTAATTTGTATTTGTAACAGTGTTGTTCTTCTTAAATTGGCCCTGTCCCAACTTTTTGGAGCATATTGCAGCCACCAGATTTGAAATCTGTGCATATTTTGAACAAAAATTTAATTCACCTGGTTAATAATCAAATAATGTGGTGTTGTAGTGTCAATGTAGTACAATGTGAAGAGACTTTTCTACTTTTTTAAAATTAATAATTTCCATACCTTAGGTCACAACTTTTTTGGAATTGCAGTTGTATTTAAATATACTGTAACTTGTTGAGAAGAAAGTCTCATGATAAAAATAATGGTGCCATTGTGGCATAAGGATGTGGCATTAGAATTATGGCTTGACACCTCCAGGGCTCGAGTCCTGCTTTAAGTCTCTGTGTGTGGAGTTCTCCCCATGCTTGGTGGGTTTCCTTTGGGTATTCTAGTTTTATCTTACAGTTCAAAGCAATGAAGAATAGGCTAATTAGCATTTCCAAATTGTTCATAGTGTGTGATTGAGAGTGTGAGCGTGTCACTCCATCCAGGTGAAGGATCGGGTTGCAGTCGAGCATTCCAAGCATACCAGTTTATGAAAAAAAGAAAGAAAAAAAAAACCTTGATGACCGTATAGCCAGATGTGCTCATTTAACTAAGGAAAGTATTCACGAATGGTTTAAATACAACATATAAACATTTTAGCCAAAAATTAAACATTAAGAATGTCATCACAGAATACCAGAAGATCATTCAGTAAATGTGGGGCTAAAACATTCAGTGGTTTAGAGGCCGTTAGTTGAATTGTGAGCCAATGCCGTGCAGATACTGTGACAGGGGTGTCATACCAGGTCATACCTTCTGGTTCTTGTAAGGACTCTGGCTACTGGATTCTTTTTATGCACCTAGTGAAACATACAGACAGTATGCATTACAATAACACAAGCTAGAGCTAACAAAAAAAAAAAATTCTTCATAGTGTATTTTTTCTTTTTATTTTAGCATCTAAAGGAAGTTCATTCCACCACCTAGGTGACATTTATATTAATGTTTTTTAGTGATCTGGTCTAAGGTCCTGTTGTACCTGACATTTGGTGCTAGGATTTTGTATTATGTTATGTTAGATTAAAAAAAAAACATTACATTTGTGCCCAGGTTTTTATGCTAAGCTAACTCTAACCCAGCAGTTGTAGAAGAATAATTAAATAATTATCAGGATATGTTGAAGTGGGGAATCACCATACAGGTGTTTTATATTCACACTGATAGATGGCAATGCCCAAACGGCCTCCTTTGGAAGACTGTGCATTCAATCCCCAGCCGCTTGAGGAAAGTTCTTTAAACAAATGCTTCATTTAGCACATAGTTCACTAGTGACCCCTACTGCTGAAACATGTATCATATGTACAATGATATATATTAATTTAAAAGTCTGCTGCTTTAGTGTTTTTAAGATATTTTTGTCAGATGTTACTATGGTATACTGAAATTTAAAAAGCATTTCATACGTGTCAAAGTTTGTGCCATTCTTTATTCATGGCTATGTTCTTAGGCAAAATTGTGAGTGAGCCCACTCCCTTGGCTAAGAAGCAACTCTACACATGAATGGTCTTAGGATGCTTTATGATTTGCCTCACACAGGACTGATGGTAGTGCTCACCTATTCTTCTCCGGACCAGCTCTTTTTCTGGATGCCCCAAACAATCGGAAACAGGATTCATCATGGAAAATGACTTTGCCCCAGTCCTCAGCAGTCCAATCCCTGTATCTTTGCAGAATATCAGTCTGTCCCTGATATTTTTCCTGGAGAGAAGTGGCTTTTTGCTGCCCTTCTTGAAACGTATGAAGATGAGTACTACTATCAGTCCTGTGTCATGCCAATGGTAAAGCATCCTGAGAGCATTCATAAGTGAACATATTAATTTGCTAGGAGAACCATTTATTAGTGGTATTGTTGAAAGGCTTATGTAACCATTGTAAGTAATTGTAAGTTAAAAGTACTTAAAATACTTAAATAACAACAAGCATGTGTAGCCAGAATAAATTAATTTGATTAATGTACAACCAGAAGATGGCAGTATTCTTTAACATTTGTCTTAATGTGCTTTTACACTATATGTTCTGGCACAGATCAGAGAACACTTTACCTTAAAGTCCAGCACAACTGAGTCAAGCATGATACAATGTACTCATACTGTATGAAAGCTATTGGCCAAAACATGGTATTGGTGCTAAAAAAAATTAAAGAATCATATAACACCATGAATAAAAAGAAACACATTACTGTATATAAAATATACCTGCACCAATACTGTGTTTTGGTCGTAACCATACCAAGTACAAAAGTAGAGCCCTTTTTAGAACGCCTTGTGATCAATGCCACTTTTCCTTCTACAAAATCTCCATAGGTGTGCAGCACACAAACCAATCTCTTACTCTGAACTGCACAGCAATAAAGCTGTTAAAGTAGGAAAGTAAGTGAAAGGGTAATTCTTAACATTGTTTCCAAAATAGCAATAATATTAGGCATAGCCAACTTCCTTTTAATCAGCTTTTTGTGCTTTATTGGCAGGTCACAAAAAACAAGGTATATACTGCTACCTGTTGTATTGGAGGGGTACATGGGTTGGGGGGGTCTCTTCCTACAAAGGTTACAAAGATAAAGTAAATACCATATGCAGTTTATAAGTGATGAGTTCATTTATTAAGGGAAAAAGGCTGTCAAAACTTCCCTGGCAACAACTGAAATCAAGCATTTGCAATAACAGGCAATTAATGTTTCACATCGCTGTGGCGGAATTTTGACCCACTCTTTTTTGAAGAATTATTTTAACATAGTCAGATTGGAGGGTTCTCAAACATGGTTCCACATTTTCATTTATTAAACATTTCATTACAAGTCCTACACTTTTGCACGGTGTGTGTGTGTGTGTCTGTGTGTGTGTGTGTGTGTGTGTGTGTGTGTGTGTGTGTGTGTGTGTGTGTGTGTGTATGATCTTTATAACATAAACTGGCATAGTATAATATAAATAGGCACGCAGCATAATGACATTTTTATCTCAAGCAAGCCGAAAAATTATTACCACATTTCTATATCAGTTATTCCATAACGGATTCCTCCTATACCAAACTAAATATCAACAGAGTTAAGTACTAGTACATTTTTGGCCTAATATGTATGTATTACTGAATTTAACAAAAAATAGTGTGTGAGGAACCAAATCAGGCTGCTACTGTACAAGCATTTATAAATAAATGCATGTGAATTATACATTATATATTAATATTTATTTTATATTAACGCATAATATTATCATATTTATACAACATTATTATAATATGTATATGTTTATATTATACATTGATATCAAAATCTATTACAATATTTTTTGTTCATGAAAACATGAGTGTTAGTTAGTTAAGTTAGTCTGCTTAATGTAGCAGGTCTGACAAAGCTATATGGTAATGTAAATTTTGTTGTTCTGCATGGTCTCTACACAATCTTCAGTGCACAATTCCATTGACCTCTTGGTTTGTCTTACTGGCATGATGTCAGCTTTGGGACTTTATAGAGAGTAACTTTCACATGACCTTAAATAAAATAAAAACATTTTAAGTATGATGAATAATTGTTAGCACAATTTCAACTATCATACAGGCCTGTATATTATGGAAATAATATAAAAACAAGTATGGTTATGCTATTGTGTTATGACGCTGTTAAGGAGATTGATGAGAAATATAAATGGTGTAATAACAATAAAATTACATAAATATTAATGGGTCTACTAAATGCAATGTCGGTGGTGGTGAAACCAAGACCTCTTTTGACAAGCTGTGGTATTGTGGTGAATAATTGTGACATCAGTTTGTGTCTGAATGTCCCAGATAGTCTTATCATGCACAGGCACAAAGAGTCATCTCACGTACATACTCACCAACATTTTTCTTCATGTTGTATTCATTTAGGAATTATAAATGCCAGTGCACCGGTATAAATGTAAATGTTTTGTAATTTTTAAAGACTAATTGCATTATAAACTTCCCTTTACAAAATAAGTTTTGAAGCACTTTAATAACACATTTTAAATAATGTAGTTTATTTGAATTAGTGCAGATGTAACAACGTAAAAACAACGTAAAACACATACAATTTACAATGGTAAAATATGCATTCATGATATACAACTATAATAAAATGGCATTATCTCTTACTAGGATTAAGAATGCCTACAGTAGCCATGCTATGACCAAAGTGACAGCAGTGTCTGGTATACTCCCTGATAATGACATCATCACCGGTATAATACTTACAGGGGGCTCTCACAGATATCTTCTGCACTGGAGTGTGAGACAGATCACCATGCGCGAAATTGTTCATCTTCAGATCGGACAGTGTGGGAATCAGATCAGTTCAAAGGTATGTGATAGCAAATTCGTTATATTAATTTAATATCCATTTCCCCCTTTAAGTATACCATTAAGGATTACAATGATATTGTATTCAAATACACTGCCAAAACACAGGTAAACAAAAGTTTGTTAATTAAAAGCTCATTGTAATGAGGTACAGTATTGACGTCCATAGTTAATATGTTTAGTTAAATTTACTGTTACAATGTCCTTTTGACAGATATTTTACCTTATAAAACATAGTTAGTATAATGTCTCTGTTAAATGTATAGTGTTTTCATTTATCCAAGATAACATGATGAACAAGCTAGAAAGGCTGTAGTACAAGCTAGAACGGCTTCACATATCAGAGAACTACAGAGCAGCTTATTTAGTTGATAATTAATACTTTATGGAATTAGCAAAATAGGTTCAAATTGAACAGCCAACATTTTTTTTTCTGCTAGGGTAATGAATTACATCAGTGTTATGTTTTGGACAAGGAAATTTGTAGTTTTAAATTAGTTTAATAATTTGCTAGATTTATGAGTTCACAAATATCAGAATATTTAGTTATTTTTCATTGTACATTTAATTGCATGTTCAGATTATATACATTGAGTTTATCAATAGAAGTTGATGTGCTCATTTTGTCTTGTCTTTGAACATTGTTTGTTTTTAAAGTTCTGGGAAGTTATCAGTGACGAACATGGTATCAGTGCAAAGGGAATCTATGAGGGAGACATGGACCTTCAGTTGGAAAGAATCAGTGTCTACTTTAATGAAGCAAATGGTAAGAAATTTCAATGTTGTTTGTTAATAAATATTTGATTAAAGCATCTGTTTGTGTGTCCATTTATACTGTGGACATTTGTAAACACTTCTATTAAACCGCTGTCTAGCATCAACCACATTTATTCCATATTCCTAGACAAACTGAATATCACAAACAAAATATGCTTTAATTTATCCATAGCCATATTTTAGATATACTATACACTTTTAATGAGCCAGTATATGTTGTATGTTATGCTTTCTTACAGATACCGTATAAAGTAGTAGTGATTTTTATTTAGTTCTATTTTTGTTTTCAAACCTGTTAAGAAAACTGAGATTAAAGCCCAAAAATAATAATTTCATTTATTTTTTACTTGTCCGCTTTAATCAGTTCTCCCAGACAGAG
This sequence comes from Clarias magur, assembly GCA_013621035.1. Classification (NCBI taxonomy): domain Eukaryota; kingdom Metazoa; phylum Chordata; class Actinopteri; order Siluriformes; family Clariidae; genus Clarias; species Clarias magur. The sequence continues at coordinate 314,005 of QNUK01000082.1, read as the reverse complement.
TCTTTTTCCTCGTTATAATGGACCCCAAAAATATTTCCACCAATTGCATAGGAATTTCTTTTGCTACTTGTGTGATGCCATGCATACTAATGAGCTCTTTGGCCAAAGAAATTTCAGGTTATCCCATCTTTAATAGATCCCAAGATCCCAGCAGCAGCACCACAGATTTATAGCAGATTGTAATTTTATACCTAGTGTTTACTTTTTGCGACAAATTTTAAATAATATTTTTATGTAGCCTTTGTTGTTAAATATGATATGGAAAAGACACTGAAAGACAGTTATAACTGGACTGGACTTTAGAAGTTCAGAAATTGTGAAACATGTTTTATTCAATGTATTTCAGTATTTCCATAATCAGAATCAGAATATTCAAAGGGACAAAAATGATAAACTTCACTTAATAAAATGATTCAAATTAGTTTAAAATCTAAATACATATATTTTAAGAACAAAAGCACTGTATCAGCAAGGCCTGTTCCTTTTCTTTTGCTATACAATGAAAACATTTTAGTTGTAATTTTGAAGCTGAGAAAAGCGGGAAAATAATTCCGAGACATTGCACAAGCATAAGGCACAGCCAATACCACAATTTTAAATATCTTTAAATAGGGACAACTATAGTTTATTAACAACCAGACATCAAATCAGCCAAGGAAAACAACAGGAAATGATGGCACAAATTATGAAGAATTCTCCAAAACAACGGTTAAAGGTGGTTCTTACTTTTATTTAAGGACTATTCCTATACATTTGCTACATAAAAGTTTTTGTAAAAGATGAAAACATCAGCAATTAAGCTACAGCGTAAATAAATCATAGCTATTACTTTAATTAAGATTTTATTTACAATATCTCTTGATGTGTGTTATTAGGTGGGAAGTATGTCCCCCGGGCACTGCTAGTGGATTTGGAACCAGGAACAATAGACAGTGTGAGGGGAAGTCATATTGGAGAACTATTCAGGCCTGACAACTTTATACATGGTGAGACCAAGTAAAATAATTACATTATTTAAAAAATGTTAGAATGATATATTTTTTAATCTGTTTAATTAAATAATATCACTCAATAAGGTATGAAGCTTTGTCTGTGTTTTTTAAATGTACTAATTTAATAGTTTCATTAATTTTTACTTTATTATGTGTATATGTTTTATCAGATAATACCTAATTGTAACCATATAATTAGGTTTTAAATAATAATAGACCTTGGTTTCTGTTTCTGTCGGTGGAACTGATTTCCATGTGCATTCATTGACAGGGAATTCTGGGGCTGGAAATAACTGGGCAAAAGGTCACTACACAGAGGGGGCAGAGTTGGTTGAGCAAGTAGTAGAACGTGTCCGTAATGAAGCTGAAATCTGCGACTGCTTACAGGGCTTCCAGTTTGTTCACTCTTTGGGTGGTGGTACCGGCTCAGGCATGGGCACCCTGCTCATTAACAAAATCCGTGAAGAGTTCCCAGACCGAATCATGAATAGCTTTAGTGTCATGCCTTCTCCTAAAGTCTCTGACACAGTAGTGGAGCCATATAATGCTACACTGTCTATTCACCAACTGATTGAGAATACAGATGAGACATTCTGCATCGACAATGAAGCACTTTATGATATCTGCTTCCGTACACTCAAGCTCACCACACCCACATATGGAGATCTCAATCACCTTGTATCTATGACTATGAGTGGGGTCACAACCTCTCTGCGCTTCCCTGGTCAGCTGAATGCTGATCTCCGTAAGCTTGCGGTCAACATGGTGCCCTTTCCCCGGCTTCACTTCTTTATGACTGGCTTTGCTCCTCTCACCCCACGAGGAAGTCAGCAGTACCGGGCACTTACTGTTCCCGAACTCACCCAGCAGATGTTTGATGCTCGGAACATGATGACAGCATGCGACCCTAGACATGGCCGCTACCTCACTGTCGCAGGAGTATTTCGTGGTCACATGTCCACTAAAGAGGTGGATGAACAAATGCTCAATGTTCAGCAGAAGAACAGCAACTACTTTGTGGAGTGGATTCCCCACAATGTTAAAGTGGCTGTGTGTGACATCCCACCACGTGGCCTTAAAATGGCATCTACCTTCATTGGAAACAATACAGCCATCCAAGAGATTTTCCGGCGAGTTGGGGAGCAATTTGCCATAATGTTCCGCCGCAAGGCATTTCTGCATTGGTACACAGGAGAAGGCATGGATGAGATGGAGTTCACAGAGGCAGAGAGCAATCTGAATGATCTAGTATCTGAGTACCAACAATATCAGGATGCCACAGCCGAGCTGGATTGGGAGCCAGAGGAAGAAATGACGGAGGTGGAGGGACATGCTGCAACAGTACAAGGCACCAGTGTACAAGACAGTGAGTGAAACTTAGTCTAGTAAACAGTTTTAATGAAGAGGGTCGTTTTTAGCAACTGTGCTACAGTATATCTTGACTATCAAAAAAATATTGATTTTAAAATATATACTATTGTTACAATGTACTGATATAAAATGGTAAATTAATATTATTCCTGTTATATTCATAAAAAAATAATATTTCCTACTTAATTTTAACCAATAATTATTTGTAAACTTTGTGTTTAGTATATTTGGAGTCACTTTTGCATTATGTAATATGTATTAACCAATATTGTTTTAAAGATATACAAAATGTAGAAAATAAAATGAAAATAGAAAATAAAATGTATAAAGAAAATAAATGTTACATATTTATTATATTACATATCAAGTATGCATGTGCGCAAGCATTTGTAAGAAACACGTTAATGTTGAGTACTATAGTTATTTTTACAATGGTGCAAAAGCACTTTTAAAATATTTAAAAGTGTTAATTTTTTTTCTTCCCTTTTTTTTTAGCTAAATAAGATTGGGAAAAGAGTGTCTGACAAATGCCTAAATAATGATTTAACTAAAAAAAAAAAAAAAAACAGAACGAAAAAAAAGGAAGAACAATATATATATTCTATTTTTTATAGTCAAATCAACTAATGAATGTTCAAAAGGCAACTCTAGTCTTCCAAACACGCAGTCTGACAGGACATGATAGCTCTGTAGATACTGATAAGCAGTGCAGAAAAAAAAAACTCTAATACTCCAACTCCAACTGTAGATTAGAGGAAAAGCTGCTGTAAGTGATACTGCGAAGATGGTAACTTTCTCTAGACTTAACAACTGAAAACGATCACCCCCTCCCCTCAGTCATATTCCACTTCTTGCAAACACATGTAATGTGTAGAGCATTAAAAATGTAGTGCTGGTGCATTCAAAATTTCACAACAACTGGAGAAAATGTATAGTTAGACACATGCAGTTTGGATGACTCAAATGTCCACATACACCACATTGCTTTTTTTTTTTAGACCAACATTTAAGCAAATTATATGAAATGGATGAGTATATTTAATCTTTTGTACTAAACTTTAATTTTGACTTGCATGCATAAATACCAAATGGCAAGTTGGTGGAAGCACAGTGAATATAGTTGTTTCTACCTCATGTCAACTAATAAAAATCAAAAAGGCAGCTAAACATCTTCTCATATTTGAAACAGATATAAAGGTTAATTTCCACAGAAATGAGAGCTTGAATTGTGTTTTTGTATCCTAGCCTATTAGCTGAGAATGACCACTTCGTGCATGACTAAAATGGACTCAAAATGGACAATGCTAAGATAAAATTTTGGATTACTGCTGTTTCTCAACTTGAAATCAATCTAACATTTTATTGTATAGTAAGTGTTATAAGTATATTCTATTTATAGTTGTGTAGTGTTTATACACTTGTCACACATACACAGAAATTATAGGTGTGTTCCGGTATTTAAACAACTCGAACAAGCATTACACATATGCTGAAGGCCAAATAAATGAAGACAAAAAGGTTGGTTTCTGACCTTTGCACAGTACTGTATATTCCTTGACTATATTCCTTCCTTCATTTACCATCTTTACATTAAAACACATTATTCACAAACCAAAATCTGTCCTGGTTAAAACTGGTTAGAGACATGAAACATGTATTTTGTTTGAAGTTTCTATGGTTACCAAAGGACTATTACCAGGATACCAACAAAGAGCAACCTGGTTTCCTCACAATCGCTTAACCCAGTTTCAGACAACACCCAGATTAACTTATCTCTATCGCCATGTGAGCCCCAAAAACTGTTTGTCTGAAATTTTTTTTAATTGGATCCAAAACAAAAAATACTAAAGACATTTTATTTGTCATTTAATTTATTTTTAAAGAGGACTAATTCAGCATACTGTATATGCACATAAAAATGTGCTGATATATATTCATAAATCAATAATAAAAAGGCATATCAGATATTTTCAGTATCTAAAACTTGTTGACCTTTCAGATCAGAAGAGACTACTGTAATAATAATAGTAGTGTTCAGAAGTACCTTAATGTGAAAACATGGTGAGACTCACATCTGAAACCAGTTGCTGTTTTTTTTTTTTTGCTTAGTTTTTTTGTTTATTTGTACATGCATTAAAGCTGATTTTTAAAGCAGAAAAGTAAAGTAGAAAAAATACATTCATGTATAAAATATTACACACAAGTAAATCAAGACTGCATTTTTAGCTTGATTACATGCATATCTGATGTGTTTTCTTTTGTTTGACTATTGAAGTTCCATATTTGTTAGAAGTTACCTTTGTCTCATGTTGTATTTATATCAGGTGCTTTTGTTCCTACTGTGCTTGTTATGTTTGTGCTGAGGCTCATGCTAAAGCTAGTGATGATATTAATGCTAATGCCTAGTTTGTGGTCTTGTAACTGTGTCTTATATTGTTCAATTGATTTCTTAAGGTTTAATAAAGCCATGCCTGCAACTCCTTGCCTCTCATCATTTTTCATATTGAATTTTTCCTGGGGTGGGGCTCATGGATACTGATAGTCCAGCCCCACATGACAGTGTCAGTTGTCATGTCCCTATGGATTCCTACTCCAGTGCCCTTGTCCAGGAGCCTAAAAGATCTGATGCCAGGGGAGAAGGATTGGCTCAGATTCCTAAAGTTCCACCTTTCTGGCCAAGTGCATGTATGGGGCCAGAAAGCCTCGTTGCCCAGGGACACTTGAGCTTGGAAAAACCTTGCAAAGTTTGCAAGTCTGCTGGGGCAAAGCTGTACGAGCAAGCTGGATGGGATGGTGGCAAGGGAAAAAAAATTCCCTGGATTGTCATGAGCAAAAAAACTTAAGACAAACCAGACTCCACAGCAAACCCATCCTCATTTGGGTGCTGCTAGATAATTTCTTTGTAACTTTGTTCTATATGGTCAAAAGTGCAGTTATGGTAAAAAGTGCAGAAAATGTGTTTTACTGTAATTAACATCAAGTTAATCTTGTTGACAATACCATCAGTATGGTGGTGGAGACTTAAGTACAAAATTGCTCATAGAATGTTCAGTCATAAGTCCTATTCAAGCAAACGCAGTCACAAGCATCACATAAATGTGCAAAAACAGTTTGTACCAATTCAGTCTGAAGGCTTCATTAATTTATGTATTTAATATTAATATTATGAATCTTCATTAATATTAAGTGGAACTGTCCTCAGTTATTACATATTTAAGTAAACCACGTGGGGCCATGATCAGCACCATGAGTGGTCCAAAAAGAAGTAGCACTGCATGAAAAGAGGTGTATCTGTACTAGGAAACTCCCGTATACACCACTGATTTTCGGAAGTATCTCCAGTACCACTGAGCGTATACATCAAATTCCACCAAGCTAGGACACTTCCAGATTGATACCAATTCGGATGTATCTCGCTGAGGAATCCTTCCATGGTACAGCCATTTGTTGCCATGGCAAATAATCCACTCAAGGATTTTGTCAGGAGACCTTCACACCTCAAGCACCCATTTGCATTTTACACCTTTGCAAAAATCTGCTCTTCCCTATTGGTTTATTTATCTCTACTTTGATTGGTTGTTTTTAAAACACTCCCAAAATCCTGACATCTATTGGGACATTACCCAGCTCATTTTTATTCAGTCCAATCCAAGCCCTTATAACTTAGTGACTTGATTGGTTATTGGGCAGGTATGTAGATAGACACTATCCACCCCCCAACCCCCAACAATACTATACATACCCTACATCATTTAAAAAATAACAATAGAATTGATTCATTAAAATTAATCAGAATTTTTTTATATTAAAATCAAATCAAACACTAATAAATATACAAAGCAAAGTAAGAATAGGGGGGAAAAAAACATAAAATATGGGTAACAATGAACAAATGTGCATTTATGAAGGTGCAGTTAAATTGAAAGCAATACTAAAACAAACATGCACCAGTGCTTGTTATATGTACAAAATAAATGTCCTTATAGCTCGGTCCTGTTAGATATTACACGCTGATGGCATGGCACACAATGGCATCCTCCTCATCAGACATCAGCTTCAGCATTGCAGTCTGACACAGTTCACTCAAGGCATCTGTGCGAACGACCCTACACCGGGACTCCAGCAACTGCAAAACACACCATACTTTAATCCCTAAAAACACTTAGAGATGTACCAAACTTAATACATACAGTAGATGATGTACACTTACTTATCTTTGTCGGTTTTTAGCCCCTGTCTTAATGGAGTCTCTTAGCTGAGACTTTCCTGGCCGAGACAAAGAGTATTTGCAATAAATAGTAAGTCCTGTAACATAGTAAGTCCTGTAACATAGTAAGTCCTGTAACATGCTGGATAAATAAAAAAAATAAAAAAATCAGATAAGTGACAGAAACAATTCAAATTATTAGAGGGACAAAAATAAAGGGACATGAAAATAAATACAATAACAATTTCTGATTACCCTTTATACACTCAGGGTCTGCATCTGCAAAAGTCATCGTCATCACCACCTGATCATGAAGTGAACTTATTCTGTGTGGAAAGAGAGTCGTGTCATTAATTACATTTAAAATTATTATGTAAAACCCCATACATAGCAGGTAAAGAAACAACATTCTTACCCAGGTGGTGAATCATATTTATGTGGGTTGTTTTCTGAATTATGGAGACTCCTTACAGCTTCCTGTAATGTTGAATTAAAAACGCTTTAATACATACATTTGTAAACAACATTGTATAATTCTGATGTGACAAACTGTTAAATATGCTGGACACCTACAACAATGCAAGTAACAAAAAGTAAATGTGTAGCTAAGTGCTTAGGCTAACTTGGCAAGGTATAATTTACTACTATATTGTCAGCTAACATAAAGTTCAACTTACCGTAATGCCCGTGTTATGCGAGCTCTTAGCCCTTCTATTCACATGGCTTGACTCTTCCTGCGGTCTTCTCTCATCAAACTTGCGCTCAAATGCATCAAGATGCTAGATAACCTCTTTGAGAAGAGCAGTGTGTGCAGCTTGCTTCTCCTTCAAACTCTCAAGATGAAGAAACAAAGACACACCATGGCCAACCCCCCCACCCGGCTATGATAAGGACAGCTCCTCTTTCTGCTAGTCATTAACATACAAAAGGCCTTTACACCTCACAGCCATCACCTCTCACTGCTAGCTGTGAGGACTTCTAGAAAGTTTCACTGATTCCCGTATACATCCACATACATGAGGTATCTCGTCGTTTCACAAAATTTCCTTTTGCAATCTCCCTTTCCAAGCACTCTGCCTCAGACATCTGGCAAACTTAAAGTTTAGCGGAGATTTCCCATACCATATTTGTCCGGGTACAGCTCTTTTCATGTAGTGAAAATGTAGTAGGGATGACAGGTACAGAAGCACAAGGGCCCAGGACCGGGGTAACTCAGGGGTGCAAATGTATTCAAGTACAATAAAAATCTTGTAAACAATCTAATCTTATATCCAGTGATCTATATCAGGCAGACAGAATCACGATCAGGAAGGAGGCATATATCAAGGACAAAAACAAGCACAGCCAGGTACAAAGAAATTTCAGGAGGTAACTAGCCCAGAATGTTTAAAAAAAAAAAAAAAAAAAAAAAACCGGGGAATATGAAAAGGAGAATCTGGTAATTAGTCATGGTGCTCAGGAAAAAAACAAAAAAGCAGGTGAAGGACCAGGTGAAGAGAACAGAACAAGTTCACCATAAAACTTGATACTCATCAGTCCCCCAGCTCTGCTCATGTACCTAAGGAAATATACGAGCAAGCTGGAAGGGATGGTGATATGGGAAAAACTCAATCATTAATAAGAAACCTTGAGACAAACCAGACTCCTAAGGGAACCCAACCTCATTTGGGTCAGGCCAGATAACATGAACAGTTTGATCTACTATAAAGTGAGACATAATAGTACAACAATAATATACAGTATATTACAGCAGTATAGCATACATTATTAATAGCTTATTAATACAAGAAGTGTTAGGAACCTCCACCAGAGGTCACTGTTCATGTCTGTGTAGTTCTTGTTGGTTGACTCAGTTTCCCAGAAGGCACCTCAGTCAGGTGATGAGCTCACCTGAACTGAGGTGGCTCATTAAAGCCTCTATAAATAGCAGTTTGTTCTGGGAAACTGGGTTGAGCGTTGTTTGGTATGTTGTGCTTGTTTGGTATGTTGTTTGTTTTTGTACATACCGTCATGTGGGCATTCCTTTTTGTTTGTTTCTTTGAGTTTATATTTTAGCTATATTATTTTACCTTTGTTTTTCTAGAGGGCTCTATTGTTTGTTTTCTTGATGTTCCTTGTGTCTGTGGATTCATGGAGCTGCTCTGTTCAGTGTGTAGTTAGGCTGTGTCTCCTCCTGTGTACTGTGTAAGTACTGTTCTGTCTTCTGGTTTATTCCCTTGTATGTGTAGCCACATGAGGGCTTAGCCGTTAGCAGGGTTAGCTGCTAGCAGGCCTTGACGGCTAGTAGGGTTAGCCCCTAGTAGGGTTAGCCTCCAGTAGGCTAGCCTCTAGTGGGATTGACTGCTAGTGGTTCTGGTCACTAGTAGGTTAGCCGCTAGTTTGGTATAGCCTCATGTGTGCCCTGCCTTTTGTGTTCTGTTTCTGTATTAGGTTAGCTACTAACCCCATTAGATACTAACCCGGTTAGGTCAGCATCCCGTGTCTCCGTATTCCATGTAGCTACTAATTCTATTAACCACTAACCCATCTGGTCTCTAGTCTCTGTTGCCCCTGGTCCTGTCTAGTCCTGTCTCTCCAGTCCTCGCCACGTCCTGTCCAGTCTTGTCTCTAGTTCCCCTATGTGTCTTTAGTTAGCTCCAGCTCCATGTTTCCTCATCCCTGGTTCCTTCTGTCAGCTCCCTGTATCAGCTCCTGGTTCCCATGTCAGCTCCTGGTTCCCTGTGTTCAGTTCTTGTTCCTGTGTTTTTCCTGAGCCCTAGTTTTAGTTTGAGATTGTTGTTTTGGTTCCTTTGTTTGGTTGTCTGTTTTTGAGTTTTGGTTAATAAAGACTATTTCTGTTCACACACCCCTCTGCGTGCATGCCTGCCATATATGCCCACGGCCACTACATCAGCCGGTCTAGCGAGTACAACCACCAGCTAGAGACCATGACAAGAAGGTGTAGCATAAGATATTATAATATGAGGGCACAAAAGCTCAAGACAATCCAGACTCCAAAGGAAACCCATCCTCATTTGGGTTGCGCCAGATAACATAACCAGTTTGATCAAGTATATGGTAAAATATAATAGAGCAACAATAATAGAGTATATTACAGCAGTATAGCATACATTATTAATAGCTTATGAATACAAGAAAGTGGTGTATGGATAAATTATAATATGAGGATTAGCCAATCCGCACTCTGGCTGTTGAATTTATTTTAATTAACTTTTAGAAATGACAAGTTTTTCAACATAATCTCCAATCTGTCAATGAGCTTTCATATGTCATTATTAAAAAAATATTTAGCTGAGCTGTGAGCCATGGATGTACCACTGTCTTCACTTCTTATCAGAAGTGACTTATCATTCTTGTATGGCTGCTCTCATGGGAGCAAGCAGATCAAGTCAGGTGGAGTCATATCAGGACTATAGGGAGGATGCTTTAACACTTGAAAAGCAAAGTTTTTACAGTGTCGACAGTGTGGTCAGAAGTGTGCAGATGTGCATTGTGCAGTCGTGCATTGTGCAAAAGGGCATTGTGCAGCCGTTGGATAGCAGTCCTCTGCATTTAAGCTGAAGTTTAGGCTTCAGCTCTGCAATAAGCAGCCTACGGTAACGAGTACTGTTGATTGTTGAACTTTTTAAAAATAATGTTCCAATACAAGCCCTTGAGAAACCCTAAAAACTGTACGACCTGAAGATTGACTTTTTAACTTTTTCTTGGTCGGCAATTAAGGGTGTTTCCATTCCATGTTCTGCTGTTTACTCTCAGCCTTACTCTAATCCTAACACTAATTATAACACTGACCTTAACTATAACATTAACCAACCATATTATAATTATATAAACCTATATATAGGTAGTCCATATATAACCCTATCGATAATCTTAACCTTATCCATAACCCAACCCTAACCCCATCTCTAATCCTCAACCACCCCATATACTAACCACTTTCCTAACCATAACCTTAACTATACCCCTAACCCAATGGTTCTCAAACATTTTCTGTCATTCCTCACTTAAGGAGGTGGGCAAATTTTCAAGCCCTGCTTGTCAACAAAATGATAACCAAATCATCCAAGTTTACTATTTATTGAAATATCAATTTCTACACCAATAATATCAAATAACACCAAGTTCAAAACAGATAAAATACATGTGCAATTGTTACTACAAGCATACTTTGTCACTTATCTCTGCATAATTGGGGGGCACTCGTTTGTAGTTTTTTTGCACTGGGCAATTCTGTATGCAACTTTGAATGAAGCAATTTGTGCTTTGCTGTCCACTGACTCAGATTTTATCATCCGATTCTTCTGCCAGATTTTTTTCAAAGAATTTGAGAGGCTTATTAACGTGACTGAGGTGTGTTGTCTCTAAATGTCTTCCTAATTTGTTGGGTCTCATGCTGGTCTGCTGCCAGCGGTTTAGGACACAAAACACATATGGATCTCTCCTCTGGCCACACCATTCCCACCATGAATCCAAGCGCCAGATAGGCTTTATCATATTTTCTTTTTGGCTGGCTTTTTGGTTGATTATGCTGATAGTGCTGAATCGCCTGCTTTTTTGTGGTCTATGTAACAAACTTATCCATTGATGTTATTATGCCCAATACTGTACGTACGCTACTGACCTGGTTTATGACTGCGGTAAAGTTAATTTTTAACTCCGCAACAGCCGGTCCTAAACCCGGATAAAGGAGGAAGGTTGGGCGTGGGGTTAGCTACCCCACCACGTAAAAAACACTCTAGCTACAGAAGCATCGACGACAAGAAGCCAAGAAATCTACCTGGACAAGGAAGGGTCTCAACCACCGAAACTTACGATGCACCGCAGTGAAAGCCGCAAGGAAACTGCGAGGCTGACCCCCCTTCTGACACTCAGGAAAACAACAAGAATAGGCACATGGAACATCAGGACAAAAACGTGGCAGACCCAGAAACAGCTGGAGGCGAGACACTGAAGCAGAACTGAGACAGCACGGGATCACCTGGAGTGAAGCAGCAAAAGAAGCCCAAAACCAAGTTGCTGGCGGAGAGTTGTCGATGGCCTATGCTCATCTGTGGGCTAAGGGCTTAAGAAGAAGAAAGTTACTTTTATATTCGCATCTCCGGCTTCAATAGCTGCGTAAATAAACCCGCAAATAAGATCCCCACATATACATATATTTCCGCTCTACATTTTCTTTAAGCTACATCCCCTTTTTCTCGATTAAGCGCTTAAATTATACATGTTTGGAAGCATAAACCCCATTATTCTCTGTGCACGAATGATTTAGGGATCTTCGCAAAATGCTGCACGTCAACAAAAAGCGTAGGCGCTTTGTTTAGCGCCTGAAGGACCAAAAAGCAACTTTGTTGCCACACTGGAAACTAGAAATGCCAGACTAGTACTGCCTGATAAAATATTAATTTTTAAACAAAAATACAGAAACATCAGCATACACATTGGAATGAATGATAATTACATATATAATACAGAACGTTTCCTTATATTGTTCCATTGCAATTAACATGCCGTCGTTAAACCGTTATTGTTGCACTATAGTTCCACTTTTTCTCCCGGCCCTCAAGTCATGTTATTTTAATTTACTTGTATTAAAGGATCAATTTCTTTGTAGGTGATTTTTTTGTTTTGACTGTACGATCTTCATTGTCAATAAAAAAAAGCATGAATTAGAATAGGTACTTTCCTATTATGTTCCATTAATTTCCTCCCATTCACTCATTGCGCCCCTCCTGTAATGTCTGTAATCCCCACTAGTCACTTTGAGAACCACGGCCCTAACCCAACCCATATATTAACCGTAACTCTAACATAACCATAATTATAACCCTTACTGTATACGCTAACCTAACAATACAATAAACCTAACCATATCAGTAACCCTAACTGGAAACCTAACTCACCCCACAGCCTAAAATTAACGCAAACCATAAAATGGTTTTATTCTCCTCTAATCCAACCCAAACCATAATTACAGTATATCTTATCAACAACCTGAACTACCCAGAAAACTAAATAAAACACCAATCCAAACAATGTCTAACACTAAAGCAAACTTACACTAATCCTAACACCTATTCCTAAACCTAAGACTAACTGAAAGCTTAACTCAAGTCATGTCCTAATGTAAGGGTTCACTCCTAGAGGGCACTGTGTAGTTTTTGTTTGTAGACTCAGTTTCCCAGAAGGCACCAAGGTCAGGTGATGAGGGAGCTCATTAGATCCATTATAAATAGCTGTTTGTTCTGGGAAACTGGGTCGAGCATTGGTTTTGTCATGTGGGCATTAGTTTAAGTTAAGTTATGTAACCTCTGTTTCAAGAAGGCTCTAGTTTTGTTATGTTTATGTTCATTGTGTTTTGATTTATGGAGCTAGTTTTGTTAGGTTGTCTCTTGTCTTGTGTAAGTACTGTACTGTGTGTCTCCAGTGTTTGTTTGCCTCTTGTTTAGTTCCTGGTATGTTTAGTTCCTTGTATGTTTAGATATTTGTATTAGTATGTTTAGCCACATGAGTGCTTAGCCTCCAGTAGGTTTAGCCTCTAGTAGGATTGGCCGCTAGGGGCTTTAGCCTCTAGTAGGTTTAGCAGCTAGTATGGATTAGCCTCTTGTGTGCTTAGCCTTGTGTGTGTCCGTTTCCCCTGTAGGTCAGTTACTAATCCGGTTAGATACTAACCCTATTAGTTACTAACTCGATTAGGTCATCACCCAATTCTACAATAACCATTGGATACTAACCCAACTAACTGCTAACGTCCTAGTCCTAGTCTCTCCTGTCTCTAGTCTCTCCTGTCTCTAGTCTCTCCTGTCTCCTAGTCTCATCCTGTCTCTAGTCTGGTCTCGTCTCTGTTTAGTTTCAGCTCCATGTCTCTTTGTGTCAAGGTCTAGTGTTAAGCTCTCTGGGACAGAGGTGGAAAGAGTAATAAACTTTTGTACTCAAGTACAAGTACTGTTACTTCAGTTAAATTTTACTGAAGTACAAGTAAAGTTACCATTATAATAATCTACACAAGTAAAAAGTAGCTCATAAAAAATTTACTCAGAGTAAAAGTTACTGAGTAAATTTTTTAACAGCGGAGGGGGGATGAGGCATTCTAGTGTAGTTCAAAAAAGACAAGCAGATATAAATCTCAAACTAACTGTTTTTAATTAAAGGAACACTTCACATAATGAAGCTGTTGCCTTTCTTGTGCTTGAAAACCAAAGTGGTTGCTTAAATATAGTGTTACGTCCCAGTCTAGGGTTGGGCCGTACAGCAAAAGAATGGTTCGGGGTTCTATTTTAAACTGTATGGTGTTAAGTCATGGTCTAGATCAGGCCGTAACAGGAATGAAAAAAAAGGGGGGGATGAGACCAAAAGTGCCTTTGCTTAGTGTTTATTTTACAAACGTGAACAAGCAAATCCCCAAAAGTGGCAGTGAGCTTCAGAAGCCGACAACGCCAAAATAATAAACAAAATTCCCTCTAACCAATACCAACGTGGAACTATCTAACCTACACCAAAGAAAAGAAACACAAATACAATATACTTCCTTTACTCCTTTACTAACCATAAACCAGGAGAAAACCAGGTATAAACAAAATGGCATCGACTCCTTACCAGGCCACTAAAAAAAAATAAGTAAATACAGACATATACAAAAGCTATTTACAGTTCAAGCCAACAAACAAAGAAGGGCAAACACAAAAACGTAGTCAAAACAAGCAAAAGGTCATACACGAAATAGACGAACAAAAACCAAGCAATCATCAAAAGGGGAAAGTCTAAGCTTAAAATAAACTCAATATCCTACAATGGAAATGATGGTATGTGGTAGAAAGAACTAGACCGAGTCGTTAGCTGATGAAATAGTGTGGTTTGTATTGCTTTACAAAAATATACACAAACAAAAATACACACAACACTAGAATAAGCTTTAGGGTGGACACAGGCCAAAATGAGAACAAAAGGGTATCTGTATTTTAGTAGCCAGATTACTTGCAAGTAAAGACAAAACACAAACAAAAATACAAGTACCTCCCCTGACTCCCTAAACCAAAAACAATTAATAAATTCCCTCTTCACAAAATAAATGGCAGCCACATCCCTACTACTGGTGAGTGCACAAACATACAGTGAAATTATCTACAAATATATACAAAGAGCCAGAAATATCCACAAGAACTGCGGAAGGTCAGGTAGATGCCGATGTAGGGACAGACAGAAAACCTGGAGTGGAGTTTGGAGTGGTGCATAAATTGGACACAATACACACACACAAGCGCAACAAAGCACAACAACACAGACAAATACAAACACATACAGCGATCAACATCTTGCGAGTCGTAATAATGGCCAAAGGTTTGCTTCATAAGAATTCGATGGCATTTCGTTCTTGTGAATTTAGCGCGTTTGTTCTCCCCGTACATCAATCAATCAATGCAGTGGTTTCCGGGGTGCAATTTCTTCCCTTCCCCATTGCATTATTTTGTATTATTTTTCATTTCATTAATTTTTTTTTCTCAGTTGCGAATAAGATTTATAATGTTGCGAAGTACAATACTTCAAACAAAACATACTTAAGTAAAAGTGAAATTACAGATGTTAAAAACTATTTTAAAAAGTAGACGTACACAAAAAAAAAAAAACTATTCAATTACAGTAACACGAGAATGTAATTTGTTACTTTCCACCTCTGCTCCGGGAGGCCATGCCTTCCCAGGCTTTCCCAGTACTCGTTAATTTAATAATAAAAAATTATTAAATACTGTTTACTATATTTACATTCTATGGTTCAACCATTGAATCCTGAATGTGGTGCTGTATATCAGGATGATAATGCACCAATACACACGCTAGACTGGTGACAGAGTGGTTTTATGAACATGAAAGTGAATTGAATATCAGCCATGGCCTGCACAGTCACCAGATCTAAATATTATAGAACCACTTTGGGGTGTTTTTGAGGAGCGAGTCAGGAAACGTTTTCCTCCGCCAGCATTACGTAGTGACCTGGCCATTATTCTGCAAGAACAGGGGTGGCCAAGTTCGGTCCTAGAGAGCCGCAATCCTGCAGAGTTCAGCTCCAGCCCTGAAAAAAAAAAACTCTCCTGCCAGTAGCGTTAGTAGTCCTCAA
The DNA here is from genome assembly GCA_013621035.1 of Clarias magur. Classification (NCBI taxonomy): domain Eukaryota; kingdom Metazoa; phylum Chordata; class Actinopteri; order Siluriformes; family Clariidae; genus Clarias; species Clarias magur. Next base: position 298,326 of record QNUK01000082.1, on the reverse strand, counting down.
GACCTTGATTAGCTTGTTCAGCTGTGTTTGATTAGGGTTGGAGCTGAACTCTGCAGGATTGCGGCTCTCTAGGACCTGGCCACCCCTGTTCTTGCAGAATAATGGCCAGGTCACTACGTTGGCCACCCCTGTGCAAGAAGAATGACTCAAAATTCTTTGCAGCACTTGTATCTGTCATTCCCAAGACGAATTGATGCTGTATTGGTCACAAAAGGAGGCCATACACCATACAAATGAATTATTGTGGTCTAAAACCAGCCATTTCAGTTTCATTGTCCAATCCCTATATACAGTATAGTGGAACCTTGGATTGCAAGTAATTCGGTCTGAGAGCGTTTTGCAAGACAAGTTAAGCCAATGGTACTTCTCTCGCGCGCGCGCTATGGGATTATGGATAATCGTCTTCCATGCTTCATTCGTATAGTGTGCATCATTCGTATAGTCAACATCCGTATTTGTGCATAAAGCAAAAGCAAGTGTTAGAAAGAGGTTCTTTGTTAAATATCCAGAGTCTCTCTCTCTGTAAGAAAGCACAGATACCATTAGTGTGCGCGCGAGTGTCATTAGAGAGGTTCCATGTTTATTGTATTGTTTACAGCAGTGATTTATGGTGTTATATTCCTGCCACAAGTCTGAGCGCGCGGTTCAACATTTTGAGAGCAGGCAAAGCACTCTATGCGCGTGCAGTGTCTCCACTACGCGCTCAACAGCTGAATTCTACGCGTACAGTGTCTCCCCTGCTGGTTCAACATGTTCTCCGTGCACGCTCGACTCTGCCTGTACGCTTGCTCAACTTTGTTCAGTGTTACAAAACTGCCACAAAACCAGCCAATTACAGGACTTCCACACACAGCTTCTGATTGGCTGTGCCTTCCCTATTAGCTGGCACTATCGACCACATAACGGAAGCGTTCTAAATAAAGGTTTATAAGTAAAGACACCGAGTTGTGCGATTTGAATTTTAGTCCATGTAGTCTAACGATGAGCTATATGGATAATTAGATAAGTAAATTAAAACACAATGGACAAATGAAACTGGTTTATAGTAATACGTCATTGAATAAAAAATAAATACTATATTTGTTTATAATATTTATGAATGAATACAACTTTATTTACAATGCTTCCTTTATATAATTTCCTTTCAGTTGTAAATAATTATACATAATAATGTAATTTTAATTTCTTATAATTTTCTTTTGATTTTGTAAAGCTGCTTTGAGACAACGGCCATTTTAAAAGCACTGTACAGATAGAGAAAGAACAGCCAATCAGAAGCCATGTGTGGAGCATGTTGAGAGAGCAGGGGAGACACTGCACGTTGTCATGGGTCTAGCTGGTGGTTTGGCTAGACCGGCTCATGTTGTTGCCATGGGCATAAAGGTAGGCATGAAGGCAGAGGGGTTCAACAGAGAGTCTTTTATTTAAATAAACAACTCAAAAACAGAACAAAGGAACCAAAACAACAAACTCAAACTAAAACTAGGGCTCAGGAAAAACACAACAGGAAGGGATCTGAACACAGGGGACCAGGAGCTGACATGCAAACTAGGAGCTGATACAGGGAGCTGACAGAAGGACTAGGGATGAGGAAACATGGAGCCGGAGCTAACTAAAGACACAGAGGGGAACTAGAGACAGGGACTGGAGAGACAGGACTGGAGGCACAGAGACTGGAGAGACAGGGCTAGTGGCACAGAGACTGACAGGAACTAGACTGTGTGGGTCACTAACTAGCTGGGTTAGTGAGGTTAGTAGCTACATGTTGTACTGGGGACACTGGAGGCTGACCTAACCGGGTTAGTGGCTAATGGGGTTAGTATTGACCTAGGGGACCGGAAGACAAAAGGCAGGGCACACATGAGGCTATACCAAACTAGCGGCTAACCTACTAGTGACCAGAACCACTAGCAGTCACTCCCACTAGAGATTAGCCTACTGGAGGCTAACCCTACTAGGGGCTAACCCTACTAGCCATCAAGGCCTACTAGCGGCTAACCCTGCTAATGGCTAAGCCCTCATGTGGCTACACATACTAGGGAAAAGACCAGAAGACAAAACAGTACTTACACAGGACACAGGAGGAGACACAGCCTAACTACACAGTGAACAAAGCAGCTCCATGAATCCACAGACACAAGGAACATCAAGAAAACAAAACTAGAGCCCTCTGAAAACAAAGGTTACAAAACATAAACCAAATATAAACTTAAAGTAACAAAAATGAATGCCCACATGATGGTAATACAATCACAAACAAACAATCAATGCTCGACCCAGTTTCCCAGAACAAACTGCTATTTATAGAAGGTTTTAATGAGCCACCTCAGTTCAGGTGAGCCTCATCACCTGACTGAGGTGCCTTCTGGGAAACTGAGTCAACCAACAGGAACTACACAGAAAGACAGACAGACATGAACAGTGACCTCTAGTGGAGGTTCCTAACACACGTACAGAATTGAGCTGTTGAGCGCGCAGTGGAGAAACTGCACGCGCATAGAGTGCTTTGCCTGCTCTCAAAATGTTGAACCGGTCGAAATAGTTTGGATGTTCCCAATACGTTTGCACAGTACTGTAAATAAAACAGCTGTTAGGTTTTACTGAGCATGCTGGAGAATATGATTTCTTTAGGTAAATTCGTCAAACTCGCTCCTTTCTATTTTCATGCAAAACCCATGAGTCTAATTATTTATTTCTTTTTTTTACCATCTGAAAACTGTCATGTAATATGCCACTTTCTTTACAGGCATGCAAATATTCTTCTGTAATGTTATTTACTCATTAATTTTAGTGTATCTTTGTAGGGTCTTGTACATAATAATGCAGACATAATAAACTTATATAACAAATTTTGTACTACAGATGATAAGGCGCCTAAGATTTTTGCACAGTACTGTATATATGATACTATTATTAATAATATTAGGGGTGCTCCAATTAGGATTTTTGGGGCCGATCACCGATTACAGGGTCTACTCAATGCCTTATCATGTAGCATTATTTATTAAACTATATCTAACAACAATGTAAATTAAGTATTGAAATTACAAGATTTCATGAATTGACAACTGTATTTATTGGCAAGCAACATGTGTAACACGTCAACTTAAGAAATAGCAGCCTGAGAAAAGCTTAGAGCTTAAATAAAATTATTTAGTTATTTAAAATAAAATAAAATAACAAACAAGTAGAACGCGAGTCGCCGGAAGTTCTGCAAGGAACTGAACTGAAAGGTCATCCGTGAGGACCGCCCAAATTTTTTTAATTTTTAATGTTTAATAACTTGTTAAAAAAATTTAACGTTTGACAAACATGTGTAATTTTTCGCGCGGAAACATGGAAGCGTAATCACAGCGCCAAAACTCGACGTGAATCATGATGAACCGTACTTTCGGCCACCGCGCTACACCGCGTAGGTGAGATAGGGGAATTACCGACAGCTGAGTTAGTGGCGGCGCGCGAACTCTCCCGCTCTCTCAAATGTCTGATGAGGTTCGTAGTGTTAAATGCTTTGAGTGCTTCCCGCCTCGTGGAATTGGCTTGTTACACAGGTTGCCGATTGCTAATGTATTGTTTTTTTCACACAACACGTAGAACTGCCAGACCTGTGAAGCCATTTTAGCAGCGCGCAAAGAAAAATTGTCTCGCGAATTTTGCGTCACCTGATCGGCTTTTCTATATCGGCCATTATAGAGCATCCCTAAATAATATATTACTATGATATGCATCATACTATTTTTCTTCTCCTGACATGTGTATACGTTTTTTTGACCGACTCTGTAGATAGATAGATAGATAGATAGATCAGAAACTCAATACAATGCAATCAAACCAAACTTTTATGAGGTCATTTCACTGAAAGTTATAATAAGTAATGTGCTTGTAGTAACTTAGATTATGCTACAAACATTGTCATAAGTGAAATGGTATGACATCAAATCCAGTGTTATGTATGCTAGTAACACAACAAGATATATTATGTAAACAAAAATAAGGGTTATATTGACCTATTTTATTACATAGGCTTTTGACCTTTTCTTATTAGATTTATTTGATGTCATCAGGACATTACCCAACACCAATTAAGGGTTAAAACAAAACCATTTCATATTAGGGGTGTGTAGACTGGTTATATATTATTCTTAATTATTTCCCATGCAGGAGAAAAAATAAATATGCTTGCAAATTAATTACTGTATATATTCACAGTAGTATGGGTCTGTGGTTTATTTGGTAGTCTTTCCTAGTGCGGTCGATTTTACTAATTGCATTGCTGTAGTAAGGCTTTCATTGGGAAGACCAGAAGAGATGTCCACTTAGCCACCTCCCTCCTCATCTTGTACTTTTGAGTAATTGACATTCCGATTCAGTACCATGCTATACTTAGAACCTAGAATCAGGGCACCAACAAGGTTAACTGACCCACACGGTCCCATGAAAAATGTGACATGCAGAAGAATGATAGAAAACCAATCACGCAAAATGTATTATCAACGCATTTTTTTTCATGCACCTAGTGCCACTTTTATCACACTGTGACGTGAGTCAGGACTAATGAGTAGCACATTCTCTGTTCTCTGTCTTGATAGAGAACATGTAATATTTCTCACCTACATATTTAACTGAATTGATTCTCAAAATTATGGAACAAAATGTGTTTAATACATCAGTTATGCATTCAACACAGAATATTATAATATGTATTCAAATAAAGAAAAGGTATTTTAGTTTCCAGTTGAAAGGCAATTTAAATTATCCTGGATGGTTGGCATCCCTAGTTACTGTATGGACATACACGACATGCAACACAGTAGAAAATGTACTCAGGTAAAAAAAAAAAAAAAAAACAGTTTACCCCCTTAGTGCAAGTGCCAAACTCTGGTAATGTTCCCGCATTTTTTTTTTTTAAACAAGATGATATCACACTTTAAAAAACAGCGAGGCATGTTCTCGACACTCCTACTCATTGGATATTTTGTTTTTGGGAAGGCTTTTAAAATGGATCTCGATTTTTTTTTTCTTCCCGAATACAAAGTTTCGAAGGAAAACTCAATGTTTGTTGTAGTATAAAAATGTGGCCGCAGGGGCTTCATTCAGTGCTCAGAAAAGTATGTTTCTGACACGCACCCAGCATTTAATGCAGTAATCTACATAATGTTTTTTTCTAAAGAGACGAAGTTCAATATTTTTGCTTTTCTGTGTGACGAGCTGTGCCACAAATGAAAATAAATACCACCTGTATATTGCATTTCACGCCCCTTCCCCTCACCAGTCTGATTACTTTTCTACCTGGCCTGCCATATTTCACAGATAGTAATTATCTTTATTAAGTAACATTTCTCCACGGAAAAATCCCAAGTGAGTCGACAGAACGTGTCTACGCCCCAAACTTGGATCTTAAACGACGGCTGAATCGCAAATGTTCTCCATTGCACTTCAGAGTGTGTTACAAACCACTGCGGTCTTTCCTTAGTACTCCTATTTAGGGATTTGGAAGGCGTTTGGAATACAACCCAGGAACTTCTTAGACGCACGTAGAGCAGAGGAGCAGAATGCGTGGAGCGGAGTGAAAATAATTTTGTCAGTGCTCCTGTGTAAATACACCGCCAGTTTATTCGCTTAAACAGGAATTTGAATCAGATCAGATCAAATCAAATCAGCAATCACACCACATGGATAAACTTCACGGGAAAACAGGATGAATCTGAAATGCATTGGATAACGCCATTATTGATCCGATAGCTCTCCTTTTTTGGCGTTAAGTTAGGAACTAGCCAGGCAGTTCCCCCGCGCCTTTAGAGCTTTACCAGAGTTAGTCGACTTCTTTGATTGACCGCGTATTGTGGACTACTCTGTGTTCTTTAGACGCGGCTGTAGATTTTTTTTGTCCCAGCCAACGCGATGAATTTACAGCGGGTTGCATTTTGTCAAGGTAGTAGTAGAAGCTAGTTAGCCGGCTAGCAAGCCAGTGCTAACTGTGCTATCTGATATATACGTTACGCAGTTTGCCACATTATTCCGTCCATTTGTTATATTTACCGTTCCCCGAGGCAACAACCTAGCTTTATCTATAATAGCTTTTAAAATTCTCTTTAATTTGCAAACTTTTCTTCACACGAAGTCAACTGCGTTTTGGTGAGATTTTTTTTTCCGTTCGTGAAAAAAATGGATGCGGCGATGGAGAAGGAGTGCAGCGCTTTGGGAGGACTCTTCCAATCCATCATGAACGACATGAAGGTAAAAACAAATACATAACCAGCAAAATAGGATTTTCTCAACACAAAGTACACGATTTTTGTACCAGTTCTGTGTATACTCTAATGCTATATCCGCCACGTTCTGCCATGTGCCCGTTGCGTAAGTTATTTGCCAGCTGTTTGGCTGCGTGATGCCAGTGACCAGGCTCCATCTCGGCTAGCAACAGTTCCCTGGTTGGTCGACTCAAAGCTGAAGAAGGAAAAACAACAACTATGATAAATGTCCTTAAATTACTGTAAATGATGCATCTGATATATTTTCAACCTAGCACTGATGTCTAGAATTCACATTCATGTGTAAATCATGCATTTTATAATACCTTATTGGATTATGTAATTTTAAATTGTGCAGCTATATAAAGCGGGGAAAAACTGAACGCTTGATTATAAAATCTGGATTTGGGATGTGGCAAGCCATGTATAGTATCATTAGCATTTGATGTAAATTTGTATTATTGAGACTGAGCACATTTGTACAAATGTATATATAAGAAGAATAATTAGTGTAATCCTCAGTTGATTAGCTTCATTTCATACAATTGACCTACTGTTACTGCAGTTTCATATCTGGTTTGTTTAAATGACTTATTTACTTTGATTACACGCACAGCTGTACTGCTGTATACAAAAATTGAGTTCTTTTTCATATTCCTATCATTAATTAAAGGACTGTTTAAAACAGAAAATTTATTTTAATTAAGAAAGAAGAAATGCTCCCAAATAAAGCAAGGTGTGGCTCAAATGAGATTAGCCTCAGTTCTGTTTGCCATGCCACCTTTTAATGGTCAAACGGCTAACTGACCAAACAGGCATGTCTGTGTGCCTGAACCTTATACAGTACTCTGTAGTGTGCTGCATGCCATCATCAGGCATCTGAAAGCACCAGGTTTCACTGAGTCATATTCTCCAACTTAAAAAAAAAAAAAAAAAAAAATCTATTTCTTCTGGTATGGCATTTCGAGTGAATCGAGACTGAGGAGTGCAAGAGGTTCTGTTGATGGGATGATCAGCGATTTATAGATGATCATTTGATTTTCATGCCCATTTCAATTAATTGGCCATGAAAAATTACAATCAAATTTAATTGTTAAAAAAAAAAAAATTAATGTTTGCACATGTGGCACACCTGGGCAACTGCTGTGTAGCAGAAAAGCACCTAAAGTCTGAAGAGTGTGATAACTGTGCCAATAATTTTGCATTCTCATAGCAGGATTGTGTATGGCTAACCGGAATTAGTTTTAAGGCTAACTGCTTTTTTGATTAATTATTCTCATTTATCTAGCTTGTTTTCTTTGGATGAGGGCACTTGTATGCGTCACTCAACAGGGACAATCAATACCATAGTTTACCGTGTATGTACCAAGTATGCAGAAGAATCAGATTTGAAAGCGTGACAGAGAACTTACTCCACGAAAGGAAATCAGACTATGAAAATCGAACCTTCAAAGACGAATGAACATATTAATATATATTTATTTAAAATTACATTTATGATGCTTTGGAACGCAACTGACAATGTGCCCCTAACGTCTGTTTGTGGCCTGGCATAACACCATCATTCTTGTATGAAGGAACCTAAAGGGACTAGTTCCATCATGTCCTATAACTGGAAATATGTTCTGAAACCATGTCGATAATAAAAAGAGACAAAACACGGATATCGTATTCGCAGCAGACCGAGAAGCAGGCATGTAAAGTACCTGAACTGAGACCGCAGTATTACCACACTCCTTCCACACTATAGCCCAGCAAATAATGATTGATTAAAGATTGTTTTGTATTCCATGCAAACACAAGAAAATACACAGTACCATCAAAGTTAAAATTACGTTTAACATAGTTTCCTCCAATTACAGTATAACAGTATATTGCCACTAGGGTTGGGTATCGTTTTTTTTTGTATTTTTTTATACCGGTGCCAAATCGATACTTTTAAACCGGTACCGGTGCCTGAACCGATACTTTGCAAAAGCTACAAAATGATGGTGGATGACTCAAGAATACCTTTTTATTGCACAAAAAATTTAATACTTAAATTTAACAATATATTAAAAGTTTAAGTACTAGCTGGAAAGCCATAATTATAAACAGAATCCATGTTACATTAGTATTTTACAAATCGTTTGACCATTTGTTAGCATGAATGCAAGATTTGCATTTTGCAGTTAACATTACTACTACTACTAACCTGCGGAACGGCTGCTGACGTCATCATAATCGGTGGACTTCTTTTTGCTACGGTTGGTATGACTGGAGCTGGAGTCATCACACCGATAGTGCCAGTTGTTGTTCGAACACTTCGCATCCCTCTGCTTTTAAGTTTATTTCGTGTGCCCTCAAATGTTTCATTAGATTTAACGTGTTTCCCCATTTACACGCAACCGCTGTAAAACATTTACTGCATGTCGCGTTGTCGGAATCCTTTCTTGTGAAATATAGCCACACTTTCGTACGTTTAGTTTTAGGCATTTTAACGAAAATTAATTTAGCAATTTAAGATAGATTAGATCACCTGCTGACGTCAGAGCGAGTGTAACATTAGTTGCTGCGTTCACGCGCATCTGGGATGGTCTCATTTCCTGATGATTTGTGCTTTTAATTTTTTAATCTAATAAACTTTTAATCTACAAAAATAAAATGGACAGTAACATTACTGCAACAGTGTTTTGGATTTGTATTATCAAAGCTTTTCGAAGTCCTCAAGATTTTTCTAATTGAGGAAATAATTAATTTTTCTGATCATGTCTGACAACCCATGAATGCAGTTTTTAAATTTTACTAGTGATCATGTGTATTGATGAATCTAATGCTTATTACAACTGTGTCATCACAGCCCCAGAGAACAAATATATTAATTGACAGTTCAGGCATTTAAGTGGCACCGAAATGAGGCGTTCTGTTTCGGTCCGGTACATACCGGTTATATTATTAAAGGTTTTTGGTACCCAACCTTAATTGCCACTGTAATGCCCTTTGCAATTTAACTATTAACAAAACTTTCACAGGTTTCATAGAGAACAGTTTTCTAACAAGAGTTGCATGTGGTTGATTTCTGTTATTTGTAGCTGCGTTTGCATTATTATGCTGATGCTGATGTGTTGACCCTGTATCATAATCAGCACAGCGCACCAGGAAAGCTACTGCCAAAACTTTCCAAGAGAAGAATAGTGCTGTAGTTTCCTTACTGCACTTCTGTTTTTCCTTACATCAGGAATGTGACCAATACTGTGGTATACTGTGTCTATTCAAACAGGTGAATATTATTTTCCGTGCATCCATGTATGCCCAGTTTTCTATATCATGTTTCTGTGGATTGTAGAATCAGTGATTTACTTTTGGATATTACTCATGAGATGCGGTAAATTGGTCAGGTCTAAAAGTAGTGCAAAACCACATGAAGTGAACTGGTATGTTCTTGGAGAGCATAGACATTAATACACTAGTAGATGCTGCTATGTCTTTGCTTACAAGGCTAGGCTTGCCGGCACCACTATGGCGGATTTTTTGATGTACAAACAAAACCAACATATTTAAGCACTGAAGTTTTTCTGTATATAAACAACCATAACATTTTCAAATGATTTTGATTGTGTGTTTTTATAGTCAGGGCTTTATAATCTGTATGCCCATGGTTGGATGGGTTCAGATTTTTTTTTTAACATGTTGGGAGCCACAATTTCATAAATGTCCTGATTTGATATTACTTTGTTCTCGATTTTGTTACAATTTTAAATCCTTATAAAGTTTGAGCTGTTGGAAAGGTGACATCCTGTTACAACTGAGGTATGTCAATGAGCATATCTAAATGCATTTGTCAAATGTTGAGGCAGCTGTTTTACAGCAAATGAAACCCAACACATGGTACCACTACTGTTAGCTAAGAACACGAAACTGAGGGTAAAATTTGCATGAGTTCAGAATTTGACATAAATAACACAAAAGCATCCTGCCTTTTGCATTGGTTGAGGTTGGTAGTGGTGTAATGCTGTGGGGATATTTTCTTGGCCCCTTAGTACCAACTTAGGATTATTTAAATGCCACAGTCTATATGAGTATTTTCTCTGGTTGTGTCCATCCAATTATCCCACTACAGGTTAACATGCCATGCCACAAAGCAAAAAATCTCACACTAGATTATTGAAAATGACACTGGCTTCACTGTAAGCAAATGTCCTCCACAGTCACCAGATATCAATCAATAAGCACCTTTGGGATGTGTTGGAAAGTCATGCTGACAAATCTACTGTAATTGTGATGCTATTATATCAATAAGGACAAAAATCACCATTGAATGTTTTCAGCATCTTGTTGAATCTATGCCATGAAGAACTGAAGCAGTTCTGTTGTTAAGACTGTCGATGAGAGAAAATGAGTAATACAGACATTGAGGGTGCAAAGGGTGAAGGTGTGGTAAGGCGTGGTGTGACAATTATGACCCAATAGTATATTGTAATGGTGCCAGACATGTACAGTACAGACCAAAAGTGTGGACACACCTTCTCATTCAAAGAGTTTTCTTTATTGTGTTCTTTAGCCCAAACAAGTCTCTTCTGCTTGTTGCCTGTCCTTAGCAGTGGTTTCCTAGCAGATATTCTACCATGAAGGCCTGATTCAGTCTCCTCTTAACAGTTGTTCTAGAGATGTGTCTGCTGCTAGAACTCTGTGTGGCATTGACCTGCTCTCTGATCTGAGCTGCTGTTAACCTGCGATTTTTGAGGATGGTGACTCGGATGAACTTATCCTCCGCAGCAGAGGTGACTCTTGGTCTTCCTTTCCTGGGCCGGTCCGCATGTGAGCCAGTTTCTTTGTAGCGCTTGATGGTTTTTGTGACTGCACTTGGACACTTTCAAAGTTTTCCCAATTTTTCGGACTGACTGACTGACTGAAGTAATGATGGCCACTCGTTTTTCTATACTTAGCTGCTTTTTTCTTGCCATAATACAAATTCAACCTCTTTGAATGAGAAGGTGTGTCCAAACTTTTGGTCTGTACTGTATATGTATGTATAGTTGAGATACTGTACTGTATATCAGTGGTGAAATTGTGAAAGTATTGCAAATACTGAAATTCTGTGAGAAAAAGATTGAGTATTGTACTCCAAGTGAGTAAATAAAATATAAGTGTTGCACATTCAACAACGTTAGCAGGATATTGCATACAGTAAATTTCTAGTAAATATTGTTGCGCGATGCGTGTGCGCATGTGTTAACATTTGTGATGTTTGTGTGTTCAAAAGACAAATGCTGGAAGAAAAGCATCACACTATGATGTCACTCAATGTGATGTCATTCAGTGTGATATCACTGAATGTGTCACTGAATATAGTGCCACTCAATATAATGCTACACAGAAAGGTATTAATAATTTTTCGGTGTAAGTTTAAGACATTATCACGGCTGACCCATTTGAGATATCGAAAATCCCTCCGCAATTTTCATCCTCAATGTCTTTAGATGATTACCCGGTTTGGTGGCGATCGTATAAATTCCATAGGAGAAGTATATCAAAATCCATCGGGTGGGTTTTTGCGAACGACCCAAAATAACCGGCCTCCTGTTGAGTTGAGCCCAGGACATGCAGTGCGAAAGTTGTTCAGCTCAATGAGCTCTAAATGTATGCCGAGTTTGTGTGCCTACGTGAAAGTGTGAGCTATGCAGCAAAATCTTGTTTGGGGACCCCTGAGGGCCCCGGGCCACGGACTCTCGGGCATCCTAATGGCAGCAAATTCCAATGTGTCTGCCAAGTTTCATGAGTTTTCGAGCATGTTAAGACCCCCCAAAAGTCCAAAAGGTTGGGGGGGAAAAATCCTTAGGAAAACAGAGTCCTGCGCACCTTATAGTGCTTGGGCCCTAATTATGGATTTATATACTGTGGAAATGTATTTTTCTGTCATTGTAGCCTTTCCAGTGTATAAGGTCACACAGGTAATTTTCTTTAAAGTGATAAAAAGTCCATATTTAAAAACTAATAATTGAGTATTATTGAGAAGAAATGGCAAGTCCAAGTCAAGAAATGAGTCGATGGCAGTCAGTTTGCTTTCTTTAATTTAAACATTTATTAAAATAGTAAGCATGTAGTACATTTTATAAATAATTTTGAATTTGTATGTGATCTAAAGCGGGATGTAGCTTAGTAGTACAACATTATACATCTAAATAGTAACATAATAGCATCTAAATACTATAAGGGATAGTGTGTGTAGATTTTATTAACAACCTTTGACACATTCAAAGAGACTGTAGACAGGCTTGGTTTTGTACAAGGTGTAGATCATAAACCCTTGAATATAAGAACCTCTCACTGAAATCGGTTGAGAAATGTAAATGCTATAGTGCTTTTTATTGAAGGAAAACAGAGTTACCTAATTTACATGTATTTGTTTACAGGCCAGTCTTGCTCGCACCAAAAGCAATGGTTTATTCGGGTTTTTTTTCTTCTTCTTCAAAACTAGACTAACAGAAAAGATACTGAGTCTGCGTTCTGTTCTACAATGTACTTCAAAGTACATTATTTCCTTCTCCCTGCTCCATGTGCAGGTAATGTTGATTACTATAAGGGAATTTCCCTCTGCAAAATTCCACAGTTCATAACACACTGCAATGTCACCAGATGTCCCTTCCCTTGGGCCAGCGGATACATGTTGCTGCTGAGGAAATTTCACACTGCGTAAATTAAATATTGATTATTTATTAATACAAAAACCAATATTATATAAAATATAAAATTTTATAAAATGTATAATATTGAAAAGTGTATAACTCGTGAATAAATTATTATAATAAAAATAAATATTTGTTTGATTTGCAGGATGTACGAAGAAATTATTTTAAAGTTTTTTCTTCTATAGATTACTTGCCTATATAATAGGATTATATAAAAGGATTTATTGATTACATTTAAATTTGTGTCATTATGTCATCCTTGATGAACATTGAAAATGAAAATAAACATATGAATCCCTTTATAAATCCCTCATTGTATTTTATGCTCCAGCGAGACACAATGACATGAAAATGTTTCATGTCTACTTCTGGCGAAGTGAAGACCTATTGTATACTTGTTCCACAGTTTACAATTGTTTACAGTTCGCTTTGAACTGAGAAGTTTCACTCCCTGCAGTTTGGAATCGCACTTAACATGGCTGAATACCCTGTGCAGTATATTCCACGGGACACTTCAAGTCGAACAGAATGCAGACTCGGTTCTGTTTGTGTTCACATTTGAGTTTAGTTGGAAGCGGACCCGGGTGTCTTTCTTGTCCAAATTAGCTTTGGGGTGGTCTCAGTCCCCTTTCTGTTCATACTGTATGTCCTCTGTACTGTAAAGCTCTCAGACCTTTTCTGCTTTGGATTATGGGCCAGAAGCCATGCTTAATGTTACCGCCTATGTTGCCACCATACAGGCTATGGCAAGACTGCACTGTAAACAAATGAGTAAGGGGAACTGTGTTTTCTTATGTGTTGTTTCTGTGTTAAATAACTGTCATTTTTTCTTGTTAGCATGATAACATTTACATTTCTCACCTGACTGCAATGAGGACTTTAAAAAATATATATTATTCAAGGATTTATAATCTATATATGTTGATAATACTCATCCTGTTGTATTCATAAGCTATAAGTAAATTCTATACTGCTGTACTGTACTGAAAATATGCTATAGTACTCTATCAACTACAGATGTGTGACGAGTGGTTTTCTAGTTTTGTTGCCGCACCTCACAGCGACGGTATGCAGTTGCTGGCTTTTACCACTGAGTATATACTCTATATAACTATAGACCGACGCGTCAGACCGTAGTTCATTCTCTCAAGGATTAATGAGCCGCAGCTGCTTTAGAACTGCACGTAGTAGCGGATAAAATCAAGTGTAACATTGTAGTTAAACAAATTCATAATCACAGTACTAAAATTACAGTACAAATGTAGAATTAAATTTTATTAGTATCAAATTTAAGAAAAGTAAATGTTAACACAGTGAGCTTTTAGATTTTATCATGTGTAATTAGGAAGCCTACGCGTGTACACTGTAAACCCTAATGCTCAAAGTATTAATTAAACACATTGAGTACTGTTAACCTAAATAATTGAATGAGTAATAATTTTGAGTACGTAAGTAACAATAACTTAAGTAAAACTTCCACCAATGTTAAATCTATAGCGCACTCGTGGCGCAGTGGTAAGTGTTTCGCCTGGCATGCGGAAAACCCGGGTTCGATGGTCTGCACCAATTTATTTATTTTTTTTTTTTGCACAAGTTCAACAAACTCAAAATTGATAGTTCTGTTTACTTAAAATTGGTAAAATCATTAATTTAAAAAAATTATGTAACTGATTACTTCAAATATTTTGAGTTTTGTCAACTTAATCGGGTTTACAGTGTAGGGTTTTGGATCATCTTAAATTTTGTGTCTTTTAAATTTGTAGTAGATAATACCAAAATAAATGAAACTAAATGACTATAAAATTAAAACATTGTCGTGCTACTGCGTAAGCAGGTGTCGTTGTCATTCATGGTTTTGCGGTATTATGAGAATTAAATGCAGTACGCTGTTATGATCATCATTTTTTAAATAAATTATGACCCCTGTTGCGCTGTACCACCGCTGGCAAAACCTTATAAAATACAATGACAGTACTACAATTATAGTAATACATATAGCCGTTTCTTATTTGCACCAAATTTAAGCAAAGTAAATGTATACTTGTGACACGGCGTGTGCCTGTGATGGGCATGCGCCCAAATCAATATCGCTCCCCACTCACTCCGAAGCTCACTAGGTAGGAGCTCACTAGGCTCACTTCAGGTGTGCGAAGAAGCGGGGCCGCCTAATTAGGCACAACTGGTGAGCTATTGGTGTTAATGAGCCCGAGCTTCTCTCCGCACTATAAAACACAGCGGGGAGTTGTATCTTGGGGTCTGTTGGGGAAACTGGACTTTAAAAAGCAGCGCGCGGTGGAGTTTACTAAGTAGAGTGGCACGCGAGCAGGGTGATGTGACGTGCCCCAGAGACTTTAAAAAGGGGGTTGTCGCCCTTTGATCTCCGCGAGAGGACAGCGGGTGAACAAGCCTTTATAAGACTCCACTTTTATTTAAGTGCACTCACAATGACGAAAAACCCTTATGATTTTTTTAATTATGAAAGTAAACAGGGTGTGCTAACTTGAGCGCGTCAGAAAATGAACCGAAACTCTGTGTATACTCTGACGTGAAAAATATATACTTATAAAAAGTGAAATGTCTGCTTTTATGTAAATAATAAATTTGTAAATTTTATGTATGTAGTGGTCTGCTTTCTGTGTGTTTTGGTGTGTGTGTGGGGGGGGGGGGGGCGTCACCTGAGAAGTCGTGGATTATTCAGTGAAACAGAGGCTCTGCTGACAAAAGTTAGGCACATCAGTCAGTCAGTGTGGAAGAGATGGAAAGTTTCCTCATCATAACATGCCTTGTACTGTTTTTAATCACTCAATACACAAATGAAAATACAAATGGTCTATTCTTTTGTTTATTTTCATTTTGTATTAAATTTTAATATTTTATTTTTACAAAAATATCAAAGAAAATTGTGTATAGAGTGATTAAAACAATACAATTCATGTTATGATAAGGAAAATCTCAATGTCTTCCATTCCAGGGATTAAAAACGGTAACAATGTCAATTTTAGAATCTGGAATCCAGGAGATTAAATTTAAAAAGAGGCCTGAAGCACTGCAGGTCTTCAGAAGAGCCTCAGATCCAAGAGGGTCTTAAAGTGGTGAGGGGTGCATTTTAGTTTCTCTGAAATGTATAGGTGAGAACCGCTGATTCACACCTGGGGAGGGGTAAATTATTTGCATTTGAATGTGGTCTGACATTGTAAAGCACACACAGTAACCCTAAAACATGATTATCTTCATCACTGTAAACCGTAATGCTCAATGTAATTAAACACATTGAGTACTGTTAACATAATTAATTGAATGACTAATAATTTTGAGTATTCAGAACTTTTTGGTATTTGAGTTCGTAGAACTGACACTTTCCAAGTTACTTAAAATTGGAAACATCATTACTTAAAAAATATAATAAAAAATATTTTGAGCTTTGCCAACTTAATCGGGTTTACAGTGCAACAGACCGCGAGCTACACTCCCCGCTGTATTTTATAGCGTTGGGAGAAGCCCGGTATCATTAGCTGCGATAGCTCACCAGCCGTGCCTAATTCTGTGGCCCTGCTCTTTCGTGCACCAGCAGAAGGAGAGGCCGCCTAGCTAGTGAGCGAGAAGCGATATTGATTTGGCCGCACTAGCCTGAGAGGCCATCTAGCTAGTGAGCGAGAAGCGATATTGATTTGGCCGCACTAGCCTGAGAGGCCATCTAGCTAGTGAGCGAGGAGCGATATTGATTTGGGCGCACGCCCATCACAGGCGCACGACGTGACAACTTGTAATACAATAATAATATTTCGAATATTTTGCAGGCTGCGGTTTGGAGAAACCAGATAATAAAGAATAAACCAATTGTTGGGTCAAAATAACCCAACCAGGTGTTAGTTTGTAAACGACTCACCACATATAATTTGACCCAACATGAGCAACCCAACAATGTGTTTAAAGCACCCGAAATTACCCAGAATTTTGACCCAGCATAAACAACCCAACAATGTTTTTACAAAAACAACACAGCATTTTTAGAGGGTCTTTTTTGACTGCTACACTGTAAACTCGTTTAAGTTGACAAACTCCAAGAAGTGATTATGAAAGAATGGGTTACTATCAGTCAGGATTTGGCCCAGAAGTTGATTGAGAGCATGCCCAGTCGAATTGCAGAGGTGCGTGTGCGCGTGTGTAAAATTAGTATTTCCCACAGGTCTGAAATATACTTGCAATGGTAGTCACTGGAACGGGCATGTATAATTATAATATATACTGTATGAGGCCAGGATTGTGCAATATAGAGTGAAATATTCTATACATGTGTATCTAAACAGTGTTTCCTTAACGTAGTGTGTACTTGGACGGCCTGCCCAAGTATATTGTCACCCGCCCAAGCATGTCTGCCCAATATATTTAAAATCCTGTCCTGGAGAACTTTTGTGCTATTGGTATCTGTTTATTCTGCTACCATGTAAAAATGAAGAAAAAAAAAACACAAAACAAAGGGTAATATGATGAACTGAATTTTATTTAATTTCAACCAACTATACAAACATGACTGAGCAAAATATTACTTAAAAAAAAAAAAAAAAGGGTCACATTTAGGGTTGGGTACCTAAAACCGGTGCCAGTATGGTACCAGTACCTATGTAACGGTATGTATTGGACTGAAACAGAACGCGAATTTCGGTGCCTTATTTTGGTGCCACTTAAATGCCTGAACTGCTGATTAATATATTTGTTCTCTGGGGCTGTGATGACACAGTTGTAATAAGCATTAGATTCATCAACACACATGATCACTAGTAAAATTTAAATACTGCATTCATGGGGTGTCAGAAATGATCGAAAAAATAAATTATTTCCTTAACTAGAAAAATCTTGAGGACTTCGGAAAGCTTTGATAATACAAATCCAAAACATTGTTGCAGTAATGTAACTGTCCGTTTTATTTTTGTAGATTAAAAGTTTATTAGATTAGATAAAAAAAATTAAAAGCATAAATCATCGGGACTAACGTTACACTTGCTCTGATGGCAGCAGGTGGTCTACCGCTATCTTAACTTGCTAAATTAACTTTCGTTAAAATGCCTAAAACT
This sequence comes from Clarias magur, assembly GCA_013621035.1. Taxonomy (NCBI): domain Eukaryota; kingdom Metazoa; phylum Chordata; class Actinopteri; order Siluriformes; family Clariidae; genus Clarias; species Clarias magur. The sequence goes on along the minus strand of QNUK01000082.1, from coordinate 280,335 downwards.
AAACGGTCGAAAGTGTGGCTATATTTCACAAGAAAGGATTCCGACCTCGCGATGTCCAGTAAATGTTTTACAGCACTTGCGTGTAAAGGGGGAAACATGTCAAATCTAATGAAACATTTGAGGGCACACAGAATAAACTTAAAAGCATAGAGGTATGCACCGTGTTTGACAGCTTGCGGACAACATCTGGCACTATTGGTGTGAATGAGCCCAGTCCCAGTCATACCAACTGTAGCAAAAAGGAGTCCAGCGATTATGATGACATCAGCAGCCTTTCCGCATGTTAGTAGTAGGCTAATGTACAGTAATGTTGATTGCAAAATGCAAATCTTGCATTCATGCTAACAAATGGTCAAACGATTTGTAAAATACTAATGTAACATGGATTCTGTTTATAATTATGGCTTTTCAGCTAGTACTTTAACTTTTAATATATTGTTCAATTTTAAGCATAATTTTTTGTTCAATACAAATGTATTCTTGAGTCATCCACCATCATTTTGTGGCTTTTGCAAAGTATCGGTTCAGGCACCATTTTGGTACCGGTACCGTGTTTAAAGTATCGATTTGGCATAGGTATTGAAAAAAACAAAACAAACGATACCCAACCCTAGTCACATTGGCAAAGAAATAAGACTTATTCATAAGATCATGTTGGTATGCTTGTTTGCTTGACCAAAAAGAATACTCATATCGTATTTAGTGAGTTTAACGACGTCATGCCCATGTTTCGGTAGCAGTAAAATGTACATACAGTGATAACATTGGTTCTACATGACGCATCAGAAAATCCAAATGCACAGTTTGAAGTCTAAAGCTTCTTTCGTCAACACACCCATGAAGAACTTCAGTATAATCATTTTTGACCAATGTTGTTTTGCCACACAGATCCATGCCGCTCGAGTTTTAAGGGTTAATCTTTCTGGGATTTTACAGAAGAGTCTGTTAACCATGCCCATTTAACTATTTCTCTGCAGAACATGAGCAATTGTCAATGTATTTCTTTTTTTTTTTTAATCCTTTTTACATGGTTGTAGATTAAACGGGTACAGAAGCGGTAGCATGAAAGTTGTCCCAGACAGAATATATTGGGTACACTCTACTTGAAGGAAACACTGTATATACATACACACACGTATATATGCAAATTTCTGCATTGCAACTTTTTTATTCAGTTTATTGTGCATCACTAACTAGAATTGAGATAATGGAGTCTAGTCTGCATGGAATGATGCACTGAAGTCATGATACAAAAGACTTTCACATTCCAGCCTTCTTCAAGGTTTTTATGTTAAGGGTTAATCTTTCTGGGGTTTTACAGAAGAGTCTGTTAACCATGTCCATTTAACTATTTCTCTGCAGAACATGAGCAATTGTCAATGTATTTCTTTCTTTTTTTTTTATCCTTTTTACATAGTTGTAGAATAAACGAATAAACTTGCATGTATTTAATGTTTTTAATATGGAAAGATGTGCCTTTTACTGTTAATAGCAAATTTGTATAAAATTCTGGTTACTGTTTTTTTTTATTTGTTTTTGTTCATTTTTTTCCTAATTTATTTTTAGACCGCATACCACCATCTTTGGTGCTGCCACCTAGTGTGTAAGAAGAGGTAGCGCTCACAATGAACATTAAACAGAAAAGTTTAATCAGTAAAGCAAACCTCATTTCATAAGTGTTTTATTTTGCAGCATTCAAGGCAGTGAAATTCTGTCTCATGTCCATTTCTGACGATGCCCAGTACTTTATATTTCAACATTAGTTTTAATTAAAAAAAATTGAAAGGAAGAAAAGGAAGAAGGTCTGTGTTTTCTGTCTACTTATTTTTAAAGCTAATCTTAAAAAAGGTATTAGGCATACAACTTGATGTATCTAGAGACAGTGGCTGTAATACCAATTTGTTAGATTATAATTGTTTATACCGGAATTGTTTATAATAATGATATAATGTAAATAATTATGGTCCTTCATTTTTTTTCTACATATTTTCTACATTTTAGTAAATATTTTCCTTAACGTCAAACATTTGACATCTTAAGCAAAGATGCATGCTGGAGATAATGCTCACCCATACTGTAGTTCATGCATCAGAAGCAGGGCTAAGGTGGATATGGAAATTGTATTTATTTATTTAAATCAGTCACCTCCTATGATTATGGCTATGTTTTTGAAGCGATATGTTAATTGAAGGTAGAACTGACTAATTTTAATGATTTTCCTCTGTTTGTTTAGACTGCCTTTACCTATTTTTCCACTTTTTTTCCTTTTCCTTTAGGCCAGTTACCCTGCCTGGGAGGACTTTGTTACAAAAGGGGCCAAATTACAGTCACAGCTAAGGTAAAAACTGCCTGCATTACTGCATACACACATTTCAACCACTTTACTATGTGGTTTTTGTTTAGTTTCATACACATGCGTGACTTTGTGAGCCTTACGAAAAGGTTTAACTTTACACTTGTGGCCAAAAGTGTACTTCCGTGTTTTTAAAGAAAATTTTACGATGAGAGAGCTTGGCTTGCATTCACTGTAACTGTTCATCCCGAAGGTGCTCGATGGGGTTGAGGTCAGGGCTGTGTGTTAGGGCCAGTCACGTTTTTCCACACCAACTCATCAAACCATGTCTTTATAGTCCTCGCTTTGTGCACTGGGGCGCAGTCATGTTGGAATAGAAAACTTTGCAAACTACTGCCGCAAAGTTAGAAGCATAGCATTGCACAAGATGTCTCGGTATGCTGAAGCATTAAGATCACCCTTCACTGAGAATAAGGGACCTGATTGAAACACTCAATTCAATAATTAACAGGTTTGGCCAAATGCTTTTGTCCATATAGGGTACATCTGCAGGTCTTAAGAAATCATATTAAAACTAAAGAAAAATATTAGTTAATCATGCATGTAGGGTTGTTTGTGTATAATTGTTTATTAATAGAATCAAATATTGTATTTATTATATAAGCTTTTTTGTTGTTTTTTGTAGATTAAAAAAAGCTTTTTTATTCCCTCACTGTGCTTTTCAATAAGTGATCCTTGAAACACGACAGGTACAGTATGTTGAAATTGTTGTTTGGTGTAAAAACTAAAGTTTTCATATACCACCAAGTAGTCTCTTAACTACTTATTGTAATACTGAGGGTATTTTAGTGGGCAGTTATAATAGCTAATTGATGTTTATCTGTAGTGGAATAACCAGATTGTTGCCCAAATAAAGGAATTTTTTAAATATGCATTTCTTTAGAATATATAATTTTTTTATTTTGGAAGCAAAAACATCTAGCTTCAAAGCATTACATTGTGAGCAAGCAACTTATTTCAATTCTGAAAAGCGGGACTCTCACGTGAGTCATGTCATGAATTTTATATGGTTTCTGTTTCTACTGCTAACATTATAGATTTTACAGTGGAAAGGGCACTGCTCAGATTTGTATTTCTACTTTACAGTGTAAAATGTACAGCCACTTCTGCCCTGTACAATTCAACTATGTCTCACTGTTTTTATCTTCATTTCTACTTATTAGGACAACTGTCATTGCCATTGGCTCATTTCTGGATGCTTTCCAGAAGGTCGCGGATGTTGCAACTGGAACACGAGGTGAGTCATTTTCTCCCCACTTTCATTTTACTCTTATCTAGTTTTGTTTGATGTGTGTATGTAAGCATCCACCAGGAACATTAATAGGAACACCGAGTCATTAACTCATTCATGCATTTAGACAATTAAATCACTGCAATACAATACATTGCACAGAATTCTACAGATCATTTACTGCCTTTTACTATTCAGTTGCAATGTAATGATGTATCCTGGTGGATTTGGTTACAGTCCCACAACAGCAATGAGACTTTATGATGATATTGTTAAACTAAATACAACATGGTTTGCTCCTATGGCTGTACTATTCAACACTCCAGTACAAAAATTGTCAGCAATACACCTTTAACCTGGATGTAAACTGGCAACAAACTCAAAATCAGAATTGGTAGCGTTGTTATATTCAGGATGTTATCAAGTATACAGACTCCCGTCATTTCCTATCAAGTGCTCATCACGTCACTATCTTCAAAGCTGAATTGAGTAATTAAATGGAGCCTTTTCCTTATACAGTAAGTTAAATCTTCTTGCACCTGATGGATACAAGTATCTCGCCGGACCTCGACTGCATGGCAAAGGAGGTGGTCTAGCTGTCATTTACCGGGACAATCTTCGTCTGAAACAACTTGATTTTCACAGCAGAAACTAATTTGAATACATGGTATTGAAAGCTGACTGTCTCACAATTATCCTGCTCTATCGTCCTCCTAAAGCCTTGTCTAGCTTTTTTTCTGAACTGTTAACCCTTGCCTGTTCATTGTCATTTCCTATTCTTCTCCTTGGTGACTTCAATATTCATGTTGATACAGTTTGCCCCACACTACCCAATTACTGTCTGTATTTGAATGTTTTAATCTGACACAGCATGTTCACGTTCCTACCCATACTCGTGGTCATACCCTTGATCTAATTTGTACCTCAACGGGGGATATCACTTCTATTTCTGCCTCTGTCACCGGTATTTCTGACCGTAAACTTCTTGACTTCAGGCAATCTGCCTTTTGATTCTAAATGCCCTAAGACTGTTATTTCATACCGTAATGTGAAAGCTATTGATACTGTATCATTTTGTGCTTCTATTGTCTCTTCAAATCTCTCTGTCATTTGATATTTCTTCTCAATCTATGATACTATCTAATTACCACTCTACAATTTCTGATATTCTACAGCAGTATGCTCCTACAGCAGTATGCTTCTATCACCAGAAACGTGCCCGCCACTCACTCTTCTCCCTGGTATACCCCTGAGCTCCGTATTCTTAAGGCCACTGGCAGACGGCTTGAACTTCTTTACAGGAAAACCGGTCTTACTGTTCATTACTTGGCTTTTCTTGATCATCTCAAACGTTATAAATCCGCTCTCTTCTCAGCTTGCTCTAACTTTGTCTCTGCCACAATTAATAAATCGAGCAACAGGTTCATCAACGCATCTCTTACCTCTGCTTCATTTCTGTTGCCACTAAAAACTGCTGCAGTTACACCTGTGCTTAAGAAACCCAACCTCGACCCCTCAGTTCTATTTAATCGTCCCATTTCTAACTTGCCATTCATATCTAAATTACTGGAAAGTACTGTTGCTGCCCAACTCCAGTCCTTTCTACTTGATAATTATCTCTTCGACCCTTTTCAGTCAGGTTTTCGCCCCCTCCGTAGTACTGAAACTACACTTGTAAAGGTAGTGAATGATCTACTGCTTACTGGTGATTCTGGATCCTTGTCTATACTATTGCTACTGGACCTCAGCTCTGCCTTCGATACTGTCTCCCACGATATACTTATTTCTCGTCTCTCTTCTCTGGGCATTTCTGGTACTACTCTTTCTTGGTTTGCTTTCAGATCGACAGTTTTACATTTCTGTTAACGATCACCCACTGTCCCCCTGAAGCGAGGTGTTCCCCAGGGATCTGTTCTTGGCCCACTATTATTTACAATTTACATAATCCCACTCGGTCTGATCCTTCAACGTCATGGTCTTAATTATCACTTTTATGCCGACGACATTCAACTTTATTCCATCTGTACACCTACTCCATCTGTCCAAATTGACAAAATCTCTGCATGCGTAAAGGACATTAGAGCTTGGCTTAGCTTAAACTTTTTGAAACTTAACATAGATAAAACTGATCATTTTCATTGGCACCCCAGCACTCACCAGCAACCTTTCCACTAATTTCACCAGCGAGATTGCTGGCTCTCACATCAATACATCAAGTTCTGTCAAAAATTTAGGAGTAATCTTCGACTCCACACTCTCCTTTCAGTCTCACATTAAATCTGTCACTAAATCTGCATTCTTCCATCTACGTCGCATTGCCCAACTGCGTCCCTTCATCAGTACCAAAGATGCTGAAACTGTCATCCATGCATTTGTCTCATCACGCATTGATTTCTGTAATGCCCTTTTCACTGGTTTACCTACTAGCTCCATCTCTAGATTACAATATATTCAAAACTCTGCGGCTAGAATACTGACTCATACAAAACGCTCTGCTCATATAACCCCAATCTTGTTTGATCTCCACTGGCTTCCAGTTAACTACCACATCAAATTTAAAATTCTCCTCCTTGTTTTTAAATGTTTAAATGGCTTGGCTCCCTCTTATCTCCTCAATTTGCTTGTCCCCTACATACCGTCTCGCTCACTATGTTCTTCCGACTCTGGCCTTCTTGTTGTCCCTCGGAACCGCCTCTCTTCAATGGGGGGCAGATCATTTAGTGTTATTGCACCTAAGCTCTGGAATTCTCTACCACAATCTCCGTTCTGTTAATAACATCTCAGCATTTAAATCTCTACTCAAAACTTACTTGTTTTCTGAATGTTACAGCTCGCTTCGTATGTCTGTCTCCTAGTGGGTTAAAAAAAAAAAAAATTATACTTCATTGTCTGTTTGCCTCCCTTTTTCTATTCATTGTAAAGTGTCCTTGAGCTCTGGAAAGGCGCTATATAAATAAAAATTATTATTATTATTATTATCAAACCTTTCCGAAGTCCTCAAGATTTTTCTAATTAAGGAAATAATTAATTTTTCCGATCATTTCTGACACCCCATGCATGCAGTATTTTTAAATTTTACTAGCAATCATGTGTGTTGATGAATCTAATGCTTATTAAAATTGTGTCATCATAGCCCCAGAGAACAAATAGTTCAATCGACAGTTCAGGCATTTAAGTGGCACCGAAATGAGGCACCGAAATTCGCTTTCTGTTTCGGTCTGGTACATACCGGTTATATAGGTACCAGGTTTTCGGTACCCAACCCTAGTCAAGACATAGTGTGGCGTGGTAGGTTGTCTTTGAACTGTGCAATAACTGAGTTACTTGCTTCTGTCCAACCATTGAAAGACATGATGACTGTCAGTTATATATGTTTAGAGATAAATGTATACATATAATATTTGGGACAAAAATGGGAAAACTTAGTTGGTGTCGCAACTGACAAATGTTCAAATTTGACAGGAAAAATGTTGGCCTCTTAAAAGGGGCGCATGATAAAATGTCTGAAATGAGTTCAGCGCAGAAATATTCTTTCATTGCATTATGAAGCACAAGGTGCTTTTCAAGTCTGTCATAAAACCACTGGTAGTTTGCAGTATTGTTGGAAGAATATTATTCTGAACCTTCTTTACCACATAGCTGTATATCCCTGAAGGATATCCCCAAACTGAGCAATGATGACTGGTTGACTGATTTGGTGGTTGCTGCATGTTTTGACTGGCCTCATCAATAACCTAAACTTCAGATTACAAGGCAAAGGTCTTTTTTTTTTTTTATAAGAGATTTATATTTTAAGTACATGAAGGTGATACAGTCACTTCATTTAATGGTGGTTATTAGCATTTCTATTGTTAGGGCATATGTTTATGGAAGCAGATCAGTCTCATTTAATGATTCAGACAAATATAACTTGGACGTGCATGCTGTTCTTGGTTCGCCATGCTGGTTTGAGTAGGTAAAGCTTAATTTCTGTTGTAATTAACTCCGGTCGCGCAAAAGGTGTGCAAAGCTGAGCTACTTGAGTGCTGCACTCCTGGAGGGCTGTTATTGGTTGAAAGGTGAGGCCGTATCTGATTGGCTAAAGAGTGACCCACGTTGCTACCAGCAAGTCTCAAAAATACACACACACACATTCAGGGCAATTCGTACAGGAAAGACTATTTGCACATTCACAGTCCATGATACACTCCTGAATTTCATACTTATTTCGAAACCAAATCCTAGAAACTTATTTATCTATTTTCTTATATATGAACCAATTTTTATAATACTTAACCATGTTTAGTCTTGGAGAGAAGGTGAGTTTCTCCATTTCAAACATGTCATCTACAATTGCTATCCAATCATCTTTTGTTGGTGGATGCTCTTCCAACCATTTCCTGGTTATTGCTTTTGTACTGCCAACTAATAATATTTTGAGAAGGTATGTGTCTTGTGCATTTAAATCGGTTTGTATGTTTCCTAAATATATAGTACCGAAGCTATTATCAATCCCAAATCCCAGTATTGACTCAATTTCAGTGATAACCGTTAACCAATAGGATTGGATTGCTGGACAGTTCCAGAATACATGGTAATAGTCAGCCATAAGGTTGTTACATTGTCTCCAGCAGTGTGCAGAGTCCAGGTTACCATTCTGTGAATATTTTCTTTTGGGAGTAATAAAGAATCTAATAACATTTTTCCATGAGAATTCTCTCCATTGACTGGATGTGGTATGTTGTTTTTTGCAAATATTTGCCCAGTCTTCTTCTGACAGAGATATATTTGCCTCCTTCTGCCATTTCTCTTTAACATATAAGGTAGAGAGAGAGACTTAGAAGACTGTATGCATAAATATAATCTCGAAACTAGTTTCTTATGAATATTGCTTTTATATGCTGCAGCAAAAATATTAATGAGACTTGGGTCCATTCCCTCCTTATTTTAATGTTCTTATCAAAGTGATTTCTAAGTTGTAAATATCTATAAAAATCCTGTTTCTCTAAGTTATGTGTCGATGAGATTTTGGAAGCCATCTAGATCTGTGCCAGATGAGATTGTACAGTATGAAGTAATACCATTCCCTGCCCATTGTCTAAACCTTGCGTCCATCTGTGCAGGTTTAAAGTCTCTATCATATGCCACCCATCTTAACAACTGATACTGTCTCTCCAACTTCAGGGTTTTGCACTCTTTAAACCAAATATTAAGAGGAACCAATGTCCAACTGCTTAATTTGTTAGAATGCATAATCATAGTATGTTTGTCCCCTAATAATCACGGGAGAGGGAAGTTCACCTAACTAAATTCTATTTCTTTCCATTTGGCATCATAATCATCAATACACCAGCTGACCTAGATGTTTTAGTTGTGCTGCTTTGTAATAGTCCTCTAAACATGGTAGAGAGAGTCCTCCCCTTTCCTTTGTCAACTGTAGGGTTTTAAGTCTCACTCTGGGCTTCCGATTTTTCCATATAAATCTTGAGATCATTTGGTTCCAATTGTTAAATAGTTTTTTTGTTATAGTTTGGCATCTCTATAGATAGAGATTGGAAAAGAAACAATAATTGTGGAAGGACATTCGCCCTGATAATTTCTATTCGGTTATATAAACTTAGAGGTAGGGATGTCCAACTATCCAGGTCTGTTTTAATTTCCTTTGAAATAGGACCATAATTAGTAGTATAGATTTTTGTCAGGATCAAAAATATATAGTAATATATAGTAGTATAGATTGGATTCAGGATCCTTAATTTAAAAAATTAACCTTTCTACCTGTTGTTTGCGAAGTTTCCAAGCTAGCATTCTTTTAGCTCTGGGACCACTCTCATAGTAGTTCGTTTTAACAAATTTAAGTTTAATCTTCACTTGTTTGTGAAGTAATTTATTTATTTATTTATTTATTTATTTATTTTTTTATTTATTTAGTTTTATTTCATCTAGTAGTTCAGGGTTATTTAGTTTAATATGTTTGTTCCAGTATCTTTATATTATATATTTTTAAGACATTTATTAATGTCTGTTTTGCTTTTTTTATTTCCTGATGCCCATTTTATAATCTTTCCCCGCAGCACTGCTTTTAGCAGCATCCCATATAACACTTGGTGATAATTCCTCGCTATGATTGAATTCAATGTAGTCCTTAATTTCCTTTTTAATATATTCTTGGCAATCATTCAGAAGACTAGTATTTAATTTCCAGATAGTGTTCTTAGGTTGAACGTCAAGATGAAATCTTAAATACAGTCCTGCATGGTCGGAAACATCTTTGGCTCCTATTTCACAATCTATAATTCTGTGCCTCTCTAAGTGAGACATGAAAAAATAGTCAACCCTAGAGTAGACCTTGTGAGGATGAGAGAAGAAAGTGAACTGTGTACTAGATGGGTGGATGCCTGTAGCCTTTAGCATCTTTTTAACGAACAGTGATTCCGAATTTATCTTCTTTGTTGGATTTGAAGAATCAGGGGTAGGATGCAACTGTACAGTCGTAGCCAAAGGTTTTGAGAATTACATAATTATTGGAAATTGGAAAAGTTGCTGCTTAAGTTTTTATAATAGCAATTTGCATATACTTCAGAATGTTATGAAGAGTGATCAGATGAATTGCATAGTCCTTCTTTGCCATGAAAATTAACTTAATCCCGAAAAAAAAAAAAACTTTCCACTGCATTTCATTGCTGTCATTAAAGGACCTGCTGAGATCATTTCAGTAATCGTCTTGTTAACTCAGGTGAGAATGTTGACGAGCACAAGGCTGGAAATCATTATGTCAGGCTGCTTGGGTTAGAATGGCAGACTTGACATGTTAAAAGGAGGGTGACGCTTGAAATCATTGTTCTTTCATTGTTAACCATGGTGACCTGCAAAGAAACGCATGCAGCCATCATTGTGTTGCATAAAAATGGCTTCACAGTAGGGCTGCAACTACTGATTATTTTGATACTCGATTAGTTGGTCGATTATTTTTTTTTCGATTAATCAGATAAAAACTAAACGCTTCTTTAATTTGATGTTTTGCTTATAACTATATAAAACCATAAATCCGGGTATTAGTTATGTATAAAACTAAACTTTAAAAAAATGCAAAAGCCACATATAGAGTTTAATCTTTAATTTTGACATTTTAAGTCTTAAATTAAAGACGGTTTGTTTTTGAACAGTAAAACTCCTCTAAATATCCAAAATATAAATAAATAAATAAATAAATAAGCTAAACAATTTTTGTACTCTTATTATATTGGATGGCATCTGTTATAATGGCTGCTTGTTGTGGACTGCATGGGGGATTTCTTTTTTGAATGAATTCACTTATGCTGACTTGTCTCTTTCTAAAAAATAAATAAATAAATAAATAAATAAATAACGGCATTTGAGTATGCACAATACAGCATTTTAACAATAATTGCCGATATTGCCAGCCAATCAGAAGTAGTGTGTGGAAGTCTTTGATTGGCTGGTCTTATGGCAGTTTTGTAACACTGGACAAAATTGAGCGAGCGTACAGGTAGAGTCGAGCGCGCACAGAAAGTAAGTGTTGCTTGCGTGTGAAGGCACGCACACAGAATTGAGACTTTGCGCGTTTAAGGACTTGTTGAGCACGCAGTGGAGCGTGCGCAGAATCGAGCTGTTGGGCGCTCTCCTGGAGACACTGCACGTGCATAGAGTACTTTGTCTGCTCTCAAAATGTCAAACCGCGCGCTCAGAATTTTGGCAGGAATATAACGCTATAGGCGCGCACTTTTTCCTGGAGACGCTTCTGTAACTTCCATTGCACGAGCGGCTGTGTATCTGTGTGTATTTGTGCATCTTGTGGTCGCGCTCCTCAGTAACGTAAGCAGTCCAACTAATCGATAAAGGCATTCGTTGACAACGAATTTCATTATCGATAATTATCGATTTTATCGATTAGTTGTTGCAGCCCTACTTCACAGGCAAGGATATTGTGGCTACTAAGATTGGAAGGAAAGAGGTTCAATTCTTGTTAAGAAGGCTTCAGGGCGTCCAAGAAAGTTCAGCAAGCGCCAGGATCGTCTCCTAAAGAGGATTCAGCTGCGGGATCGGAGTGCCACCAGTGCAGAGCTTGCTCAGGAATGGCAGCAGGCAGGGGTGAGTGCATCTGCACGCACAGTGAGGCGAAGACTTTTGGAAGATGGCCTGGTGTCAAGAAGGCAAGAAGGCAAAGAAGCCACTTCTCTCCAAAAAAAAAACATCAGGGACAGATTGATCTTCTGCAAAAAGTATGGCGAATGGACTGCTGAGGACTGGGGCAAAGTCATATTCTCGGATGAAGCCTCTTTCCGATTGTTTGGGGCATCTGGATAAAGGCTTGTCCGGAGAAGAAAAGGTGAGCGCTACCATCAGTCCTGTATCATGCCAACAGTAAAGCATCCTGAGACCACTGATGTGTGGGGTTGCTTCTCATCCAAGGGAGTGGGCTCACTCTCAATTCTGCCCCAAAACACAGCCTTGAATAAAGAATGGTACCAAAACACCCTCCAACAGCAACTTCTTCCAACAATCCAACAACAGTTTGGTGAAGAACAATGCATTTTCCAGCATGATAGAGCACCGTGCCATAAGGCAAAAGTGATAACTAAGTGGCTCGGGGACCAAAACGTTGAAATTTTGGGTCCATGGCAACTGGAAACTCCCCAGATCTTAATCCCATTGAGAACTTGTGGTCAATCCTCAAGAGGCGGGTGGACAAACAAAAACCCACTAATTCTGACAAACTCCAAGAAGTGATTATGAAAGTATGGGTTGCTATCAGTCAGGATTTGGCCCAGAAGTTGATTGAGAGCAGCCCAGTCGAATTGCAGAGGTCCTGAAAAAGAATGGCCAACACTGCAAATACTGACTCTTTGCATAAATGTCATGTAATTGTCGAAAAAAGCCTTTGAAACGTATGAAGTGCTTTTAATTATATTTCAGTACATCACAGAAACAACTGAAACAAAGATCTAAAAGCATTTTAGCAGCAAACTTTGTGAAAACTAATATTTGTGTCATTCTCAAAACTTTTGGCCACGACTGTACATTCCAGTCCCCTCCACAAATAAGAGTGCCAGAAACTTCTGTGGTTATTAGGTCAAATATTTTCCCAATTAATATTTTATCCTGTCCAGGTGTTCTGTAAATGTTAGTTACTTCCCTGGAATCAAGAATCCCTTTTACCAGGATGTAACTTCCTTCTTTATCAGCAATTTGGTTGGTAACCTGGAATGTCACTTTATTTGATATCAATATTGCAACTCCTCTAGCATATCCCTTATTGTAGGATGAAAAAAGTGTTTCTAAATCCTAACCTTTTTAATTTTTCATGTTCAGTTTGTACCAGATGAGTTTCCTGCCAGAAAATATGTTGGTTCTCTCTTTTCATCTTTGCTATGAGTTTACTTCTCTTAATGGGATTTTGTAACCCGTCGACATCAAGAAAATAGAATAATATCACTTAGTGTATCCTTATTTGTATTATCATACTGTAAGCCCCGGATGATCTTTACATTATAACAATTAACACAGAACAGAAAAAAGTAAAGTATGAACGAAAAAATAACAGTATCTTCCATAGTCAAAGTTTCTTCCAAAGTAACTTCTGTTTGGAGAGGGAAATCTTCGGTCGACGAAGGGCTTCCCCAGTGCGAGCTGATGTTATAAATCAGTGCACTTAGTGAAAAGCATTAAAACTGAGAGAGAGTCACTTCTTCACGTCTTCACGTCTGAAGGATAGCTTTAATTTCGGCATATATAGCACCGATACTTGCTTGAAAGGGATCCTCGGCTTCATGCTCACCCACGTTATCCTCGTTTTCCGTTGTTTGTGTCTAATTTTTCTCTGGCTTTTGGGAGTATAATGCTTTTGTCCCCCCAGAAACCATGCATTGCTTGCTTTGTCTGATGTCATGAATTCTGGTTGCTGGGTCTGCATGATGAGTTGTCATGACTGAAAATTTCAAAGTAGTGGAAAGTGATTTTGATTTCATGTTCTTTTACCTGTGATGTAGTTTACAGTGCTCTTAGTTGGGTCCAGATTGAACTTACATTATTGATCTGCAGTTTAGTGCACTGATGGCAAAGCACTTGAGTTCTTCAACACTGCTGACATTCTGTTCATCTCTCACATAACTTGGGGTGGGGAAAAAGTGAAGTGCCCGAAAAGAAACATTTTATAAAATTAGTGGATCAGTACAGGGAGCATTATTATTTTTTAATGCCTACAGATATTCCTGAGTTTGTTTCATGTTTTGTGCTCTGAAAATGTATTTCCTTGAATGAGTAAGTTGGCAGAACAGTTTTACAGGAAGCCAAATAACTTGTATATATTTGTTGCAATCACCGAGTTACCCGTTTCTGTCAATTTCAGTTACATGTAATCACATGTAGAACCTGAAACTTTCCATTATGTAAAACACAAGACTGCATGTGTTTGGCCAGGGCAAATTTCTGAAGTGTCTCTCTATAGATTAATATATAGGTATCAATAAACAGCCTAGAGATTTTGAAAGCAGGTGGCTGTTATCACATGCTGTAAATGAATGTCCATCAAGGGTTACTACCTCACGTCAGAATTGAGTATGACGTTATTTAGTATAGACTCTTCTTACTCTCGGAAAAGAGTGTTATCTGGAACATGACATTATTCCTTAATATTGTTTTCTTTGTCTACCTGTGCACTGTTGGATAATCAAAAAAAAACTTTTTTTTAATCGTTTGTTTATTTTTTACAGGGGCAACAAAGGAAATTGGCTCAGCATTGACCAGAATGTGCATGAGACACCGAAGTATTGAGAACAAACTTAAACTCTTCACTACGTAAGGATATATTTAATCTAAATTTTCTTTTAGCTCCTTTTTTCTATTTTTGTCTCAATTTGTCTATTTTTTTATTATAAAAACTTTGTTGTGATAAAAAAAATTGAAGCTTAGAAACAGTGATAAATGTCATAAGGGCTATATACGTTTTTAGATATTTAATAAAAATTTAGACAAGTGAAGAACTAAATTAATTAAAACCACTAATGCTGTAGTAATGTAGACTTTCCCATAATGTTTCATGAAACACCTTCAATGTAATAACGGCCCACAAATGTAATACATTTCCGACAGCTGTAACAAATCCTTGCAATAGCTGTTTACAGGGCTATTATGTTCATTAAAAATGTGTTATGTTTTTGGGATTATTACATTCAAAAGCACTATTCGGACGGGACTAGTTTTACTGGGGGACGTCTGAGTTTGAATTTTTTTCAGCCGACGTCGGTCATTTCATGTATGGATCCGAAAGACTAACATCTCCGTGTTTATTACGGAGATGAGCGTGTGTGTTTTTCATGTGGGCGTTGCGCAAGACCATGTGTTGAGGATGAGGATTTCTATTGGAGCGTAGAAGCAGAAACTCGAATACCGGCGCGCTAGAGATTGTACGGTAGTTCACGTTGACCAAAACACACAAGAAAACGCGTTTCGGGAAAAAAACATTTTCGGCAAACACAGGCATTCGCATTCGGACGGGATTAGATTTCTCAGAGGTCCGCCGAGTTTGCGGAAAAACAGTAGGTAATTTGCTCTGGAATTTTTACAGAGGTCGTGTGAGAAAAAGACAGACATGGCAGATTCGGACGGGATTAAAATCACAAATTACCTCTGCGAAACAGAAATTTCTCTAACGTCCCCCAGTAAAACTAGTCCCGTCCGAATAGTGCTAAAGTTGCAGATTAGGATTTGAATTATATTTGTGGTTTATTTGTGGCCCATTATTACTTTGGGGAGGTTTGGATTTTTGGGATTATTACATTCAAAACACGCTTTCCTGTGTGTGTGTTTGTGTGCCTATGACAGAGCTTTCATGGATAACCTGATCAGTCCTCTTGAGCTGGCACTGGAGGAGTGGAAAAAAGTGGCCAGTCAGCTTGATAAAGACCATGCTAAAGGTTGACACTTATAACTCCACAGAGCAATATCTTTTTATTTCTTGAACAAGACTCAGCTCTTTAAATATGGATAACAGTGTAGTAATCACCCTGTTTTTTTTCCTTCTGTTTGGGGAAACATGCTAGTAGGTCTCTCTCATTAACAGGAATATCATCAGCATCCAAAGAAACTATTGTGATTATATATTTACACTTTGTAATTAGATGGCTGTTTTTAAAAGGAACCTTTTTGAATATACAATCCAAAATTATCTCTCTTCAAAAAGAAATATATTGCACAGTCGCTATATAAATTAAACAGTATACACAAACTGTTCACTTGAACTGTATTGCTTAAAAATTTAATAGTTTAATATATAAAAAATGTGAACATGTGACCAAGCCTAGTAGCATTGCAATAATGAACGGCAGTTTTTGTACGTATAGTGAAACCTTGGATTGTGGAAGTGTACTCATATTTCCCCATAAGTAATAATGAAAACTCAGATTATTCGTTCCACAACCCAAAAAGATAAATGCATAAAATGAATTGATACAAAATATAAATAAAAAATAAAAATAATTAACCTGCACTTTACCTTTGAAAAAAGTTAAAATAAATCCTGACAGATGTTTGTGTTTTGTACGCGCTGTGTGTGTGTGTGTTTTGTACGCGCTGTGTGTGTGTGTGTTTTGTACGCGCTGTGTGTGTGTGTGTGTGTGTGTGTTTTGTACGCGCTGTGTGCTGTGTGTGTGTGTGTGTGTTTTGTAGCGCGCTGTTGTGGTGTGGTTTGTACGCGCTGTGTGTGTGTTGGTGTTTTGTACGCGCTGTGTGGTGTTGTGTGTGTGTGTGTGTGTGTGTGTGTTTGTACGCGCTGTGTGTGTGTGTGTGTGTTTTTGTACGCTGCGTGTGTGTGGGTTTTGTACCGCTGTGTGTGTGTGTGTGTTTTGTACGCGCTGTGTGTGTGTGTGTGTGTTTTGTACGCGCTGTGTGTGTGTGTGTGTTTTGTACGCGCTGTGTGTGTGTGTGTGTTTTGTACGCGCTGCGTGTGTGTGTGTGTTTTGTACGCGCTGCGTGTGTGTGTGTGTTTTGTACGCGCTGTGTGTGTGTGTGTGTTTTGTACGCGCTGTGTGTGTGTGTGTGTTTTGTACGCGCTGTGTGTGTGTGTGTGTGTGTGTTTTGTACGCGCTGTGTGTGTGTGTGTGTGTGTGTGTTTTGTACGCGCTGTGTGTGTGTTTTGTACACGCTAAAGTAAGTGTGTGTGTAAAGCTAAAGTAAGAGGAGAGGAGGAATGAGCCTTACACAGTCTTACACAGTAACCCTTGCTCCATTCTTATTTTTTTTTACTCTCTTATTTGAGACTAACAGAAACACTGCTTCATTGGGAAAATTAACAGTGAACATCTCTAATGACACTCGAGAGCACCCACACACTAACGGAATCAGTGCAGTTTGTCAGGGAGAGAGAGAGAGAGAAAATGGATCTTAACCTCTCTAATGCCACTTGCTTTTTTGCTTTTTGTACGCGGACGACTTTCACGCACACGTATAAAGACAAAATGAAAGATGCTTTACACACACACACACACACACACACACACGGTCAGTGTTATAGTAAACAGTACACGCGTGCACGGATGTTGATTATACCAGTGAGAGATGCGCACTAAGAATGATCAGGGGAGATGATTACCCACAATCTCGCAGCGCTCGCGCGAGAAAAAAGTCAAGTCAATTTTATTTATATAGCACTTTTAACAATTGACATTGTCGCAAAGCAGCTTTACACAATAAAAAGAAGTAAGTTTGTATGCAATGTGTATGAATCAAAATGATAAGATTGTCCCTGATCAAGCTGAGGGCGACGGTGGCAAGGAAAAACTCCCCGAGATGGTAATAGGAAGAAATCTTGAGAGGAACCAGACTCAACAGGGAACCCATCCTCATCTGGGTGATAACGGATAGCAAGGATTGATCAGTATAATAATGTGTACTGGAAGTTCAGTATAACAGGAGATGTGTTAAAATTAAAAGGAGTCCAGTTTGTTCCTGGAGGCTCAGGTAGACTGTAGGAGATTCCAGTCCTGAGCTATCGAACAACTGAAGTCACAGGTCCCCAGAGCATCAATCGATGATAGGACAGTCTTAATGGAAACCTTTCCCAGCCACCATACGAATCCAGGCAGACCACACGGGGCATCCATGCGACGAGATCTCCAACCAGAAGCAGGACTCCAGGACGGAAAAAACATTGGCAAACCAGGTTACTCTGATGTTCCAAAGTAGTTCCTTGTTTTTCACAGACTCAACATTAATTGGACAACTAACTGAAACCAATTCATGGCTAGATGTGGAAAAATAGAAGGAGTTGCATTTGATTCCAAGAGAATTTTTGCATTTAATTAGAATTTTCTGGCTGTATAAATCAATTGGGTGCATTCTTAAGAAGAAATGCATCGGCCTTGAAGGAATTGAGGACAGTTGACGTGGGTGATCTCCTTAATGGGAAAAAAAAAACCTTCAGGACATCGACCACAGTCAAGGACATTATCAAGTAGCTAGTTGCATCATTTTGAAAGTCCTGGTTCAACGGCCTGCCCAGTTCTGGAATGAGCATCATGAAATCAAGCTTAACTTGTACCAGAATGATCTGTAAAACATGGTGGAGGCACTGTTATGGCATGTATATGGCTGCCAATGGATCTGTGCTACTGTTGTATATTGATTATGCTGATAGAAGTAGCAAAATTAATTCTGACGTGTACAGAGCTACATTTTCATTTGTTGATATTGGTTCCAGGCTTCAGGCAGTCATTGACATTGAAGAATATGCAATACATCCAATGGGTAAAACTTTCCATATACAGTATTTATAATGACCAACAATAAATAAGTTTGCCCAACTTATTTTTGAGCATGTGTAGAGGTACTATAGCGCGTCACCTAGATTGCTTCATGCAAAATTTCCATTATGGTGCAAATGGAAGCCAATTAGTGTTACTGTTCAAATACTTTTGGAACAATTGTATATCTAGTACAGTTAAACCTTTGATTGCGAGCAAAATCTGTTCCGGAAGCATGCTTGTACAGTGGAACCTTGGATTGCGAGTAACATGGTTTGAAAATGACTTGAAAAACGAGTAAGTCTTGGATAACGAGTAGCAAGTATCATGTAGCATGCATGCGCTTCTTGTTTTGACACCGAGCGCCACCTGATCATAACTGAGCCAATGGTTTTTCTCTCTCTTGCGCTGCGGAATTGTGGGTAATCGTCTCCCCTGCTCAGTGTTAGTGCATGCACTGGTATAATCAACATCCGTGCACACGTGTACTGTTTATTATAACACACGTGTGTTTCATAAAGCAAACGCAAGTTTCATTAGAGAGGTTAAAGATCCATTTTTTCTCTCTGTGTATTAGCCTGCACTTTGTGCGCGTGTCACTGGACACCATGCTCCTTCTCACACACACACACACACACACACACACACACACACACACTGCTCTATACAGAAACACTGCTCTGTTGCGATTCTTTTCAAAGGTGCAGGTTAATTTGTTTTATTTTTACTTTACAGCAGTAATTCCATTGGTCGGCGCTCTTTCGTCATTAGAGAAATTTCTTGTTTATTTTCCCGATAAACCAGTGTTTCTGTTGTGTGAAACTCAAATAAGAGAGGAAGAAGAGTTACCGTGTAAGATGAGAAGATGGGAGGGGCTAATTCCTCTTCTTTTTCTTACTTTACCTTCACCCACACACACAAACATGTGCACACACAGATGAAACACTTATCTGTCAGGATTTATTTTTACTTTTTTAAAAGGTAAAGTGCAGGGCCTCCGAGTGGCGCAGTGGGTAAAGCGCTCGCCCTATCATCCGGAGATCGCTAGTTCGAATCCCGGGTGGTGCTGTAACCTCTCGCAGCCGGAGGTCTAGAGAGAGCTGATTGGCCGAGCTCTCTCAGAGGGGAGGGATGAGAGGTACTTAGTGCTCCGACATTAATCACGGCTCTACAGCCAGTCAGGGGCGTCTGTGAGCTCGCGCAGCGGAGGGAGCGGATAGCGCTGTCCTCCGAGTGTGTTACGCCGTCCCCAACGGTGCGCGAGCGAGCAGTTCGAAAAGATGCGGTCGGCTGGCGTCACGTGGTTCGGAGGAAACACGTGATAGTCTTCGGCCCTCCCGGCTGAGTGGTAGTAGTAGCCTTAATGTGGGAGCGCCCCCTAGTGACGGGGAGGAATTGGACACGACTAAATTAGGGAGAAAATCGGGAAAAAATCAAAAAAAAAAAAAAAAAAAGGTAAAGTGCATTTGTTTTATTGTTACTTTATATTTTGTATTAATTATTTTACGTATTTATTTTTTTGGGCTGTGGAACGAATAATCTGAGTTTCCATTATTCCTTATGGGAAAATTAGATTTGGTTTATGAGTGTTTTGAAATACGAACCCTGGAACACTTCTGGAGCGAATTGTTTGTAATCCAAGGTTCCACTGTATATCAAAACACTAGTATATCAAAGCAAATTTTCCCATAAGAAACTCTGATGGTTAGTTTCACAACCCAAAAATATTCATATAAATTAATTAATACAAAATATGAAGTAAAAAATTAAACAGATTAATCTGCACATTACCTTTGAAAAGAATCGTAGCTGTATTGATTGAGACCAGAGAGGTGAGAGAAGGAGGGAGGGAGCTATACTACCTAGCAACTGCATGCAGTGCCCGTCCCCATTTGAGATATTTTAATCCAACATTTGTTAAATGTTAATGTTCAAGATATTATAAAATGGCATAATCTGTTTCTTCTAAGCAGTTTGTCATGCATTTCTTTATCCCAACATTGCACGTTTATAATGCAAATAAATGAGTATATTAAAATTGTGATTTATCACAGATTATGACTGTGATTGACTAGATTGACTGCAATAATATATATATATATAACAATAGTATAATTTTTTGTCATTTTAAACTTGCATGTCCTTTTTAGAAATGTTAAATATTTTTCTTTTTAGAATATAAGAAGGCACGATCAGACATCAGGAAGAAATCATCTGATACAATCAAACTGCAGAAGAAAGTAAAAAAAGGTAAGAATCATGAGACATTTGACATCGTGCAACAAAACACCAAAGGGTCTATTAAGATTAAAAGTAAATAACTGTAAAAACATTTTAATTACCTTAGTTGTTTTACTTTTGAATCCTATTTGGCTTTTCAGTGGATAATTTTTTTTAGCTACTTGGACACTGTCGTATCTATACTTGGATTACTAAACATTGTCAGGTTCAAAAGTTTAATTCCCTTAAAACCCTCTCCTTTAATTCTGCGTGTGTTTTTTTTAAACAACATAATAAAATTCATCTGATCGTAGTGGGTCTCAGCATTAGCTAAATACAACCTCAGATAAATAATGTTCAACCTTTTTCACTCTGACCTTATTTATATAACAAATTATACTAACAAGGAAAAAAAAGTAGAAAAAGCTACCTTCTGGCTTCTAAGGGATGTAGTTGAAGCCAGGTGCTGCTAATCATCAGCCTGTGATTAATTGCTTATCAGAAGGTCTGCAGACCTCTGAAAAAGCAGGAGTTTTGGCAGTTTGCTGGGCTGGAGCATTCAACACCATGCCAAGAGGGAAAGACATAAGCAATGGTATTAGTCACTTATTGCTGCACATCAATCTGGAAAAGGTTATAATTTCCAAACCATTTGGAGTTGAAAAAGTCTGTAGTAAGGAAGATTATTAACAAGTGATAAGCATTTAAGACAGTGGCCAATCTAAATCTACAGGCCTCACTGAGCATGTTAAATGTTAAAAGTCCAAGACAGAACAATCAGAACAAGACTGAACAAATACACTTACCAGGAGGATGCCTCTTATGTCTAAAAAGATCATGGAAGCACAATTCAGAGATTGGCACATCAGGATAAGAACTTAAGCACATGAAACGATGTCACCGAGCTTATGCATATTGACATAATAAGTCAGCGGACAGCTGAAGCTAAATGATGAGAGCATTATGCAGGTAGCACCATGGTGCATGTAAAAAAAGAGCCTTAAGCATAGCTCTAGAGGTGTTGAAAAGCCAAGTGACAATGGATATTTTGAGTCTGTCAGTTAAGTGTTCCACTGAACACATTCTGCTTTTTGGCAAAAGCTCTGTGCATTGGGTGGTTAGACTTGGCCATGATGGATAACACTATGTTTAATGTCCTCCTCTCCAGTACTGCCTCAAGAGAGTCCAGCTTCAAACTGATGACTGAAGTAGCTCTCCTGACCACCTTGTCCAAATGTGTGGCATGCTTGCTTCTGAGGCTACTCACCCAGCACACTACCTCATAGAAGGGTACACTGACAGTGAATGACTGGTAAAATATCAGCAAGAGATTTTTACAAATGTTTAAAGAAGTCTCCTCAGAAACAACAGTTGACTTTCATCTTACTTATACAGATACAGATACCACCCTAAAATAATCCACCTGAACTGTCAGTTTCAACATCCAGTAAAAGATATAAACACCAACATAAAAAAAAAAAAAAAAACAATCACTAATTTGGAAAAGGATCACCCCCTCCTAAAATGACTTGTAGACTCATTCAGGGGAAGCACAGTTAGGTGTATTATAAAGAAGCAGAAGGTATTTGGCACACCACAGTCCCCCCTGGATCAGGGCATCTAAACTAGATTGGTCAGAGAGGCTTCCAAGAGGCGTACAGCAAGTCTGAAGCAGTTCCAGCAATTTTTACAGGGTGATCATTGTGTTTATATGACAGTATTCTCCATGTATGTGGCCTGAATGGGAGGGTTGCTGGTGGTCTGGTGAGACTGAAATTAAATGATTTGACCACAACACGAAATTATATGCCTGGTGGAAGTCCAATACAGCTTACCATCCAAATAACACTATTCCTACAGTATGGAGGTGGTGATATCCATAATTCTATTACTCTGTAGCAGGGACTGGAGCACTTGTCAGGATAGAAGGAAAATGGATGGGGCAAAATACCATCATATCCTTGAGGAAAATCTGCTGCCCTCTACCAGAAACCAGAAAGTTGTCAATGGGAAGAAATGACAGACTCAAAGCACATATAAAAACTGACCACACAGTGGTTGAAGGAGAAAAAGGTGAATGTCCTTGCATTACCTAGTCAGACACCAGACTTGAAAATCTGTGAAATTATGAAGACTGCAGTTACCAAATTTAACTCAACTTGAGCAGTTCTGCAAAGAAGAGTGGGCAAGTATTGCAAAGTATAGATGTGCAAAGCTTTGTGCGCCATTGAGAAGGTAATTAGCTTCTAGCTTCTAGTGGACTAGCTTCTAGTAGACCAGGGCCACTAATTCATCAGATCTGTTAGCCAGCAAATTCTCCATTATGACTGACAGAATTAGAGGGCTTGTGTCTCCACCTAACTTTTAGCTTAGCCTTTAACTTGGTGCCTAATTCCTCCAGAACAGGAAATGTTCTTTGTTCTGGAGGTATTAAGGGGCAGGTAACGGGGCTGCCAGGTGCTTCTTATACCTTCCTCTTACTTCCAGAACAGGGAACATAGTGACGATATGACTCTTGTCTAAGAGCAAGACGTTCTTCTCTTGAATAAGTGAGAAGATTGCAGTTGACCTGCACAAAAGAGAATTCCAAGTAAAAACCAACAACACATCTAAAGAAATTTAGTAAAAAATAAAACAAGAGCTACTGAATGGGCTGCCGCTTATGTCAGATGTTTCTGTGATCATGACGATATTGTATTGCATAATACTGTTTGATATCTGCTATCCTTTTTATATGACATCTGGTATCATCCAAATAAGGATGGGTTCCCGGTTGAGTCTGGTTCCCCTCAAGGTTTCTTCCTATTGCCATCTCAGGGAGTTTTTTCTTGGCACTGTCATCCTCGGCTTGCTAATCAGTTACAAACTAATAATTCTATTTTATATGTATCTGACACTTATCAAATGAATTGTTTGATCCTGTAAAGCTGCCTTGTGAAAAAGACTATTGTTAAAAGTGAATTATAAATAAAATTGAATTGATTTGAATTATATTGTTGCTCCTAGACATGTCAATTTTAAAATAACAGTGTAAAGCGTAGAACACCTGAAATCTGTAGAGATTTTTGCATACCTTCAGACCTATAGTCTGTTTCATGCAGACCAATTCAGGTGTTATTTATTAGATAATATTACTGCATTATGTAATATGTTTTTAAGTTTTTTTATTTTAGTTGTTTATAGTATGTATAGCACAGTTCTGTATGATCCAGTGGGTAGGGTTGCATCCTCCCAGCTTCAGGGTCTCTGGTTTACCATCTGGAGATTTGGGTTGTTCTTGTGAGAATTTGTGAGGACATGCTGCCACGGAGAGCACTGCTGTCAGATTTAGATTAGGGTTTTTTGGGGGGTTTTTTTTGTCCTGAGCCAGCAAGAGACATACACACAAAACACCTCCCAAAGAGATGGTAATGGACCTGAGGAAGAAGTGGACAACAACCAGCCCCGTTGCCATCATGAGTCAGAATGCTAAGCTGGTTACACAAACCACATGCCTTACTGTGCAACTGACGAAAACTAGACTGGAAGGCCAACCATACTTTCTGAGGAAGCCTATGTCTTTTAGTGTTGGCAACAAGATGTTGGAGATTGTTTACCAGTTTGTTATAGCTATTGCAGCCTTCTTTTCAACAGTATTATAATAAGTGGCATCAGAACTGGTGGTGGCATTAGAATGAGTGGCACCAAACTGATGAAAATGGCTGACGCTATCTTACATTTTCAAATAATAAAAAAAAACAGCATCCCCTCCATGAATTACTTGTTAAACAGCAGCGCTCCTTTAGTAGAAAACTCCTTCAGCTCCAATGTGGAAATGAACAGTACATGAGGTAGTTTGTACTGACAGTGTACAATTTGAAATTCCAGCACCATGATAAGTTGTTGAGAAATCTTAGGATATGCTCTTTGGATTATAGTTTACTACCATTCAAAATTCATATCCCTATGCACAGGCTTTTTTTCTTTTCTTTTCTCATATTTACTCTATACAATACTAAAACATCTGTTTTAGCAGTGTTTGCACTGTCAAATTCACTTTAGATCTACAGTGTTGCAACCAAAATGTACTGCCACTTATAAATAATTATTTTTCTTTTGTTTCATATAAAATATTGTGTTTGCATACTCACTGAATTGTCACTGAAAATGAAATCCTCAAAGTCCAATTGCTTTCTCATAAAACACATTAAAACTCAACTATACACATGGAGTAAATATAGAGTATGTATGTTTGAGCTCATCAGGGATTAATCTGTTTTCAGGCATTTGAAGTTGTATCATCCAGGGAATAAGTTAAGGAAATCAATTTATCAGGCTTATTACTTCTCACTACCAGCCAGTCAGTTGACCTGGATGAATAAATAAGCCTTTAAAGATGTTTATAGAATGTTCTGTGTACGTGTGCACAGGTAAGGAGGAGGTGCGGATGCAGTTGGACAGTGCTTTGCATGATGTAAACACTCGCTATGCTGAGTTAGAAGAGACCGAGAAGAGAGCTGTATGCAGAGCGCTCATTGAGGAAAGAGGGCGTTTCTGCTCTTTTGTTGCAATGCTAAAACCTGTTCTTGTGAGTTTCTCCTCTCTCCCTCTCACTGCCCCACACACACAGCTACAACTCAGCTACAAATCTTTAGCTTCAGCTAAGCTGTCAAACCCATATTGGACCATGCATAGCACAATACTGCATGATCAGGAGGTATTGTTTTTGGTTTTTAGAGAGCGAGAGAGGCTTTATGCACATATAAACTTAAGGCTAGTACAGTTCACAAGCTATTTATGAAATACTTTATCAAAAATTCAGGGTTACCATTCTGCAGTTTAGACACTGTTTTTGTAGTACTCCGTCATTAATTTTTATTAGTCTTTAACTATGTTTTATGTTGCTTGTATTTTTTTTTTTTTAAGGATGAAGAGATTGGTATGCTTGGTGAAGTAACACATCTACAGTCTATTCTTGAAGACCTTTGTAACCTGACAGTAGACCCAAATGCCCTACCACCTTCTAGTGAACAGGTAAAACACAACTCAACTTTCACACAAGCTACACCTACCAAACCATGTAATACACAGATAGTGTAATTACTATGCACATATTGCTCTTTCTCTCATCCTCCTCCTTCTCTATTTCAGGTTATTCTTGACGTAAAAGGTTCTGAATACACCTATGCATTCCAGACTCCACCTGCATCTCCTAGCAACACACTCTCACGCAAAAGCAGCATTAGCAGGTTTTCTTTTTTCACTAACTAGTTTTGTTTTGGGAACACTTTTATTAAATTTTGTTTAATGGAAATTGTGTATATTTGGAGGCAACAAATGCTCCAATTATATCTTGTACTTTCTCTGAATGTGTGCCTCTTTCTAGTAACTACGCATCAGTGCGTCACATGCCCTCTCTGGACTCTATCACCAGTGTCATGGATGGCCTGCATTTCCAAGTCCAAGAAGTAGGACAGGTAGTGTGAGGGTGCACATATGCAGACAGATTCAACTGCATATCTTTGCATGGTTTAATGATATTCTCATATTGTGTAAAAAATTCTCATCACCGTACTGTACATGAAGTCCTCTGTAAAATGAGTTTTACACTTTTGTTCACGAGGGTAGATTTATTTTCCTTGTTGCTGTATGTTCTGTGCAAAAATTGCATTTCAAATTTTAGCTAAGACATGTATGAAGCTTCTATAGTCCCACTAAGTTAAATTTGCTATCTTTCAAAGTTACTGTGTATTTAGTGCAATTTTACCTGTATCTTTCCCCGGAAGTAGACGTATGGCTAGTTCCAGTTAACCAAACAACTGTTCCAGTTTCCATCTATACTGGCGCTGTTGTTACCAACATCCTGTGAACATGGCTGTCCTTTTCCCCATTGTTTTAATGTTTTCGTTTATCTTTCCATGTCTTAAACGAGCAGAGTCACAATGTCCCTGGCTCAGAGAATGGCACCTCTATGCCTCCTCCACACCAAGTTTACAGTGGTTATGGGGAAAGAGTTAGAGCCCAGTCCACATCTGGAAAGGTACTATACAAATGTATTCTGGTGACTAACCAATTAGCTTTGAATCATCGCAAGGATTGTAGTACTTGAAAAGCTGAACACTTTTGTGTGTTTTAGAATAAGTGGATTTGTATTAGTTATATATCATGATACATCAGTTGTTGCTTTATGAATGGAATGCCTATTTCTTCTATAAATAGCTAAAGACCGCCAGGGAGCAGCTAGCTCTGTCATTAGCAGGCACACTCAACTCCGAGACTCCTCACACTAGTCATGACTCTCTGCACTGCTCCAGTGGATACAGTACCCAAACAACAACACCATCCTGTTCTGAAGATACAATACCCTCACAGCATGGTGAGACCATATACAGCTTCACAAAGTCGCACCCATTTTCTTCATGCGTTCACATAACTTATGAACTAATGGAAATTCTTTGCATTTTTTTTTTCAAATTGCATTCTGAAATGTGTTTTTATGCGGCTGCATGGCTTCTTTTACAATTAAAGTTGAGGCAAAAAGTGTTCATACACTTTATTATTTGCTGTCTGTTGCTAAGGACAGTCTTATGCTATATGGTTGTTCATGTCTTTATAATATATGTGTACCATACACAACATCCTTATTTTGTCCAACCTAACTTTGTTTTATGCAACAATTCTTTTTAAATGAAGACCAATCTGAGTCGTAAAGTAATGGTCTACTCTATGGCAGTGATCAATAGCAGCTCATACACATTAGCAAATTGCTGCCTGTATGCCAACCAGAAGTCTTTTATGTACTAGATAAACACTGTATTATTCTTTTTTCAGCAATAAGGAAAGAGCCTCCTCTATATGGTAGGTTTCTGATAAACCTTGTACAGACTGAATTTTATTTAAACATATTTAATTTTGGTTATCAGATTTTTTTAAACCAGTATTTTAGGAATGAGGTGGTTCTGTTCATATATGTTTTTTTGTTCTCGTATATACAGTGGAACCTCGGATTGCGACTAATGCGGTTTGCGAGTGTTCCGCAAGACAAGCAAAGACTAATAAATTTTGACTTGAAAAGTTTTGGTTTACGAATACCAAGTATCATGTAGCACGCATGGGCTTCTTGTTTTGATGCAGAGGATCACGTGATCACAACTGAGCCAATGGTTTTTGTCTCTCTTGTGCTGCGGAATTGTGGGTAATCGTCTCCCCTGCTGGGTCTTAGTGTGCGTCTCTCACTGGTATAATCAACATCCATGCACGCATGTACTGTTTACTATAACACGTGTGTATTCTGTTAGTCTGCGCTCACTTGAGGGACATTTAGATTTTTTTGTTTATTTTCCCGATGAAACAGTGTTTCCGTTGTGTGCGCTCGTGTGTGTGTGAAACTCAAATAAGAGAGGAGGAAGTGTTGCTGTGTAAGAAGAGGGAGAGGGGAAGGGCGCATTCCTCCTCTCCTCTTACTTTAGCTTCACACAACCACACACACATACACAGCGCCTGCGCGCACAAACGGAAACACTTATCTGTCTGGATTTTTACTTTTTTTTTTTTTTAAAGGGTAAAGTGCAGGTTAATTTGTTTTATTTTTTTTACTTTATATTTTTTATTAATTATTTTTATGTATTTATTTATATTTTTGGGCTGTGGACTGAATAATTAGTTTCCATTATTTCTTATGGGAAAATTCGTTTTGGTTTGAGTGTTTTGATATGCGAGCCCGCTTCCGGAGCATTATGTATCAATTATGTTTGTTATCCAAGGTTCCACTGTATGTGTGTGTGTTTATATACAGTGCCCTCCATAGTTATTGGCACCCCTGGTTAAGATGTGTTAAAAGCCTTAAAATAAATTCAGTTTTTATTGCAGAAGTATATTGTCACACTGAAAATTGTAGAAAAATATAACGTGAATATAAAGTGAATTTTAAGGGGAAATAAAAATTCCTGACTAACAAATAATTATTTTTCATAAAATAACCTGTTCCACAATTATTGGCACCCCTAACAATTTCTAGAAAATAAATGTAATTGAAGTATTTCTGTCATTTCTACAGAGCTTACAAAGTTGATCAGTGTATCTAGGAACATTTAATTAGTAATTTATCACTTCCTGCTTACCTGGGGTATAAATATGAAGCGACACATAGACCATTTTTCTTATCCACTCTTCAACATGGGAACAAGAAAATAGCCACCCGCCTGCACCTGCCCATATCTACTGTGAGAGGAATCATTAAGAAGTTTTTTAAAAACTGGAACAATAGTAAACAAGCCTGGATGAGGACGCAAGTTTATTTTCCAAGCACAGTGAGGAGGACGGTAAGAGAAATAAAAAATTATCCAAAGCTCACTGTTAAAGAACTGCAACAAATGATTGCATCTTGGGGTCACAAAGTCTCCGAAACAACCATCAGACGCTATCTACATGCCAACAAGCTCTTTGGGAGGCATGCAAGGAAAAATCCTTTTTTCAGTCACAATCATAAACGCAAACATTGGAGTTTGCTAAGCGGTACTGGGGCTTCAATTGGGACCGTGTTCTTTGGTCAGATGAGACCAAGATAGAGCTTTTTGGCAACAAACACTGAGTGGGTATGGCGGAACACAAAAGATGAGTATGCAGAAAAGCACCTCATGCCCACTGTGAAGTATGGGGAAGATCGGTGATTCTGTGGGGCTGTTTCTCTTCCAGAGGCCCTGGGAACTTTGTTAGGGTGCATGGCATCATGAATGCTTTGAAATACTGTACTAGGACATTTTAAAGCAAAATCTGGTGGCCTCTGCCCGAAAGCTGAAGATTAGTCGTCACTGCGTCTTTCAGCAAGATAATGACCCAAAACATGTGGCCAAATCTACACATAAATGGTTCACCACACACAGAATCAAGCTCCTCCCATGGCCATCTCAGTCCCCAGACCTCAACCCCATTGAAAACCTGTGAAGTGAGCTGAAGAGGAGAGGAGTCAGGTCACTGGATGATTTAGTGACTTTTTCTGTGTTCTCTAATCTTGTGAAACATTATAGGAGAAGATTAGGTGCTGTTTTGTTGGCAAAAGGGGGTTGTACAAAGTATTAAACATCAGGGGTGCTAATAATTGTGGCACCCATGATTTGAGGTAAAAGAATTATTTTTTAATGTGGGATTTTTTTCTCCACTGAATAAATGCACTTGAATTAAAGGTTGGAATTTCCTCCACTTTTCCATTGTGGTCCTATGTTATTTAGAACAAAATTGAATTTATTAGAAGCTAAAGAACACATTTTAACCAGGGGTGCCAGTAATTGTGTGTGTGTGTGTGTGTGTGTGTGTGTGTGTGTGTGTGTGTGTGTGTGTGTGTGTACACGTCCGTACGCACGCACACACAGTCGTGGCCAAAAGTTTTTTATAATAGCAATTTGCATATACTCCAGAATGTTATGAAGAGTGATCAGATGAATTGCATAGTCCTTCTTTGCCACGAAAATTAACTTAATCCCGAAAAAAAAACTTTCCGCTGCATTTCGTTGCGGTCATTAAAGGACCTGCTGAGATAATTTCAGTATTCGTCTTGTTAACTCAGGTGAAAATGTTGAAGAGCACAAGGCTGGAGATCATTATGTTAGGCTGATTGGGTTAGAATGGCAGACTTGACATGTTAAAAGGAGGGTGATGCTTGAAATCATTGTTCTTTCATTGTTAACCATGGTGACCTGCAAAGAAACGCATGCAGCCATCATTGCGTTGTATAAAAATGGCTTCACAGGCTAGGATATTGTGGCTACTAAGATAAATCAAAATCGCCTAAATCAACAATTTATAGGATCATCAAGAACTTCAAGGAAAGAGATTAAATTCTTGTTAAGATGGCTTCAGGACGTCCAAGAAAGGCCAGCAAGTGCCAGGATCGTCTCCTAAAGAGGATTCAGCTGCGGGATCGGAGTGCCACCAGTGCAGAGCTTGCTCAGGAATGGCAGGAGGCAGGTGTGAGCGCATCTGCACGCACAGTGAGGCGAAGACTTTTGGAAGATGGCCTGGTGTCAAGAAGGGCAGCAAAGAAGCCACTCCAAAAAAAAAACATCAGGGACAGATTGATCTTCTGCAAAAAGTATGGCGAATGGACTGCTGAGGACTGGGGCAAAGTCATATTCTCGGATGAAGCCTCTTTCCGATTGTTTGGGGCATCTGGAAAAAGGCTTGTCCGGAGAAGAAAAGGTGAGCGCTACCATCAGTCCTGTGTCATGCCAACAATAAAGCATCCTGAGACCATTCATGTGTGGGGTTGCTTCTGATCCAAGGGAGTGGGCTCACTCACAATTTTGCCCCAAAACACAGCCATGAATAAAGAATGGTACCAAAACACCCTCCAACAGCAACTTCTTCCAACAATCCAACAACAGTTTGGTGAAGAACAATGCATTTTCCAGAACAATGGAGCACCGTGCCATAAGGCGAAAGTGATAACTAAGTGGCTCGGGGACCAAAACGTTGAAATTTTGGGTCCATGGCCTGGAAACTCCCCAGATCTTAATCCCATTGAGAACTTGTGGTCAATCCTCAGGAGGCGGGTGGACAAACAAAAACCCACTAATTCTGAATGAAAGAATGGGTTGCTATCAGTCAGGATTTGGCCCAGAAGTTGATTGAGAGCAGCCCAGTCGAATTGCAGAGGTCCTGAAAAAGAAGGGCCAACACTGCAAATACTGACTCTTTGCATAAATATCATGTAATTGTCGATAAAAGCCTTTGAAACGTATGAAGTGCTTGTAATTATATTTCAGTAAATCACAGAAACAACTGAAATAAAGATTTAAAAGCAGTTTAGCAGCAAACTTTCTGAAAACTAATATTTGTGTCATTCCCAAAACTTTTGGCCACAACTGTGTGTGTGTGTATATGTGTATGTATGTGTGTGTGTATATATATATATATATATATATATATATATATATATATATATATATATATATATATATATATATATATATATATAGTATGTATATATATATATGATATATATATATATATATATATATATATATATATATATATATATATATATATAGTATGTATGTGTTTCTTAATCATCAGTCACCACATGCAAATAGAGGTACCCTAAGTATAAATATTATATGCATATCATTCTTATTCACACTTAAACATATCATCTAATTGAGGTCTCAGTCATGTGTAAGTTCTGTAATATTTTAAACTACTGGTTTTAGGCTTGTTCCATTGTACATCCCAAAAAAGTCCCTTGTTACACAGAAGAATCTTTACCTGGTTTAAATAAATGGTGACAATATAATTTTTGAAGTAGGCTGTCATGCTGCTGAGCATTTTGTGTTTTTCTCCCATGTTATCTGACTTATTCACCTTTTTCTTTTTTCCTTTCTACTTTATTCTCAGATTATGATTATATCAGTCTTCACGGAGGTGATGACAACTCCAGCCCTTCTGATTTTGACAAATCATGCACGATTCCACGTAACAGTGAGCTGAGCCTGAATTATCGTAAGCTGTTCCAGAGCAAGAGACCTGCATCCACTGTAAGCTTGCTGACTGAGCCTGAGTCACTACTGCTACATCAGCATCACACAGCCACCATCAGGCGTAAACCATCCAGCAAAGCCAACCTTCGCCGTG
The DNA here is from genome assembly GCA_013621035.1 of Clarias magur. NCBI lineage: Eukaryota > Metazoa > Chordata > Actinopteri > Siluriformes > Clariidae > Clarias > Clarias magur. Next base: position 248,189 of record QNUK01000082.1, on the reverse strand, counting down.
GTACCATCAGTGGTGGAGTGCCAATCCCCATCTCCACACCGCAGGTAATCACTAAGTGGTAATAATTCAATATTCTGTTTCTGATGCATATGATTGCTGAAGCTTAGTGTGCAAGTCCTGTGATCATATACTGTTCTGTTTTGGTAGTTTAATTGTTTAAACGGTTTTGTGTAATGAAAAAATTCAGAAAACATTTTCACATTAACCTCTCTTCTTAGGTGCCACTAAAACCAGCTACATCCCACACTGGTTTGGCCCAAAGCTGTAGTGAGAATGAGGGATTGTGCCTACAATTGCCCCCTCAAGCTGCTCGACACTCCAGCTCTGATTTGGCACCTGCTAAACACATACCCTGCACCACCACTACCCAAATTATGAATACAATGCCTACCCCATACTATGCAATGTTCCCTGGGCAGCCACCGGTAGGTGTCACAGAGCAGACCTACCAAACTGGCAAGCAACATCAAAGCCAGTTCCAACACCACACTGACAATCATCCACAGTACAACCAAAAACAAAGACAGTGTCACCAAGAGTACAACAAGCAGCAACACCCAGTACAGTATCAACAACAATACAATCAAGCACAACGGGAGCCACAATATCAACAATACATCCATGCACAACACCAGCACCCACATCAACATGACCACAAGCAACACAATCAGCAACAAGTTCTGAACATAAAACCTCAGCATTCACAGCTTCTCAAACAACATAATTCAATCCAGCAGTATGATCAACAGCAGTGTCAACTACCTCAACAGAATGCTACACTACAACGCTGGTCATCTGTTCCAGCTCCAGACACTGCAAATTATTCAGATGATACAAATGATTCCAATCAGCTCCCAGGTGGTGGCAATGATATGCTAAGCATGATCCGCAGGGGGGTGAAACTCCGACGCACACTTACAAATGATCGCTCAGCACCTCTCATCACCACCAACTATCTTAACTGAAGATTATTCTGCATGTATAAAGCTTTTTGTTTTTTTTTTTACTTTTCCCCCCTATTTTTTTATAAGGGTTAGCCAGTCTAACTTTTCTACATAATGACTTTGTCACATTACTTACTTATAATTATGTCTTTGGGGCACCGGTGTGTCCATATAAATGTCCGGTTTCATATGCTCAATTTTATTATATTGGTATCTATTTAGAGAAAAAATATTTTAGATCTAATTAATTTTTATTCATTTGTGTAATTTTTAAACATTGACTGAAGCTTGACAGCTCCACTGCCTTTATTTGCCTAAATCTGAATAAAAGAAGTGAGTGAGTTATGTACAAACATGATGATCAAGTATTGTAGGGAGTATGTGGCCAATTTTTCGTTGCTTGTAATTAATCACTGTGGCTATATATAAATCTGTTTTGATTTTGAAGTTGTTTGTAAATATATGACTGCTGTTCACCAAAGCTTTGAAGAGTTAGGCTGTTCCAAACACCTGAGATTTTTAAAGAAGGGATACAATATGGCAAGAAACATTACTGAAATTGCAATTTTAGTCATTTCTACTTTATTGTTAGGTGTGACCTAGAGATTCTTTGTCAGACTAATGATATAATTCTGTATCTTCTTCATTTTTTAAATATTATTTAAGTAGGTTTTTTCTGTAATGATTTCTTAAACATTTTCCTGTTTATTTTTTAAACACCATTCAGGATGATTATATACATTTTTGAGTTTGTGAATTAAATTGTACACTGCCAACTGTTAGATGTGATTTTGTCTTTAAGCAATATACTGTACATTTTTACATGCTCTCAAAAGTCATAAGTAATTGTGTAGCTTTTTATAGCTGGTGATTGTTAAAATGCCTTTTTTGTCCACTTTGTTAAATTTGCATCTTCTGTACTTCTGAAACAAAAAAAAAAAAGAAACGAGTCTTGAAGAAGCTTGCTGTTTTGAGTAGTTCAAGCCACTTGCTGCCCTTTATATCATACGTCATGGAGTCATAATTTCTTTGCCTTATATGAGGTTTTTTTTTTTTTTCTTTTTTTTTTTTGCAGTTTACAAATGCATTTGATAGGTTTAGATGTGCTATATTATGCTGAGATAAATATCCTACCTATACAGTTGTTTTTCTTTAACTTGCCCTTGAAATTTGAAGTGTAAGCTTTCTTGTTTGATATGTTAGATATGTTTTATGTAGTTTGAAATTTATCCTTCAAAGTGACTTTTTATCCTAATTGTGATGCTTTTCTTTGAGAAGTATCTTAAAGAAAGAAGATCTTTTGTTTTTCTTTGGTCAGACTGGTTGATTTGTAGTTTTACTTGTTTTTCCTGTCCTGTGTAATAGAGAAAGCTAATGCTGGTCATAGGCTTTTGGACAACAAGCATATTGCCTTTGTTCTAAAATGATCTGCCAGCTTTTCTAGTCTAAGGAACGGGAACATTTTTCTGGTCCAAAAAGCGGCTATCTACAGGCCTCAGCCTAATTTAAATTTACTAATATATCAAATCTTACACACCTTAAATTTAAACAGTAGAATTTTGTAGAAGCTGTGTAGTTTTACTGGATACTATAAATAAACACAACAGAATTATTCTAATAAAAGACATCTATGCCATGCCTTAATGTCTACTTTAGTGTGGAAGACATTTTTCATGAGACACAAGTGTTCATATTCTTATATAAGAGGTTATTTTTATTTATTTTTCTTTATTCAAATGAGGCAGGTAATATTTAAATATTTAAATTATTAAATTTGAACACATTTGTTACACATTCATTATAACTTGAACCTTTGTAATCCAATCAATTCATATTCATACAGGTTCTATCAGAGCTTTGATATAGGTTGATGTATACGATCTTATCTTTTTTGTTTGTATATTGACCTTGTTCTTTATAAATTTTGATCCTTGGAAAATATATTTAATGCCTGGGACCTCTTTGAGCCCTGCAACATTCTTCTTGCTATTCATGTAATTTAAGATCACTGAGAGAAATAATGTAATGAGATTTAAACAAAGATTGTGTCTAAAAGTTACTTTTTTTTAAGTGTCTTTTTATAGTGCAGAATATTTTGCTGCTTTATATGAAATAATTAATGGTTAGACTGCCCTGAAGGCAAATCATAATATTTAAAAAAAAAATAAAAATAAAAAAAAGAGGGGGGGGGGGGGGGGTGTTTAAATCAGATGTCTCAAACCTTTGTCAGTTGTCTCCATATTTATCTTAAATTGGTTAAACATTTACTAAGCAAGATTCTAGTTGGGAATGTTTCAGGCAGGTTCACAACCTCAAAAAGTAGGTTGTCATGCTGCTGTGAATTTTATGCATTTCATTTGGGGTACTTTTGCCATTTACTAAATGAAATAGTAAGTGAACAAGGAAAATTGCAGTAAAGATGTGATAAGCCTTGATTCTTCAGGTCTGGTAGATGTTTGAGGGGAGCCAGTATACAAGATTAGACCATGTCAATCAGAAACACATTAAATATCTAATGCATCTGAACACCTCACTTATCTGTAAATGCCTAAATATTTGCTGAGTGGTTTTACTTGGAAAAATCCAACAAGAGACGGGGTTCTGATCTTTCTGCAGTCGATAATCGGCTGCTTTGCTCCATTCTCCTTCCGTAGTCCATGCTCCTGTAAAGAAGGTAAAACAGTCCCTTGATCTATCAGCAATCAGTCCAGGTCTATCAGAATAGAATAATTGACAAACTGTTTTCGAGCACATACATGAGAGAGACAAATTAAGTGAGCAAAAATACAATTATGTATCCTGCGATTGCCTCATTTTCTATATTTGCAGGCAGACAATTTAGGTAACTTAGACATGATGATAATGATGAATTGTTTACTTAATCTCTGGCTCTGGAGAGCTATGGACATGAGACCAGGGAGGGAGATGATTGCAGATGATTACACATTGTTCAGACTACTGTTATTGTTTTGTATTGCTCTTTGCAAGTGCCACCCTAAGCATATATGGAGGCACTAGGTGAAGGGAGAATATTTTGCATTAATGGGGCAGTCACAGCACTCAGAGAAGACAAAAGGTCATGCCCAATTACTCAAACAGCATGACTGATAAAGCTGAAGGTATCATATTATGAAACATTTGTTAAGGAAATGTTTAAGCAGGAGAACATTGTACAAGACATGGAATAGTTGCATTACTAGGAAGTAAAATGGCTTAAAGAAAATAGATGCTAGTCCACAAATAGTGTTATTAGTGTATCAATCTTAATTTTTGAAGTATTATGTAAATTAATACAACATTGGTAATAATAAAGACCTTTTAAACTCATTCAAATAAAGGTTTGAACTATTCTTCCTGTCAGAAGCTGTTTTTACTCACCTTTAACTTGATTGACCTACAGTATAGCTTTCATATTCATAAAAATGATTTTCCTGCCATTGTTTTGCTGTGGAGTTAAAGTTATAAGTAATATTAAATATTGCAGAGGGTCTCAGCTCAGAAATTAATTCCATATGACATAAATGCTAATGAGAGTTGCAGGAATTTCCAGTACTCCAACATATTGTTTATGGTAATGTTTGTGGTAATCACAATGTAAATTTCCAGTCAGACCACCAGAGTGAAAATACCAGCCCACACTGGCAACGTAGATAAACGGAGCATGTGTGTGTGTGTGCAAATAACAGAGATGGCAAGGTATGATTCTATTTTGCTGTAATGTGTAAGTCCGTATTATGAGATAGTGTGTACAGTAGGTTGCTAAACAATGGCTTTTTCTCTTATGTCAATTGAATTTAGAAATTAATATAGCTTTCTTAGGCCAGGTAATGTTACATTTTGCTGACAGATTTAAATTGCTAGAAACATAACAGTGAAATGGCCAATTAGGATGGAAAGAAACACAATAAGTAGCATGTACAAAATAGTGAAATGTATAAGCCCACTCTAATAGGTTTTTGGATGATGCATGAATGGGATTATACTGAAGAAAAAAAATATCTTTATTGTGCAGTTTAATTTATTTACATTTTACACTTGTTATTTATAAATGGCCAAGAATTTATATAAACATGCACACTCTATTCTAAGCACATTTTTATAAATGTACTAAGTAAACTGGATATGATTTAATTACTCAATAATCTGGCAGGCAGTCTATTAGAGGTGCAATAAAATAATTTAATGACAACAAAGATCAGAACTTAATTGGCTATTTACTTAGTTTCTTTATTGGAAAAACAATCAATCAGTTGCACATACAAACAAAATGTAAATAAACAGAAATAAGACAAATTAGGCTAACAGAAACTAAATGCCATAACATATTTGAGAAAACAGCAGTGAAAATGTAATGGACTGCCTGGAAAGAAAGCGTTAAGATTTTTTTACATTTTTTAAGTTTAATTTTAATTACAGCACCTAACATGGTAACCAGTTCATGTTTGAAATGATTCCTTGTGCCCCCGTGTAGTCGACTAACATCATATTATTGCCACATCAGATGCTGATTGCTAGACCTAACCAATTGAAGAAACCACAAGTTTGAACATTGCAAAATGGGTAATATGCACAATGCAACACATAGCACTGGAATCTGTGCTCACCATTTTCCATTGCTGCCTAGCAAACTGAACCTCTTATTTTTCTGACTTACAAGTGGATTTCTTATGGCCACACAGCTGTTTAGTGAAAATCCAGTTACTTCTCGACGCATTGTGTGTGTGAAAATCACTATTTAAGATAGCAGTGATTCCTATTGTCAGTGTTTTATGATGCAACTTCACGATGCATTTAATTGATGATTTTTTTCTAACCATATTTTTTCCACAAAGTTGATGGTTCAGTATTATTTGTCTAGGTGTTAATAATGTGTTGAACTGTTCTTAATCACATTTCCATCATTTAAAATCTCTTGAGTTGTTCATTGCTCGACCATTAATTTGACCCATCTGAAATGGAGAATATGAAAATGTATTTATTTACAGGTAGTGTATGTCTCATATATGTACAGTATAAACAGATACATTTTATTAGAATTACCTAATGGCGAGACTATGGTAATTTAAAAATTACTTTTACAGCTACATACACCAGCCTCGGCTAACTGGTAGAGGAGGAGGAGTTATTTATAACGATAATCTGTCTCTCGTACAAAAACACAGTTTTAAATCTAATGCATTTGAAGTTCTCTATAGTAACATAAAGTCAGCTCAGTCAATCCCGCTAATCATCATTTACAGACCCCCTGGGCCGTACTCGGAGTTTCTCTGCGAATTTGCAGATTTCCTTTCAAACCTTGTTGTTTCTGTAGATAAAGCGTTAATTGCTGGAGACTTTAATATTCATTTTGAGAATCCAGAAGACCCTCTGAGAACAGCATTCTTGTCCATACTGGACTCAGTAGGAGTAAATCAGTGTATAGTAGGACCCACTCATAAAGCAGGTCACACTTTGGATTTAATATTATCCTTCGGATTAAGTATAGGAAATATAACCACAATTCCACAGTCTGAAGTTATCTCAGATCACTACCTTGTCTCGATTAAAGCGTGTTATAGTAATAATGTACGCACAGCACCGCGCTTCCACCTTAAACGTACATTTACATCAAATACCGCACAGAGCTTTATCAATAATCTTCCAGAATTATCTACTTTGATTGGATCGCCATCTGACTTCACAGAACTCGAACAGGCGAATGAATATCTAGAGTCAGCACTTCGTTATAGCTTAGATAATGTCGCTCCAGTTAAAAGGAAAATGATTAGAGATAAGAAACTCGCTCCTTGGTATAATGACCACACACGTGCTTTAAAACAAACCGCTCGCAAATTCGAACGTAAATGGCGCCAAACTAAATTGATAGTATTCAAAATAGCTTGGAAGGAGAGCATCCTGAACTATAAAAAAGCTCTCAGTGATGCTAGATCAACATATTTCTCCACTCTAATAGAAAATAACAAAAACAACCCGAGATTTTTATTTAATACCGTAGCTAAATTAACTAAAAACAAGACCACTGCAGAAATCTCCACAACATCATCATGCAGTAGTGAGGATTTCATGAACTTTTTCAATAATAAAATCATAAATATTAGGCAAAAAATTCAGGCTTTGAAACCAGACAATTTAAATAATTCAGATGATCTAACCACATCACATCAGAACTTAGAACACTTTACTCCCCTTGAAGCGAGGGAACTAATTTCACTCATCTCTTCTTCAAAATCGTCAACCTGTATATTAGATCCTATACCGACACATTTTCTCAAGCAGATAGTACCAGCAATAATAGAACCCCTGTTGAAAGTAATTAACTGTTCACTCAGTAGTGGGTATGTCCCCAAATCCTTTAAATTAGCCGTTATTAAACCGCTAATCAAGAAACCTGACCTTGACCCCTGTCTGCTTTCTAATTACAGGCCGATATCAAACCTTCCGTTTATCTCCAAGATTTTGGAAAAGGTAGTATCACAGCAGCTATGTTCACATCTACACAGAAATAGCATAAATGAACTGTATCAGTCAGGATTTAGGCCTCATCACAGCACAGAGACAGCACTTGTTAAAGTAGTAAACGACCTCCTATGGGCCTCTGATCAGGGTTGCGTCACTATACTTGTGTTACTGGACCTCAGTGCAGCTTTTGACACCATTGATCATAGTATTCTCCTTCACAGATTAGAAAAGGTAGTTGGAATTAAGGGAACTGCCCTCTTGTGGCTCAGATCCTACTTGACTGATCGTTATCAGTTTGTAGATTTAGATGGTGATCATTCCTCATGTTCTCAAGTGGAGTTTGGTGTTCCACAGGGCTCAGTTTTAGGCCCACTGCTTTTTTCCCTTTACATGCTTCCTCTGGGCAACATAATTCGTAAACATGGTATTAGTTTGCATTGTTATGCTGATGACACACAATTATATGTCTCAGCAAAACCAGATGAGAAAAACCAGTTTGCTAAAATTGAGCAGTGTGTGCAGGACATACGAGATTGGATGTGAATTAATTTTCTTCTGCTTAATCCTGATAAGACAGAAGTTCTAGTCATAGGACCACAAGTAGCTAGAAGTAAGCTTTCTGATCAGACTGTAACTTTAGATGGCCTTTCTGTTCCATCAAGTGCAACAGTTAAAGACCTCGTGTGATTATAGATCCCCTTTGTTTGACTCATGTAGATAATATCACCAGGATAGCTTTTCTTTCCTTATAGAAATATTGCCAAGATAAGAAACATATTGTCATAAATGATGCAGAAAAGTAGTTCATGCTTTTATCACCTCCCTAGGTTGGATTATTATAGCATGCCCACTGTCTGGTTGTTCAACTAGATTGTATAAAACAAGCTTCAGTTAGTTCAGAATGCAGCTTGGCGAGTCCCTCACTAGAACCAGAAGAATCTGAGCATACCCCTATATCTTATCTACACTGCATTGGCTCCCTGTGAAATTTAGCGCGCCGATTTCAAGATACTACTTTTGACATTTTAAAGCACTAAATGGTCTCGCGCCACAGTATTTGAGTGAACTGTTGGTGTCTTACGATCCGCCACGCCTACTTCGATCAAAGGATGCAGGCTGCCTGTCAGTACCACGTATTATTAAAACTACAGCAGGGGGCAGAGCTTTTTCTTACAAAGCCCCAAAGTTATGGAATAGTCTTCCTGTTAATGTTAGGGACTCAGACACAGTCTCAGTGATTAAGTCTAGGCTAAAAACTTATTTATTTAGCCAAGCATTTTTGTAAATAGATTAACCTTAGGTAAAGGAGCAGATCTGGGGGACTCATGGACGTAGAGTATTCTGGTGAACTGGTATGTTTAGATGCTGTCCTCCCCACTCTCATTGTTCACTCAGGTTTGTTGACGGTGAGGTGATTGGTTGCTTTACATCTCAGGGAGCCCTCATGTTTGTGTTTCCTTCTGGCTCTCCCTTTTAGTTATGCTGTTATAGTTAGTCCCTGCCGGAGTCCCTGCTTGCACTTTGCACTAATATACATTCACCTTATACATGTTGACTGTGACCATACCTAACTGCCATCTCTCCTTATTTTCTGTTCTCTCCTTTTCTGCTCTCTCTCTCTCTCTCTCTCTCCTTTCCCTCTCTCTGTCTCTCTGTCGAGCTATACATGTTCGCTCCTGAGTTGCCAGTGATCCAGACCCCTCTGCCCTCTGAAGCCGTCTAACCCGTCCTGGAGTCCTGCTTCTGGTTGGAGATCCCGTCACATGGATGCCCCGTGTGGTCTGCCTGGATGCGCTTGGTGGCTGGGGATGGTTTCCATGAAGACTGTCCTATCATCGATTGATGCTCTGGGGACCTGTGACTTCAGTTGTTCGATAGCTCAGGACTGGAATCTCCTACAGTCTACCTGAGCCTCCAGGAACAAACTGGACTCCTTTTAATTTAAATTTTAACACATCTCCTGTTACACTGAACTTCCAGTACACATTATTATGCTGATCATTCTCTGCTATCCGTTATCACCCAGATGAGGATGGGTTCCCTGTTGAGTCTGGTTCCTCTCAAGGTTTCTTCCTATTACCATCTCAGGGAGTTTTTCCTTGCCACCGTCGCCCTCGGCTTGCTCATCAGGGACAATCTTATCATTTTGATTCATACACATTGCATAAAAACTTACTTCTTTTTATTGTGTAAAGCTGCTTTGCGACAATGTCAATTGTTAAAAGCGCTATATAAATAAAATTGAATTGAATTGAATTGAACTTTTAACAGGGCCCCCAAAACTGGACAGTTAAATATTGAAAAAAGAAAAAAATGGTAATTCTCCTCTAACTTCACTGATAACTGATATTGAATTTCTCCCACTATTTTGTGTAAACTCTAGAGGCTGGGAGGTGGAAATTTTTTTTTAAATGCTCAATCATTAAATCTTATGTTTTTATATATCATGGCTCTTTGCCTGCCGGACTCCATGTATGGCATGCTGTGGTGTGCTATGTGGTTTGCTGCTTTTCTGTAATGATCTTCATTTACTGACTTTTTTCACCAATTAGTGCTGCATTTACTTTTTCTCTGGTCTTGGACCAAACACCCTGTGCTTCGGTCCCTGCATGTTTCATTTTGAATTTGAGTAAATTACTATACATAGAGAATAAATATGTATGTACCATGATGATGGTCCCATTAAGTGCAAAACAGATGGGCATGGCATGTCACTGCAAAAGACTCTGGTAGCCATGCCCTCAATTTTGACAAATGGACTAATCTGACGAGTTTCATCATAGTGTTTAATGATTATGGTCACGCACTTGTGGAAACATTTGAAGTTCTTGAGATTTTTCAGACTGACTGACCTTAATTTCTTAAAGTAATAATAGACTGTCTTTTCTCCTTGCTTAACTGAGTGTTTCTTGTAATTATATGAATTTTTACAGTAGTTGTAGTAGCACTAATAAGGTTATTGACTCTGCACAAGACTCTGCACAACTGATGGTCTAAAGCACAGTAAGAAATTTCAAACATTAACTTGTGACATGGCACATCTATGAATTGAAAAGCATTTCAGGTGACCACATTACCTAGACAGTAGACTAAAAACTGATACAGTATGATGGATCACCCCTGGATGGCACTGTGCACCCATGGACTACTCTGTGTTTTGTGGCTTTATGACTTTTATTTTTAATTTGTGCCTCAGTGCCTCATCCTGCCTGCTTTTGTTCACACGTATTCTACGTTCTAGTCCCTGACGCTTGTTCTTCTTCTTTTTCTACTTTTACTACTTCAATTTCTTGTTCTGTTTTTATCTGTTTGTCTCCTGGTTGCTTTGTTGCTGACCCTGATCCCGATTCCGTCCCTGTTTATGTTTTTGTTTTATATTTATGTGCACTTGATATTAAAGTCTACAATTATACCTTTAAACCACCCCCACTCCCATTTCATAACATTTGTGATTTTTTATTTTATTTTAATGTGAAGTCCACTGAATGTTAATATTGGTTAACATCAAGTGTACTCATTATGTATATTTTACCTATAAACAGTCATACTGTACATAGAAACCTTATATTACATGTTTTAGTGTCATTGACAAAAAATGGCCTTGGCATTCAAGTACGTTTAGAGAGGACTGTAATTGCTGACAATGTATGATATGATTAATACCTTTTGAGACTTAAACACTGCTCAAAGATGCTTAAATCTTTTGAATGATCAAATAATCAAATATTGATGTCTCACCAACCATTGCTTTTTATTTTTTATATTTTTTTAAGCATAAGAACAAGGTTAAAGGCAATGTCTGAAATATACATACATTTCTGAAAAGCTGTCTTGTGGCAGTGCCTTTTGCAACAAAGGAATGCCTGTTGTAAATTAATTTCTTTAAATAATTCTCTAGAACTATATAAACACCTGTTAATCCCCCCCACACACACATTCCTTTTTATCTGTTCTTGTAAAGGGGGGGGGGGGTGGTTTCTTCATGACTCTACTGATGTTGTGGTATTACTCAGAAGTTGTGGGTTTCATTTCTCACCCTACAGAATCCACCTTCTGTTCTCATAAACAAAATTCATCACACAGTCATTCATTCAGGTCCTACATAAAGTGAAAGAAGCCAAAGACTATAATGAAACTAACATTTTAGAAAAACTATAAAAGAATTTTAGCTGATACTTTCTGTAATGTCTTGTTTTATATTTAAGGGTACACTAAAGTAGTTTAGCAGTAGGTTCCAAACCAAGCAAATGGAATATTAGATGCTAAAATATGCTAGATTTTTGTCTCCTTATATATTAAGTAAGAAAAGTTCAACAGACTCAAGGTCAAATGACTAACTATTGAAAAATATGGCATATAGCAAAACTGAACTAAATAAGATGCAAATAAGATGATGATATTGTAAAAGCATGTTATTGTTCAGGAGGAAACGGTTATTTTGTGCATTTCACTCATAAGGGGGTGTCCCCTGGAGTTTCCTCTGTGCAAAGGGTGTTTTTTTTTTTCACAAAAAAAATTACAGAGTAGAAAAAAAAGTATGTATAAAAATATATGTAACATATGTACCTTCATCTGACACAGGTGTGGATTTCCCTGATGCGGAAGAGTTCTGTAAGTGAGGTATATGTTGCAATCCTTTGGTACCACAACACTAGAGCTTTGCTTTATTAAATTAGCCACTAATGCAATATCCAGTTTTTGCTTGGTGCCTGATATTTGATTTGAGCTGTGAAACAGTTAGCAGACTCCTTCCATGTTGAGCAATAAAAACCCTAGCATCTAGCTCTGTTGATGTTGTATACTGAAGTGAAGATACAGTCCCTTTAGGATCAAATTAGACATAGCCCCATACCTTCTATTAGCTAATACTTGGGTCATTTGTTGTTATTAAAAGGGTATGATTTATGCTTGCCTCTTCACTGTTTTATTTCCATTATTCTGTTTTATGTAAACACAGAATATGTCCCCTTTTAGACAATTAGACAATTGGTGTGTGACACAGGAATCCACCAGGATGTGCAACATTTGCATCATCTCATTTTAACAGCACTTGTTCATAAAATAATCTATAGATTGATCTGGTTATAAAAGTTTATAAATCATGGAAGACTAGCTTTGTAGACTTTTATTTGGTTAAAATCACAGGGACAACATTTTACATTGTAGTCTTTTTTTTTTTAGTTTTCTAGCTAATTGTTTTAAATAGGTAGATAGACCTAGATAGATAGACAGACAGGTGGGTGGGAGGGCGGACGGACGGATGTAAGGACGAACGGACGTACGGACAGATAGATCACAAATAATTGTTGATAGGGCGTCCATGGCTCATGCCTGTGGAGACTAAAGATGAGGATGGGTTCCCTGTTGAGTCTGGTTCCTCTCAAGGTTTCTTCCTATTACCATCTCAGGGAGTTTTTTCTTGCCACCGTTGTCCTCAGCTTGCTCATCAGGGACAATCTTATCATTTTGATTCATAAACATTCACATTGCATACAAACTTACTTCTTTTGATTGTGTAAAGCTGCTTTGTGACAATGTCAATTGTTAAAAGCGCTATATAAATGAAATTTATTTGACTTGATTAAAGGCTAGCCCTTCCAGTCTGATCCCACAGAAAAGCCAATGTAACACAAATTCAATTCAATTTTATTTGTATAGATCGTTTAACAAATGTCATTGTTGCAAAGCAGCTTTACACAATCAAAAGAATTATTTAAGTTTGTATGAAATGTGAATGTGTATGAATCAATATGGTCAGATAGTCCCTGATGAGCAAGCCGAGGGCGACAGTGACAAGGAAAAACTTCCTGAGATGGCAGTAGGATTAAACCTTGAGAGGAACCGGACTCAACAGGGAACCCATCCTCATTTGGGTGAAACAGAAAGCAGGAATTGATCTGCATTCATACTGTGTGTTGGGTGGCAGGCAGTTCAGTATAGCAGTTGTTAACAGATGTTAATTGATGCTAATATGGAGAGAAACAGCTGTCGACATCAGTTCAGGCCAGAACCGTCTTCATAGTAGAGTGAAACTGTCCACAGACATCGGATGCATCCCTAAGAGACACACGGGGCATCCATGTGAGAAGATCTCCAACCAGAAGAAATTGAATACTCAATCCATCTCTGGCAGTTTTTCACAAGTATTTCCTGGCATACAGCATTCATGTGGTTGTATACCTTCCACCTGGTAAAGAATTTCCCTATAGGTTTGAGGAATGGCAAATTAGCGGGGAGGAAAAGCAAAGTCTTCCTTAGATGGGCCACTACACAAATCTGGGCCTATATTTACAAAGCTGCTTAGAATTCTCTCAGAGAGCTCCTATCTTACCCTAAAAGGTCCTATCTGCGAGTCCTACACTGAAAGTGATTTAGGAAACTTCTTAGAGAGGAGGTGTGGTTGACCCCATTGCTAGGGATGACGCAGCAATTCAAGGACTGTGATTGGCTGATAAAAAATTTAAGGTCTTAAAATGGGCTTTTGAAAAGTGCTCGTCCTATCATCCGAAGAATCGCGAGTTTGATCCCCGGGTAATGCTGTTACCTCTCACAGCCGGAGGCCTAGAGAGAGCTGAATGGCTGAGCTATCTCGAGGGGAGGGATGAGAGGTATTTAGTGCCCCCATATTAATCACGCCTCTACAGACAATCAGGGGCGTCCGTGAGCTCACACAAGCGGAAGGAGCGGATAGCACTGTCCTCCGAGTGCGTTATGCCACCCCCAACGGTTTGTGAGTGAGCGGTTCGAAAAGATGGAGCTGTTTTTAGGGCTATGATGTTTCATGAATCATTATTATCATTACTAAGATTTAGTCCTAAATTAAGGGGAAATTCTGAGACTTTTGTCACTAGGAGCAACTTTTAGGCCTAAGAAGCTTTGTGAATACGTTCCCAGGTCTTTATGAAAGAGTGGCAAGAAGAAAGCCACTGATTAATTTTTGCATTTTGTGACAAGCAAACATGTGGAGACACAGCAAACATGCTCTTGTCAAATGAGACCAAAGTCTGAAATTGTTAACAAAAATCCATAAAAAGCAAGTTAACCAACCATAGCATAAAAACTACATATTTTTTTTTTTTAAATTTACTTGGAAACTAAACAAATGATTGCATGCTTTCTCAGTTTGGGTGGTGACCTTTCTTTGTAGGCAGTTGTTTTTTTGTTAAACAGCTAAAATTTTGTTATAGGTGGCACCTGAGCAATCAGGTTGCAATTTTTCCTTTCAAAAGATTGTAGCAGAAAATTGCTTTAAGACATCAGAAATGCTAAAATCCTGCACAAAGAAGTCAAGAGATTCACATCAAACGTCAGATAGGGGGAAAAGTGTATCTCTGTTGCTTTGATTATAGCATTGTTGTTGATGATAGAAGGGTTTGTGAGTATAATCTAATTTCACAGTCAGTTCTCAAAGTTGACTTATTGGCTAAATGACGAGCACCTCCAAACTGGCAGCATTCATGGAGTGTTTCTGGTATGCAGTGGTTAGTACCTGGCAAAAGAGCACCAAGGAAGGATGGCAGGTAAACCTGGGCCAGAGTCATTAGTGTCCAAGGCTCTTCAACGGTTGGCGAAATTGCATAGCTTGTAATCTACAGCAGAAATTATTTTGAAAAGTGAAAGTAACAGAATAAAGTCATGTTTAGACTTATAAATTGTATGGTGCAGTAAAATGAACTCAGCTGACTACCTGAATATCCAGGTTATTCAATTAATTTATTGTTTTTTTGCTGTTGTCTAAGGGCACAGTCACTTTTCCAGCACTCAGGTGTGAAAGAGAGCACCTGGGAGCATGAAGAATCATTTTGACACCTGAATTGTAGAAACAGAAGGATTAAAAACTAATGGCATAAAAGACTGCCATTATCCTAATCACTTTTTACATTCTATAGAGGTCATTTTTCTCCATCTTGTTTACCAAAGTAACAAAATCTATATTTTAAAATTTACTTTAATATAAAAACTACATAAATATTACTTACACGCACACAGACACACACACGAGAGAGAGAGACTACTCGGTTGAGTTATTTTGCAGTAAAATGTGTTGTGTTACCATGTAATGTTCCAAAATATTTGTCTATAGACTGCATAAATATTAGTAAAGGCTAATGGTCATCTAAGACTGAAAAAATTAAGTTAATTCAATTGAGCTCTGCTAACTTACTTGCCAAACCATTCCCAGTTTTACCGACCCACTACAATGAACAATCTCAATGTTAATCTTAATGTCTTAATCTTTCTCATGATTGTGAAATGCACCAGGAAACAACTGTGATAGAATAGCAATATTGTCTACTTTTTAATAGAAATATAAAAAGTGCTGCATAGAAAAAAAGAAGAAGAAAAAAGACTTACAATTTTTTTCAAAAAATTTAAATAATTTATGTTACACAATTAATAAACTGACAAACTACCCAAATCCTATACAGTTGCCATTATGAAGGCAATAATAAAATCATCCTAGTCTCCTTGGCAGAGGTAGATAAGAGGAAAAAAAATCTATTATATTTGACACATCTTCAAATATGAACTCAGTTTTGAATGACGCTCCCAACTTTAAATGATAATGCAAATGTCAAACTGGTCGTCATTCCAGTATACAAACGCCTAGACTGTATTACAACAAGGATCAATATCTTACCAGGAAATCACACATCACATTCATCCCAAGAAATTTGAACATTTTTGGATCCAGCCCAAAATCATACATCAGTAGCACTTAATCATTTACAATGACTGTGTATGTGTGAGGTTCACTGAAGAGCCACAAATTAAAATGGTGGTTAACACTATAAAAGGGTTAAAAATAAACATATTGTACAGAAAATACAATTTTCATTCTTATAAGACATAGCTTTAAAGTACTACTGAGAGCAACTTTTGCATTGAAGTTTCATATTTCCAAAAAGGAAATTTAGAAAGGCTAGGGGAAAAAAATCCAGCCATCTCCTTAGAGATGAACAGTCTGTAAATAGTGCTGCAATGTTCAAGTACAGCACCACCATGAGAGTCTATGAATGCTGGCCATGCCTTATACAGAATTCCAGCTGTATCAAGTCAAGTCCCAGAACATTCTTCAAAAGCCTCAACACCGTTTTAGGTGCTCCAGTTTGGCCTTTAGCTGTTCCTGTTTTTCTCTCATCCTGTCTTTCTTCTGACTGAGCCTCTGTCCCTCTGATTCTAGGTTGCGGATGCTCTCCTTAGCTCGTTTCAGTATCATTACCTTGGATGCTTTGTTATTGTTAGACAGCTCAGGCACGTGATGACGCAAACGTAGGAAGCAGTTCTTCAACTCATTCCGCCGTTGCCGCTCCATAACGTTATGGGTCCTGCGACGCTCCTCACCGTCTTCCAGATCACAGGAGTGGCGAGAGTTGTAGTGTTTTATATTTCCACGGACACGTTTTATACTTGACAATGGAGGTGGGGGCGAGGCAGGCCTAGGAGCAGCATAGTTGTGCTGCTGCTGGATCTCAAGGTGACAGCGTTTCAGTGCCTGCTGCTGCTCATGCTGGTCATCATCTTTCTGCTGCTGTGAGCGAGTAAATATGTTGCTTTGACGAACAGTTACCACATCAATCTCCTCCTCTGTGTCAAAAAACAAACACGGTTAAATGAGAGCAGCCCCAAAGTAAGCTGTGTAGCAAAAACAGTGTAAAACTACTAAAAACAGCTGGCAAAACAAACTAAAATTTAGATTTTGATGACATTCACATACTTCAAAAATAGAAATACCAAAGAATAATGTAGTGTAGTTTAGTCTGGCAGAGTGAATATTGATCATTAAACTTAATTTAAATATTCTCTCACCAGAATCGCTGGTCGATTCTCCAGGCGCGGACAGGGAGCCGTAATCAGAAGAAGTCTCAGTCAGCTCCGGGGTGTCCAGGAGCAAGTTATCGCTCTGCATTAGCGCCTCACACACGGCCGCGGCGCCGCCACAATCCAGCGTGGAACCGACGATCTCGGCAAAGATTTCAGTATCGATATCCGAAAGCAAAGGGCTCGTAGACAGGACGGACATTTTCTCGTCCGAGACGGAATACCTCGCACGCTCATCGGCTAAATCACAATTCCATTTCAAGTGAAAAAAGTCGCTGTCCTCGAGCAAAAGCTCCGACACCAACTCGAGCTGGTCGACCCCGGAAATAGACTTGCCAAGGCCGGCCTTGTTCGGCGGAGACTGCGGCGGCGTGGGTATCGACTGCAGGTCCTTGATTAAGTTCTGGCAAAACTCGTCGTCGAACAGCAGCGGTTCCGACTCGCTAAGCCAGTCGTCTGGCGGAGAACGACTCGGCAGCATGATTAAAGAAACCTAGAAAACAGGAACAGTGTCTAATTACGCATCACATACTGCAGTATTCTTTGTAAAGTACACTCTGCACTAAAACAAGGCAGAGGTTGAAGCACACTGCCCCAGCCATGCGGCTTCACAAGTAAACTTTCCAGGAGGAGCTCTGACGATTCACCCTACTCATCCAGCTGGCCCACCGAAGCGCATGCGTTCTTCACTTCGGCGTAACGTTTCGGACGTAAAGTTAGGGTTGTTTCTATGTGTGTGTGAACACTATGGTTAGACTACGACAAAGTAGAGCACATTGTCAGAACACCCATGATTTTTTTTAACGCTCCTTTAGTGGGCGGGCTATAGGCGGTCTCTTCACTCTTTAGGGTTATGGTGACATCATGCAACAGCTGGAAGGGCTGCTTCGTTCACAAATTTATAAATAACAATGCTAATCATGTTAGAATAAGGACTTTAAAATGGATTAAAATACTAATAGATGTTCTGTTAAACCCAACGAGAAAGACATTTCTTAAATGAAACGTGTATGTCGATCTGCTATGGCATTTATTCTCAAGCACTGTAGGTTATAGGTTAAGATATATATTATTACATATTGTATAGTATTATTTTTAGATCTTACGGTTTTAATAGTCTTATCTAGGAAGAAATGTTTGACACCAATATTTGTCTCGCTATATTTGTCAAATAAATGCAAACAAAAAGAAAGTGGTTTAAAAAATGCCATGTGCCATGCTTCTTGCAGATCACGCTGCATTCAGTGTGATCTGTGTGAAAATTAATAACTTACCTGATCACCCTTTTCTGCAATGACCCTGGTAATTGTAGGCAAAACCCGAAGTGTAGCCGGCTACGTGAAATGAGTGCGAAAGAAATAGTTTCTTAAAACAAGTTAAATTTACTCAGTCCTATCACAAAACCACGCGGTGCGGAAAGACAGTAGGTGGGGCGCTGAGGAGATTTAACTTTATACTACCGAAGCACCTTTTAGTGTCCTTCCACGTACAAATTCGCGCCAAAACCGATCTCTTGCATATGTATTCTAAAGCTGAATTATTATTATGTCAAAAAATGCGCAGTGGCAAACAATGTTAGATCGTTAATATTATAAAGTGTGTCTGACATCGGAGATTTCTATGTGAGACGCACGAGAGACATGGATAGTGCGCTGCGCGGAGTGATATGGTTGTGGCGAAGCGGCGCTGGAATTCCAAGAAAACGAAGGCGGGAGGCGCGTTACTTTCCACGTGTCAGTATGCACAAAAGCCGGCTGTTTGTTCCTTGCGTGTTCCATTTCAGGCCGCTTCGGGGAAATGATGACTGTTACTACGAAAATCGCGTGTATCCATATAGTTTATCAATGAGCAAAAAAAAAAAACTAAACTACAAATGCTTTGGCATCAAACTGATATATGATGTATAATAAAGCAAATCAGAGAGCACCAAACAGCCTTCTCTCTTAAACTAAAGTTTCACGTTCTTGATGAATTTCCGGTATTACGTATGTATATTTGACCGCCGTACAAAAGCTCACATATGGTCGTCTTTCTCGATTATTAAAAAAAAAAAGAGTTAAAAAGAGAGAATGCTCTCTTTCTGCCATTCTTCTTATGGGAAGCATGCAGTCCAAAACAGTAGTATAACATTTTGAACAGGAGGCGTTTCCAACTATTACAAATATTGTGCATACTGAAATAGTAATGTTTTGAGAAGTGAATATTCAGAATCCTTAATATATTTAAACTTTACCTTTGTTCTGTATGCTGGTGTTCTATGATTTTATTCTACCCTCTGTATATGAGAGTAGCGTTGCTAAAAAAAAGTAATTAATTTTTAACAAAGCATATGACTTTTAAAATTGATTGTTAAACCACAACCACAACCATGTTGATGCAAATGAAATATGTATAATGTACAAATATGCAATAAAACAATACAAAGTGTGACCCCGGAAGACAATGGCAGTGTGAGATTGCAAAACATGACAATTTTGGTATGTGCAAATATAGTAAGCTTGGATATGACAGACTGGTAGAATGAATTTATAGAACACCATGTTGTGGTTTTCTAAAGTGCATTTGCTACCTATAGTCAGTTTGACTCCTGCATTTGTAATACTGTAATGTAAAGTAGATCATGCAATAGATTGGATGTTCAATTATAAACGTCATCCGATTTAACATATATCTCATTTACCGGTCAGTTTATCTTTCTCATTTAAAAAACTTTTCAGGATTGCTATGTAGTTGATATGTGGTTTTTTCCTGAACACATTTCATCAGAAGAGAATTTGGCTCTTCTGAAATGGCGAATTATTGTCTTAGCCAGGCATAAAAAAGGGAACAATTATAAGGGAATACTATAAACTATAGGAGGAAAAAGGCTGTAGCACATTTATATTAGCAATTAAAGCTTGAGGCAAAGCACTGCAAGAGTAACTCTATATTTAGTGTATGCAAAATGAGAGGGACTGTAGAAGACAGTGTAATCACTATGGGGTCAAACAACCCCAGATACCAGTGTCATCAGGTGAATGAGCATTCATTGCAGCCTCTGGCAGTATACTCATACTCTTTGTCACCATG
Organism: Clarias magur; assembly: GCA_013621035.1. Taxonomy (NCBI): domain Eukaryota; kingdom Metazoa; phylum Chordata; class Actinopteri; order Siluriformes; family Clariidae; genus Clarias; species Clarias magur. The sequence continues at coordinate 227,895 of QNUK01000082.1, read as the reverse complement.
TAGGGCAGAGAACTGGCACAGTCATTGCATTGAAGCTCTCAGTGACATGCCACCTGATGCCACTTTCATAGAGTTCAGTGTTTAATGAAGAGCTTCTTAGAAACACAGCTTTAGGCCTGGCTGCCTTTATATAGTCACCTCACACTGGTGCTTCTGAAAAATGCTCAAGCACTTCCAAGTTGTTGCAAATGTGGGGAATCTATTCAATTCCCTTAAAAAACAAGCTTACAAAAGTAAACCATGTCGTTAAATTAACTCGAGTTATTAATATACATATACTTATTTGTGCATGTATCAGTTCATGTCTGAAATAGAAATAGTTTTACTGATTAAGAAGTCACTTTTGAAGAAGCAGAAGTTGCCGAATCTGGGTTTGCAGAAGTATTCACATTTTACAGCATTTGGCAGCCACTCTTATCCAGAATATCATACATTTATTTTAAAAACCTGAACACTTGAATTCCCAACAGGGGCAGCTTGGCTTCTGATCAGAAGTACAACGTCTTAACATATAACAACAGCTTTGACCTAATTAAGGTTCATACATATCAGGCTGATATGTACATGGAAGAATAAACATAAAAAATTAATAACATATTAATGTTATAATAATTATGTGAAATAAAACAAAAGTTTAACTTATTATAAAATAGCATACTAATCAATACTGTAAACTTTACTACTAAACTGTAATGCCAAAATAGTTAAAATATTAGATTCAGTTGTACTATACTTATCGCACACAAGAGGGAGCAGTTCAGCAGCATAAAGTTCAAATGATTCACTGCATGTTTGACACCCAAGAGGCTTAACAGCATACTACGTACATTGTTTCACATATCATAGACGTCACAGACGACTTTAAATAGACTTAACTTCTTTTGAACTTTTAAAAATGTTTATTTTAAATAGAATGCATAGGTGGGCCACAAGTCATTTACAAAAAATGACAGAGTGTTTAAATAAGCTAATGCAGTCTTTCTCTCGACTTTACAAGTCTGTCCATTCTCGAACGACGTTTCAACAAACTCTTTCCATCCACACAACGAACACTCCCCGGATTATTTTCTTTATCCCACCACTCTGAGTAAACTCAAGATAGTTTTGTTTGTGAAAATTCTAGAACACGTATTAAAATACTTAAACTAGACTGTGATACCAACAACCATGCAACAATAATAATAATTTTAAAAAATCAGTGTCAGAATTTTGTCGGATCACAATGGACAGGACAACAAAATAGAAGTGTCAGACATCTCTCTCACACACACACACACACACACACACACACACACACACACACACACACACACACACACAACGGGCAATTTAGGAATGCCAAATTGTGCATGTTCTCCCCATGCTTGGTGGGTTTCCTAATTAGCCTAATCTGCAGGGTTTTTTGGACAGTCCAAGACCTGTAGATTAGGCTAATTAGGAAAACCACCAAGCATGGGGAGAACATGCAAACTCCATGCACACAGAGAAAGGAATCAAACCAGAACCAAAATGATAGTGCTAACCAATAAATTACCATGCTGCCCAAGACCAAGACAGCAGTCTATATTTTTAGACTCTTTCAACAAATCTTTCTGCATCTATGCAGCCTTTATAAGGAACTTTTGATTTTGAAATTGATTTCACTTGAAACTAGATATAATTCTAGATCACCCCAATAGTAGTAGTAATCCAGAATTAAATCTGTGCAAATTAATATGTGCAAACATTGACATTATTATTATCTATTAAAACAGTGCATACGGCACTCCATGTGGTTTACATACACTACAGACCAAAAGTTTGAACACACTTCTCATTCAAAGAGTTTGAATTTGTATTACGGCAAGAAAAAAAGCAGCTAAGTAAAGAAAAACGAGTGGCCATCATTACTTTAAGAAGGTCAGTCAGTCCGAAAAATTGGGAAAACTTTGAAAGTGTCTCCAAGTGCAGTCACAAAAGCCATCAAGTGCTACAAAGAAACTGGCTCACATGCGGGACCACCCCAGGAAAGGAAGACCAAGAGTCACCTCTGCTGCGGAGGATAAGTTCATCCAAGTCACCAGCCTCAGAAATCGCAGGTTAACAGCAGCTCAGACCAGAAACCAGGTCAATGCCACACAGAGTTCTAGCAGCAGACACATCTCTAGAACAACTGTTAAGAGGAGACTGTGTGAATCATGCCTTCATGGTAGAATATCTGCTAGGAAACCACTTCTAAGAACAGGCAACAAGCAGAAGAGACTTGTTTGGGCTAAAGAACACAATAAAAAACACAATAAAGAATGAATAATTTGAATAAGAAGGTGTGTCCAAACTTTTGGTCTGTACTGTATCTAACTGCAACACATCCTTCACGTATGGATCATGCACAATAGGACATTTATTAATCATAAAGTGTGGTCATGTGACTCAAGTAAAAAAAAAAAAGTACATTAAGAACAACTAAGGAATGGGTATAAGTGAATGAACAAAGGTTTAGTATTAAATGTTTTTTTGTGATTAGAGAAATGCTTAAAATAACTAAATTCACTTTGGAGCGTTCCAATAAATTAATCATCAACATTCTTTCTAATGTTTATCTATTAGCTTAACAGTCAAGTATGCCTTGTTTTAATAAAGCATTTGGTGAGAGTCCCAGTAGAATCTGAAAGCAAACCTAGCATATTTTGTATCTTTTTAAAAACAAGGTTCTATCAAACACCTGTGGTTTAATCCTGCCATACTGTTCAAAATGTCCACTTTATTTAAAAAATCTCTATTCTATATACCCATTAAGAGTGGCTTATTATATGCTAATGTTGTTCGTTAAGCTGAGAAGACTACAGGATTTTGCTCAACCTAATAATGAATATGACAAATGCAAATGTTGTGCTCCACAATTTTTACTGTTATAATTATTGTGGGTATATTATTATATTAGAACCAACAATTTTCCAAATCAATGCTTGACCTTTTACAAGAAGAAGGCCAATTATTTGGTGTTTTCTTAGATCTTAACTGTTGTAAACAAAAACAGTGTTTACCTAGATTTTACTGGGACTTATAAGATCTGTATCATGAGGACCTTTAGGTGGATTTGCTCATCAGATTTCCTCTAGATTTGCTCTAGATAGGAATAACAAATCCAGATAAAAAATAATACTCCTTACCACTCATCATCTATAGCACTTTAACCTGCATACAGGGTACACACATGTACACACTCACATGCTCATTCACAAATTACAGACAATTTGGGAATGCCAATTATCCTAATCTACCAAGTTAACACTTGACATCTGCTAGTTCAGTACTAGTACATTAATTTGATGAAAAAAGAGCAAAAAGTTATGCAAACCATTTTTATTTACTACCTTTTTTTAATCAAAGAATATTGGATACACTAACCCTTACATCTTCTAATAGTAGTTTAGAATACGAATGATTAATGCTGAATAACAAACATCAAACGTTTAATAAAGTCAGCACTATTTTATCAGAATTTTTCAGATGTAGCTTAAACTCTTTAAAGTCTCTAAAGTCATTAAAATAATAATAATTTATATATCAGCCCTCCTAGTAAACATGTTAGCTAGTAGTAGCCGTAGAAACTAAGGAAGTAGTTTTAAAACCAACAATTGCATGTAAAAACATTACAAGGCAGCAGGAAATATTGAAAAAAAAATTGTGCAATGCTATGATCAAGTAGCTTGTTTTATGGTCTGGTTTTACCTTAAATTTAGGACTGAATTGCATTACCTCAATTTTTCTAATGCTGATTGCCGAAACTAACAGGAAATCTGACCATGTAACAGGAAAGCCTCAAAACAGTCAAAACATGGATTTGATATTTTTATTTAAAAATTTGATTTAGTAGTCACAAAAGACTCAAATCTACCATCATCTTATGTAAAAACTGACATTTTAAAATAAATGCCAATCCAAATTAATCCACATGATCTTTTGCACCTCAAACCACACTTGTTCCTCAGGCTAGTTCCGAAATTTCAGTACATAAAACACCTTTCCCAAAATATGTTTAATATGTTTGCATTTAAATATTTGTTTTATGCTTCGTGATTCTGGTGTCAAGTTTACATGCTATTATTGGTTGACTGTCATGCTGACATCACTGGGGGGACATTGTTACATTGTTAGTACAGTCACAGTGCTGTTTATATGAAAAAAAATCTTTCAATAGTCTCAAGTATGAGTGATGACAGTAAAGATTTGCTGGAGCCTTACCCCAACCTACCCAATCCCACCCTCCCCTCACCAAATGTGAAATCTTATGTAGTGGTGTACTGACGATAAAAAGTTGCATTCAAAATTCTAGAAGGCATTGTGGATTGTGTAGTAAATTAAACCATTAACCAAAATGAAAATAGACCAATATTTAATATTTTGATTAAAAAAAGTAATCTTGGATGCATCAAATGTCAGGCACTATACCTTCGTTATGTGAAGTGGCAATAAACATTTTTTAAAACTGAATGCTAATAACTTACTAATATGATATTTATTAAATCCATGTAAAGAAAACAGTGGCTCTAGATTGTGCGCTCTAGTGAGATTACTAAATGTAATAATTACCAAATAACTACAAAATTAGCAATATTTGCTGCACTATATGCATTGTTAAATTGAACGTACAATTTGTGCCTGAACATCATAAGAGGTGTTCCCCCTAGAGGTGTTCAGTTTCTTTTCAAATCCAGTTAGTTGGTTTCTTCGTTAAAACCTTGGGGAGGTATCCATGTGTTTAAAATAGACAGGCCACATGTAAAGGAAGTGTTCATTGTGGCCAAATACACAGGCGCACACACACACAAAACATTCCATCTTTCACCGGTGCCACACAATAGTTTATGGTAGGGTCAGATACATAACTAGGAGGCTTTTCCCAATTCAATCTTCTTCTGTATGGCTTTTGCTGAGTGGTATATTAAAGAATCAATGAGTCCAGCAACTATAAAAAAAAACAATAGGAATGATCATTTTTACATTTACTATTTAAATGTTAGGTACAAACTGTCATGCTTCACCTACCTGTGAAAACTCCACCTATAATAGCACATACTCCTGTTAGAAAGTGAGTGAATGACCTGGAGGAAGAAAAACAAACAGTAAGAATGCTTTTTTGTATATGCTTATGTATAAGTACATGTTAACACTAGTATACATTATTTCTTCCCATTGGGTGACTAATCACCACCAATAAATGTTTAGACCTTTGAAAACATACCTCTGTTTTTCTGTGAATTTGACCATCATGGGTGAGAGCTCATACAGCACAAATACACCAGGCAGACCCTGATCTCCAATTAGTCCATTGGCTACTTTTTCATGTCTGGTCACCGAAAATTGGTTTGTTTTCACCACCTTAAAATACAAACAAAAAAAACTTTGAGACATACAATCGATCGCCTGAACAAATTACTGACCTACCTGTTTCTTTTTTATACAAGGATATCCTACAATGGAATTTTTGGTAAATATGATTGTATGAAAATATGATTTCAACAAACTACTCCATTCATTAAAATCATTCAAACCAGTTTCTGTTTTCCAGCACTTCAAATATGCCATTTCTTTACCCTTTTTATTACTATCTTTTGTTGAATAAAAATAGATAATCTGTTTTAATCATTACTTGGAAATCACAAAATAAAAGTTTTTTTTAGATAATAATAATAAAAACAGTATAGTAGCACAGCAGGTAGTGTTGCCCCCTCACATCTTAATGGTGCTGGTTTAAATTCTCCATGATCCTGGATTCTAATCTGGCTGTGTTGAGATACTGTGAATGTTCATGTTGGTTTCCTACTCTGGATATGTGTGCATGGTGCCCTGCAACTAGTCTCCCATCGGATTATTCAACAAGTAGTTCCAGCATAGTCTTGAGATACAGAGAGTTGTTACTGAAACGGTTAAGAGTGAACAGTATAAAAACATATAAGCGCTTCTTGTACATGCAGCTTCTTGTGAAAATATATTGGAAATGAACAATATTAATATTATAAATATAATTAATAAATTAAAAGCAGCAATTTTGTACCTCTGAGAAGTCCGTATTTTAAACATTTGGTAAAAATGGTAATTATTTTTGAAAACACTCACTTGTTCTCTTATTTCTAATTCAATTATAGTCATGTGTTTTCTATTCTTTTTTTTTGCCAGCCACTGAACAACATTAGAATGATCTCACCTTGCAGTGGACAGGCGCAGTTAAACAGAACACACTCCACATACAATATAGGATTTTTGGAGAACAGCATCAAACTACAGTCTCATGTAAATCACAGTAGCCAAATATATACAGTAGGTTCATTTTAATTGTAAGAAACTCACCTCACCGTCGCCTTTTACGTAAATTGTTGGAACTATTTTCACGAAGTACTGGTACATCATGGACGCTGGAATATAAGGAGGGGGGGGATCGAAAAGGTTTAGAATAACCAGTCACAGTCTAAGCTCTGCCTCTAGGAGGCGATAAGTATTTATGTTCTCTTCCTGTTACGTAATTTCCTGTTACGTAAATCCTCCTAAAAGGGACACAGTGACAACACACAGCTAATAGCTGTACAGACTGTGAACATCGAATCTACGGATTTTAAAAACTAAGTCATTTATTTGCCAAAGGTATGACTTGTTCTGATTCTCTACAAAGTGAGGTTTCTATGGGTATTTTCATATTTCTACTTCATATAAGTAGTCCTATGTGACATTAGCATACGTGCTAGCTGCACGAGATAATTACCCAACTGCTACAAGCAAAACTGATTAGCAGCGAGTTTGTTTGGGACAAACGATAAGGGTTTCTTAGTTACCTGAATAACAGCCAACTAACGGTATCCACAAATGTTATTTAACATTGATTATTACTTAAGATTGAAGTAAATATAATGTAACCCCTCTATTGCGAGACATGCAAGGATTGAAAAAGGTACATACAATACAATTTAATATTAAGGTTTGTTAATGTATTTGTAAGCACCTCGTATTTTCGTTTTTCTGTAAAACTGCTATAGCACGATTCTAATTAGAAATATGCCTTCGATTTTTTTTATACAGCTAACGTTGTATATTAAGCCTGTATAAAGGCCTAAAGCCTAGATATACGCGACAAAATATTGTACAACGGTAATATTAATGTTACAGCTCTTTCTAACTTTAGTACATATATATATATATATATATATATATATATATATATATATATTATTTTGCCCCAGTCCCTATTTCACCATGCCCAAACTAATAAGTATAAATACAGTGAAAGGATATGGCTAAACATTTAAGGCATTTGTCATATACCTTTATCCAAAAGTAAAAAGTGACAGATTTATATCTCCTAAGCAGAGGGCTTTGCTCAAAAGGACTCAACAGTGGTTGTGCGGTTTGAACCTAGTACCATCCAAACCATAGTCCAATGCCTTAATCACTGAGCCTACCTCTGACCCCTGTGTGAATGTTTTCATCTAGACAGGCCCAGAGTACAAATGCCTGTAGCTGTAGGACCATATGGACAGGCACAGCCAAGCTGTTTTGACAGAGTCAAGATGGGCTTCATGATGGGCTTTGCAGTTGGAATGGCTGCCGGTGCCATGTTTGGAACTTTCTCCTGCCTACGGTGAGATCACTACTTTGCTAAAAAGTTTAAATAAGGTAACTCTTAATGAACCAAGGTAAGGACAAAATGGTTAGTCTGGGACATGGGTGCAACACTTGGTGTGGTCATACCATAGTGCACGACACCTGGATTATTTGTTAATTTTGCACATGATGGGCAAACTCTTTCCTGGTTGGTAAGGGTTTGATAGTAGGGGAGACTTGAGTAGAAGGATGGGAACTAGCAATACAAAGTTTGGGAGAAGAAATGACTTAGAAAAAAAGTTGTCATTGATGTGCTACTGCTAGACAGATAATACTGCTATCATTTGGTTTAATATCACCTGTATGTAGCCTTTCTATCTTTCTGCAGTGTGCTAATTTCCTTCTCTCCTGTTTCTATACAGAATTGGAATGAGGGGTCGAGAGCTGATGAGTGGAGTGGGAAAGACCATGATGCAAAGTGGGGGTACATTTGGGACCTTCATGGCCATTGGCATGGGCATTCGGTGCTGACTGCACTGTACAGTTCACTTTACTTGATTCTAAATTCTTTTCATACATTTACAATGCCACACAATTTAAATGTGCTAATAAAATTGTCATTTAAACAATAAAAAAAAGTAAAGACATACAGATATAAAATACGCAACTTTGGAATTTGCCGTTGTTGTGATAATTGAAATCTTATGCCTTATAGTCAGTACCACTCTGTAGCCACTGCTCTTGCTACTTTTGGAGAGACAAGAGTTGGAGAGAGGCCATCTTCAGTTTATACTACAAGCAACATTTTTCTATCACATATGCAAGTTACCCTGCCCTCACACCGAACACGACGAGAGAATCAAATTTCGCTCTCGCTGCCCTGCCTTTGCCGCCCGCCGCTCTGACTTAGACTGAATGCCTTTCTTGTATTTAAAGGGGCCGCAAAGCAATCAAGCTTGTTGATCTTGTGGAGAATGATGACAACGTGTAAGAAAACAAGAAATTGATTGATAGAAAGAAGTGTATTGTAGAAATAAACAAATTACAAGCCATTTGTATGGTGTGGCTTCTGTTCATTTTTAATTGATAGTCTAATTTAGTATATTTTCTATTATATTATATTTCATATTATAACATTATTAGAATCATTTACTAGACTTTGTCTTTAATTAAAATAACATTAATTTTAATTACAAACTCTCCTAGGCTATTTAAAGTGCAAGTTAGTGCAACGAGCATTTCGCTTGGTAACTAATGATCTGATTTCAACTCCCTTCGTCGCTCTCACTGCGCCACGCCGCACTTCGCCGCCGGCTCCCATTGAAAATGAATGACTTCCGGCTGCTTTAACGCTCTCGTCGCGTTCGGTGTGAACGCACCATTAAGATAAGATGGTAGTCCTCATCATTGTTGAGGGACGTTACTTTTTAAAGTAACTAATCGGATTACAAAATTACTGTCTTCAAAAAGTAATCCATTACATTACTGCATTACTTTCTGATAAAAGTAACTAGTTGGAGTACTTTTCCATTGCAGAAAATGAAAACTCCTTTGTGCTTCCTCATGCATGCTGTTTTAGTCAAGACCTTTAAAATTATTCTACCATCATCACAGCAAAATTTGGCCCGTAATCTGTAAACTACTAATACCCCTATTTCGCATGGTGGCCGTGAGTACGGTTCATCATGATTCACCACGAGTTTTGGCGCTGTGATTAGATTTCCATCTTTCCTCACATAGTCAAACCGCATAGGGGTTTAACAGCAGGAATAACAGAGGGGGGGGTGAGTTATTGGGGGCGGGGCTTGTAGGACGACTTTCCCACACACACACTGGCTCACGGATTACATTTTTGAAAAAGTAATGTCGGAGTACATGAATGGCAGACCTAACGCGTTATATTACTTGTTACATCAAAAAAGTAATCTGTTAAACACTAGTCCTCATAGTGCCACAGAAAAGCGGCAGGATTGGGTAAATTTAAAATTTAAAATATTTCTGATTTAAAAGTTATAAAGTGAATTTTCACTTTAAAAAAGACTGCCAAACAAACAAAAATAATAAGCTCACATAAGTTTGAGCTCATCTACACCTCTTTTTATGTACTTGGAATTAAACAAACAAGAATATTAGTGCTGTGTTTACGGAGGTTCTCCCTTCTCAGAATGACACTTGATTGATGATGTTTAAAAGTAACACTTCTATTAGAAAAATGTTGGAGACTTTGATGTGCACAGATGGTGATTTGGCCATTCCGGCCACATGTTGACTATGGTGTCACAATCATACCATTAAAATTTAAATGCAAAAAACTTTTTGATCATTTATTTTGGTTTTAAATGCAATAAATTTGAGAATTTACCCAGTCAAAATGAGTTTCACACTATATATTTGCAATTTTAAATGACATTCATGCTTAATCAATTTCTAAACAGATTCTTTCAGTCTCTCTTAGTTTTTAGATTCACATTTAAAATAATCATCAAATACCTTGCCAACATCAGTTGAACCCAGTCCTCTTGTCCATAATAATGTTTTTGTTTACATTATCTGCTAGATTATATGAAGAGAATCTGGCTGAGGAGATCTTGCTTCCATGATCATACACACTTGCTTCAAGCATTTATGTTGCAGTAATTGTATGAGTAGTGGGCAATTTGTAACTGCTTCAGCTAATGATACCCAGATGATGTTTTAAAAGTACATCTAAAAATGTGAATTAAAAGGGCATATATTCTGTGATTGTTTCCTTTGTTGGCTTCATATCTCAATGAGCATCTTGGTCAATATCTTACATAAATTATGTAGGATGCTGCTACCTATAAAGGATCTACCAATCACACCTGTCTAGGAAGGTTGGATTTTATCAGTGTGATCTAGCAAGCTGCTGGTGTGACTGCAATTAAAATTAAAAAATTCATACAGTTTTTGATCAATTAATTTTTCATGAGAACTTCAAAACCTCTCCAGGATTAAATTTTCAAGATTGAATTAAAAATGTTATATTATTACTCAGGAAAAGTGATTATGAAAGTGATGTTCTGCATCATCACACCTTCATAAACCTTTAAGAACCAGCCGTTATGATCTTTCGGCTTTGAATAGTGATATACACACGTGGACAAAATTGTTGGTACCCTTCAGTTACCCTACGTTTTTTTGTTACTTGGCCTCTGTAGACCACCGCAATTAATTTTAAAATGAAACACTTTTAGCTTTAATTCAAGGGGTTTGACAAACGTTTGAGGGTAACCATCCAGCCATTACAACTTCTTCGCACACACACACACGCACACATTTTTGGCTTATAAATAACGGAACAAACTAACATAATTGCAAAGCTAATGATTGCCTTTAATACTTGGATGAAGACTGGAACCCATGGACATGACCAAATGCTGAGCTTCTTCCATCAAGATCCTTTTCCAGACTTTTATTGTAGCTGCCTTCAGCTGCTGCTTGTATGTGGGTGTCCCTTCAGTCTTATATTCAGTAAGTGAAAAGGCATGCTGTAATGGGTTGAGATCAGGTGACTGACATGGCCAGTGAAGAAAAATCCCATTTCTTTGCCTTGGGTAGCCTTCACTGTATGTTTAGGTTTATTTCCCACCTGCAATATGAAGCAGTATCCTTGCGAGTTCTGCAGCATTTAGCTGAATCTGAGCAGGGTGTATAGCCCCCTATGCTGTGTACACTTGCAATTCATCCTGTAACTTTTAACAGCAGTCAGTTCAGTTTAACCTTGCCTTCCTTTTCTTGATTGTTACCCGTGGTTTGCACCTTTTTGTGAAGCGTCTGTATTTACTTCATAAAGCCATGTAGATAATGGCACACCTACATCCTCAAGAGTGTTCTTGGCTAGATATTGTAATAAGTAGTAAGAGTTGTTATTCACAATGGAATGGATTTTACAGTCATTGACTTTGGTTGTCTTCTGTGGCTTTTACGAGCCACCCAAAATGAGGGTGTGCATATGAAAATGGCTGCAATTTCTGACTAATCAAAGCCACGCATTTGTCAAACCCCCTTGAATTAAAACAGAACTTTTTGACTTTGCTCACATCTTGAGTGTTAAATTTCAAATTCCATGTGGTGGTGCACAGAAGCCAAATACCTTATTATGGTCCCAAATTTATGGACCTGACTGTAATCTTACAGAAATGTATTTTCTGTATACAGGTTTATTGCTCTACCCATCACCAGATAACTACTCGTTAATGTATTCCTTACATTGAAGTGACCTTTAAATTTTTTTAAATGGTTCTGCAGCAAAATTAATTGATATTCATTTTCAATAGTTTCTAATAGTGCAGATGTCATAGTGTGCGAGGGCCCTGTTGTTCTTCTAAGGATTATTATTTTTAGGGCTCAAGCACGATGACATCATAGTGACTATGATGACTATGATGTCATTGCCTCGCTATGATAGTGATATATTGAGACTATTGATGTCTCATAGAGCAGATATCATAATGTGCGATGGCCCAAGCACTATGACATCAGCACAATGACATCATGACTATGACGACTCTGATAATGGTCGCTCTGATGAGGCTTGTTTTTCTAAGGATTTTTTTGTTCCCAATCATCCAGGCCCTTTTGGAGGATGCTCAGAAACTCATTAAAATCAGCACACAGGTTGGAATCTGCTGCCATTAGGACACCGTCAAGTCTGGACCCTGACCGTGGTTTCACAGGAGATTTTGCTGTATAGCTCCTATACACTTGCAGGTATACAAATTATATTGCCAAAAGAATTCGCTCACCTGCATATGAATTTGAATTACATCCAAATCTTAATCCATAGGGTTTAATAATATGTTGGACCACCCTTTGCAGATCCAACACTTTTGGGAAGGCTTTCCACAAGGTCAGTGTCTGACCTCACAAATGTTTTTCTAGAAGAATGGTCAAAAGTTCCAATAAACATACTCCTAAAACCGTGTGGGAAGCCTTCCCAGAAGAGTTAGAGCTGTTATACCTGCAAAGGCTGGGCCAATATCATATTAAACCCTATGGATTAAGAACTGGATGTTCATATACTTGTGAAGGTGGCAAACAAACACTTTTGGCAATGTAAATGTAAATGAACAAATACTTTTGGAAGTGTAGATGGCATTGAGCTGAACAATTTTCCCTATGCATTATGGGCTCAACTAAACACAAAGTAAGTTTGGGTCGTTTGCTAAATGGCAGCAATGGACACACATTACATACACTACACACATTCTAGAAACACTACACTCCACACAGAATACCAAAACAACCACAATGATAAATCCATCATTCAGGTTCACATTACATCTGAGGTGGTTTATCTAAGGTAGATGAAGACTTAACCCTCCATTACCCATACACACACAACTCCTTATGCATATAATTCATCCAGGATTTTCATGATCCTTACAATCCTGTTGAGAATTGTGTTAGCCTCTTAAAAGGGTTCATCACGGTTGTTGGTAAGTCTGAATGAAGCCGTGAGAAACATCTACATGAGAGACCCATGTCTGACTGACATAAGAAAATAGAAAGCTATTGCTTTAATAGATTGATGAAGATGGCAAAGTTACTTATCCCTTTTCTGAAAAACACTTAATTATTTTCTAATCGCATGATACAAAATTTAAATAACATTGCAATTCTGATTTTTGTATTTAAATTTCTTTAGGAAAATATAAGAGTTGACAGTTTTGTGTTACCCAAGCAAGTACCCATGTAGTTGTATTGAGGAGTTGTAAAAAATGTTCTTTAAAAAACAAACAAAAAAAAAAACACATACCTTGTGCTGCTGCCACATTAGTTCCATCTAATGGGTTGACAATTCCTGGATAATCTTTTCCAAATGAGAGATGTTTAATCAAATGGGTCATGTTGATCTATGGATATTTAATAAATGAAATTAGCTTATACCAATGGTATACATTTTGGAAATGTACTGTATCTGACCTTATAGGATAAATCAAACAAGAAGCAAGGCTTACATTATCTAGTCCATAACTCTGCAAATCATGAACTGAGGAGGAAAAAAAGTTTTGGCAAACATGTTATAAGCTGTTTGGTTGTGCAAAGTAACTCCTTGATTCTGATTAGTCAACAAAGTCAATTCTGGAATGGAAGCAAAGGATAATAAACAGTGAGAAATCAATGGCTTTTATGTATAAAATATGAAAGTATGTAGGGGACTATAAAACCATGTAAATAAAAGATTGACTTACTTTCCACAGCATGAACTGCAGAAAGAAGAGAAAGGAGTCACAGTAATGTTTTTTTTCCTTCGGGAATCAAGTGTCTAAGAGGATATACCTGGTCCCATAAACCCATAAAAATAAACCTATACTGACCTATACTGGTTTCTATTAGTAAAACATGTTAACATTTTATCTAATGTAGTGTTAAAAATTCAGAAGAAAAAACAAGACACCTCTGGGGTTGATTAAAATATAAATATATAAAAGTCCATAAAAAATATTTGCTTAATACCCAACTTATCAATGTATTTATTCAACAAATGGGTGAATCTCCTCCCCCCCTGTTTTATGACAACAAAAGTTAACGGTTGTTCGCACATAGAAAAAAAAAAAATCTCCCACATGGCAGGTCATTTTGATTTGGTCCCTCTCAACAGATTTTACTTCTGGCACATATCTGCAATAAACTGACCAAGCTTTAATTTTCATAAATTATATTTTCTGCTGTACAGATATGATTTTAAATGTAAATTAAATGGCAAGTTCAGTGGCACAGTATCTAGTCTAGATGCTGAAGGACATTTTTATACAAACCTGGGGAATAGGTTTAGTGAACTGTTAATGTTTTAAAACATGAAATATAAGGCAATATTACATATAGTTCAATATCAATAAACCAATTCCTCTGATGTTCCAGCACATATTGGGCCCATTTTTTATTATGCCAGTTCTCTAACTATTCTCTAAAAATGTAAATAAAAAAAAAATCTATACACTGAAGCAATTTGTAGTTGAGATAACAGATCAGAATTTCAGGTTTCATTCATAATTCGTTCCGGAAGCGTGCTTGTACAGGAGAAACTCGAAAAATTTGAGTATTGTGCAAAAGTTCATTTATTTCAGTAATGCAACTTAAAAGGTGAAACTAATATATGAGACAGACTCATTACATGCAAAGCAAGCCGTGATTTGTCATAATTGAGATGATTATGGCTTACAGCTCATGAAAACCCCAAATCCATGGTCTCAGAAAATTTGAATATTGTGAAAAGGTTCAATATTCTAGGCTCAAAGTGTACCACTCTACTCAGCTAATTAAGCCGTAACACCTACAGTACAAAGGGTTCCTGAGCCTTTAAATAGTCTCTCAGTCTGGTTCAGTAGGAAGCACAATCATAGGAAAGACTGCTGACCTGGCAGAAAACCATCAGTGACATCCTCCTTAAGGAGGGAAAGCCTCAAAAGGTAATTGCAAAAAAAGTTGGATGTTCCCAAAGTGCTGTATCAAAGCACATTAATAGAAAGTTATGCGGAATGGAAAAATGTGGAAGAAAAAGGTGCACAAGCAGCAGGGGTGACTGCAGCCTGGAGAGGACTGTTAAGGAAAGGCCATTCAAAAGTGTTGTGGACTGAGGCTGGAGTCAGTGCATCAAGAGCCACAACACACAGACGGATCCTGGACATGGGCCTCAAATGTCGTATTCCTCGTCAAGCCGCTCCTGAACAACAAACAACATGTGTCTTACCTGGGCTAAAGAAAAAAGAACTGGTCTGTTGCTCAGTGGTCCAAAGTCCTCTTTTCTGATGAGAGCAACTTCTTCATCTCATTTGGAAACCAAGGACACAGAATCTGGAGGAAGAATGGAGAGGCACACACTGCAAAATGCTTGAAGTCCAGTGTTTCCACAGTCTGTGTTGATTTGGGGAGCCATGTCACTTGGTCCACTGTGCTTCACTAAGTCCAGGGTCAATGCAGCCGTCTACCAGGAGATTTTGGAGCACTTCATGCTTCCTTCCGCAGACGAGCTTTATGGGGATGCTGACTTCATTTTCCAGCAGGACTTGGCCCCTGCCCACACTGCCAAAAGCACCTGTTTCAGTGACCGTGGGATTACTGTGCTTGATTGGCCAGCAAACTCACCTGACCTGAACCCCATAGAGAATCTATGGATTTAGGGTTTTCATGAGCTGTACGCCATAGTCATCTCAATTATGACAAATCACGGCTTGAACTATCTTGCTTTGCATGTAATCCCATGCATTCTATCTCGTATATTAGTTTCACCTTTTAAGTTGCATTACTGAAATAAATGGACTTTTGCATGACATTCTAATTTATAATTTATCGAGTTTTAGGTAAGCCACTTCCCTCCTCCTCTCCTCTCCTGTTGCGCACACACACACACACACACACACACACACACACACACACACACACACACACACACACACACACACACACTCTCTCTCTCTCTAACAGAATCACTGCTTTGATGGAACTTCTCTAATGACACTTGCTTTTGTCTACTTTTTAGGATTTTGTGGAAATGTGATGTTGCACGCCCCGCAGTGCTACAGCCTTTTTGACTTATTTTTCCTTCACGGGGGCTGCTGTTGCAGTACAGTTCCTGAAGGATGGACACTACACTTGCACACAAAATAATAAAAAATGCTTTTACACGCGTGGTCACAATGTTATAGAATATAGTACAGGCATGAATGTTGACTATACAAGTATGGGAAAAGATTATCCACAATCCCACAGTGCCAGAGAGAGAGAGAGAGTTCAGTTGTAATCACGTGATGCTCAGCAGACAAAGTGCATGCGTACTACTCATACAATCTTATGCAAAAGTTTAGGCACCCCTTGATAAATAACAGATTTTGATGTTGTTTATTTTTATTGAAAAGATGTTAACAAGTCTCACTTGGAAATGGGAAAAAATGCACTGATTATTACTCATTATTGTGGCACTGTGCAAAAGTTTGGGAACCCTACATAATCAGTACTTAGCAACCAGATATCACAGCTTTTTCTAACCAGTTAAAAGTCTTTCAATTCTTGTACTTGGGATTTTCTCCCATTCTTCCTTGCTTCTAGCTCTGTAATATTCTTTGGTCGTCTTGCATGCAAAGCTCTTTTAAGATCTACAAATTTTCAATGATGTTTAAATCAGGGGACTGTGATGACCATTCCAAAACCTTCAGCTTGCGTCTTTTGAGGTATTCCATAGTGGATTCCGAGGTACTGTATGTTAAGGATCATTGTCCTGTTGTAGAAGCCTTTTCAACTTCACCTTTTTTTTTTTTTTTTACATATGGTGTGATGTTTGCTTCCAGAATTTGCTGGTATTTAGTGAAATCCATTCTTCCCTCCTCCTGTGCCATGCTTCCTGTGCCACTGGCTGCAACACAACCCCAAAGCATTCTATTATTCACCCCTATGCTTAATAGTTAGCAAGATGTTCTTTTCATGAAATGCTGCTCCTTTTTTCTCCGAACATGTCTTTGCTGATTGTGGCCAAAGAGTTCTATTCCCTTCCAGATCTCATCTTGACCTCCACAGTTCCTCTGAACTTCCTCTGAATCTCTTAATTACATTTCTCATTGTGGAAACTGCAAGCTGACATCGCTTTGCTATCTCCTTGTAGCCTTCTCCTCCATTGTGGGCATCAATAACTTTCATTTTCAGAGTCTTACACAGCTGCTTAGAGGAAACCCATGGTTGTTGAGTGTCCGCAAGTGTGTGCACAAGGTTTGAAGACTTAAAGTATTTGTAAATATTTGAAATTGGCATTTACTAATGACAGCTGTTGCCATGCATCAGATTTAATGGGCTTATTAAGGTCTGAAACCTTGTAAAAAATAATCTGAGACCCTCAAACTCTTAGAGTGCCCAAACTTTTGCACAGTGCCATAATAATGTTTTTATTTTTTGTTCAATTTATGGAATAAGAAGTAACCATGCATCAATGTTTGCTGAAAATATTGTGAATCTTTTCCATTTCCAAGAGAGACTGTGTTAACATCCTTTCAATAAATTTTTTTTAAAAAATCACCAAAATCTTAGTTATCAAGGGGTGCCTAAACTTTTGCATAAGACTGTATATCAAGACCTCACTCGTTTATTAGGTTAAAATAAATTTTTTAATTTTTGGTCATTTTGCAAAACACTCACAGACCAAGTTACTCGCAATTTAGGGTTCCACTGTATTTAAAAGCAGAGGCATTACAACATGATTACAACATGGCACGTTTTGTTTGCACCCACCCATTTTTCAAGTGATCAATAATATTGGAACACGTATTGGACAGGTATTTCTTGTTGCCCAGGTGTACCCTGTTAGTTTGATTGTTGAAACAGTGAATTGTTCCAAATGAACCTTAGAAGGCAGCATTTGTTGTTTAAAAGTATAAAGCAACATCAAGGACAGAAAGCTGTCTATGGCAAAAAGTAGGACATTTTGAAGCTGAGAATAGAGAGAAAATCACTGATACATGATCACATCATCATTGTAAATAAAATTACTTGGAATGTTCAGTAAAAAGAAATTAAAACAGCAGCTAATAACTAAAACACTCTTGAGCTGTAAAAAGAAAAAACCCAAAACCGGTTGGAGACATCACAATCAGCCATTTGAAAAATGTGAGTTATTAAAGTAAACTGGCATCATTACTTACCATGAACATGAGACTGCTGAAAGCTCTTTCCAGGGGCAAAGTGGAAGTTACCAGCCACCTACAGCAAAAAATATGTTTATTCATAACATTTATCTAAGGCAAACTCAAAGAAATCCAATGAATATATCCCTAGCATGAACAGCATGTTTAAAACAGACTCCTGGTCTGGAAAGGAAATGGGACTTGTGATGAAATATCATGAACATACAGTGCATGCTTGCTACCTTATTGACCTCAAGGAAGCCATAGACCTGGCAACCTTCATTCTTTTGCTCTTGCATCTTCTGACTGAAGCCCTCTCTCTTGCACTGCTCAATGGTGTCAGGTGTTTTGAAAGCCCAGCCACGGCGCCGGTATGCCTCGCGTACATCATCACATGTGTTACAGCACCTAAAGATTAGTATAAAGTCCAGTAGATTTAAGCATTTACCGTCTTATATTTTAGTTACATTAAATACTTTATGAAAGTATTATATTATAGTATATTCAAAAAATAGCAATTTTGAATTCCAATGATGTCACAGCCATCTGTAGCCAGGAGTTCTAAGAGACCAGCACTTGTAGGTGACGATCTGTAGGTTTCCCTATCTCTCTCTCTGGAGTGACACTAGCCACCCTGTATGTTCATGTATACACATGCATAAAGCGTTTACTAACCTTCAAATTCACATCAGAAATGTTACTAAATCAGGCTATATATTTAGATACACTAGTTTTTGGACGGTGATAAAGTTTGCCTGAATATGATATCATATGGGACTGATGAAAACCCTCCAGGGTCCAGGTGTGATTCCCGCCTTGGGGTCTATGAGTATGGACTTTGAATGTTCTCCCCATGCCTTGTGGGGTTCCTCCAGGTATTCCGGTTTCCTCCCACAGTCCAAAGACATACATATTAGGCCAACTGGCATTCCCAAATAGTGTGTGAATGAGCTTGTGAGTGTGTATGTACAGTATGTGTGTGCCCTTTTGATGGACTGGTGCCCAAAGTCTCCTAGGATAGTCTTCAGTCCCCCAAAACCCTGTATACAGGATAAGTTAGCGGTTACTCAGGTTCCACCAAATTGAGACTCAGAACCAGAAGGTTTTAGTACTTGAATTAACAAAATGTTATGTTAAAATATTATAATTGTATTGAATGAAGAGTCAGCTCATTTCAACAAAACCTAGGACAGGTAAATACTAAATCTCATGCTTATTGTTAATGAAACTATTTCTAATCTTGAGTTTAATGGCCCGTGTTTAACAAAAATGTAGACTGTACATAATTTGGAGATTTGTATAAAAAATATTATTATAATTTGAAAGTAAATAATAATAATACATAATCAATTTTGGTTAATTTAGGTAATTAAATATAGGTAATTAGACATAATTTTAACATTGCCAGGTCATCTAGAGTAGGTTTATTCCACCACCTAGGTGCCAGAACAAAAAAATCTATTTTCTTGATGCATATTTTCCTTGTACCCAGTTGAGGAGTGCTGTATTGTTGAAACTTGTACAAATGTGGGTGTTCCAACAGTACAATGCCATCAAACACACATCAAAGCTAGCCATGAAATGGAAAAAGCCATCTAACTTTAGACATTTGAAGCCAGCCATACTCAATTTTTGGACAGTGCTTTAAAGCTGGGTTAGTACAAGGAAACCCAAAAATCTTTTGTAACTGTACCAATTCATCCCCCAAAAGGGGTCAAATATTTAAACCAAAATGTTGCAAAAAACATGTTGATGGCTACAGAAAGCATGACCTCAGAATGATGAGCATGATTAACCATGTACGAGTAATTATGACCCTGTTTTGATTCCAGGAAACCCAACATAAATTAAAACTTGTACAACAAATTGTTGCTGGTTTCGTCTATTAAATAGGAATGTTGTACAATCATTCTGCTGCAGTACAAAGGAAGCTTTGAAAGCCAAATATTGCTTTGGCATTCATGTTCAAGATGAAAGTATGTAAACCACAACTTCTACCATCACAAAATATGTAGCCACAATTCTACCATGTCAATTCCACTAATACAGACATTTACTGTAAGTGAAACATTTAATTTATTCACAGACATTTAATATGAATTCCTTTATAAACTTGTAAATTCTCAAACCTTTCTCTTTACTCAAAGTATTTCAGGATACCATCTCTAAAACATTTGAGACATTAAAAAGCAGTACATAAAAAATATTTACTTATTAGGGCCCAAGCACTATAAGGTGCGCAGGACCCTCTTGTTTTCCTAAGGATTATTTAATTTTTTCCACCCTTTTGGACTTTTTGGGGGTCTTAACATGCTCAAAAACTCATGAAACTTGGCAGACAGGTTGGAATCTGCTGCCATCAGGATGCCTGAGAGTCGCGTGGCCTGGGGCCCCTACACGAGATTTTGCTGCCTAGCTCAGACACACTTTCACGTAGGCACACGAAACTCTGTACACATTTAGAGCTCATTGAGCCGAACAACTTTCCCACTGCATGTCCTGGGCTCAACTCAACAGGAGTCTGGTTATTTTGAGTCGTTCGCAAAAACGCACCCGATGGATTTTGATCTGTGTACCCCACCTTGTGCCCCAAGTCTCCTACAGGGTACAGCGGTATAGAAGATGAGATGAGATGATATTTACACTTTATTTACTGCAGATTTCACAAAGTTATCATGACAACATTAGATTTAGGATTAGATAAGTATTAGTATTAATTAAGCTACTAATTAAATATTAACATTAAATAAGAATTTATGATTAACTTTATCTTCTTCTATAAGAGTAAAGAAATACTGTATCCTGATTTCTGTATACTATGTATTATATTCCATATTTCAGGATGCTCACTTTCCCTGCTGTTTGATACATCATCAATATAATCTCACTATATTTACATAAACATTTTGGGGTGAACCTGTTTTAAGATGCATGTGTGATCATTATAAAGGGTGCTAATTTATTCTCTAATGATTTTTCTTTTAATTAGAACTACATTACCTGAAGTGTAGCCGAACTATTACAGTCCCCCCCGATCAAGTTCTGTGGCGTGTAGGTTGTTCAGGTGATCCAATCACAGTTGACAGCACTGGTAGATTATTGAGTGGTAGTGGTAGTAGCTGACATGAATGCAAGTTTGATGCAGTTGCCACAGTGGCCCATCTGATGGGAAATTTGTCAGCAAGTTTTCTGCCAAAGGCTACTTTTACCCAGGCTTGGGAACAATTGGGTCTGGGCCATTGGCTAGGAATTTAACCTGGGCCTTCCGGATGGCAGCTGAGAAGCCTATCAATGCCCAGAGCATCTACAAATAGTACAGCAATAATATGGACGAGACATGCTTTACACCCCTGCAGATGGTGCTGTGCTGTTTTCATCTCAGCCAGGGAAAACCATTTGATGAGGCTCCCAAAACACAGCTTTCGTGCTGATGCTGCTTGCAGGGGCAGTTTGGAACTCGGTGGAGACTGATGCTAAACAGGATATATATATATATATATATATATATATATATATATATATATATATATATATATATATCATTTTTTTTTTTTTTTCAAATCAATATACTCCTAAATAGTAATATAACTATATCAAAACCAAACCAAAATAAATACACTCATGTTTAATTGACCCCAAATAAATATGGTCACCTCCAACAAAAAATCTAAATTTGTACCAAACTCAAAAATAAATACCAAGGGGCCTTTAATTGACGCAAACCCTATCACCAACCTAAACCAATATTTTAAACTTTTTTAATTTATATTTTTATCAGATCATTTTAAACACTGTGTATTTCCATCAAGAAATGCACTGTAGTTTAGTATTTGATAACAGGCCTGTTCCAGAGCAGGATGGATCTTACAGACATATAAATAACCAGAAATAAAGGACATACAAATCCATACTCATGTAAAATCATTAATGCTCAAACCAAGTAAACACTGCAATCAATGTATAAAGAACAGACCCCAGCTCAGGGAAGAAGAAAAAACTCACTTCAAAGTATCAGTCTCTGCTCCATAGCAGCTCTCACAACGATCTGGATCCAACTTACTGGGGTCAAAAATCTCACCCTCCTCTTTGCCCAAATCTGTAAAGAAGCAGAGAAAATCTAATTATATTTTCATATGGTCTCATTCGTTTTTATTCATATCTCTATTTCACACGCATGGACTTAAATATATAAAATCCATTAGTCAAATTGAGAACACCAACCATGCTTCTCTGCTTCAGTGGTGACCGGTTTGCCATCCTTGTCCAGTCTCTGCTTGAAAAGGTTGTGCTCCACATCCAGCTGCTGTTCTCCTGCTACATCCATGGCATCGATGCTCAGATCTGAGAAACATGATTGACAAGATTTTTTGAATTATGAAAGTACCAGTGGATGCATATGGAATAGCTACATTTTACATAACTGATACATACCCATCAAACATATTCCACTTATAAAGCAATATACAACAGGGAAGCCATATCAAGGAAGACAAGTTATCCTTGGAAACTTGTAGAAAAATGTTTACTCACAAGCACATGGCATATGAGGAAATACAACATCAATGTTAATCTTTAGCTTGTCCCCTCTTGATGTGTCCACAAAGAGTTCAGGGTGGACCTGTAATAAAAGATTTTGGCTGAAATTCTTATGTTAGGTTATATGTAGCAATTAAATCAATAGGGTATGTTGATTACTTTTATAAACAATTACAGGCAAAAAATAGTGCTCACAAAACAAAATCTTAGATGTTTTCACTGTTTCTTTGTTTTATTGTCTTAGTTTTGAATCGAAGAAAAGAGTGATGATGACGACAACGGGAGGTGAACGATAGTGATCGCTATGTGTCGCTTATGCTTTGCAGACGCAATACAACTACTGTAGATGCAAATGACTGCTGTGCAATACAAATGAACTCACAACAGGACTCAATCCTTTTTCTGTACACTTAACCATTGAGAAAAACATTTAGTGTGCCTAATTTGCCAAATAAAGTTGAGAAAATCTCAACCCACACGTCGTTTCCTGGTGTTGCTGAAAGTGAAGCTCCATATCGTGCAAGAAAAAAAAAAACAGAAAAAATGAATGGGCATCTGTTGCTTAGTCATTCCCTAGTGTGACTGCACTTTAATTTCAATCCCCTGCCTCACGACAAGGCACTGAAGCAGATGACCAGGACCGCCTAGCATGTCATCTGGAAAGTTTTGCCAGCCACACGGGGTAATTAGAATACAAAATGTCTAAGGACAGCCCTCAACATCACCAAGGACCCAATGCACCCGAACCACTGCCTGTTTACCTGGCTACCAGTTACCGATTTTAGCAGACGGTACCAAAGTATTCAGGTAGAGACACTTTGAGTGTCAGCATCTACACTAGAGCTGTCAGTCTGGATATTCTTGACTTGAAACAGTGCATATGATTTATGAATATTTATGTTAAGTTTACACTTAAGTTTCAATTATGTACAGTACATGAAACTATATTCAAAATGTCAAAAAGCTATTTAAAAAAAGCCCCTGATGTTACCACCTTGGAACAATGAACAGTACAGTTTAATACCAAAATTTCTGAGAGGTCAGACCATATGCTTAAGAACATCCAGCTCTATGTGCTTCTACATGACTACAATTTAAAATAGCTAAAGTAGTTTTATAAATGTTCTGAATGATGTATATGGGCTTGCTTGTGGCATTGCAGTGTGTATTGTCGTGCAGTACTGTCTCTCTCTGGCATTGCTTAATTGCACAGTGTTTTGCTGTGATTTTAATGTTCTGTTGAGAAAGCTTTAAGATGTATTCATATTTACAACAAATTTACAACATTGAGTGCACTGAAGTCAATGGAAGCTTTCACACTTTCATGGCAATTTTAACATAATTCATTAATAAACAAGTCTATATAGACAGAAGTAAGATTTTGTCTGTACATTGGTCAGAACTAGCCCTTTTATTGATATCTTTATGTTTCATACATAGGATTCAAAACTAGCTCCGAAGAGTTTATGTCTGTCCAGACAGATTTTGTCACAGCATCATGCAATAATATCTCTGATTAAATCAAAGCTGATTAGCTTATTTTTAGGTTTTAACTATTTCTACAAAATCTTTCCCTGTCAACGACGAATATTTCAGCTAGTCAATAAGTAAATCTTTGCTTTTTGGTGTGTGTGTGTGTGTGTGTGTGTGTGTGTGTGTGTGTGGTGTTTACTTACCTCCTTGGTAAGGTAATACTGCAACTCCGAGACAAACAAAATCAGCATAATAAGCCCACTGATTATCGTTACTGTCAATGAACAACAAAAAAATAATGAATAAAAATGCTGCACATTTTCTTTTAAGTTTTAATTTAACGTTTCACTTCCTTTCTTTGTAAGCCCCAAATTTTAACCTTCAGTGTTAATAATTTAAATAACCGCCTTCAGACCAAATATTTCCAGGTTTCACGGTACTGTGCAATTCCGGACTCCTGTGTGAGGTGTGCAAGATTGTGAAACAATCAGCAACAACACACAGCTAGCTCCAACCTAGCGATACAATACAAACCTACAAATCTTTCTCCCATTTACCATTCAGCGTTTGCATTTATGAGGATTCGGTAATACCCACCCGTGGCTCCGCCGCATGTTTTGATTCTAAAGTCTTCTAAAGTCTTTGGATAGGCATCGAATTGTTTCAGTTTATTTAATGCATCCATCTTCCTATTGCAGTGACGTTTCCGCCTTTTCTTGTTCACTGGCGCTTTTCCGGTGTTACGTGGAATACTGTGATCTTACAATACAGGGTTCTCACCGTGACGGCATAAGTCACATGACCAAGAAGGCCGCGCCATTTTCGCTGGCAAACGAGTGTATGTCATATTATGGGAAGCGAAACACATAAAAAGTGGGACGAAACGGCGGCACCCGATTGAGCCGCCCTGGACGGATCAAATATCTGCGCGGCCCAACGGAAATACAAATTACAAGTTTGAGAGAGGTGTGCAGCTAGGATGGTACCGTGTTTTTTCAATGTGAGACTGCGGTTATATTGAATGAGTTAAAGACGCAAAAAAGAGGGTTGATTAAGAGAAATAGAGGTGTTACCTTATTCCTAGTTACTCCAAGACATCGACATCACACATTACTGGACCACAGTCATCTAGTCAAAAAATTTAAGACATTTGAATGTCAATTTCCAAACCAAATTTGAAGTTATAACTTGGCTTTTAATCGAGCTGCCAAGTCTAACACATTGGGCATGAGACGCACACAGTCACTAATCTTTACATCTTCTCACGCCACACGTCCATTTTCTTGCACTTTCATAATCCAAACAATTCTCTGTGGAAGACCCAAGCAAAATAACTGAGCTCCAGCATCTTTATGATGAGTCAGATTTATTCTGAAGTCTCATTGCTACATCACTCCCTGCATACACAAGTGTATTGCGGCTGGAGTGCACTGGAATGATGCTCTACCACATTTTTCTCTCAGTGTAATGAGAAAGGAGAATCTTTTCCACTGTAGAACATTGAACTCTAAATTGTTTTAATTTTATAACCACTTTCAGATTAATGTGCAGCAACAATTGCTTTTCTAAGACACTTGCTTAAGCTGCTCTTGGTATTGTGTTAACACGCACCTGAATGCTCCAGACCAACAAACTGCCAAAACTTCTAGTTTTAAGGATTGTATACCTGCTGATGATTAGTTTATCAAGAGCTGATGACTAGTAGCACTTGGCTGCAACATACCCTTTTAAATCGGTTGAAAGCATTAAGGGGAACTTTTATTTATGTTTTTTTTTCTCATTGGCTTCATTTTTTTTTTAAATAAATTGTTGTTCATCTTGTATTTTGCCACCTTCTTCACCTCTGTTCTACTTGAGTCCTTCTCATTCACACACATGCATTTTGTCTTGCTACAGCTAACCTTTATTCCTCTGCTTTCCAGAGCATACCTCCATCTCTCTAAATTTTCCTCCACATTTTCCCTGCTCTTGCTGCAAAGCACAGTGTCAAGTGCAAACATCATAGTCCATGGAGACTCCTGTCTAACCTCATCTGTCATCCTGTCCATCACCAGAGCAAACAAGAAGGGGCTCAGAGCTGATCCTTGATGCAGACCCACCTCCACCATGAACTCTTCTGTCACAGCTACATCACATCTCACCACTGTCTTACAGCTCTCATACATGTCCTGCACCTCTCTAACATACTTCTCTGCCACTCCAAAGTTCCTAATATAATCTCCTCTTTTGGCCCTGTCATACACTTTCTCTAAATCTACACAAGATACAATGCAGCTCCCTATTACCTTTTCTGTACTTCTCCATCAGCATCCTCAAAGCAAATATTGTATCTGTTCTACTCTTTCTAGGCATGAAACACTATTGCTGCTCACATATTCTCACCTCTGCCCCTAACCTAGCTTCCATTATTCTTTTCCAAAGTTTCAGTGTATGGCTCATCAGCTTTATTCCTCTGTAGTTGCCACAACTCTGCACATCTCCTTTGAAAGGTTGGCACCTATACACTTCTCCTCCATTCCTCTGGGATCCTCTCACTCTCCAAAATCTTGTTAAACAGACTAGTCAGAAACTCTACTGCCACCTTTCCTAAGCACTTTCCTACCTCCACAGGTATGTCATCAGGACCAACTGCCTTTCCAAGAAAATCTGCAACAAACAATTAAAAATCCAGAACTACCAGTAAATCTGAGACATTTAGTTATTTCATTATTCTTAGAATATTTCATTATCTATAGATTATTCACCTGTCATTGGTTGCAACTCTAATACACTTTATAAAATGTACAAGTTGTGCAAATGAGCTCCAAAGTAAAAATGTATAAAGTAAAACTTTTTCCCATTGTCTTAAATGAAAACAACACTCAAGTCCATTGTTTCAATAAATCTTAAAATAAAATATTCAGTACTCAGATGTTGTATTACTTTTTTCATTATGGATACAAGCTTTTTTTCCCAGTTTTTTGAGTGTTCCGCAAGACAAGCAAGGATTTTTAATAAATTTTGACTTGAAAAAAAACAAGTCTTGGTTTATGAATACGGAGTATCATGTATCACGCATGCACTTCTTGTTTTGACGAGCCAGTGGTTTTTCAACCATTCGTGCATGCGTGTACTGTTTACTATAACACAGTGACCATGTGTGCGCGTAAAACATATTTTATTTTGTGTTTGTATGCCTGTGTGTACAGCGCCCGTGTACTGTTTATTATAACACACGTGTGTGAGCATGTGCAAAGCAAAAGCAAGTCTCATTAGAGAGGTTAAAAATCCATTTTAACTCTCTCTCTGTGTCAGTCGGCACTGCACTGCGCTGCGCGCACGTCATTGGACACCATGTCTATTCACACACACACCCCTCCTTCCCTCGCCTTCTCTCAAACACACACTCTGCTCTACACAGAAACACTGCTCTGTCGCAATTCTTTCGTAATCCAAGGTTCTACTGTATAACTATTAATTAACCTTTAAAGATGGTGGATGATAATTATGGGAAGTGACTTGAAATGTTAAGAAAACAGACTAATATGTGGTGGAGGGGGCGAGGTCAAGTGAAGATGTAACAGAAAGAAGTGACGAGTGAAGGGCCCGAGAGTGAGGTAAGTGGGTTTAGGACCCTATCCTGAAGAGAATATGGCTCACTTTTTTTCTTCAAAAACTGAGTTTTTCACATTTTCTTATTCTGACATCATATTAACATAGCATGAGGTGTTACATTAAATGATGTGCATTTTTGGACTCTTTATTAATAATAAATAAATAAATAACGTACAAGCTATTGAATCATGAAGGTAATACTTTGTATTGCCCAAATATATAATTTTTCTTTTTGGCCTCATTTCTGTTAAATACATAATGGAACGGTGAAAAAAAAGGTACATGTTTGCCTGAAATTGCATTTGCCTATTGAGACCCATTAATGGCAATTAATTAAATCAAATTATTTTTGATTGTTGTAATTACGTTTTTCCATATAATAGGATAAAGTAAGTAGAACCAAATGCAAAGAGGAAACCACACTCTTGCAGTAACACTGAAGCCCATGATTCATCAGTGCAATTTTTATTTAGGTATTCATAGACTATTTGCTCTGTCTTCCATTGTTATCTTTCCATTATCCATTCGTATTTTGGTTTATTTGTATACATAATTATGATACGGCAGTGTTGTGTGACCATGTCCAAGGGATTCACATGACCGTGATGATAAAAGAAAAAAGACAAAATGGTCATTTTCATCACTTTCTAGCTGCACTGAAAGTGCGAGTCCTGAGTAGTTACATAAATGAATATTTATTTATTGTCTTTATTATTAAACTTTAATTTTCTGCAGCTAATTATCCATTAATTGCCATTTGTCTTAATGTGTTGGCTTTCTCTATGCCATGTGTGGTTTTCTTACATGTAGCCTAACAGAGATGCTCATCTGAGACCTCCATCAATCTCTATTTCTTTATCTAAATTATATCAATATCTGCTCATATTTTTCTTAAATTTGTTCTTTTATCCACTGGCATACAAAGAATTCTTCTGTTTGACAAAGCAACAAGTTTATTGTAAAGGTGTGTGCCAAAACATCCTTGTATCATCTGTACGGTCAGATCCTTGAAGAAACCCAAATTCAGACTGCTACCAGGCTAAATACACATGCAAATTAAGACAAGTTTGACTCCACATACTGTACCTTTGTTTGAATGACTGTGTTAGGACAGTTTGCCAATAAGTCCAAACAAACAGCAACAGATGCATTTTTAGCATTTAAATAAAGACAATACATGTTAATTTATGTACAGTATCTACTGGTCATACACTTCTATTTATACAATGTGAATCATTGTTGCACTATCAACAACACCGTGCCATATTTAAAAATAAAAAGTGGACTATAATAAGGAAAGAAAGCAATTAGGCTGCATGCACCTGGCTGCTAGTGCAGATACGCATTAGTAATGTTACTCTCACCAGGTAAATGTTGTTCGCTGTTGAACAAGAACAAGACATAGGGAGTACTGACAAAATTAATCATAATTTATTATCATCAACAGACTACAACTGGTACATTTACTAAAGTCTTCTACAGACAACCCCATCAGCAGACTCTCAAACAACCGACTTATGTCTCTTCTCCTGCAGATAAAGGGAAAAAATACAAACAAGAAAAACAGATGAAACGACCACAAACAACATACTATACTTCACGTTTTATAACTGTTTTCAGCGCGCGCACACTCACATTAGGTCGTCTTCACTTTAGTGACCTTCACGTTAGCTTCTGCGTTTTTGATCGCTTCGGTCCTGAGCTGAGGTTTCAGCGCTGAGCGCACGGCCCTGGCGCATATCGCCGAGTACCTAATGTAGCTGAAATAGCACCAAGAAATTAACGTCAATTTTTGGTCACACCCACGATATGAAATATATACATTAATTTAACTATAATCTGTTATCTAGGTAAATACTATCAAACCTGCTAACTAGCTACGCTATTGAGGTAGCCAGTTCGGTTAGCCATGCATGCTTTTAATTTTAAACAAATGCAAGTACGGTTTCATTGTCAAACATGAATCAATGTTATACTGATGCTTATGCTGCCAGTTACGTACCTGAGCCCAGCTTGCCGCCAGTATGAAACCATTTCTATCAGTGTGGTGAAACTCGCCAGCGACAATATAAACCAAGGACAAGCCCTACACACACCGGAAATGTCGATCTCTTCTTCTGCGACTACTTCGTCGCCGTCTTCTTCTTGTGAGAGTTTATGGCGGTGGGCACGCCAGCTAGAAGGTGCATTTACCGCCACCTATTAGATAGGAGTATGGACCTGTGGAATCGAAGCTAGTTAGTTAGACAGAAAGATAGACAGATAAACAAACATTCTACTTTTTATTTCATATAGAAACCTTCCGGTTTCACCTTCATCTCAGTATTGCTGTATTATTTGTGTTATTTTAGTGACAATGTCGCTGTCTTGGTTTTTGTTTAATGATGTAATAAGATTATAAAATCTATTGTTTTTTTTTCTTCTTTTGTGTTTCATTTATTTATTTCTACCTTAGTTCTGTCAGCTGCCTTAACAGTGCCTTAATTATGTGTTGAGCTCTTTTGTTTATGCTGAATAGGTGATTACATATACTGCATCATCAAAAATGTTGCCAATATATTTTTTTTATTGCTGACCTCCCAGCTCCTAACTCTCTTCCAACTAAACATCTTAATATATTATCAACTCTTTATATTTTTTGTTTTTTAATTTGTTGATTAAAAAGCTATTTTTCAACAAATAACCATTCTATAAATCTGACTTGTCTCTACTGTACTTATGTTTTTTGTCAATACAAATATCTTGTTTTAAAGATATTGGTTTGTGCTCTTTTGAAAAATAAACCGTTTTGTTCACTGAAATCTTAAAACACCACTTCTCCTATTTTTGCTATTGATGCTTTCAATTTTGCGTGGAAATGTTTTAGGTTGCAAGCCCTCTACGGAATGCTATTCTTTATGTCAAGTATTCTCCTACTCTTATTTGAAATGTTCTGTTCAAAAGATATTGTTCTTTTGCAATTATACCATGGAAATTGTGGAACAGTCTGCACATAAGAGCTCCACCAACATTAGCACCTTTAAAATCCAAACTAAAAACACAGTTTTCTTATTGGTTTACACACTTATAAAAGTCCTGTATAAGAGAATTAAAGTTAATTTAATGACCCATGACACAAAATTTCAAGAATCACACAAATATTCATTTGTGTGTGTTTTTAGATCTTTTTGACAGATTTTACTGTGGTATACTAAAGTGTAATAACAAGCATTTCATAAGTGTCAAACGCTTTTGTTGACAATTACTTAAAGTTTATGCATAAAGTCAATATTTGCAACATTGATCTTTCTTTATCAAGGCCTCTGCAACTCTGCATGCGCTGTCAATCAACTTCTGGGCCACATCCTGACTGATGGCAGTCCATTATTGCATAATCAATGCTTGGAGTTTTCCACCCATCTCTTGAGTATTGACCACAAGTCCTCAATGGGATTAAGATCTGGGAAGCTCCCTGAGCTTTTGCCTTATGGCGAGGTGTTCCATCATGTTGGAAAAGGAATTGTCCATCACCAAACAGTTCTTGGATTATTGGGAGAAGTTGTTCTCAAAGGATGTTTTTGTACCATTTTTTATTCATGGCTGTGTTCTTAGGCAAAAGTGTGAAAATTGAACTTGTAAAACTCCAAGAACTGTTAATGCAAGAATGGGCTGCCATCAGTCAGGATGTCGCTCAGAAGTTGACTGACAGCACACCAGGATGAGGTTTTGAAAATGTATTACAAATATGAACTCCTTGCATAACCTTAATGCAGTTGTCAATAAAAGCCTTTAACAATTATAAAATACTTTTACCATATACCATACTAGTATACCATAGTAACATTTGACAAAAAAATAAATAAATAATTAAAACACTGGAGCAGCAGACTTTGTGGAAATTAAACTTTGTGTCATTCTCAAAACTTTTGGCCACAGCTGTACAAAAAAAATATTATATTTTTAAGTTATTGCTACATAAGGTGGCGCTGCAATATATTGACAATATATTGCAGTTTTTACACACAAAAAAAATCTAGAATTAAACTCTTTGTAAAGAAATTCACTGCCTATTGTACTAGAGTATTAAATTGTAGGTAGAGTCCTCACTAGAACCAGAAAAAAACTGCACATCACTTCTACCTCATCCACACTGCATTGGCTGCCAGCGAAATTTCTTATCACTTTTAAAATACTGCTATTGACCTAAAAAGCACTAAATGGCTTCACCTAAGACATTATGTGACTGTGACCTTACCTAACTATCTCTCTTTCTGTTCTTCTCTCTCTCTGTCGAGCTACACGTGTACCGCTCCTGAGCTGCCATTGATCCAGACCCCCTCTGCCCTCTTGTGTGATCTTCAGAATTGGGTATAACGCGTTACAGTAAACTAATGACTTTTTTAATGACATAACGCAGTAATGTAATGCATTACATTTTAAATACATGTAATTTGTTTACAGTTACCAATGTCCATTACATTACATTACTAGAGTTACAAATATAGTGTTTAAAAATTAACCAAAATTAACCCAAACGAGCATGAGCTTTAATCAATCGTCAGAGAGCTTTGTAGTTTTACATTTGATGTTGTAACAGGTTATTGTATTTAGAAAAAACGGATGAGGAGAAGGGGAAAAGGGGAGGAATTTTAATGCGGGGAAAGCCCGAGATCCGTTAACGTTAGTTATCGCCAGCCGGGCCGACATGGCGACCGCGGAGAGGCCCCTGTCTGCAGCCTGCAGATCGAGGCGGGGCTGAATCTGGGGCTGGACATGTATCCCCGCCCACATAGTTTCTTATTGGTTGTAAGTAAATTAATGACGTCGACGCAACGTACCTCCCACAACTCATCTCATTAGTTAGTGAAATGGATTGAAGTCGTTGCCATGATAAACAGGAAATGCAGTTGGAAACAATACTTATGAATTATACATTTTATACAAACGCTGAACTCTTTGCTTATTTATTCAGCTTTTAGATGCATACAAATCTCAATTAAGTTTTTTTTTTTAATGTACGCTTATGACTGGTTTGTGGTCCAAGGTTTTCACTGGTCCACTGGTTTGTGGTACATACAGTTACAAGCAAGACTTATCTTTCCGTTGTTTAGTTATCCCATTTCTGGCAATCCGTGACTACAAATCAAAATTTATTTATTTACAGCTTTAAAAAAATATATTGTTAAGAAAATACATAAATGCACCGTAAACCCTAATGCTCAAAGTAATTAAACACATTGAGTACTGTTAACTTAAATAATTGCAATTAGGTAAAATTAATAGACCTTTTTGAGTATTCAGAACTTTTTGGCATTCATGAGTTTGTAGAAATGACACTTTTCAAGTTAGCTGAACAAATTTGATATTTTAACTAATCGTAAGTACTACAGATATTGTACAAGTATAAGTAAGCGAAAAAATAACCTACAGAGCACACATAGCACAGTGGTAAGTGTTTCGCCTGCCATGCGGAAGACCCTAGTTCGATTCCCGAGCCGGATTTTCTGTAATCATTTATTTAATTTGCAACAAGTTCAACAAACTCAAAAATTTAGTTCTGTTTACTTAAAATTTGAAACATCATTACTTAAAAATTTGATGTAACTGATTACATCAAATATTTTTAGTTTTGCCAACTTATTCGGGTTTACAGTGTGTGGAACAATCCATGATACATAAATGTCATTAAATTAATGAATAGAAAAGGGTTGACAAACATCAGAATTGTTTATAAATACAAACATTTATGACACGAATGAATTATTTTTTAATAATTTTTTTAATATAATTTAAGTTTTTATTGTATTTATTCGGTACATGATAATATCATACAAAACACAGGTTACAACTCAATACAAATACTGTATGTTAGGTCAAAATATACACAATGGCCACGGCAAAACAGACAAATATTAACCAAAAAAACATTACGTTATTGTGTTACATGAAAAGTCAGCGTAACAAAGTTCCAAAAGTCTTCCCAAATTGGAGTTTCCGTAGGAACTCCCGCACTGTTCTTATTATGAAGTTTGTTAAGCAGACGTTCGTACAAAGTTGCCTTAGTCATTATATTGAGCCAATCTTTAAATTGGGGAGTTTTCCAGTGCTTCAAAATGACTCTGGCTGTCACAGAGACCCCCGTCATGATCACTGCAAACTTTCCCTTTGTGATATTTGGCATCAACGCCCTATCTCCCAGCAAACACAACCTTGGCGATAACAGGACTGTTGTTACAAGCCATCTATTCAAAATATTATGGTTTGGCGCCATAAAGGCTGAATAAGTGGACATTCCCAGATACAATGAATAAACGTACCCCTATTCTTTTGACTTTTCCAACAGACATCATTGTGTGTCAAACCCATTCTATTAAGTCTAAGTGGTGTCAAATAAAACCTATGTGTGATTTTATACTGTGTAAATTGCCCTCTGGCTTCTCTTATAAATTTACCTGTGTCTGACAAAATTCCTTTCCACTCTTCATCCCCTATTACAATCCCCATGTCCTTTTCCCATATTTTCTTTAAGTTGATGCAGTCACTACTGAGCACATGGTTGGTCATCCTGTAGAATACGGAGGCTTTTTGTTGGGGGTGAGGCAGTTTTAGAAAGTCCAGGACATGATTTTCGTCTATTTGCTGAATTTTTGTGGAGAGACAGTTTCTAATTTGAAGATATTTCCAGAAATGTTCTTTTCCCTTTAAATTATACTTCTGTACAAGATTATTATAAGACATAAATGCATCCTGTTCAAATAAATCTGACACAGTACGCAAGCCATTCATATGCCATTTCTTCCAATATATGGGTGACCTCCCAATACAAATAATAGAATTATACCACAGGGAAGAGTATGGTTGTTTACATTGTGATAATTTATGCATCTTGTGAATCTTCGCCCACACCTCTCTTGAGTGCTTCATGATACGGTTTGTGGTTATATCTGAACATTGAGACATATATTCAATAGGGTTATATGGCCATGACAAGGTTTTCTCAATAATAACCCAGTCTAACTGAGTATCATTGTTCCAGTGTTTGGCCAATTTGGCCATTTCGAAGGATATCTGATAGAGGCGAGGATCTGATAATCCCAGCCCTCCCTTATCCCGAGGTGCATGTAGTGTTTTAAACTTTATCCGGGGCCTTTTCCCATTCCATAGGAAATGTTTAACCATTGTATCATATTGATTAAAGATCAACTGTGGTATGGTGAGTGGTAGCATCATAAGCATGTAATTAGGCTGAGATGCAACCACCATCTTAATTATATTCACCTTCCTCCATAAGCTTAGTTGAATTTTCCCCCATTTCTCCAAGTTATTTCTTATGGTTTGTAGAAGTGGTCCTAAATTTAGTGTGAGGGTCTCTTCCAATTCCCTGCTTATCATGATACCCAAATATTTTATCCCTCTTGGGCTCCACCTAAAGCCAAATCTAGTTACCATATTTGTATTGCATATTCCAGATATATGCATGGCTTCTGATTTTGTCCAATTAATTTTATATCCGGAAACTTTTGAGTAGCATTGAACTGTCTCCATTAAGTGAGATAAGGACTTATCTGGATTTTTTACCAAGGCCAGGATGCCATCAGCATATAAAAACAATTTATGCTCTTTGTCTCCCCCCCATGCACCTAGGATGTTTTCGTTATCCCTAATAGTAATGGCCAATGGTTCTAGTACGATATTGAACAATAATGGTGAGAGTGGACATCCCTGTCGTGTCCCCCTGGTGAGATCAAAAGATGGAGAGACTTTGCCGTTGGTGATCACACATGCCCTAGGCGTTTTGTATAATGTTCTAATCCATTTGATGAAACAAGGCCCAAACCCAAAACCTGACAAAGTTGTGAACAGAAATTCCCAATGAACCCGATCAAACGCCTTCTCTGCATCAAGTGAAAGCACGACAATTGGATCAGCTTTATCTCTGTTTAGCCAAATTAGGTGCAGTAACCTTCTCATGTTATCTGTTGATGACCTATTCATCATGAATCCAACTTGATCAGGGTTTATAATATTGGGTAAAACCTTCTCCAATCGCAACGCAAGAATTTTGCTAAGGATCTTGCAGTCCACATTAATTAAACTTAGTGGTCGATAATTTGAGGGCTCAGTGGGATCTCTATCTTTCTTAAGGATCACCGATATAAGAGCGTCATTAAAAGAGGAGGGAAGAGATCCACTGGCAAATGCCTCATTGTATACTTCTGTTAATTTGGGCGCAAGTAAGTCTATATACTGTTTATAATACTCAACCGGGAACCCATCCAACCCTGATGACTTACCATTCCGCATAATAGATACAGCTTTTCTAACTTCAAGTTTGGTAATATGACCTTCTAACATATTCATTTCCTCTGTGGATAATTTAGGCATTTTAACCTTGGAGAAAAAACTGAGCAATTCTTCCTGTTTAAGACCAACGTCAGCAGTATACAATTCTTTATAAAATTTCTGTACTACGTTGTTTATCTCCCTTGTTGATGTTACTATTGTATTTCCTTTCTTAATAGCTGTTATTAAATTACATGTATGTTTTTGCTTCAACTGTCTCACAAGCAATTTACCCGTCTTCTCCCTCTCCTCATAAAAAGTAGTTCCCAATCTAAATAGAGCATATTCCACCTTTTTATTATAAATTTCCTGCAGTTCAAATTTGAGTTTACAAATATTTTGATATAATTGATTTGAGAAACATTGGGATAATTCTTTTTCAACATTCTTAATTTTATTATCTAATTCTTGTATTCTGGCCCGATCTTCTCTTTTTCTTTTAGACGCATAGCCTATAATCTTTCCTCTAACATACGCCTTAGAAGCTTCCCATTCAGTTGACCTTTTTCCAGTGCTACCAGTATTAATCTCGAAAAAGGATTTTAATATTTTTTAATTTTCTTCTTTTAATAACAAACTAAATGCCTCATGGGACAACAATGAAGTGTTTAATCTCCATCTGCCTTTTCTCTCTTCATCACATGTATTAATGTCAATACCCAACATCACGGCTGCGTGGTCTGACAAAGCGATAGCGTTTATTTTGCAGTGGGTAACTTGGTTTGCCAAGGTGTTGGATATCAGAAACATATCAATTCTGGAGTGGGATTTATGACAATGTGAGTAAAAAGTGTATTCCCTCTCACGTGGATTCACCAAACGCCAAATATCCGCTAACCCATTATCTTCACTCATCATATGAATTGCTGCTCTGTCTTTGGGATATGTTTGGCCACTAAATTTACTTTTATCTATAAAAGCATCCCACACTTGGTTAAAATCTCCAGCTAGTATTATTTGGCCATCCGTTTCCCCCAAAGTCTTATTTAAATCATAAAAAAAATTAGGATCTCCTGTATTTGGGGCGTAAATATTACACAGCACCATTACGGTGCCATTTATCGTGATCTGTAGGCATACCATTCTTCCTTCCTTGTCTTTAGTCTCTCCAGTCAACACAATGTTTAGGTTCTTGTTGACTAATATAGCGACCCCATTCCGCTTACTGGAAAAGGAGCTGTGGAACACGTGTCTAACCCACCCATATTTCACTTTTAGCGCCTCTTCCCCTTTGAAGTGTGTTTCCTGGATAAATGCAATATCTACTTTATGGTGTTTTAAGTATGTCATAACTTTGCCTCTTTTTATCGCTGTTATGATTTCTGAGATTCTGTTGGCAGATATCTCTCTGCTGTAGCACTTGTGTCTGTTCTAGGTGGGTGTGGCCTGTTAATCAGCTGGAGCTCGGGATGGGTTCTACCCTGCATCCTATCCTGATATAAGGACCGCCCCAAACACTCAGCTTTTGCCATTTTGAGCCTCTGTAATTTTGATCTCTCGTGTGCTAAATTTGTGAGATTTCAATTGACTGTTGTATGTTACGTTGTTTGTTTGTTTTGAGTGTTGTGCCAGAGAGAAAGAAAGAGTGAATGTAGTAGTATTTTGTTGTCTTTGTAAATCTCTGTATGGATTGACTACCCGGTTTATTTGATCTTTTGCTCGTTTGACTATGGAATGGATTCTGATTTGGTTGCTAGTAAACATCAACTTTTGTAAATAATTAATAGATAACTTGACACACGGGAAGTAGGGGGTGAGACGCCATTTCCTTTTCACATATCTTTTTACTCTGTTTTTGATTTAGGAAGTCAGGTTAGTAAATTTGTATTTTGTTTTCTAAACTTTAATTTCAGGTTATTTAGGTTTAACTCCAAATCTATTTTGTTTATTGTTTTGGCCTGGTCTACCTCTGAAGGAAACCCCGTGTAGAACAAAAATAAACTATTGAACTATCTCTCTGGTGTAAGCTCATTCAGTTCTCTTTTTCTGTCACGGCTAACCCCTAGAGGTTGTAACAGAAATTGGGGGCTCGTCTAAATAAAAAAGACCAATTTGGATTCTTACCGTTGTGTTAACTTCGTGAAATTGGCTTTGTGTACATTCGTTTGCCTAGTGGTTTTCACTTTGAGGTGGAGGGAATTAGAAATGGCTTCAAAATTTGAATTAGATATGTTTGCGATTCAACCATCAGTACATCAGTTAAATATGTGCCGAAAAGAGGATTTATTTAAGAGGATTTTTTACTCGTGGTGCCAGGAAACAAGAAATTAAGGAAGTGGTTTACAGGCATTTAGTAGAACGAGGAACTTTGCCGGAGGAAGGTGAGGCAGGTGTTGCAATTCAAATGTCCGTAGGCAAGGGGGCAGAGTTGCCCAAACCTGGGCAACTGACTAGCATAGATCCTGCTAACATTCTTTCTCCGAGTGACCCTTTGCTGGCGATCAGACTAAAAGAGCTGGAGCTAGAATTGAGCAAACAGCAGTATCAGAGCCAACTGTTGCAGGTGCGCACAGTTGAACTCGAAACCCAGCGAGCGATCAGGCTCAAGGAGCTGGACTTGGAGCTGGTGGCTAAACAACTTGCTCAACCCTCAGTTCCTGCAGCACCCAGCATCGGCGTACCTGTATCACCGCCTGTTAATGCGTCCACTCCGAGCCCTACTCCGGCACCACGACGCGCTTTGCAAGTAAGTGAACCTGAATGTGATATTAGCAGACAAATTGCGTTAGTTCCAATGTTTCGTGAAAGTGAAGTGGACACTTATTTTACTGTTTTCGAACGCATCGCGGCTACTTTGAAATGGCCACGAAATATTTGGACTCTTTTGTTACAATGCAAACTAATCAGGAAAGCACAGGAAGTCTGTTCTGCTTTAACACTTGAACAGAGCTTGAATTATGAAGAAATTAAAAATGCTGTGTTGCGCGCTTATGAGCTGGTTCCTGAGGCATACCGACAGAAGTTCCGCCACCATGTGAAAACTGCTAGTCAAACTTTTGTTGAATTTGCAAGAGACAAAGCCAATTTGTTTGAGAAATGGTGCGCTGCAAATAAAGTTGTTACATTCGCACAGTTAAAAGAGTTAATACTATTGGAAGAATTTAAGAATTGTCTTCCAGAGAAAATTGTGATATCTGAATGAACAGAAAGTTTCCTCTCTTTCTGAAGCCGCCGTTTTTGCTGATGAGTTTGTACTCACTCATAAAATAGTTTTTCCGTCGCCCGCCAAGCGTAATCTTTTTGATCATCTTCGCAGTTCTAAGGGTACCATAGCAGTATCTAAGAACGATTTGAGTGCAGTGAAAGAGGAAAATCGTGAGTGTTTTTACTGTCATGAAGTAGGACACCTCATTGCCATGTGTCCCACTTTGAAACGTAAAACTAGCAAGAAAACAAATGTTTCTAAAAGTGTGGGTTTGATTGAGCGGCCCATTCTTTCTCCAAGGCCTGAGAATTTGAGTACAACTGTTGAATCTGCCTTTGAGCCCTTCATTTTCGATGGTGTTGTTTCATTTAATGACACCGACACTGAAACAAAAAAAATTCGCATCCTTCGTGATACTGGAACTTCTCAGTCCATAATCTTGGAGAATGTGCTGCCATTTTCGGAACAGTCAAGCTGTGGTTCTAGCGTATTATTGCAAGGCATTGATCTTTCTGTGGTTAAAGTTCCGTTACACAATGTCTATTTGCGTTCTGGAA
The DNA here is from genome assembly GCA_013621035.1 of Clarias magur. NCBI lineage: Eukaryota > Metazoa > Chordata > Actinopteri > Siluriformes > Clariidae > Clarias > Clarias magur. The sequence continues at coordinate 188,062 of QNUK01000082.1, read as the reverse complement.
TTATTTCAGGCAAAGTTAAGCTGGCAGTTCGATCTGAGTTGCCTGTTAAGGGTGTTGCACTCATACTGGGAAATGATCTGGCAGGTAAAAAGGTTTTTTGTTTACCTGAGGTTACAGATGTTCCTGAGGTACAGGATGATTCTTTACAGGAACAATTTCCAAATGTATTTAGTGATTGTGTGGTGACTCGTGCTCAAGCCCAAAAATTAAAAGAGACTGTAGATTTGTCAAAGACCTTCTTGTGTGCTGAAAATTCTGTTGAGCATGATGACAAAGGTGAATTAGTTGAAGTAAAAATGTGTGGACTTCCCAGTGTTGATTTGCCATTTGGGAAAGCCATGTTAATTGAGGCCCAAGGTGCCGATCAAACTCTGTGGTCCTGTGTTGCAGCTGCGGTCAAGCCGAGCGTTTTGCCAGAGCACCCAGTTGCCTACTACTTTGACGATGGTGTTCTGATGCGCAAGTGGTCTCCACATCATGTCACCGATGACTGGGGAACTGTTTCAGGTTGTTATTCCAAAACCTTTTCGAGAGCAAGTTTTGAGCGTTGCACACGACCATGAACTTTCCGGTCATGTAGGTATCAGAAAAACTCATGATAGGTTATTGAAACATTTCTTTTGGCCTTCGATGAAATCCGACGTTTCCAAGTTCTGTAAGTCTTGTCATGCATGTCAGTTATCTGGCAAGCCCAATCAGGTTATTCCCCTGGCCCCATTGAAGCCTATACCGGTAATTGGTGAACCATTTGAACGAATTTTGGTTGATTGCGTTGGACCCTTACCTAAAACCAAATCTGGAAATTCCTATTTATTAACTCTAATGTGTTTGTCAACCAGATATCCTGAAGCGGTACCTCTACGCTCACTTAAAGCTCATGCAATTGTCAAAGCGATTGTCAAATTCTGCACTACTTTTGGGGTGCCTAAATATATACAGTCTGATCAAGGAACAAATTTCATGTTTAAAGTGTTTGCCAAAGTAATAAAAAAATTAAACATTAGACATCAGGTATCTAGTCCCTATCACCCTCAGTCCCAGGGTGCCCTCGAACGATTTCATCAAACCCTCAAATCTATGCTCCGTACGTTTTGTGTTGAACAACAAAAAGAATGGGATGAGGAAATCCCATTGTTGTTGTTTGCTATTCGTACTATGACTCAAGCTTCTCTCGGTTTTAGTCCGTCAGAGCTAATTTTCGGGCACACGGTACGTGGTCCCTTAAAGATCTTGCAAGAGCAAATTCTCTCCACTGACCACCCTTCTACTACTAAGAATGTTTTGGATTATATTAGCTCGTTTCGTGACAGACTGCATCAGTTGTGGAAACTGGCAAAACACTCGCTTGATTCTGCACAAGAAAAGATGAAAACTCGATATGATCAAAAGGCTGTCCCACGCTCATTCCAAATTGGTGATAAAGTTCTTGTTTTACTTCCTGTGCCTGGGTCAACACTTCAAGCTAGATTCACTGGCCCTTATGAGATAAAAGAAAAGTTGAGTGACACTGACTATGTTGTTAACACTCCTGATCGAAGGAGAAAGACACGTGTTTGTCATGTAAATATGCTGAAAGCATATGTGGCACGTTCCGACTATAAAGTTAAGACTCCCCTCCTTACGATTGCCCCTGTAATTGTTCCACTTTCTGAGTATTCACCAGAAATTGATGGTTTGAAGATGAATAATGCCACCTTTACGTCAGCTCGGTTGTCAAATTCAGAGACTTTATTAAACCTTTCGACGAAGTTGTCTCACTTACCTCCATCAGCTCAAGCTGACATTAAGGATGTGATTAGGAAATATCCTAATTTGTTTAGTGACATTCCCACCACTACTCGTGTGTTAACACATGACATTGAAGTTGGTTCTCATGCACCCATCAAACAAAAGGCCTTATCGGGTAAATCCATTTAAGAAAGAGCTGATGAGAAAAGAAACCCAATATTTGCTTGAACATAATCTAGCATTCCCTAGTTCTAGTCCATGGTGTTCCCCATGTCTTTTAGTTCCCAAGCCAGATGGTACTTCCCGGTTCTGTACTGATTATAGGAAAGTCAATGCGTTGACCAAAGCTAACTCCTTTTATGGCATCTTTGTCCTGATGGTAAGTTTATAAAATGTAATTGCCGATACCCTGTCACGTGTTAACCAGTAAAACATTGTATGTTTTATTTTGTGGGTGGGGGTGTTATGATTTCTGAGATTCTGTTGGCAGATATCTCTCTGCTGTAGCACTTGTGTCTGTTCTAGGTGGGTGTGACCTGTTAATCAGCTGGAGCTCGGGATTGGTTCTACCCTGCATCCTATCCTGATATAAGGACCGCCCCAAACACTCAGCTTTTGCCATTTTGAGCCTCTGTAATTTTGATCTCTCGTGTGCTAAATTTGTGAGATTTCAATTGACTGTTGTATGTTACGTCGTTTGTTTGTTTTGAGTGTTGTGCCAGAGAGAAAGAAAGAGTGAATGTAGTAGTATTTTGTTGTCTTTGTAAATCTCTGTATGGATTGACTACCCGGTTTATTTGATCTTTTGCTCGTTTGACTATGGAATGGATTCTGATTTGGTTGCTAGTAAACATCAACTTTTGTAAATAATTATGACCGAACCTTTTTTAAAAAAAATGATTTATAAGAAACAAAAACACAAAGTAACATAAAATGCTCCCTCAAAACACACTCTGGGAGCTTAGACCAATCTCCGGTCTTAAAACCGTAGCATGAAAACAAGAAAAAACAAAAAGTTGCAACCAGAACACGCAACAACAAAAAATAACTCCTATTGGTCCGAGGTGCACCGCTCGTGCAGCCGATTACGTCACTATCCAGCTGCACGCTGCTCGGGCAGCCCACCATCCAAAGCCCAAAACCCACTCGCGTTTATCTACCCCTGGTTGACTTATATGTTCCTCACCGTCCATAAGCAATACTGTCTTATAAGAGCATACCTGTTGATGTACTGTCATTGCTCAGTGTGGTAATAAATCGCTCCGCTTCCTCAATGCTGGTAAAACTATGATTTTTACCCTTCCACGTGAATCTCAGGGTAGCAGGGAATGCAAGCGTGAATCTCACATTTAGCTTTTGTAGCAATTTCTTAGCAGGCAGAAACTTTTCGCTTTTCAGCCAGCTCCCGCGTCATATCGGGGAATATGGATAATCTCGCATCCTCCCATTCAATTCCACGGCGCTCCCGCGCGACTCGCAGCACTTTCTCCCGCGCTGACTGTCTCAAAAACCTAATCAGCACCGGCCTCGGCGGTTGATCCTCACTCGGCATGGGGGCTGGAATTCTATGAACTCTCTCAATTTCGAATTCCCCTTCAATGTCGATCCCCAGGCCTTCGCTCAGAAGTCTTTTTAAACGCCTCCGAGTGGCGCAGTGGGTAAAGCGCTCGCCCTATCATCCGGAGATCGCTAGTTCGAATCCCGGGTGGTGCTGTAACCTCTCGCAGCCGGAGGTCTAGAGAGAGCTGATTGGCCGAGCTCTCTCAGAGGGGAGGGATGAGAGGTACATAGTGCTCCGACATTAATCACGGCTCTACAGCCAGTCAGGGGCGTCTGTGAGCTTGCGCAGCGGAGGGAGCGGATAGCGCTGTCCTCCGAGTGTGTTACGCCGCCCCAACGGTGCGCGAGCGAGCAGTTCGAAAAGATGCGGTCGGCTGGCGTCACGTGCTTCGGAGGAAACACGTGATAGTCTTCGACCCTCCCGGCTGAGTGGCAGTAGTAGCCTTAATGTGGGAGCCCCCTAGTGACGGGGAGGAATTGGACACGGCTAAATTAGGGAGGAAATCGGGGAAAAAATCCAAAAAAAAAAAAAAGAAGTCTTTTTAAACATCTCTCCAAGGTGCCGTACGTCCCATACTTTTCTTTCAGCCCTACAAGTCTTACATTGTTCCTTTTACTATGGTTCTCAAGTATTTGAACCCGGTCCCACAGAACTTGAATCTTTTTTTCTTTGGCTTCTTTATCTGTCGACAGACCCTCTGTAACATCCTCCAGTTGTGAAACACGGCCCTCAGCCTCCTCCATTCGGACTTGCAGCCCGTTTACCGTGTCTTTTAACTCCGTCATTGTCTCTTTAATGGCGATTGTGTCCGCTGCCACTACCTGAAGGGTCTTGCTCATTTTAGTTACTTCAGCAAAAACTTTTTCCAGGCTCACTTTTTCGTCACTCTGCTTTTCGGGTGATCTCGAAGCTGTCGTTAGCGGTGTAGTTTGTCTGGTCGCCATGCAGTTTGCCTCCTTGAAATATTTGGATGTCGTCGCCATTGTAATGCCGTCAAAAACGTGGTTAGGTCTTTAAAAGCCGGATCATGGACAATTTTAAAACATATTTCACCCGGAATGTCAACTATTATACCTCATTAATTATATAATTATTAACGAGTGGGCAGGAGCCAATCTAGCGAGCCACCATCTTGCTTGGGGTACCCACGTGACTCCACGAATGAATTATGATGACAAATGAATGAATTTCATTTTTATTTATTTAAGATGATACTGTTTCTGATTTCAGGTATTTATACATCTCTTTGTGTAATCCCAATCTAATAATGGCACGCGAAACAGCAGTCAGGGTCCTCTGTGCCATCATAAAATCCTCTGAGGCAACCACGTTTCCCATTTCCAGAATCACCGAAGCAGGTCTTGAATAACGATTTACACATTTTGCATTCTTTAAATTCAAAAGGCACCCGTAATTCAGCCCTTGATCTTTCACTCCATTTTCTCCAGTTCACAACACCTGTAGAGACACACACACACACACACACACACACACACACACACACACACACACACAGCAGAACTCATCTAGGATTGTTAGCCATGATACAACTTTAAAAATACAATAAGCAAAATTACATTAAAAAATAAAATGGACAGATGCTTCCTGTAAAGCCATGCATAGTGTGCCTTCTATCTGAACAGGGTCCTGTTTACAATTGCACTAAAGCAACTGCAAGTAAGCGAAAGATTCATGTAGGCAGCATCTCCAACCTGTAGCACTACTTCCAAGATCTCCATGAGTAACTGTAAAGTATATGTAAAAGGTTAAACCCTTCATTTGCTTGAATGAAACAGGACAGCATTTCAGCACTTAAGAGACATACATCCAAAAGTTTCAACTCAGGAGTCATGATTGCCTTTTGTGCATAAAAAGGATAGCAGAGAAGACATGTAATTTTACATATGTTAAGAGATTATGACAAAAAAAAAATCATATTAAGTGTAATTAAATTACATTATTTTCAGTTTGCCTCTTGAGTCTTTGTTGCACGTCTTTCTTCTTCAGACCTGTAATGAAAAGTAGTAAAGAGGAGGTATGTTTATATTATGTAAATAAAAGTTTTCATAATAATTGCTACGATTTAAAATAAAAAATTGACTGATTCTTATTCTTATTAAATGTACAAATGTTTCCCTTTGTGCTTTTGTTCATGACCAATTATGCATATCGCCATATGTACATTTGCAATACTTCAATCATTTTTATTATAGTGCACAGTCCTAGTATGTATAATGTAAAAGCGACACTTCAGCAAAAATGTGTGTTAGTTCATAAAATGGAGAGAAATAAAGAAAAGACAATAAACCTCAAGGTGAAATTCTCCAAAAGAAGCAAACACCATCATCTCCTAATACCAGGCATGTCTGTCTGAGGGGGGAAAAAAATAAATAATAATAATTATACAATTTTATATACATCTATATACTTACTATCTGATTATATGGAAAATATACATTAGAGGTTTTACTTACCTGTGTAAAATCAAAGTCCCCTGCGTGTGCAAAGCTCAGGAAATACTGGAATTGTAAACATTACAAATACATTTGTTCTATACTGGAACAAAATCTAGTAAGAAAACATCAGCTTTATAAACTTACCATCAGGACAAAGATGCCATAGTTGTTGCTCACATGTTGTCGTAGAGGCTCTGTTGATGTAACCATGAACACAGTCAATCTACCTTAAAAATCTACCTAAAAATAAATAAATGTAAAAGCATTTCAAATATTAAAATGATTATTGGTACCATATTGTTGACACAGTATTCATGCCAAGGCCCAGGAGAAATGATCTGTGCAATATTTCTGTGATGAGAAAGACAAAACAAATCATTACTTAAAAAAAACAACAACAACAAAAACTACACATGAAGATGAAGTCTGAAATGAAAACAAAACAAAAAAAATATTCATTATTATATATTTGTAGACAATTGCCTATACTAAACTTAATTTGTATTTCACTCTAGCTTGTGGACAGTCAAATAACAAGCAAATTTATTTGCGATTTAATGAAAAGTCCTTGATCAATGAAGTAGCGATGCACCAATCATCAGCCGATATATTGCCGTAAAATAAAACAAACACTCCATTACAAATTCAGACATAATTAAAAATCCTGCACAGAGCATTACTGGCCGGTTTTGGCACCATAGTAAACAAACTAAAGTGACAAATGCAAAAATGTTAAACTCACCATCATGGTGCACTGTCAACTGGAAATGGTTTTTGATGTGATAGTACACCAACTGTGGCATCCTGGTGTATGAGCAGAAAGGGCATTTGCTTCTGCAGTCTTTTAAATACTGCTCACACTGCCCCTTGCTTAACACTGTTTTGTGCATGTTTGCACGGAAAATGGCTCTTAAAAGAGCTGATGGGTTGTGTGAAGAAAACAAAGAGAGAAATTGAGGGGTAACGTAAGGGTTAGAGAATAACAGCAAAACAAAACAAGCTAAACAAAATAGAAAATGTGGTGCACAGGGAATATTAATGGGGATGTCAACATCAAGGATCTGCTAATAGAAGGAATAGATCATTGGTTTTAGTATCAAGTGATTTAAATAGTGCATATATAGAAGTCGCATTATAGAAAACAAGCCCTCGTTTCATGCACCTTGTGCAGAATGATCTTATTCACAGAAACAAATCCTAACATTTTGCTCTTTTAAAATTCAAGTTAAAATGAGTACATTCAAAATTAAACAATTTAAATTAATTTACCGAGGACAAAATACATTTAAACGAACTCAGTAATGTTAGTCCCTTTACAGTTACTGTTGTAATAAAGATACACACTTATTACATCGAGGCTCGTTTACAGTGAAACTTCATCCGCGACACGGCAAATTGTATACATATGCATCAATTACGAACATTTATAGATGGTAACTATATCCATAACATATAACGCATGCACTGGGAAGACACAATCTCAAATGCATTAAAAAGCAAACACAAAAAAAAAAACTTACTTAACGTACTCATTATACACTTTAAATAACAATTTACACATAAAATGTAGCGGGTGCACCCACTCACCATGCAGCTAAAAACACCAGAAATGGAAGGTTCAACGTCATTACTTTGCCACCAATGAGGTGAGTTGTGGGAGGAACGTTGCGTCGACATCATTAACTTACTTACAACTAATAAGAAAATATGTGGGTGGGGCGACACATGCAGCCCCGCCCCAGATTCAGCCCCACCTCGATCTGCAGGCTGCAGACAGGGGTACTTGGAGAAGCCCCGATCTGCAGGCTGCAGACAGGGGTACTTGGAGAAGCCCCGATCTGCAGGCTGCAGACAGGGGTACTTGACTTCGCGCACCTGCAGATGTGTAACGCCTACATAGGGAGATTACGGAGAGAGCGGAGCGACAACAAGTTGAGGCGCACACCGTGAGTGGTGTTTTCAAAGTAACGTAATTAGTAACCGGATTACTTTTTACATGTAATAATCAGTAATGTAATCAAATTACAATTTACAATTAATTAGTAATTTAACTGTAGTAGATTACTTTTTTTGAGTAACTTCCCCAACACTGGTGATCTTGTCACACAGAGGTCTGTGTGGTCTGCTTTGGATGCCTGTTTTGACCATGGACGGTTCCATTTTGCCATGAAGACGGTCCTAGTCTCGGCTGATGGAGAGACAGCTGATCTCTGAGGACTTGTGAGTTGCTCAAAAGTTCAGGACTGGAATTTCCTACAGCCTACCTGAGCCTCCAATAACAAACGGGACTCCATATTAACTTACAGACATCAAATATTACTTCCAGCCACCTAACACATTATGACTGCAAAACAATTCCTCCTGTCTGTTATCACCCAGATAAGGATGGGTTCCCTCTTGAATCTGTTTCTTTCTACTGCCATATCAAGGAGTGTTTCCTTGCCATTGTCATCCTCTTCTTGCTCATCGCAAAAAGTTTTGAGTCGTTCGCAAAAACACACCCGATGGATTTTGATATACTCCTCCTAGGGAATTTATACGATCGTCACCAAACCGGGCCAATGTGAGCTAAAGACATTGAGGACATTTTCTTTTGATTCTGTACAGATACTTTGTATTGTATTGAACTGCTAATTTTTCTGTCAATCTGTTTTTCCTCTCCGCTTGGTCATTAAATAATTTCTCTTTGATTCTCCAAACATAGGCTTGTTTATTTTCTCACTGTTTTAGCTTTTACTACGTTTTAGGGCCAGTAATTTTTACACTGCAGTAATATATGCCTCTTATTTGTATGCCATCACAAAAATCCAAGAGTTGCCATTGCAAGAAAAGAGCATACATGACAGATAATCAAATTCACTGTACCACCAGCAGCCTATTTAACCTTGAGAAGTAAGAAAAATGAGTCAAAATCAGCAAATACATTTTAATAACAGTAATAAATTCAACACGGTAAGATGTTGTACAAATCCATCTGCATTCATATTCTATTGGTTAAAAAAATGTCCTTCAAAACAAACGTCATCAAGAAGCCACACACTCTTTGCCTTGGGAATGTACTGGACAAACCAGCACATTATTCCGTAGGCATTTGTATAAAAACATAATGGAATATTTAAGCAGAGGTGTAACCAACACTGAAAAACGTTAATGTATTCTTTTGCCAAATATATATATCATACTTGAAAAGCAGATACATGTTCATCATTCCTTGGGAATCTAGAACAATTTAAGAACATCATAAAATCATTAGTAATGTTAAGAGTCATTCAGATGCATCTAAAAAAAAAAAAAGTTCTACATCACAATGCATGTTTCAAACGTTGTTTACAAAGAGGGCACTTAAAGAGAATGTTAAAAACTATCATAAAATGAGTGCAAATATTATCAAGAAATAAGTTCTTTGGACTATTTCAATTAAGCACTTATCTACGGTATGCTCAATAAATTAGGAGACAATTAAATTATCGACAAAGAAATTAGTGTTTTTATTACACCTTGTCTTAATATTTGGGAAAATGAAATGTATGAAATATAAACTTTTAAAAAATGTAAATGTTTTGTTTGAATATATCTATGCAGAATATATTGTTCTTTTTCCCTTTTGAAACACTGTACATAATGTATACAGGGTTGACTAAGAGCACTAACGGATATGCATCTTAATTTCTATCAAGTTTGACAAATCTTTTAAATTATTAAAGTGTGACAGATTGTATTTTGAACAGTAGTGTTTGGATTATAGTTGCACATTTTTCTCCTTCCTATTCTTCAGTCCAAAAAACTTTGCACTTAAACATCAATTCTGTCTGGTTCAAACAGTTGCAGCAGTTCATAAATGGGATATAATTTGTGTCAAACAGAAAGTATTAATTGGCTGCCCAAGCCTCCAGGTCCTTTATACCATCCTCCTCCTCCTCTTCTTTTTTCTTTGCTGTTATAAAAATACATTTAAAATATGCTCATTAGCTTTGTAGAAACTATGCAATAATAAGGTGAGTAGAACTAGGTTGTGAAGCTGTGCAAGCAGATCATTATTATTATCAACATCATTATTAGTATCATGGTTTGTTAACCATGAAAAAAGACAAAATAATTGATAGATAAAAATTAATGAAAGCAGTCAAATTATGATTATATACTGTTAGAAATAATTATACCCCCATACAGTGACCGCATTTACTGTATGATTGCAACTTACTGCTTAGTGCTCCCACTCTAACACCTACTTTCTAATAAGCCAGAGTAAAATATTAAAATGACCAATGGTTTTCCCCAAAACTCCTGTTTTTATCCAATTTGGGAGTAGACAGCCATACCATCATCCATATCCTATAGCCTCAATAGCCATTTGGCATCCACAGAAAAATTATATATAAAAAAGTTTGGCATGGTCTCCCAAGCATGATGCATCAAATAACATGTCCTTGATCTATATCAGCTTGAGGTGATTTGGAATGAGTTGGATCAAAAGGTGAAGAAAAAGCAGTGTGTGTATACTGTACTGTATATGAAGTAAATATTCTACTTAGGCATGTATGGCAGTTAAATTGAATAAAAATGTGCTGTCTATGCAACTTTTATGGATTATAGATCACCCAGATTCTAACCAATCATTTCCAACAAAAATTATGTTAAATATGTGTGTTGATCATTAATAAAGAATGACTAAAATTATGACAGACTAATAAATGCTTTATTTGCAATATAATTACATTCTAAACCACAACTTCCGAACAATCTAAAAAAAGAAAAAAGAAAAACTTTCCAACCACACTTTGCACCAGCACAAAACCTGAGTAACTATTACCTGGTCTGGAAGGAAGGGATGTGGAGGGCACATTTGGCAGCAGTACATTTTCTGTTCCTCCAATCTCCAGCAGGTTCTTGTCTAGCTCTTCCTGCTCCAACTCCTCCAATTCTGCCAGCAACTCATCCTGAACCAGAGCATAAATTTAGATACGATAGGATGCATAATATCTGATGCTAGAAAATAATAATATTTGTAATGTATATTACGTAATGTATATGTAATATTTGTTTTTACCTCATCAAACTCCTCTCCAAACCCAACAGGCTTTGAAATTGCATCTGAGATTTCTTGTGCCAATTCCTGCTGCTCTGTGATGTCCTGCATGAGTTCATCAACTTTATCTATGTCCCTAAGACACAAGAAGCAGACCACGGTTTTTAGTAACAGCCTCATTTGTATTAACTATTAGCCTTTAGCAAGCACTTACAGAAAGCTTTCTTAATCCACTTTAATTGATTATCCAAATCTGAATTTGGCAAATGTCTGTTCCAATTATGGAATATATACACAGATTACTAACACTAAGGCTTGCCCACTGAATCGCCCACTGAACCACCCACTGAGAAGCCTGAAAGAGCTCTGGTTATAGAAGACTCTATTCTGAGGCACTACTTAGGTGTATCCCAGGTGCCAGGGTACCAGATATAGCATATAACCATAGGGTCTTAGGCCACCATAAGTTTTCCAAGGTAGAAGTTCATGCTGGAGCCAATGATGTATGCCTTTATCAGTCAGAGGTCAATACGAGAAGCCTTGTAGATGTGTTTAAATTAGCAAAGGTGATGTCCAATGACATAATATACTCTTTCCCCATACAAATGGGGCAGTGGTAGCTCATAGGGCTAAAGCATTGAGTTACTGATCCAGTGGTTGAACTCCAGCTCCAACAGGTTGCCACTGTTGAGCCCATGAGCAAGACCCTTAACCCTATCTGTTCCAGGAGCTGACCCTGTGCTCTGACCCCAGTTACGCTGGCATATGGGAAGAGTCAATTCCGGTGGACTTGTTTTAGCTCATTAATTGTCTTACTGATCTCTCGTCGTCTTCCACTGATGTTGGAAGGCCACTCAAAACACCAGCGACTCATTGCAGCATCGCCATAAACTTTCTGAATCATGGTAAAAGTCTCTGTGGCAGATTTGGCAAGTTGCATGGAGAATTTCACAATTGCTCTTTGTTCTAACTTGATGTTCATATTGAAATAGCAGACGTGGAAGTGCACATGGGTTAGAATAGCACCATAATAAAAACGAATACTAATGCAAAAAAATCTACATGGTTACTGTTAGCAGTGGTAACCGAAAAAAAAAATGCATCATTGTACCAAACAAGAATGAAGTTAATTATAAATTAGTCATCTTTATAATTTTTATCCAATACTGAAATCCTCATGGTTTAAAGATATACAAGAACTGTGTTCTAAATGATCAAATATCAATATCAAATAAAATCACAGATTGTGCAAACAGAGTATCACAATACAACTTACACAATTCAATTAAAAGCAGAACAGAGGAACAGTAATAACTTACATGTGATCATGAGCAGCTTTCATGGCCTTCGCAGCAAAGCCCATGTTCTTGATGACCTCAGTGTTAGTGTTTGCATTCTCTAGTGCCTCTCTCTGAAACTCAATGGTGGACAATGTTCCATCAATCTGAGCCAACTGCTTCTCATATCGCTTCTTGCGTTTCAACGCTTGTAGAGCAGCTGTTTAAAAACAAACAAAACACAACCTGATATCAATTACAGTTAAGGTAGTGCAAAATAGTGCAAAATAGGTTATAATCACCTGAATAAGGCACTATTTCATCCCAGTATAATTTTTGTACTAAATAAAACATGCCCTCACTCTTTTTTAAATTAGCCCGTTATTAAGTAAACCTAATGTATGTTAATGTAAGTTAACATACAGTTCTATGCTGGAGAGAACAAATGTAATGCTTAGAGAAGCAAAAGGTGCGAGTGTGCACATGTTTTCATGCAGTAGGTTTTCTATTAAACAGACCACACATGTATTTTGCAGGTTGATGCGTCTCTTGATTTACTACCCAATGACACTAAGTCAGTCTTTTATGCTTTAAAAAAAAAAAAAAAAAGGTTTCTACTCTTAAAAGAGTCAACAGAATGTTTAATCAGACAATTATCTCAGATTTGGTGACCTTGTTTTTTCTTGATGCAACCAACATATTGTATATTAGACAGAAGATTAAAAAATATTTTTGCTACTAAAGACATAAAAATGATTTTGACTTCAGAATATGGGACTCAGTGTTCCCATATCGCTGCATGGACATGCATTAGCTACAAAGTTATTGTATAATGCAAGCAAAAATAAATCAACTTAGAACAAAAGAAAGAATTCCAAAAAATAGAAGACTTGTGACGAGTTAAATAATTTTAACTAAAACTTAAGCATTAGCTGCAATCTAGCATAATTTGCAAATGGACAGAAGGCAGGTTTAAACAGCAGATAGTGTGTACTGTTTTTCTACTACATCTTTTGCCCACCTGTCTACTTTGGTGTGCTCCTTTGTGCTGTGGGTGACTTCAAGTTGTGTGCATCTGTCCCAAGAATGCCAGTTCCAACAGAAAAACAGGGGAGCAAGGCTACAGGAATTTGTACTGGGCAATAAATCGTTGTACTAATTCCTACATCCAGCTCTAAATTACTTGCAAAGTGGCAAAGAACCTTTCAGATAATACAGTGAGTTTGAGGAGTCAAGTACGAGGTCAGGCAAATAGATAGAGGCAAGGCACTACAAATATACAGTACCTCAATCTCCTTAAACAACAGAGAGAGCTGGGACCAAATATGTCCTTTAAAACTCTGTCGATTCAAATCTTGACCTTTGTGGAGACCATGTCTTGCTGTCCAAGCAAGCACAGGATATACAGGATAAATGACTGTCAGTGGTTGCTGCATACAGCATCACTTATCATTTTCCTGAACACAATGCCATGCCTTGATGAACAGTTTGCTTGATTAGGGGTGCCTCGCTTTTATTTGACAGGGGGTTTACTCAAGGAACGGTTGCAAAATTCTGGATTCCCATGACTTCAGATCATGCTCCCCATCTACAATGCACTGGATGTTTTTTAGGGCCCAAGCACTATAGGGTGAGCAAGACCCTCTTGCTTTCCTAAGGAATTTTTTTCCCCACCCTTTTGAAAATTTCAAGGGTCTTAACATGCTTAAAAACTCAAAAATTTGCAGACAGGTTGGAATCTGCTGTGATAGGTGTGTGTTAGTTAGCACCCTGACGGAGAAGATATTAACATTAGAGGAGCGCATCCAGACTTTAGAGAGGGTTAGAGAGCGCGAGAGCAGCTTTATTCCCCAAGCGGAAAGTCTGGGTGCCACAGGTGGAGAAAACCAGCCCCTGACTCCGGCATTAGAGCCCTCACAGTGGGGCGAGTGGGTGACGACTCGGCGGCATACTCATTCAACCAAAGCTAATGCTAAGGCTAGCCCACTGGAGCACACCTCTTCTGCGCTTCACGTGTCCAACAGGTTTGCTCTCCTCAGTGATGCACCCGTTGAGAAACCTGAAAAAGCTCTGGTTATAGGAGACTCTATACTGAGACATGTGAAATTAGCTAGGCCTTTAGGGGTGCCAGCGGCAGTGGTCAGGAGCTAATGAAATACGCCTTTGTCAGTCAGAGGTTAGCAAGCATAACTTTACAGGTGTTTAAAATAGCGAAGGCGATGTCCAATGAAGTAGTTTGCTCTGGTCCCATCCCAATGAGACGTGGCGACATAGCTTACCGCTGGATGTCCAGGTGGTGCTCCGAAAACAACGTGGGCTTCATTGACAACTGGAAGACCTTTGAGGGCAAAACTGGCCTGTTAGGGCGGGACGGTGTCCATCCCACTCGGGAAGATGCTGCTCTCATTTCTTGCAGTATAGCACATAGTCTCAGAAGAGGCCTAGTTAATCCGTGACAATCCAGAGCCCAGGCCAGGGAGCAGACAGACAGGCTAAACCAACCATCTGCTAGCTGCATAGAGTCGTCACTAAGGGTTCATCAGTCGATCCCACTAATCATCATTTACAGACCCCCAGGGCCGTAATCGGAGTTTCTCTGTGAATTTGCAGATTTCCTCTCAAACCTTGTTGTTTCTGTAGACAAAGCGTTAATTGCTGGAGACTTTAATATTCATTTTGAGAATCCAGAAGACCCTCTGAGAACATCATTCTTGTCCATACTGGACTCAGTAGGAGTAAATCAGTGTGTAGTAGGACTCACTCATAAAGCAGGTCACACTTTAGATTTAATATTATCCTTAATTAAGTATAGGAAATATAAACACAATTCCACAGTCTGAAGTTATCTCAGATCACTATCTTGTCTCGATTAAAGCGTGTCATAGTAATAATATATGCACAGCACCGTGCTACTGCCTTAAACGTACATTTACATCAAATACCACACAAAGCTTTATCAATAATCTTCCAGAGTTATCAACTTTGATTGGATCGCGATCTGACTTCACAGAACTCGAACAGGCGAATGAATATCTACAGTCAGCACTTCGTTATAGCTTAGATAATGTCGCTCCAGTTAAAAGGAAAATGATTAGAGATAAGAAACTCCCTCCTTGGTATAATTACCACACACACGATTTAAAACAAACTGCTCGAAAATTTGAACGTAAATGGGGCCAACCTAAATTGTTAGTATTTCAAATAGCTTGGAAGGAGAGCATCCTGAACTATAAAAAAGCTCTCAGTGATGCTAGATCAACTCATCTCTCCACTCTTCTAGAAAATAACAAAAACAACCCAAGATTTTTATTTAATACCGTAGCTAAATTAACTAAAAACGAGACCACTGCAGAAATCTCCACAACAACATCATGCAGTAGTGAGGATTTCATGAACTTTTTCAATAATAAAATCATAAATATTAGGCAAAAACCAGACAATTTAAGTAATACAGATGAACTAACATCACATCAGAACTTAGAATACTTTACTCCCCTTGAAGCGAGGGAACTAATTTCACTCATCTCTTCTTCAAAATCGTCAACCTGTATATTAAATCCTATACCGACACATTTTCTCAAACAGATAGTACCAGCAATAATAGAACCCCTGTTGAAAGTAATTAACTGTTCACTCAGTAGTGGGTATGTCCCCAAAATTAAATTACACAGAAATAGCATAAATGAACTGTATCAGTCAGGATTTAGGCCTCATCACAGCACAGAGACAGCACTTGTTAAAGTAGTAAACGACCTCCTATGGGCCTCTGATCAGGGTTCACTATACTTGTGTTACTGGACCTCAGTGCAGCTTTTGACACCATTGATTATAGTATTCTCATTCACAGGTTAGAAAAGGTAGTAGGAATTAAGGGAACTGCCCTCTTGTGGGTCTGTGGGGGCAGAGCTTTTTCTTACAAAGCCCCAAAGTTATGGAATAGTCTTCCTATAAAATGTTCGGGAGTCAGACACAGTCTCAGTGTTTAAGTCTAGGCTAAAAACCTATTTATTTAGCCAAGCATTTTTGTAAATAGATTAGCCTTAGGTAAAGGCGCAGATCTGGGGGACTCATGGACATAGAGTATTCTGGTGAACTGGTATGTTTAGATGCTGTCTTCCCCACTCTCATTGATCACTCAGGTTTGTTGACGGTGAGGTGATTGGTTGCTTTACATCTCAGGGAGCCCTCATGTCCGTGTTTCCTTCTGGCTCTCCCTTTTAGTTATGCTGTTATAGTTAGTCCTGCCGGAGTCCCTGCTTGCACTCTGCACTAAATATACTTTCACCTTATACATGTCGACTGTGACCATACCTAACTGCCATCTCTCCTTATTTTCTGTTCTCTCCTCTTCTGCTCTCTCCTCTCTCTGTCGAGCTATACATGTTGCTCCTGAGTTGCCAGTGATCCAGACCCCTCTGCCCCCCGAACCCATCTAACCAGTCCTGGAGTCCTGCTTCTGGTTGGAGATCTCGTTGCATGGATGCCCCGTGTGGTCTGCCTGGATTCGTGTGGTGGCTGGGGATGGTTTCCACGAAGACTGTCCTGTCCTCGATTGATGCTGACAGCTGTTCTCTGGGGACCTGTGACTTCAGTTGTTTGATAGCACAGGACTGGAATTTCCTACAGTCTACCTGAGCCTCCAGGAACAAACTGGACTCCTTTTAATTAAAATTTTAACACAACTCCTGTTATACTGAACTTCCAGTCTTACACATTATTATGCTGATCAATCCCTGCCATCCGTTATCACCCAGATGAGGATGG
Organism: Clarias magur; assembly: GCA_013621035.1. Classification (NCBI taxonomy): domain Eukaryota; kingdom Metazoa; phylum Chordata; class Actinopteri; order Siluriformes; family Clariidae; genus Clarias; species Clarias magur. The sequence goes on along the minus strand of QNUK01000082.1, from coordinate 171,250 downwards.
GTTCCCTGTTGAGTCTGGTTCCTCTCAAGGTTTCTTCCTATTACCATCTCAGGGAGTTTTTCCTTGCCACCGTCGCCCTTGGCTTGCTCATCAGGGACAATCTTATCATTTTGATTCATACACATTGCATACAAACTTACTTCTTTTGATTGTGTAAAGCTGCTTTGCAACAATGCCAATTGTGAAAAGCGCTATATAAATAAATTGACTTGAATTGACTTGACATGTGTGTGATGTGTGAGTGTGTTTGTGTGCATGCATGTATGCGTGTGTGTGTGTGTGAGTGCGTTAGTGTGTGAGGGTTAGTGTGTGTGAGAGTGAGGGAGAGGTGTGTGACGTGTGGATGTGTCAGTCTGTGTGTGACGAGTAAATGTGTGTGCTTGTTTGTGTGAGTCTGTGTGTATTAACATTAGTGATGTGTGTGTGTGTTAACATTTGTGATGTGTATGCGTGTACAATAGGCCGCAGGTGCTGGAAGAAAAGCCTCACACTATGATGTTCGGCTCGATGAGCTCTAAATGTGTATGAGTTTCGTGTGCCTATGTGAAAGTGTGTACGAGTTATGGAGCAAAATATCTTGCGAGGGGCCCTGAGGCTCTTGAGCTACGCCCGTGGCCCAGACTCTCAGGCATCCGAATGGCCGCAATTTTGCATCCTCAATGTCTTTAGATATGTTTGACTCAGTTTGGTAGCGACTTTATATAATTTCACTAGGAGGAGTATAACAATATCCATCAGGTGCGTTTTTGCGAACAACCCAAAATAACCGGCCTCCTTTTGAGTTTAGTCCAGGACATGCAGCGCGAAAGTTGTTCGGCTCGATGAGCTCTAAATGTGTACCGGGTTCCTTGTGCCTACATGAAAGTGTGTATGAGCTAGACAGCAAAATATCGTGTGGGGGCCCCTGGGGCCCACGAGACTCTCAGGCAGCCTGATGGCAGCAGATTCCAACTTGTCTGCCAAGTTTCATGATTTTTTGAGCATGTTAAGACCCCTGAAAAGTCCAAAAGGATGGAAAAAAAAAAATATATATATATACCATGACGGGCCATTCCCACCCCAGGCGCACCGCACAACCTGCGTCATTCGAGTGTGTTAAGACCTCGAAAAAGCCATCGCCACTCGGTTGCACCTCACAACCTGCACACATCACACACTATACAGGGCTAATGTCAGTTTGGGCCCTAAATATTTGTTGAGTGCATTAGTGTGTGTGTGTGTGTGTGTGTGTGTGTGTTTGTGTGTGTGTGTGTCGTGAGAGAGGGGTGTGTGACGTGTGGATGTGTCAGTCTGTGTGTGACGAGTAAATGTGCTTGTGTTTGTGCTTGCTTGTGTGTATGGTTTGAGTCTGTGTGTATTAACATTAGTGATGCATTTGTGTGTGTTAACATTTGTGATGTGCATGTGTGTACAATAGGCCGCAGGTGCTGGAAGAAAAGCCTCACACTATGATGTTCCTCAATGTGATGTCACTGAACGTGATGTCACAGAAAGTGCCACTGAATATAATGTGACTCAATATAATGCCACACAATGTTATTCATCATTTTTCAGCATACGTTTAAGACATTATCACGGCTGACCCGTTTGAGATATTGAAAATCCCTCCACAATTTTGCATCCTCAATGTCTTTAGATCTCTTTGGCCCGGTTTGGTAGCGATTGTATAATTTCACTAGGAGGAGTATATCAAAATCCATCAGGTGCGTTTTTGCGAACGAGCCAAAATAACCGACCTCCTGTTGAGTTTAGCCCAGAACATGCAGTGCAAAAGTTGTTCGGCTCGATGAGCTCTAAATGTGTACCGAGTTTCGTGTGCCTACGTGAAAGTGTGTATGAGCTAGGCGGCAAAATCTCGTGTGGGGGCTCCTTAGGGCACCGGGCCACGAGACTCTCATGCATCCTGATGGCAGCAGATTCCAACCTGTCTGCCAAGTTTCAGGAGTTTTTGAGCATGTTCAGACCTCCGAAAAGTCCAAAAGGGTGGGGAAAAAAAATCCTAAGGAAAACAAGAGGGCCCTTCACACACTATGACGACATAGGGCTGATGTCATAGTGCTTGGGCCCTAATAAAAAATAATCCTTAGGAAAACAAGAGGGTCCTGCGCACCTCATAGTGCTTGGGCCCTAATAATAATCCTTAGGGAAACAAGAGGGTCCTGCGCACCTTATAGTGCTTGGGCCCTAATGATTAATAACTTTGTGTGACATTATATTGATTGATATCATGTTCAGTGACATCATAGTTTGATGCTTATTTTCCAGCATCTGCGGCCTATTGTACACAAACATTACTATTGTTAACAAAATTATTGTGTACAAATATTTACACGCACACACCTCTCTCACGACGCGCGCGCACACCTCTCTCACGACGCGCAAGCCTCTCTCACGACGCGCAAGCGCGCGCACACACACACCTCCCTCACGACGCGCGCGCGCACACCTCTCTCGCGACACGCTCGCACACACTCAAGAACTGCAAATTTTAACACTTGCACACACACACATGCCACACTCACGATGCGAACACAGTTGTGATCACGTGACGCTCTGTGTCAAAACCAGAGCACATGCGTGATACAGGATACTCAGCACTCATAAACCAAGACTTCCTTGTTTTTTAAGTAAAAATTTATTAAAAAATCTTTACTCGTCTTGCGGAACACTCGTAACCGCGTTACTTGCAATCCGAGGTTCCACTGTATACACAAACACACTCTTGTATAAAGACAAACAAACATCCTTTTACAGAAAATACTACAATAGCATTTGTTAAATTATACTGTGCACACCTATCCTAATTAGGCCTACACTGCATAAATCGTAATTTTTTATAATTTTACACATTACAGAACAATCAGTTCCGTCTGAATAATCTAATTGGACGAGAGACATTCCATGAAAGGGGATAATAGATTGCAATAGTACTAGGACATTTAACTATGCATCATTCCAAGTCACAAAAGGTGCCTTAATAACCATTAATCACACTAACTGTTAGCCGTAAAACTGTAAACAGTACTGGAGAGCGCAACTGCCTTCCAAAAAAAAACCCTGTTCCCTGGCCCTACTTGATATGTGGGACAAGGGTCTGAAATTAAAATACCGTACATCTATCAGCGTTTAATTAGCATCATCATTATTGTGCAGCGTTATCAAGCCCTCGGGTGCTGTGAAACTTGTGTGAGCAAGAGCTCCCCAGGTACTTGCAAGAAAGAATGCTCTCACCAAAAGGGAAGTGTGTTCTAGGTTGTGGAAGAGCCATATCCAGAGCTACATCCAGTACCAAGATTTACTAGCCAGGTTATATCGTTCAGGGCTTCTTTAAAAAAAAAAAAAAAAAAATCAATTTCGCATTTCTAGCAATCAAATATTAACAACAACACTAGCATGTAAAGTATAGCTCAGGTTAACATCACAATCTCACCTCTTTTGTTCTTTGTACCGTTTCTCTTTGCCGTTACGAGTTCCTGTTCAATTATTTTTTCCAAAAACACTTGTTTCTTAGTCAACATCTCTTCTGTATCTCGGAGTCGCTGAATAGCTTCGTGTGGGCTGGGAGCTTTACCTCCTTTACCAATGCTACCAAACAACTTCCCAAAAAAAGCCATCCTCTCTTTTAACGACAGTAATCAATTTGTAAAACTTTTGTGGATAATCACAAAACCTTCTAGTTTGTATGTCGGTATATAAAAAAAATCATTATCGATTTATCGGTATTAGATGAGATGTTCCTTCTTATTCATGATTAACTAGGCCCTGTGACGACAGTGCGACATGACGGCAGGATAGCGCGTCATTGAGCAACTGCACGTTTTCGGGGGTGTGGCTTTCGCTACCCGATCTGCCCCCTCGTTAATCCTCTGGTGTGCACCATGTACATTTTTATTGTGCTTTTTGCGTGACTTTCTAAGACTGGAGGGACACGCATTTCACGCACGGCATCAACTCCCGTTACAGATAGGTTACAAATGCTGCGCTCAGATCGGCTTGTAGTCCCCAGCCAAGTGCTCAGCACAGGGTATGCAGCCATGTTAAGCATGATTCCAATCCGCAGAGTAAGAAACGGCTTAATTCTAAGGGAAGGTGTAGGAATCAAGTTTATCACTTCGCTGGAAGTGGACATGCAAACCTTCATCGCTGAAGCGCGGAAAATCTGACGTGTCTACAGTATTGATATAATTATTATGATGGACATGGGTTAATATGACAATAGGAATTTGTAATTAATATGTAAAAAAATGCACAATGATAATTTTGTAACATCTTGTTAAAACGTTAAATAACCTACTCAGTTGCACACATTTTAATAGTATACGTTCTACTAAACTATAGGTTTCTGTTTCAATCAATATTTAGCATTTAATTTCAGTAGTAATAACATTTCCACAGCAGCCGCGACATGAGGTGCATTCTGATCAGCCTGAAGTACCCTGCGAAGTACTCTATACTGCACAGGGTGTTCCGCCATGTTAAGTGTGATTCTAGGAGGCAGCGAACTGCTCAGTTCAAATGGAACTGCGAATGGTTTAGGGAACAACTTTCACGTTACCGGAAAAAGGAACGGAAAATTTCCCATCAGCCATTGCGTCTCGCTGGAGCACAAAAAAGGAGTTATATATTTATCATTATTATCGAGGACATCACGTCAATAGGACAAAATAAAAAAATTAATTATATGAAGAAATCATTTGATTATATAAATATTATAGTAATCTGTAAAAGAAAAAATCTCCACACATCTTGTAAATCAATTATTTAATTTACAAGTTATACACGTTTCAATAGTTTATGTTAAGTACCTTTCAGCTACTTAACTGGCCAGATCAATATCCCAGAAGGTTAAATGACTTGATGCTATCCTCTGATTAAAAAGTATTCATTAAAATTCTTTGAGCAGTGTACATTTATATAAATACCTTTAACCTTACTATAGTGTTCGGGTCAAATCAGACCGATTACAACTTAAAATACTCATAAATATTGTGTTTTACATCTGATTGACTCAAGGCCTTATGATATCCTCCACACTATGCATTTGAACATATAAAAGTGGTTATCACCAATTCCATTTAATTTTGAGTGTTTTAATCAACCTTTTTACACCTGTGATGTTCCCGGTCAAAAGTGACCGCCATAGGAAATGAATGGGTATCCAGACTATATTCATCCATAAGACAGAAAACAACCCCATACACATCAGCCCAACTCACTCACTCACATCTCTTTCCCGTGCTTTTGTGCCTGTCCCCCACATGAACCACATCTTCCAGACTAATCAATGTATCATCTTCACACAGACCTTATATATAGCTTGATGTTTGCCATGCACTCCTGACCAGTCAACAGATGGAGAGGGAGAGACACCTGAAAAACACCTGAGCAGACATTCCAGTCCAAGAGTGGACACTTGATCTGGTCTTCATCCCCCCAGGTCAGAGGAAGTAGAGCAAGACTGGAAAACATCATCAAGATGACGCCAGGGCCAACATGGTATGCAACATCTCGTGTGGATGACATCAAGTCAAGATTCCAACTCTTTTTACCAGAGTCCATTGAGGAAATTATACTGGAGATGACAAACCTGCAGGGGAAGCGTGTGTTTGGGGACACCTGGAAATAAATTGACCTGGTAGACCTCCAAGCCTACATAGGCCTGTTGATTTTAGCAGGAGTATATCGCACAAACCATGAGGCTACAAAAAGTCTGTGTTATGCAGAGTCTGGCAGGCCTATATTCCGGGCAACTATGTCTTTACAACAGTTTACTGTCCTTTCAAGAATTATTCGATTTGATAACAGAGATACACGACCCATCCGCTGGCGAAATGACAAACTAGCTGCCATCAGGAATATTTGGGACCGGTGGGTGGAGCGCCTACCAAAAATGTACAATCCAGGCCCTGAGGTGACAGTTGATGAGTGCCTGGTTCCTTTCAGAGGTCGCTGTTCCTTCAAGGTATACATTCCAGGCAAACCAGGGAAATATAGAATAAATTCATCAGAGGAGGAACTTCTCTTATTCACGCGACGCCAGCACATTCCCCGCACACCAGCCTCTGCCAGTCTGGTTAGGAGAATGCAAGCCCCAGCCGCTGCCCCTCTCCCCCAAAAAGGGCATGGGCAAAAAAGGAAGCGCTGTGAGCATTGTGCCCCTAAAGACAACAAGACAAGCCTGAGATACTGCAAATGTGATGCCTATGTTTGCAAGGCCCACTCTGACCTGACTGTCACATGCCACTCATGTGCATGAATTCTCTCTCTCTCTCTCTCTCTCTCACACACACACACACACACACACAGTCATGTTGACTTTGGTCTTTGATTTTCCATGTATTTTTTACATTACATGTTCATTTTGTAATACATTTTCAGTGCCGATTTGTAATTTCACTGCAATAATTTTATGTCTAATTCTATAAATTCATATTAAACACTACTTTGATACATTGTTTAAAGCTAAAGAATGTTGAATAAAAATTTGGTGGTTAAAAATTGTTTTTTTGTGCTAAATTAAGTGCACTTAAAACAGACTGGTCAATTTTGACCAGGAACACTATGGAAGGGGGCAGATCAAGCATCTGGTCTCATGGTGCGAAGACAACGATCTGGAGCCAAACACTAAGAAGATAAAACAGATCATTGTGGATTTCCGATGAGCTGACGATCACATTCATGCTCCTATTCACCATTATACCATTATAGACATATATATATATATATATATATAATATATATATATATATATATATATATATATATATATATATATATATATATATATATATATATATACTGTATATTCCACATCTTTCTTACCTAATGCACCTTCTGTGCACCTACAGCACATTCACTGCACAATGTTGCACAGTTATACTGTATATTACTATATCACTATATATACCATGACTCTAGTACCAAATGTATCTTCTGTTTGTATAACACATTAAATTTATTTATTGTAAAAAGGCCACTTCTGCACTTCCGCATAGAAGCTAACTCCATTTCATTGGCTCTGTACATGTACTCTGCACAGTTTAATATAACCTAATCACAGTGTTCCACACACGGGGTACACTTGGGTGGGTGACCCGCCCAAGTATATTTGCAGATTTAAAAAAAAAATCTATCCATCCACGATTGGCAGAAAGTTCCCTTTAGCACTAGCAGAATAAACAGGTACAGGAGCAGTAGCACAAGATCAGTGTACCGAGACAGTAAATGCAGCAGATGCCAGCTGCCATAAAAAAGTATGAGAATGCCAAACTGAGGGTTGCACATGCTCTGCAAAGAATAACAGTTTCGCTCACTGAATGGGCTGCACTTCAACCAAGCAGGAGGATAAACCCTTAAAACTCAAGCAGCACGGATCCGTGCAGCAAAAAAGCACTGGACCGATTTAAAACAAAACAACCAAAGTTATAATTACTGTTAAAACGTGTAAATTCTACTGCTGCCGGAATATGGGAGTAATGTCGCAAAAATATAGAACTAAAAAGGGGTTATTATTTATTTTGTTTTATTTTATTTATTGACTTTTCATATAACCACATAACAAACAACACTTAAACCAGAATACAAACACACACACACACCTTCCTTAAACACATGCTCAATTTATAATTGATGCTTTAGGTACGAGAATTTTTTTTTTTATAATAAGATATTTACTAAACAAATAATATTCATGTATGGTTCCCAAAGCCATTCAAAGTTTCTCTGCTTGCCCTTTGCAATATATGTTAGTCTCTCCAGTCAATATCTCTCAGTTCAATATCTCTTTTTTTCACATTTTCAAGGATGGCACTTCCATTCTTTTCCATCTCAAGGCAATAACTCTCCTAGCCTGAAGGAGGCCAAAATCTATGAGTTTAGTCTGCTTCAAAATAGACTCCAGTGGGTATATACCAAGTATACAAAGTTTAACATTCAGAGGAATATTCTCACCGAGCATGTTCGACATACATTCAATAACTTTTTTTCCAAAAGTATTGTATTTTGTACATTTTATATAATGTGCCTTTCTCATCCCGACATTTAGAGCACAAATCTGGGATGTTAGCAGACATACGATGAAGTTTAACGGGAGTTATGTACGTTCTCATTAACCATTTATATTGAAGTAATTTAAGCCTTGTATTTATTGTTTGCATTTGTGCTTTTAGACATGCCTCATTCCAGTCTGCCTCATCAATATCCAATTACCAGGCATTCAATTTATCTAATGTTGATTCAGGGCTGTATTTAACCAAAAAATTGTAATACATAGATATATGCCCCCTTCCTTCTTAGTTTTTAAGAGTTATCTCGTCTAATTTTGATAAATATATAGGTATATAACTTATCTATTCCTTTTTTGATGACATGTAACTTTTTAACTGTAAATATTTTTAAAAAAAATGTTTTTTGGGGATTGAGTATTTCTGGCATAAGTGATCAAATGAAAGCAAAACTCCATCTTCATATAAATCCATAATTTTCGGAATGCCTCTTGTATTCCAAAACTTAAAGCCTCCGTCTTTATTGCCTGGTATAAATTACCCCAAACAGGAGTGAATTGGGACAGTTCTGGCATATCACCAATATATTTATGAGCAGCATGCCAAATTGAAATTGTATTTTTAAGAAGGGGATTTCTTGTGTTCTGTTTTATGGACTTCACATCTGAAGAGTATAAATACATTTTTAATGGCAGATCTGGAGTGCATGATTGCTCCATGTCTACACAAGCCGGAGGTGGTGCTGTGTGGAAATAATTTAATGCTGAAGTCAGCTGGGCGGCCATATAATACCATCTAAAATTGGGAAGCTGAAACCCTCCCCTGTCATAGGGTAAATGTAATAATTTAAGGCGAAGTCTAGCTTTTCTGTCATTCCAAATAAATTGGGCAAGTAGTTTGTTAAGTTTATCATAAAACACATTTGGTAATGGCAATGGGAGTGTTAAATAATATAGAAATTTGGGTAGAATATTCATTTTTATTATGTTAATTCATCCAATCATGGATATTGGTAAATTTGACCATTTTTTCAATAACTAACTAGTTCTGTCCATCAGGGGATCATAATTAATTGGGATTATTTTGCTAAAGTTGGGAGTGATTTTAACACCTAAATAACTAAAGCCCTCTGTAGTTGCCATGAAAGGGGTGTTTATTATAGGTTTATGTCTTTCTTCCTTGTTACGAAACAGCAATACTGACAGAGAATTATTAATTTTGTATTCAGAAAATTCTCCAAAGTTTTCAATTAATCTCATCATATTAGGAATACTGCTTTTCAAATTTGTCAGAAAAAAATACAGTATAATATCATCCGCAAAAAGAGAAATACGATGATCCCTCCCCCCAACTATAATACCTGATATTCCTGTATGGACTCTTACTGCCATAGCTAAGGGTTCGATTGCCAACACAGTGGGGACAGAGGGCACCCTTGACGGGTGGATCGCTGAAGATTAAAAGGTTTTGAGATTATGTTATTAGTTAAGATCTCAACGCTGGATTAGTATATAGAAGTCGAATCCACTTAAGAAATGTTTCGCCTAAACCAAACCTTGGAAGCAGTTCGAACAGATAGTCCCACTCTATCCTGTCAAATGCTTGGCATGCATCCACAGATAACATTGCCTTTTTCAAAAGACAGTGTCTTTTTCATTGTATCGCTCATATAGTATATTCATGACCCTTCTGATATTATGATATCCTTGTCTTTTTTGTATAAAACCTTGTTGGTCATCATCGATTAATTGGGGAAGATATTTATCCAATCTTCTAGCAAGTGCTTTACAAAGTATTTTTGTATCGCATCCCATTAAGCTAATTGGCCTGTAAGATGAACACTCAGTCGGGAACTTGTTTGGCTTTAGTATTAATGTTATGATAGCTAATCTTAATGAATCTGGGAGCATTCCTGTCATAAAGGATTCCTCATACATGTCAAGCAATGGTCTTATAAGCTGTCTCTTAAATGTTTTGTAAAATTCTATTGGAAGCCCATCTGGTCCAGGCACTTTACCACTATTGATATCTCCTATGGCTTCACTGAGATCTTCTATTGTTAATGGGCTATCTAATGTTATTTTCTCATCTTCTAATATAGTTTTAAATTGCAGCTGGTCAAGGAACAGTTTCTGCACCTTTCTATTTCCATTATATTCCATTTTGTATAGTATTTGATAAAAAAATCCCTAAAATTATTCTTTATCTCTGTTGGATCCATAGTTAAATTACCAGACTTCAACTTTATACTATTAATTGTTCTTTCAGATTGCATGCTCTTTATCCTCCATGCTAACAGTTTACCTGTTTTTTCCCCCTGATCATAGTTTTTTTGCTTAGTCCACAGTAGGCTTTTTGCCACTTTATCGGTTGTTAATTTGTCATAATTAGCTCTCAAGATAGACAAGTTATGTAGCTTTTCAGGGTTATTATCAGTATTAATTTCAATAAAAAAAAATTTATATGATCTTCTAAGGTTTGTAGTTCCTGATTGTAATGTTTAGCTTTAGGACTTGTATAACTAATCATTTCTCCTCTTATGTAAGCCTTAAATGCTTCCCATCTAATACTTGCTGTAGTTTCATTGGTATTTAGTTCAAAATATTTATTAATACAACTCTCCACAAATTTAATAAACTCTGGGTCCTGTAACAAATAAGTTTGCAACCTCCATCTAGGACAATGTTTGAATCTTCCTAAGTGAATTTCCATAGACACTGCTGCATGATCACTAATTACTATACTATTGTACCAGCATTCTTTTACATTGGACAATAAGTCTGCAGATATTATAAAATAATCAATTCGTGAATTAGTTTTATATGAACTTGAATAACAAGAATATTCCCTTTTGTCTGGGTTCGGCTCTCTCCAGATTTTAATTAAGCTTAGATCCTTCATATAATCAATTAATGTTTTCCTAGTTTGTGTATGAGTTGTATCCCTTTGAGTGGATCTGTCCAATATTGGGTCGAGGGTACAGTTAAAATCAGACCAGAAACAGTTAAAAATAATTTCTCAAAAAATGATGGGTTATCTTAATTGGGACCGTAAATGTTTATAAGATTTATTTTTTGTGTCAGAATACTCCCCTGGACAATTATATATCTTCCAGAAGGGTCTTGAATAGTTTTAATAACTTGAAACGGCAGCGATCTATGAATGAGGATAACTAAACCCCTTGCATGAGAACTGAAGTTTGCATGGAATATTTGGCCTGGCCATCTTTTACTCGCGCAATGCATTTCTGATGTCATCAAATGTGATTTTTGCAGAAATACTATTTTAGATTTGAGATGTTTATACTTGTTTCAGTTTGACCAGTTTTCTCATTCCCCGGACATTCCAACTTGTAATTTTAATATCCATACTACCTTTTACTTTCATTTCCTCCATAGATTACTGTCTTAGTATATGAGGAAATTTATAAATAAGAAGAATAAGAGAGAGAGAGAGAGAGAGAGAGAGAGAGAGAGAGAGAGAAAAGGGGTAATAATAAATGAATAAAAAATAAAACAATAATAGAGTGGTGCAAATATATACAAACAAACACCACCTACCCCCTCCTAAATGTTCTACTCCAGCATTTTCAACCGAGATGCCAACCCCTCCCTTTAACTGACCATCTGGGGAATGTTGATTCCCAAATATTTGAGGAGCAACTAGTCAACGTAGCTCGGCTCAAGACCCACAGTCTGCTCCTCTCCCGCCGTGCAAGTTAAACGTACAATTCAATTTCCCTTTTAACAAACATGTAGCTTGATCTTATCAAGAACGACACCATTTATAGGCTATACATAATCAACAAAATATACATGGCAAGCCAATTCAGTTATACCTAACCAATAAAACAGATAAAACATAATTTAGTTGACATGTTGAGTTTTATGCCTACTGTACATTTAAGTTTCAAATGACTTGAACTTGCTCCTACTGCACATCTCGATCGTCTGTTGTATTCTACAGACAGGATTTCAACCTGTTGGTGCCACTCAGATAACTTAACTGATGATTCTATGCTGGCTGTAAAATGCTTTTGTAGAATGTTTCAGGTTCTTGCGGCGTTGAAAAAAGATGAAGCTTGCCGGCGTGTAGCACTCTCAGCTTACAAGGGTTATGTTGAAAACCACGGAAAGCGTTGATATCCACAAACAGCTTTGTAACTGGGTTAAATCCCCGTCGGATCCGCACTGTCTCAGCTGAGAGGTCCTGCGCAATGGATATCTTGACTCCGTTGTGCATGATGTCCCGCAGCCTGGATTCCCGATAGACCAATTCCTTCTCCTGAAACTTTAAGAAATGGATGAGTATAGCTCTTTTTTGGTTGGGTTTCCTGGACGCCAGTGTGCGATGAACCGTTCTAAAGTAAATGACTTGTCCGGCCCCAGCCATTGTGCCAGCATTTCGCTTATGAATTTGAGGAGTGTTTTCTGGCCTTCGGCTCCGTCACATATAACATAAAGACGGAGGTTTTTTCTTCTGCCCCGGTCTTCCAGGTCTTCCGTCTTTAATTCGAGGTAAGCGATTCGTTTTATGGCCGAGTCAAGTGTAGCTTCGTTCTTTTCCAGTGACTTTTCCGTATCATGAATGCGGCCTTCAGCCTCTTTGAAGCGTTTTCAATTCTTTTAAAACTTTGTCTAAGCTATCCATTTGGTTAGCTTCCACGTTTCTCGGTAACTGTTCACTTGGTGAAGTTGTTTTAACGCTCGTCTTGCGCTCTCGAGTAAAGATGTCACACTGTTTCGTTACGGAAGGCTTTGACATGTCAACGCAATGTTTTGTTAACAGATCATCAACATATATTGAGGGTTTTTATATTAAATCGTGCACGGTAGCTCAGAGCTTCTCCGCTAAACTGCCATCTTGGTCTCAGCCACGTGACCCCACCGAGTTTATTATTATTACTATTTGGTCACAGAAACATTTTTTTAACCCTTGAGTCAAAAGTCATGGTTGTATAGTTGTAAACCCAAAATCTTTGAAAATTTCAGAAAATTTGAATATTACTTAAGACCAAAAAAAAAAGATTTTTAAATGTTGTGACTGAAATGGACTGATGGAAATGTTGGACTACTGAGAAGTATGAAAATGTACCATACATCACTCAATACTTGGTCGGGGCTCCCTTTGGATGAATGGATGAAAAATATCAGCCCGTGTGTAATGAATCTATACGAGTTTTACTTTTTGAATTAAATTAATGAAATAAATCAACTTTGTGATGATATTCTAATTTATTGAGATGCACTTATACAGTGAAATGAGTAACACGGTTTGCGAGTGTTCCAACGAGCAAAGATTTTGTATAAATTTTGACTTGAAAAATTAACAAGTTTTGATTTACGAATACTGAGTATCATGTAGCACGCATGTGCTTCTTGTTTTGACGCTGAGCGTCACGTGATCACAACTGAACCAACGGTTTTTCTCTCTCTTGCGCTGCGGAATTGTGGGTAATCCATGCTTGGTTTTAGTGCTCATCTCTCACTGGTCTATCTGTGCACGTGTGTACTGTTTATTACAACACACATGTGCGTGTGTGTAAAGCAAAAGCAAGTCTCATTAGAGGTTAGAGGTTAAAGATCCGTTTTCTCTGTCTCTCTCTCAGCATTTGTGCGCGCACGTAATTGGACACCATGCCCCTCACACACACACACACACACACACACACTCTGCTCTAAACAGAAACGCTGCTCTGTTGCGATTCTTTTCAAAGGTAAAAGTGCAGGTTAATTTGTTTTATTTTTATTTTACAGCAGTGATTCCGTTAGTCTGCGCTCATTCGAGTGTCATTAGAGAAATTTCTTGTTTGATTTAAAATTTTAATTTAAAACTGTTTCCCTTGTGTGTGCGTGTGTGTGTGTGAAACTCAAATAAGAGAGGAAAAAGGGTTACTGTGTAAAACAAGAAGACGGAGTGGGGAGGGGCTCATTTCTCCTCTCCTCTTACTTTAGCTTCAAACACACACAAACACAAAGCGCCTGCGCGCACAAACGGAAACACTTATCTGTCGGGATTTTTTAAAATTTTTTTATGGTAAAGTGCAGGTTAATTTGTTTTATTTTTACTTTATATTTTGTATTAATTATTTTTATGTATTTGTTTTTTTGGGCTGTGGAACGAATAATTTGAGTTTCCATTATTTCTTATGGGAAAATAGGATTTGGTTTATGAATGATTTGAAATATGAGCCCACTTCCAGAACAAATGATGTTCGTAATCCAAGGTTCCACTGTATATAAAATGCATTTACTACCAGTCAAGTACCAGGTAAATTTGGTCTTGCTTTCCCAGCATGGTCTTCATGAGAGCTAGTTTCATCATGGTGCTTGATGGGTTTTGCAAATGCAAATGACAATACTGTTCTTGAAAGAACTGCTCCAGAAAAGTTGACCTTTGTGTCCTAAACTGTTCCTAAAATAACAACTGTCTGTTGTAAGTATTGTTCTAGATTGTGGAAAATTAATCACAAACTTCAAAAACATTGAATTAGTGAGCAAGAGCAAGAGTAGGACCGCAAACTGGATGTAAGCTAATGGACGTTATTCTTATTTTTACCACCCACAATCTTTGCTACAGTATATTTAACCATACTTGGACCACTTCGTTGGCAGCATTCTTAAGAAATATGAGATTGCATTGAACGAAATAATTATTCGCAGGACTATCCATGACAGCATAACTAAATGGGTTGAGCCAAAAGGAAACAGACACTCCAAAGCAACCAATTACTCCACTGTCAACAAACCTGAGTGATCAATAATAGTAGGGGAAGACAGCACCTGAACATACCAGTTAACCATGATATTCTATATACATGAGTCCCCTTATGAACCTAACTGAACACCGAAACAGTAAGGCTTTACAATATTCCAACCTGTCGTTGAAAAAAGCATGAACAAATGTTTCTGCATCATGTAGTGACAATATATTCCTTACCTTGGCAATATTTCTAAGATGAAAGAATGCTATCTTAGTAATATTATGATTACATGAGCCTCAAATGAAAGACTGGAATCTATAATCACACCAAGTCTTTTACGTCTTTTACGCAAAACCTTTTATGCAATACATTTTTCTTTTACTCTATGGGTAAAAATAAGTTCATGACTAAGTACTCTATTACTGAATATCATTTAAATTTTTTAGATTTAAATTTAAACTTCAAATTACTGACTCTTCCTTATTCTCACAACGACCAGAGGGAAACATTGATGCTAAAACATCACTGGCTTACACCAGGTCCATCAACAAGCCTAAGCCAGATCCTGTGAGAAAATCTGCTGGAGTACTAAAACTCCAGGAAAGCAATTTCCCATAGGTCAGGAGAGTAGCACAAGTGGTTTAGGACTATGACCCTCAGTGAGGACTGAGGGTGTCCCTTCACAGTAGATCTACTTTATTTCTATATGTAGTTAATTCAAAATAATAACCAAGAAACTTTTATTGCAACTTAATTACTTTTTTTTATCTCACTTGCTGGAATCCTAAAACAGTTGCCGACTGATCAGGCCACTAGTTTCATGTAAAATATATGAGCGGGCTCATATTCCAAAATACTCGCAAATCAAAGCAAAAATTCCCCCATAAGAAATAATGGAAAACCAAATTATTCATTCCACAGCCCAAAAAAATAAATACATAAAAATAATTAATACAATATATAAAGTAAAAATAAAACAAATTAACCTGCACTTTACCTTTAAAAAAAGGACAAAATAAATCCCGACAGGTAAGTGTTTCCATGTATGCACGCATAAGTATGTGCGTAAAGTTGAGGGATCAATTTGCTCCTTCTCTATATCAGCCTATCGTTATGTGTGTGCGCGCATGTAATTTGACACCGTGCCCCTACCGTGCCAAACACAGAATAAAAGATGTTTTACGCGCACACACATGGTCACAGTGTTATAGTAAACAGTACACGCACAGATGTTGATTATACCAGTGAGAGACGAGCATTAAGACCGAGCAGGGGAGACGATTACCCACAATTCTGTAGCACAAGAGAGAGGAAAAACTGTTGGCTCAGTTGTGATCACGTGACGCTCGGCGTCAAAACTAGAAGCGCATGCGTGATACATGATACTTGATACTCGCAAACCAAGACTTGCTCGTTTTTCAAGTCTAAATTTATTAAAAATCTCGCACTCGCAATCACTTTGCATCAACTTTTTAATAATTCATTGTTCAATTTTTGAAGACTTATTAGAACAGCTGTAAAATGTTTGTGCTACAAGACAAGTGCAAGTGTGTCTTACAGTTTTCTCTACCTGTGAGTGTGTTAAAGCATTCTTCATCCGTTTGTACTGGTACATCATCTCAATGTGATCTTGGTGTTTTTC
Organism: Clarias magur; assembly: GCA_013621035.1. Lineage (NCBI taxonomy): Eukaryota > Metazoa > Chordata > Actinopteri > Siluriformes > Clariidae > Clarias > Clarias magur. Next base: position 154,902 of record QNUK01000082.1, on the reverse strand, counting down.
CTCATAATCCTGAAATTCAGCCATGGGATGTTGTGGAAATTAATTGAAGACTCAGGCTTTGATTTCAGAAGGTTACAACTTTATTGGTTGATCAATAAAGTCGGGAGGTCTGCAGAACACACACCGACTCCTGACGGCTTCTTGCTTAAATACTGATCCCAAACAAAGGCGGCCAGTTTTCCCGCGCTGATTTTACATACAACATCTGGGTTTCATTAAATGTCACAGTTCTAGGTGCCTCAATGTATAGATCGGATTTCTTACACAGGCACATTCCAAGAGGCCTATATGCTTGGCTTCTCACGCAAGCCTCCCATTATTTCAAGCTGAGGTATCTTTTATTCCATAAAAGTAGGGTATATCACATAAAATAAGATAAAAATTTCTTCTACACCTCCCCCCTCTGGTACTTATAAGTCCCACACTAACCATTCTATCTAGAGTGCAAATTCATGAGTTAGTCTCACTTACACTACCTGGTGATTAAATTAAATCACTGGACTTCTACCAAGGACCAACCTATGTATTTGAACTCTAGTGGAGAATCGGCCAAAGCTCTCCTTCCGCTCTTGACTAGAAAGGAGTAAAAGACTCGACCTCCATGATCTTATACTTTTCATAACACCGTAACAATAACACGACATGAATATGTAATTAACACAGTGATTTTTTTTTTTAGGTTTACACTAACTGGGTGAATGATACAACCTAAAAATGAAACATGCATAACACATTACAATTTTAAAAGTGGGTATAAATTTAAACAGCCTTGTTGTAATGTAAGAATCTTCAACCCAGATACTTTGCACATCGTAGAGAGTCAGTTGGAGCCCACAAGAGAGGTTACTAGCACTTCATTATGGGCCCGTGTCTTCCCTCCTTTGCTATGGAAGATGTGCATCCGAAGACTTGTCCTTGTCTGTTGTTGCTAAGGAATGCTGTTACTTTTAGAAAGCCTTTGGTTAGATATATATATATACACAACATAAATTTCATTAGACACGGTAAAGTCACCCATCAGCTGCTCCAATTAAATTTCTATACCTGTAATAAAAGAGAACTTTGTTTAGTGGCATTACACATTGGCATAATTTGTTTACGGCTTGCTCCTTCCAGTGCACTTTTCCTGTTGAGGAAATTAGGATAAATTGTTGCCACTGCTGTTTTATCTGTGAAAGTAATATAGTTTTAATTATACAGAAATACATTATACAACATGAATTGTAGTCACATACAATATGTACAAAAGTTTGTCATGTCAGTTGTGTCAAGGGGAAACTGGTCAAAGTCAGTCAGTCGGTCGCGTCTGTATCAGAAATGGGATGCTGCTCTCAAGCAGATTTTCATACTTAATTTGGGGCAGCGAAGTGTTCATCGCTGTGCAATTTGGTATCCAACTTGTGCCAATAGTTGGTTATTTCCCAATAAGGTTTAAATTTGTTCACTTTGCTACTATTGGATGTTGGCCATTCTTTCTTCCTTCCGCTCTATCAGTCAGCGGTTTCTCTCCTTTCTCTGTACCTATTTCTGGAGGTTTTGTGTAACGGTTCAAGTGATACCACGTGGTTCAGTCTTCCACCTGAACTGCTGATGGAATAGCTGCTAGGATTCCCTCCTGAATTTGTGTTACTTCCTTCTACCATTTGTAGATACATCTGGTCTTCTGGAACAACTGGGCATGGTGTGTCTTTCTCCACTTGGGCTCCGTGCTTTTCCCTGCACATAGATTACTTTATATATTGCAGTTAGTTTCCTCATTTGCAATTGAGAGGTCTATACAATATAACACAGTCATGGGTCGACCCGTAATGGATTCATGCGGGTTAGGTGTGTATTTCTGTTAGTTTGCATGCAATAGTTTATTAGTGCAAGGGGTAAAGCATCACCCCAGTTAAGTTTATTCTTTCTAATATCCCACTGCGGATGATGAGCTATTATCCGAACTCATCTCTGGAATTCCAAATCTAGGAATCATTTCGCTTGTAAGGACTTGATAACTGTTCCTGCTTCTTCATCTGCAGATGGCATTGCTTCTACCCATCTACTCAACCTCTCAATTATTACAACCATGTACCTTTTTCCTCGAGCATCCTTCACCCTGTCCACACAGTTCACCATTAAGTACTTAAAAGGTCTAGTACCGGTATATGGCTAATAGGTGTCGCTGTTCCTTTTCTGACATTATGCTTAGCACATGTATCTCACATGAAGCTAAGAACTCATCAACCATATCATGCAGATATGGGACCAATACCCTTGGTTTTTAATTTTCCTCACAACCTCTCCTCTGGCACAAAAATCAAATCCATGAGCATGAATCAAAATGTTTAACAGCACTGTGGATGCAATGATTAAACCTACATGTGTACGCCACACACCTGGTGCATCCTTTTGAGCTCCCCTCTGGAGCCACATCGAGTGCTCGTATGGACCTGCTTGATGTTGAATTCGAATAATATCCTCCAATTGAGGCTGTGGTTCTATAAGGACTACTGGTACTATCAATGCCACTTTACACCTCGATGCGTGCTTTGTTTCTAAGCCGGCTGTGTTGTTGCCCTTAGTGACATAGTCATTTCCTTTTTTGTGAGCTTTGACATCTAATGACAGCCAATCATTTTGGTAGCATCATAGCAACCATTAACTTGCTTATCTGTTCAGCATGCTGGATAGGTGTTCCTTCACTCTTTTTAAACCTTCACTGCTTCCATACTGCTCCAAACATATGACACCCACCATGTGAATAGGCTGAATCTGTAAGAAAATACTTTCTACTAGCCCTTTGGCTGTTTGACATACGGCTGTGAGAGCTTTGAGCTCGGCTAATTTGAGCAAAACCCGGTTGCGAACAACTCTGAGATAAGACAGGTTTGAAGTCTTCTCCATCCTTTATTATTACTGTATACTCAGTGTAACTTCCTAAATGACCTATAAACTAGACTCCTCAACAAAATAAGTAACTTCTGCTTCAGATATTGGTTTAGAGTCAAGATCAGGATGTAACCTAGTAAATGCCAATCAATTCGCCAGACAAGCATGAGACACACCTTCATATGCTAAAGGACTTAATCCAGCCGGATTAACCGTGTCCCATCCTTTGATCGTAATCTCAGGATATGTGAGCAGTGAAGAATATGCTAGAAGGCGAGCTTGAGCTAGAACAAATTTCCCTTGTTCTATCAATTCCACAACCTTATGATGTGTATAAATGGTTACTGGGTAACCCAGAGTCAATGTAGATGCTTTTCCATATGCATAATGTACTGCTGTAAGACCCTGTTAATAACATGGCGGGTAACCTTGTACTACATTATCTAGCTAGTCCTATAGTAAGCTAGAGACTGTTTTTCCCTCCCACTGCAGGTTTCCTGCATCAATACAGCTGAGGCATATCCATCAGCTCGGTTAGCCACCTACAAGTAGAATGGTTTGATGTACTCTGGTATACCTAAGGTGGGCGCTCTTTGCATCTCTCTTTTGATGGATTCGAATGCTAACAGTGCATTTGTGTTCCATTTTAATGGAGCCCTTAGATTTTGCCGACCTTCTCCTCTCATTACCTCCCTCAGTGGAGCTGTTTTACTGTACACTCCTCAATCCAGTCAGTGCTGAAGCCTGTTGAACCTAAAAAGGTCATCAACTGTTTAACTGTTTGTGGCAAGGGTGCTTTACTTACGCCTTCTAATTGGGTAGGCGCTATGGCTATTGTACCATGTGGAATTAACCGTCCTAAATATTCAACTTGAGGCTTGCAATATTGCCGTTTAGCTTTGGATACTTTGTGACCTCCCTGTGCTAGCTTACCGAGTACCTTAAGGGAATCCCTATGGCTTGCTTCTAACGATGTCAAGCATATCACACAATCTTCCATAAACTGAAGAAGGCTACTTCCTTTCATTAAATCTTCTACAGTAAATCAGCTTCCAAACCTGATTGAATATGTGCAGTGAGTGTCGTACCTACTGTGGCATTCGCCGGTAGTACATTGTTGTCCAGCATAAGTAAACGCAAACAAATATCTACTCTCCTCCGCTACTAGAATACTGGAGAAGGCTGAACAAAGATCAATTACAGTGAAGTATTTGGCTTCAGGAAGGACATTGGTTAGCAGTGTGTGTGGATTTGGAACATCTACTGGATAATCTTCTGTTATACTATTAATTGCCCGTAAATCATGCACGAGACACGATTTATTTTTACCTGGCTTGATCACAGAGAAAATTGGAGTACTACAGCAACTGGTTGTCTTCTTTTACCAGGCCTTCAATAGTGTTCTATATGCCAGCTTCTGCCTCAGGTCACAGAGGATATTGTCTTAGTCTGGGCAGTTTTACATTTGTTTTGAGTTTTACTTGAATTGGGTTGGCTGATTCAATTAGGCCTATATCTACACCATGCTGAAACCATAATTCAGGTGGGACCTGACTCTCTATTTCCCTATATAGCTTACGCTCAACAGTCTCAACTACTTCAGTTGCTGATGCCATTTGCGTCTGTGACTTGTGGCTAATAACAACTTCCTGAGGAACACCAATCAAGTTATTACCACACAATACTTTGATAGAGTTTTTATCTGCAAAATGAAAATCAACGGGTTTATGGTTGACTCCCACTGGACTTCTGTAGCTCTCTTCATCATTAGTCCTAAGTCCTTTGATCGGCAATTTCTTCCAACATACACTGTCACATGGGGAACAGAATCAGTTACATTGAACCGCCTTTTCACAAAATCACACTCATCTATGCTGATAGCTGCTCCTTGCCGACATATGACGATGTACTTGTTTAATTAGTTCCACCTTGTGCTCTTTTGTTTCTTCCTGCCATGTTTGTTCTAAACCAGCATCCTTAGTTGGATCATACACCATTGTACAGTGAAAGTCTGAAGTAGGTAATTGTGCTTCAGGAATCTGTGCTTGAATGAACTTTCCCCACTTATGAATTACTTTACTTACATCCCTTTGTAGCTGTCCTATCCAAAACACATTTGCTTGTGGCTCAGTCATTACCATTTGATTTTTTCACCATTCATGTCAACATACACCCTTTCTGGGGAACACCATATTTACAATCCTAATTTATACACTGCATCTCTGCCCAACAAATTAACCGGGGTCTGACTTGAAACTAATACAGGCATAGTCACACTTGTGTCGCTAGTTTGTAGACGGACTGGAGCGGTCATAGGAATTAACTGCTATTGTCCCAATAATCCTACTGCCTTTGCAACTTTTCCAGGCATGGGGAGATGACTTAAATTTAGGCAGGACTTGAATGCACGAATTGCTCCTGTATCTACTGACAAGGGTTCCTGTGCAGCATTAGTTGTTAAAATAGGTAACTGAATCTCCCCTGTTTTGGACCCCCTATGGGTTTACTGGGCCTTGAGCTTGATCTCGAGGAGACTGTTGCCACTCCCCTCCCATCGCACCCCTCGGGAGCTGGGGCCATGGATGTGTGGGGCAACTTGATCGGTTATCTCCAGTCAGTCCACACCCCCAGCATACGCCTGGTGGAAAGTTAGCATAAGTGTTTCTTTGTCCCCTCTGGCGCTGATTAGTTCTCCACTCTTTCAGCCTTTGTGGATAAACATTGCAGACATCTGGTGTGAGTTTGGGGGTAGTGCTGCTGGTGCGGTCATCGCTATGACTGCCGCTGGCTGGATCATGGGTGAAGGATTGCCTGGGGCCCCCCCAGACACTTGCTCTGCTGTAATTAGGGTCTCTTGGACCTTTTTCTTGTTTTTCTTAGTCAGTTCTTCAAGATGTAACTGAGCTAGTTTTCGTTGTAGCTCTTTCTCTTGAGCTTTCAACTTCTGCTCATTTTCCTGTACAGTTCAGCAGCATGTGAGATGTGATCACAGAACTCTTTGTGTGATCTTGAGTTTAAACCGACCACATCTCCAACTGATCACCCTTGAATGCCTTTGGGTCAACTCTAGCTGTGTACTCTGCACACAAGGCCTTCCACACGGCAGGGCAGCAAGCATCAAGGACAGTTGATGGTTTGTATCTACAGCCTTGTTCAAATCAGAAGCACGGAGGACGTTCTCCATCTTTCCTCCCCCACTTCTTGACTGTCCTGGTGTTTTTGTGCTCCTGTCTATTTTCTCTCTACTTACATGCACCCCCTCTTCTCCCTCTATCATCTTCCTTCCCATACAACTTTCTCCACTTTTTGTAGATCTGCCCTTACTTCCTTATAACAATCTAACGGTGTGCTTTCCTCTCTCTCTATCCACCTATCCTGTCTCTTTCTAGACTTCACACACGGCTTCCTATAACCTTCATCTCAATCTACACAAGCTTCCATCTGCATTTCTCCCGAAACTTCAACCATTCCCTTAAGCATTGGGAATTGACCTTTTGTCTGCACATATGGGGGAGGTGTAACTAATGCTTCCCCCATGTTACTCTGTGCCTCACTTTCCTAACTTTCCTTAACTTTCTCCTCACCTGCTTTTTCCTTCTTACAACCTCATCCCTTCTTTCTGAAACAGAGCCAGGGCCTCTCTCTCCTGCTGTCTTTTCAACTCACTCTGGACACGCTTTTTCTCTCTAGCTGCAGTTTTGTAATTTTTTGCCAACGTTACCATTTCACCACACAAAGCCAAATCAAATGTCCTCTCCTTTAGCCATTTTGTAATCATATCTTTAGTTCTCTTTTGCCATTTACTTGAGATCTTAGTTATGAGATCTCCACACAATGGATGGTTCAACACCAATATATCCACAGGAGAGGCTGCCATTATTCCTTATAGCCTCTGTCACCAAAAACCAGGATATACCTGTACTTCCTTATGCTTATGCACTTACTTAGTTACTAAATTTACTTACAGCAACATACAATATTATATAATCACCTAAACATCCACCTTCATTAACAAGACTTAGCAATGATAGCCACTCTTTAATATACAATATTTCACTACCGTCCTATTAGCACTTGCCAAAAAGCACAGTATTTTTATACACAGTGAATGTTATATTGCAAGAACCGATTAATGCCACAGTATTAATATTGGGTTCAGACACATTCACCACACATTCACCACTCCACACGATCTCTTTATTTCTAGGCTTATATGTTCATCCTGTGTCCCTTATTTCCTAGAAATTAGGGCTCATTCACGCATACTTTGTCCCCGGTCCTAATCAGGGCTCATTCAAGCATACTTGTCCCTTTTATTTTATTTAGCTATTTATTTATTTATTGTCTTAGAAGGGCTCATACACACACTTGTCCCTTTATTTCAACTTGATCTGCTAATTTATCTATTCCTATAAGGGCTCATTCACACACACGTCTCCGGTCTGGCGCAAGCCGACCCCCCCTCTGGTGGATTGCACACACAACTCCCTCGGGGGTTCACTCAGCCAGATTCTCTTTCTCTCCCTTCCACTCAGACACACACACTCAGACACACATAGAGCTCTCATTCACTCAGACAATATCAGACAGTATTGGACAGTACAACATCAATTAAACACAAACAATGCAATTGCTTACAACTTAATGGCACCCAAGCAGTGCTCCTCATAAAAAGATATAAATTTGCTGCTATAACCTCATACAATCCATTAATCAGCAGCACACAAAACAATTGACGTACAACTGTACGTTCCACATAAAAAGATATTCATAAAGCTGCTACACTAATACGATACGGGTTAATCAGCAGCATCCAAAACAATTGACATACACTTGTACGTTCCTCATAAGAAATTAATATCCATAATTAAGCCACAAGCTCATACTATACGGTTTAGGTGGCTACACAATTCTTTTGACATACCTAAGTATGTTCCTCATAAAAAGGGATATATTGATATTAACTACTGTGGATCCTCACACAAGCAGTATTACTAATTAGGCGCAATTCCTTATTAACCTACTCCACTGCCATCCGTCTAGGCCCTCTTGACAATGAGTACAAATTAATACAGCGTCTATCTACCGGTATGCATTGCTATCTATCAAAGCCCTCTTAGCAACACAGACAGACCTTCAACTGCGCTACCTCATACCCGTCTGCTATTACTGCCATCTATCAAAGCCCTCTTGACAGCAAAACAGACCAATGCAATGCTTATTTTATCAGTTACTATTCAAATACTACCATTCAACGGTTAGTAAGCTGATGCATGCATTTTCCTTCTGAAAACAAAGCCCATTCAAAAATTACTTCATTTGGAGAGGTCTTTATCAGGCATCCTTACCACCATGGGTGATCCTCAGCAAACAACACAAACTAAGCATATAAGCAAAAGTTGCTTACCTTTGTAAGTGGCCACCTGTTTGTGCTGCTCGCCAAGGAAGCCCATGCTGATCAGTCACCTTTGCCCCTTTTCCACCCTGCTCGCAGCGCCAAAATGTTGTGGAAATTAATTGAAGACTCAGGCTTTGATTTCAGAAGGTTACAACTTTATTGGTTGATCAATAAAGTCGGGAGGTCTGCAGAACACACACCGACTCCTGACGGCTTCTTGCTTAAATACTGATCCCAAACAAAGGCGGCCAGTTTTCCCGCGCTGATTTTACATACAACATCTGGGTTTCATTAAATGTCACAGTTCTAGGTGCCTCAATGTATAGATCGGATTTCTTACACAGGCACGTTCCAAGAGGCCTATATGCTTGGCTTCTCACGCAAGCCTCCCATTATTTCAAGCTGAGGTATCTTTTATTCCATAAAAGTAGGGTATATCACATAAAATAAGATAATTTCTTCTACAGGGACAGTAGAGAAATTTATATTCTTTTAATTCTACAATTATTACTACTACAGTAAAATCAGGTGGAAATTGTACCTCAGCCAGCAATAAATACAGTTATGACAAAGCAAAGCTTTTTGACAATGCTGACGTGTAAATTGTCTTTAAAAAGTCAAAGGCTCAGTTACAGGGTTTTAAGGAAAATTAGAAACTGCTCATCGTCAAATAGCAACCAGGCCAGATTTCATAAAAAGAAAGGCTTACCCTTCTTATAAATACCCTCACTGCATCATGCTTTTTCTGCAGGATGCTTATCCCCTGACTTTTCTGCATACACTCCTAAAATACAGCCAAGAAGGAAAAGAGGATCAAAAGTTAGCTCTTAAATTTTCACATCAACAATCCACCACATCTGTCACCTGTTCATTATTTTTGAAAGAACTGCTTAATGACTTAATCTTACTTACCACTGCTAGCTCTTCATTCTTTATTCGAGTTTCTGAGAGTTCTTTCTGTAGCTCCTGCACTGAGACTTGCAGTGCATTTACAGCCGACATCACTTCAGATTTCTCCTTTTCCAGCTGAGCACATGAGTCAATCAATAGTTTATATTTTTCCTTACTGTTAGCCAAAGACACCTGAAAGTTCAGCAATTAAAGTGTGTCAGCTTTATTTAGTACTATGCACATATTCAGAAAAAGATTTTGACTCATCACTCATCTGAAGAGCATAAAAAATATAATTAAATAAATGTCCCTAAAAGGTGACTACTGTTTAGTCCTTAAAACACAGACACAGAGAAAAAGATTTTTAAATGTTAGTCATAAATGGACTGCTGAACCTTAGTAAAGAAGAAGAAACCTTAAAATACTGTGAAATTTGTTTAAATAGAATCTAGGGGTTGGCGTCTAAGATAATTGGATACAAAGTTTGAGAAAAAGAAGTTACGTGCCAAAATGTATATTCAACTGGTCACAAATTGGTTCATCTTAATACATCTGATAACTTTTTCATTTTAACCAAAACTATGTCTACTTAATAGTTTGATTGTTTTTTTACCCCTAAGCCAAGCTATGTAGCTAAGTAGCTTCTAACAAGGCTGAATTTCAAAGCCCTTTGTAATCAATAATCAAGGGCACTCCTTGGTGTGTTGAAATTAATTTAAAGCCATTTAAAGCAGAAGGATGTGTGTTGGCAGAGCAAAATAACTGTTTAAATAAACAAATCATTCATAATCTGTTGATAATAAATGGTGTTTGAACTGTTTTATGAAAGCTATATCACAATTGACATACCTTCGACACTTGGACTGTGCCCTTGTGTCTATGACTGCATCACAGCTGTGATGATAACCAGCACTCCCTCTCGTGTGATATTGCTTAATTATGACTTACATAACAGTTAATACAAACAATTAATTCACACTGAAAACAGTTTACACCCCGATTAAAAAAAAAAAAACTTTTCCTATAGTTTTATCAGAACTTGTATATGGGTATAGAAAAGAATCATCCCACTTTAAAATAATCACATTTTGCTTTGCAGCCTGAAATAAAGACAGACATGGCTGTGTTTTATTGGGCTGTATTTACTCTGTGCAATTTAATATCCAAGTGAAAGATATAACACCAGCATGTCAGAAAGATGCAAGAGATTTAATATTTAGCAGTCCTAGCTTCAGATCAGAGGTGCTGGCTGTGCATTCAGTGTGATCTGAATTTGTGGTCTCTATGTTAATTAAAAAATGTAATTACTAAAACAGACTTTTTCGGTCTTTCTAAATTTTCGTTTAGCTCGGGGAACAGACACAGTCTCAACAATATAATAAACCCTGAGTGACGACTCCATGCAGCTAGCAGACAGTTGGATTAACCCGTTTGTCTGCTCCCTGGCCTGGGTTCTGAGTAGTCACAGATTAACTAGCCCTCTTCTAAGACTATGAGCTACACTACAAGAAATAAGAGCGGCACCTTCCCAAGTGGGATAGACATCGTGCCGCTCCAACAGGCCAGCTTTGCCCTCAAAGGTACTCCAGTTGTCTATAAAGCCCATCATTATTTTCAGAGCACCACCTAGACATCCAACGGTTCAGCAACCAAAACCTGCTGTAATCTATGTCGCCACGTCTCTTGATGGGGCCAGAGCATACTACTGCATTTCCTCAGCCAAATTAGCATTTGATCAAAACATTTAATATTTTTCCTTTTTTTTTTTATAACGATTAGTCTGTCGTGTTACAATATCTAACTTCTCTATGTTCAATGTTTTAAAATAATTTAACAAATTCTAAAATTTAGGGAGGCACTTGTTTTTTTCATATTGTTGGAACCGTTATAAAGATTCTTAAAACATGCAGAAACTGTTAGCTATGCTATGAGATATAATAGATTGATTTACATTAATGCTCACCAATGTCCCTTGTACTTTTGCCACTGCTATAATCAATATTTAATTTAAATATTTTAATGCATCAGTTTTATTAGAGCTGTTTTCAGAGGCCTTTAAAAAAGGGGGGGATAAATTAGTTTAATTAATTTATTTTTTCCTTTATGCAAGGATTTTCATACTCACAACCGCTAACTCTTGAGACTCAGAGAGTTGTTTCTCCAGCTGCTGCACTGAGACTTGCAGTGTGTTTACAACAGAGATCAGTTCAGACTTCTCCTTTGCCAGTTGAACACAGGACTCGATCATCAGTGCATATTTCTCATCAGCATTAGCAAAAGACTCCTGAAAGTTCAGTAACAAAAGCGTGTCATCTTATTTATTTCTACACGCGTATTCACACCATTTTGACCCGTCATTCTTTAGAACAGCCTTAAAAAGATGGGATCAAATAAATCCCTAAAATGTAAGTAAACTAGAATGAGCACACTGTGAGGGTCCCTCTCTTGCTCACCATCCAAAAACACAGCCAAAGAGAAGACAACATAGCCAATCTCCAGAAGACAACACCTCACAATAATGTCAAAACTCGTCAGATGTTATGACAGAATTGAGCAAAAAAAAAAAAAAAAAAAAAGCCACACTTTAGCTTTCTAAGGCACCATGATAGATGGATAGCTGTTCGGTTCGTGATAGCTGGATAGCTGTTTGGTTTCGGCTAGTCCAACTGTGGAATTCAGTGTGGAACTGCCATTTGGTGTTTTTTTTTTTTTTTTTTACTGCTTTAAAGCAATTTTGTAAGCTTTGCAACTTGGAATTGCAGTAGGTACTGGGGTCCAATGAAAAGATAATTATTCATCACTCTTGAAGCATATGAGGGAGCATTCCCATGTAAAGTGACTACTGCTAAAACTGCCTTCTACGGGGAAAAGTTGGAAGGTTTTACACATGGTTCTGGCAAACTCCACAATATCATCTCTTTACTACTCAACTAATTGGCTCCTCCTGCTACATCCTCTCTGACTGCTGATGACTTTGCTGATGTTAGGAAAATTAGTAGCAATCCGCCAAACCTTTTTCTCCAAACCCAACCCTACGACACAACTTCAGGACCATCCCTCTCCTTCCTTAGCAGAATTTTCCAACCTGACAAGTGATTCAGCACATCATCTGCTCCTCCAATCATACCACCTGTTCATTAGACCCAATCCCTTCCACAATGCTCCAGGCCATATCACAAGATCTTCTTCCCTTCATCACAACTATCATCAACCATTCCATATCATCCGAGCATGTTCCTGCTCCGTTCAAAATGCAAGGGTTATTCCCATCCACATGAATCCACACATTGTCTGGATCCAGCAGACATCAGCAACTATCACCCAGCCCAGTATAATTTCTCTCTTTTATTTCTAAAATTCTTGATCTCTTTTGTAGTGTGCACTGTTTGCAATCATATGTCTCTCTATCTTTTGCAGAACAGCCTCAATGATCCCAACCAATCTGAATTCAAAATGGCACATCCCACAGAGACTACCCTTCTGTCTGTCAATGAGAGGCTTGATGCTGCTAGATCAACTAAACTGTCATCTGTCCTCATCTTCCTGCACCTCTCAACTGCATTTGACAGTGTTCCACAAGATTCTCTTGTGTATTCTTACAGGCCTTGGAATCTGTGGCACAGCATGGCAATGGTTTGCTTCCTAGCTAGAAGATCAGAGGTGACATGGAGGGGATCCACATATGCCCCATGCAGACTCTCTACTCAGGTGCTTGTTCAGTTCCTTGTTATGTCGTGACTGGACTAATGCAACTCGCTCCTGGCAGGTCTGCCTCTATCCACCAATTATCCTCTGATGCTTGCCAAGAAAGCTAAAAATGGCCCAGCACCCACTTACCTCTCGGCTCCAATCACAATGGTGGGCTAGAACTATATTTATAAACTATATTGGGTGATACCATTTGGCTATTTTTGATAAATATATATATTATTTTGCCTAGAGACAGAAACACAATCCATATGTGAGCCATGTGTTGAAATCAATTCCAATATTTAACAAAGTGAAGGGTACATGCTATGTGATTGGCTTTGTAATAGCTTAGGTTGTAAAAGTATGATTTAGAGACGAAAGTGAAAAAAAAAAATCCAAAATGTGAATAAACAAGAAAAAACTCAGACATGAGCACTATTCGGATGGGCTAGTTTTACTGGGGGACGTTTGAGTTTGAATTTTTTTCAGCCGACGTCTGTCATTTCATGTATGGATTCGGACGAGACTAACATCTCCGTGTTTATTAGGTAGGCATATCTGTGTTTTACATGTAGGCGTTGCACAAGACCACGTGTTGAGGATGAAGATTTCTACTGGAGCGTAGAAAGCAGAAACTCGTATACCAGCGCGCTAGAGATTGTACGGTAGTTCACGTTGACCAAAACACACAAGAAAACATGTTTCAGAAAAAAACTTTTTCGGCAAACACATTCGCATTAGGACAGGATTAGATTTCTCAGAGGACCGCCCAGTTCACAAAGTGCTTTTTTTGTTCACACATTTACTGAAGAGGAAGTGAAGGTTCAGTGTAAAATTACTGCATGTGTCTGATTGCAGAAAAGAAGTTCACAGACCATTTGAGAAGAGATAAAGACTTCTTCAGTTACATGAATGGTAACATTTTTATTAAAAGTGTTTGTAGAATTTAGACTTTGATGTTCAGTTAATGAACAGAATTTTGATGAGCAGAACTGGACTTTGATTATCAGAACTCTCTGATCTATTTAAAGGATGTTCTGTATACATAGAAATGTTGTGTTTATCAGAATTGTAAGAAAAAAGTATGTATTAAATTAAAAAGTTTGCACTGCTTAACCTAGTGCTAGAAAAAAAAAACAATGTCCCTTGTACTGTACCTTTGCCACTGCTATAATCAATATTTAATTTAAATATTTTAAAGCACCAGTTTCAGCAGAAACATTTTCAGGGGCGTTTAAAAAAGGATCAATTAGTACAAGGATTATACAAGGATTCTTACACTCACCGCCACTAGCTCAGCATTCTTTATCTGGGACTCAGAGACTTGTTTCTCAAGCTCCTGCACCGAGACTTGCAATGTATTTACATCAGACATCAGTTCAGACTTCTCCTTTGCCAGCTGAACACAGGACTCAATCAACAGTGCATATTTCGCATCAGCGTTAGCAAAATACTCCTGACAGTTCAGTAACCAAAACATTATTTTTGGTCAACTTTATTCACTTCTACACACATATTCAGTTTAACTCTTTATTAGAGCCTAAAAAGATGTAGTCAAATAAATTTTCCTAAAATGTAATTAAACTATTGAGAGCCACTCTTGCTCATGATCCTAACCACAGAAAAAGAGTAAAAGATAAATAATCATTAGTGCTAAATGTACTGCTTCTCTTTAATGAAGATGGAGTAATTTTAAAGCTTTGTGATAATATTTTGCTAGCTTGGAGCGTCTCATTAGCTTTCTAAGGTACCATGCACTATGGAGTTAATTTGCTGGATAGATGTTTAGTTAAGGATAGCCCAACTTTGGAATTCAGAGTACAACTGTCATTTTGTGTCTCCTGCATTGAAGCAAATGATTTTGTTAGCTTCATGACTTGGAATTGCAATAGGTGCTTATGTCCAGTGAAAGGATAATCAGTCAACACACTTGAAGCATATGAGGGCTGCGTCACTTCACTGATGTGGTTAAGGAAATAGTAAACATTAAATTTTAGTAGTAATATAGTAAAATAGTAAACGTTATATTATTATGTTACATGTAAAGGTTACATTATTATTATTATTATTATTATTATTATTATTATTATATTCTTATCTCCACAAACACATTTGACAGACTTTTAGAATAAGACAGGAATGGTATGGCATTACCAAACGAATTTAATCAAGTATTGGACACTACTTGACAAATGTATTAAAATACTACTGACTAGACACACAACCACAATTCATATGATCAAAATGTTGAATAGCATTTGTGTTTGAAAGAAATCTGGAGACTAATAAGTCTGGGCATGAGAAAAAATATTCTTTTTAAATCAGAAATTAATACTTGAGACAAAATATTAAACTTTTAAAATTGGCACAGGCCTCTAAATGGGTGGGTACAGGCCACCAAACTCCCAGAGATGACAAAAGAATCAAAAGAAATCGTGGGAGGAACCAGATTCTCATAGTTGTCCTGCAGTTACTAAAGAGTAGGGCTGAAACGATTACTCGAGTAACTCGATTACAAAAAATGATCGAGGCAAAATCTTCTGCCTCGAAGCTTCTTTTAATTAATTTTAAAAGCTTGCGTTATGTTTTTGCACAATTATTTGTTTGGCGTGACACAGCGTGCTTCCGGATGCAAGCTGCCAGTAAACACCAACGAAGAAGAAGCGCTTACGTCACCAACAAAGCGGAAGGAGACACAAAATTTACAAGCTGCAGAATGGAATGGAGCAATAAAAATATATTAACATTTATTTTAAAGTGTGCCCTAATTTTTTTGATACTTAAAGTCATTTGAAATACTTTTTTTTTAGTTTTTGCATCAGAAAAGGCTTTAAAATAAAAATATATGGCACTGTAATGCACTTAATTCATCTCAGTCAACTTTAAGCTATTCCTCGTATTGTGAATAATGACAACGTTTATTTTTGATAAAATGCTGTATGCATTAAAAAAAAAGTAGATTTTTCTAAAAAGAAAACCAATTAATCTTTGTTTCTCTTATACATTTTACATTGCTGTTTAATTAAGCAAATTAATTAATCGATTCAGTTTTTGGTAGAATACTCGTTTACTAAAATATTCGATAGCTACACGTACAGCCCTACTAAAGAGTTCAAACATTTAGCACAAGGTGTTTTTACCAGTCTTCATGCTATCCAAAGCATGCACAGGGTAACATCGATTTTAATTTTTGCCTTTACATTTACACTTTACAAAAGCAGTCATGATTAAATTAGAGGTAAACCATACCTTTAGTACCTCTTTGCTGTGTGATAGAGCTTCCGTCCTCTCATCATACTGTGCCTTTAGGATACTGTGAGCCGTATGCTCCTGTTCATATTCAGAAAAACGCATCCTTCGTTTTGCTGTGAACAGTGATCTACTTCTTGAAAATATGTCTTCAACTGATGCTGCAAAGTAATTAAACCTACAATATTCTGTTGTATTCACATAACACTTTCTCATTCTGTTCTAGCATCAGCTGGAGATGCAAGTAATTACGGATTTACCCTTTTGACCGCTTGTTACAGCGACATGGGACATTGTGTTCTTCGAGCTAAAGCCAGGTCTCACCAAATGCAAACATTTACTGGAACGTTTGGTGTGAAAGAAGAGCATGTGCATCTGATAACAGATAACACATTTGAAAAATTTGAGACCAGATAAAGCATTAATAACTCAGCAGTGTTGGTAGAATTCAAAGAACTAAAAGAAGGTCTACAGACCCATCTCATATACAATACAGTGTATGCCATGGAAATGTTGCGTGTAAGAATTGTGAGGAAATATTTTGTATTAAACTTTAAACATTTGCTCTGCTTAGCCTAGTACGGGAAAATATACATTTCCTCCTCCAGAAATGTCAAAGCCTTCAACTTTGGTAATTAAAAATCTCCTGTCATGGAAGACTGGATATTCTCTCAGCCAACTGAGCATTTTAAAACATGTTTAATAATATATTCATCAGTTTTGAGTTAATCTGTCATATTACAATAACCAACTTTTCTATATATTTCTCTTTCTTTGCCAGCTGAACACAAGACTCGATCATCAGTGCATATTTCTCATCAGCATTAACAAGACTCCTGAAAGTTCAGTAACGAAAGGGTTATCTTATTTACTTCTGCACACGTAAATCACACCATTTTGACTTTTCACTCTTTAGAACAGCCTTAAAAATAAATGTCCCTAAAACGTAAGTAAACTAGAATGAGGACACTTGTAAGGGTCCCTCTCTTGTTCACTGTGCAAAAACACAGCCAAAGAGAAGTTAAACAGACTGCTTCACTTTAATGAAGGATTAACTTTTAATTAATTTTTGTACATGTAAAAAACAAAAATGGGGGGGGGGGGGCATTTTGTCCCTTTTTTTTTTTTTTTTTACATGTACAATGATCCACTTTTACATATTGAACTGATGCTGCAAATTTAATTTAATTGAAAAATTCAGTTCTATTAATATACTTTCTCATACTGGTCCAGCACTGGCTGGAGATTCCAATAAGTACAGATTTACCCTTGTTGACTCCTGAATTCATGCTTTTTTGTTCTTCGAGCTAAAGCAAGGTCAGACCAAATGCAGAAATTTCTGAAGAGGAAACTATAGAATTGGGTAAAAAAAAAAAAAAAAATCTTAATATTTTTCATCCTGTTTGGTACTCATATCACTCCGGAAAAGCATTGTATGGTGTACATATTATCTATCTTACCTTTGTTTTCATCTCACACTCCCTGTGTGCCTCATAGAGCTGTTCCTCTGGCTTTCTCACCCTGTCCCCCAGGTTGGACGTCTCACTATCCAAAAGGGCACTCAACACTTCCTTGTAATTCTCCTGATCTGTCTCAGCCAGAGAACTCTAAAAAAACATCGAAATGTTGTGTTCATGGCCAGGAAATTCCCCAGACCTTAATCCCATTGAGAACTTGCGAACAAGCCTCAAGAGGTGGTTGGACTAACAAAAGCCCACAAATTCTGAAAACTCCAAGCATTGATTACATAATGGGCTGTCATTAGTCAGGATGTGGCCCAGATGTTGACAGCACGTCAGGGTGAACTACCTTTCCCTTGAAAAATAATGGTCAACACTGCAAATATTAACTCTCTGCATAAACTTAATGTAATTGTTAGTAAAAAACTTTGTCATACTGCTCCAGCACTAGCTGGAGATTCCAATAATTGTCATACTGTTCATATGAAATGCTTGTAATTATACTTCAGTATACCAGAAACATCTGACAAAGAAATCTAAAAAGACTTGGTAAAAAATATATATTTTTAATTAGTAAAATTAATTAAAACAGGCAGCAGACTTTGTAAAAATGTATATTTGTAGGATTCTCAATTTTTTTCCCCATAGATGTACATCATGGAAATCCTGCCTTTATCAGAAAATATTATATAATAAACTTTAAAAGCTTGCTGTGCTAAGCCTTGTGCTGAATAATTAAATGTAATTTCCTCCCCCAAAAGCGTCAATGCCTTCAGCTCTTATATTTAAGACGTGTGCATCATGAAAGACTGGATTATTAAAGACTTTTTTTTTTTTTTACATCTGATATCTTGCCTGGATAATTCTGCGTATACTAGAATTATTAGATCTGTAATGTTATTTACAATTCCTGGTCTAATATTTAAAATTAAAATGTACAAAATGATGTTACAAACAAAATGATGTTAAATTAACTGTGAAACCTCACAAACAAACACACAGCATTACTCTTTTGACCAAATAGTGGTGCTTTAATAACCTCAGTAAACCAGTCGGGGCGCGCAAAGCAGATTCCATTAGCAATATATAATGGCTTAGAAAATTCCCCTGTGCCCTAACACGTGTAGTATTAAATGAGGCACTGCCACAAGTGCCTGAAAATCATTTCATGCATTTTTGGGAAAAGATTTTTGTACATTTATTCATAAAAACAACGGATAAAGTAACATTTACCTATTTACTATTTATGTGGTGATGAGCAAGGCGGCTAAATCATCTCTATTCATCAGTCTGGGGATCAGTATTGATTAGTCACAGGAAAATAATCAGCCAAACATACTATCAGGAAAATATATATATGTATATTTTAATAGAATTTACTGTGTGTGTATACACAGTAAATTCTATTAAAATATACATATATATATTTTCCTGATAGTATGTTTGTACGACAGTATGTGTGTACGACACATCACACATAAACAGTGTGATGTGTCGTGGTTGAGACGTTTCTCTCCTTCGTTTTGAAAATCGCGAAACTGCGATTTCCCCTTCGTAGATCAAGCAGTGAGTGACGGCGCCCTAAGCCAAAGAGTGGTTAAAGACTCCCTAAGTCAATGAGTGACTGACCGCGCTCTAAACCAACGCGCGTGTGACGGCGCACTACGCCAATAAGTGATTGACCGCGCTCTGATCCAATGACATTTGGCATTGTCAGATTGATAGTACAGTTGCTAAACGATGTTTGGGGGGAGGGGAGAGACCAATCATCTTTCAGGGGTTCCGGTGCCATGCCTCCCTCCAGAATCCCCCCCTGATGAACAGGTGATTTACTCATCAAAGTTTCCGTAACGGAGTGTTTTACTCAATGAGTTTAGATGTAGAATGAGAAAGGTAAGGGACTGTGTTTTGTGAGTACCACAGGGACAGCCAAATTAGATACATAGTGTGACTGTAGAATAGCAGAACCTACACACACCTGGGTCTGCACGGGTTCTAAATAGAGAGAGAGAAACACAGAATTAACCAGCGCTTATCAGACTGAGGATAACATTATATTATTGTTGCTACATTCTGAATTTCAACCAAGAGAGAGAAAATCGTTGGTGTGCTTACCCTCCGCTGTGTTCTCTCCACCGTCGCGATTTTTCAGATAATAATAAACTCCTGTGGCGGAGGCGGCAGCTCCAGCCGTGTACAGTACAGGGCGCAGACGAATGTCTGCAGCCCAAGAGCGAATTAAACTCGTTAAATCTTTCATTGTGCTGTTCATCAGCGCTTAGCTCGTTTTAATCAACAGTTTGTCTTTTTAGTGTCACATCCTGTCATGTCACAATTGGAACGATGGCGAAACAGACAGCACGTTTCAGTGCTGGAACATCCAGCAAACGCCTTAGCCACCATACAAAAGTAATTTAAAAAAACACATTTTTTTGGTATGTTTTGTTCAACTAAACAATAACACATGGCCTTGTTTACTACAAACTCAAACAAGTACGGATGACACATGCGCAGTACTACACAAACTGTGTGGGCGTGTCCGAAACTAAACCATTCACTGCATATAAAGTCGTGGCCAAAGTTTTTGAGAATTACATAAATATTGGAAAAGTTTCTGCTTAAGTTTTTATAATAGCAATTTGCATATACTCCAGAATGTTATGAGGAGTGATCAGATGAATTGCATAGTCCTTCTTTGATTAACTTAATCCCGAAAAAAACTTTCCACCGCATTTCATTGCTGTCATTAATGGACCTGCTGAGATCATTTCAGTAATCGTCTTGTTAACTCAGGTGAGAATGTTGACCAGCACAAGGCTGGAGATCATTATGTCAGGCTGATAGGGTTAGAATGGCAGACTTGACATGTTAAAAGGAGGGTGATGCTTGAAATCATTTTTCTTTCATTGTTAACCATGGTGACCTGCAAAGAAACGCATGCAGTCATCATTGCGTTGCATAAAAATGGCTTCACAGGCTAGGATATTGTGGCTACTAATATTGCACCTAAATTAACAATTTATAGGATCATCAAGAACTTCAAGGAAAGAGGTTCAATTCTTGTTAAGAAGGCTTCAGGGCGTCCAAGAAAGTACAGCAAGTGCCAGGATTGTCTCCTAAAGAGGATTCAGCTGCGGGATCCACTAGTGCAACTAGTGCAGAGCTTGCTCAGGAATGGTAGCAGGCAAGTGTGAGCGCATATGCACGCACAGTGAGGCGAAGACTTTTGGAAGATGGCCTGGTGTCAAGAAGTGCAGCAAACAAGCCACTTCTCTCCAAAAAAAAACATCAGGGACAGATTGATCTTCTGCAAAAAGTATGGCGAATGGATTACTGAGGACTGGGGCATATTCTTGGATGAAGCCTCTTTCTGATTGTTTGGGGTATCTGGAAAAAGGCTTGTCCTGTCACAATGACACAGTCCTGTGTCATGCCAACAGTAAAGCATCCTGAGACCATTCATGTGTGGGGTTGCTTCTCATCCAAGGGAGTGGGCTCACTCACAATTTTGCCCAAAAACACAGCCATGAATAAAGAATGGTACCAAAACACTATCCAACAGCAACTTCTTCCAACAATCAAACAACAGTTTGGTGAAGAACAATGCATTTTCCAGCATGATGGAGCACCGTGCCATAAAACAAAAGTGATAACTAAGTGGCTCGGGGACCAAAACGTTGAAATTTTGGGTCCATGGCCTGGAAACTCCTCAGATCTTAATCCCATTGAGAACTTGTGGTCAATCCTCAAGAGGCGGGTGGACAAACAAAAACCCACCAATTCTGACAAACTCCAAGAAGTGATTATGAAAGAATGGGTTGCTATCAGTCAGGATTTGGCCCAGAAGTTGATTGAGAGCAGCCCAGTCGAATTGCACAGGTCCTGAAAAAGAAGGGCCAACACTGCAAATACTGATCCTTTGCATAAATGTCATGTAATTGTCGATAAAAGCCTTTGAAACGTATGGAGTGCTTGTAATTATATGTCAGTACATCACAGAAACAACTGAAACAAAGATCTAAAAGCAGTTTAGCAGCAAACGTTGTGAAAACTAATATTTGTGTCATTCTCAAAACTTTTGGCCATGACTTTTAGTACATCCTGCTTCTTAAGCTATGAACAATATATTAATCAAATCTGAAACAAAGACAGTGTGCTCTAAACACTAGCAATGTAAAAGTTATTATTTGCTATGAACAAGAAATAAAAACACCAGTCAAACACACTTAAAATCCCAAATTCCAATTTTTATCTGTCACATACATAGTCATATACAGTATAATATGCAGTCAAATGTTTTAACAATCGCCCATTAACTAAAATGAAAAGAAAATAGAGTAGTCAAATGAAAAATATTAATATAATAATATATATAATTAATAATAATAATAATAATAATAATAATAAAGAAAAATCGAGTATGAAAAAATATTTAAATAAGGAATATACGAGACATGAAATAAGAATATAATAAAAATTATACAGTATATTTGGCTGCAAAATTTACACTATGCACAAATGTACATTATGTAAACTTAAGCAAAAACATAGTTTTTTCTTTTAACTGTGCGGGTTGTCTGATGGTACATTCAGCTCTTGTACATTGAGAACCAGGAACAGTACTCTCTTCCACAAGATGGAGCAGCTCAGTTTGATCAGGCTCAGAAACTGTATTGTCACACATGTCATCACCACTGTACATGGGGCACCCGGGTTGTATAACTAACCTGTCAAGTCTGAGGTAGTACTTGTTTCTGTAGTAAATTGTGCCCGATGATGTGCTCGTCATGATCGTATGAGCGGGGATCATTTCTGATTCTGACAACTGTAGCTGGTTTCCATGTATTTTTGATTCTCATATACTCTTGGTTCCTTCCCAAAGGGTCTGGAGGCAGATCTGCTGTTTTATCATAACTCTTCTGCTGCAGCTGACGATGCTGCAGCACTACTTGAATGTACAGGTGTGGAAGGCCACATATGATGGTTGGTTACCAATCTAGTACATAAATAACATTGAAATAATTATATATCTAACTCAGTGTATGTTTTCTAAATGATAAATGTTATATTTATTGTACTTTGTGATCAACTGTGAACACTGTCAAGCAGGTCACTAGATTTCACTAATAGCTAAGGAGGAACCTAAAACCCACCAGAGGCCAGGTGCTGGTGTTGGTTGAAAGTCCTGAAGCCAAGCTAAACACAGCTAAAGTTTTGTGCCTCTTTGCTCCTACCTACAGGTGGGTTAATATTCCTCCAAATGAGATGTAAATACACTTGGGTAACACATAAGAGAATCTGTGATGGTAACATGATAATCATGCAGTTAGTAGTTTTGCTGTAATGTGGTGAGAAAGATGTTTATCTATCCACTATTATGCTAGGCTAATCAACCTGTTGCCAGTGAATACAGTAGCATATGGAGCTATAGTGAGGTTATAACCATAGTGACTGTTCCCATAGTAAGATAGCCAGAATCTTACTATGGCAACAGTCACTATGGTTCAATTTGATAGAAACGTTAAAGAGCTAATATAAAGTACATATTTACAGATGCAGAGCCACCTGATATAAAAGACAGTCTGAGACAATGGGTACATTTACTTTCATCCACCAATGGACAAAATTATATTGGGCCAACCATTGATGCCAACATTAACCCAACGTATGCACTGCCGTTGACCCAATGTTGGCACTTTCAGGACTGTGCTATCTGGGCCTAATTTAATTTACAATTTCCAACCTTACCATTACCTACTCAACCAACGTTGAGCCAGCATTGGGCCAAACATGTAAGTCTACTGAACCAACGTTTGCCAACGTTGGACCAACATAATTTTTGGCCCCACCTATGAGCCAACATTGGCCAATGGACAAAATGGTGTTCAGCCAACCACTGATGCAAACAGGGAACTGTCTTGGAAGATGACTGTGTCCACATTTGCCACAATGTCTTGCAGAGCAGTATTGACTGTGAAGTTTGTTTATACCCTGCAGAATTGTTTAATCTGCATGCAGGCTGCAACTCTTTTTTGGTAATGGCATGCACAAATTGGGCTTTTGATAAAGCTGTCATTGCTGTGACTTGTGTTTTTGTGACTTCTTTAGCTCTGCATATGTCAATAGCTTTTGAAAGGGTTAAATCGGGTATGGACAGCAGTCGTTCATGAAGCCCTGAATCATTTACGCTGAATATTATTTTGTCTTGGATGAAGCATTTCCATTTTGACTTCCATGTTTGCGCAGCAGTGATTTTCAATCACTACTTGAGGAGAGTTGTGTTAATAAATAGGTACCTCTGTTTCTGACATCATGTTGTATGATTTTTTATCAACACATTAGCAATAACACACACAACAGAGTTCAAACATGAACTTCTTTACTTGTCACACAAACTTAAAAAGGTACAGGTAGCACACGTGCAGTATGTTTACAGACTTACCCAGTACACAAACTATGCGGGGATGTCCAAGGCTAAACCATTTCCTGCATATACTACACACTTTTTAAAAAATAAATTGAAATAAACAAAATGTTTTTAAATGTTGTAATGTTTAAAACAAATTTTATTTGTTTTTATTTGTTGCACTATGTTAGGTCCATTTTAAATGTATGGAAATATGTGACACTGACCCTGTTAGTTGCTTTGTACAAAAGATTAGATTTGCCTCGTCATGTGAAATCTCTTGGGTATCTCTGTCTCTCTCTCTCTCTCTCTCACACACACACACACACACACACACACACACACACACACACACACACAGATGTTTCATGTGTTTTGTGTACAATAAAAAAAAATCATCTGATTGTAGTGGGTCTTAGTATTAGGCAAATCCAGTCTCACGGATAAAGATACACATGTAGGATTCAATAGCTTATAGATCTTAGCTTATAGAAGTTTAACAGCAATAACTCAAAGTAATTGTTTCCTGTATGATTTTAGCAGTCTCTCACATTGCTGTGAAGAAATTTTGGCCCATTCTTCTTTAAAATATTGATAACCCTAGTTAATTGAGGTTTGTGAGGATTCGCTTATGCACAGCTCTCTTAAAGTCCCATCACAGCATTTCAGTTGGGTTGCTGTCTGGACTTGGCTATTCCACAGCCTTCATTCGTTTATTCTTCAGCCATTCTGATGTAGACTTGCTAGTACTTCAAATCATTGTCCTGCTACATTTGAACCAATTTTAACCAAGCTATAGCTATCAGAAGGGTAGCCTCACATTTACCTCTACAGGGTGGGCCATTTATATGGATACACCTTAATAAAATGGGAATGGTTGGTGATATTAAAGTCCTGTTTGTGGCACATTAGTATATGTGAGGGGGCAAACTTTTCAAGATGGGTGGTGACCATGGTGGCCATTTTGAAGTCGACCATCTTGGATGCAACTTTTGTTTTTTCAATAGGAAGAGGGTCATGTGACACATCAAACTTATTGGGAATTTCACAAGAAAAACAATGGTGTGCTTGGTTTTAACTTTATTCTTTCATGAGTTATTTACAAGTTTCTCTTTGTTCACAGCCATTGACATGTCGAAGCGGTTAACACATGATGAGCGGATCGAAATTGTGTTGATATCTGGTGAACGCAGTAACCGGGTCATTGCAGCAGATTTCAATGCAAGACACCCTACGAGACCACCCATCTCCCATGCTACAGTTAGCAAACTGCTTGCTAAGTTTCGTGAAACTGGTTCAGTGTTGGAATTGCCAAAATGTGGACGCATGAAAACTGTCATTAATGAACAAACATCAGTGGCTGTCCTAGCTTCATTCAGCAAGAGCCCACAGCGTAGCACTCGCTGCATCTCACTGGAGAGTGGCATTAGTCGAACATCCCTTCGGCGGATATTAGCTACTCACAAATGGCACCCTTACAAACTCCAGCTACTGCAGCATCTCAACGAGGATGACCCAGATCGGCACACACAATTTGCAGAATGGGCAAAACAAAAATTGGAACATGACCCTCAGTTCACGCAGAAGATTTTTTTTCAGTGATGAGGCAAACTTTTATGTGAATGGTGAAGTTAACAAACAAAACCACCGCTATTGGTCTGACACTAACCCACATTGGCTAGATCCCTCCAAGACTGTTGGAACAAAAAAAGTGATGGTATGGTGTGGTATATGGGGTACAAAGATAGTGGGGCCATTCTTCATCAATGGAAACCTCAAGGCCACTGGATATTTGAAATTGCTACATGATGATGTGTTTCCCTCTTTATGCACTGAAGCTGGCACGTTCCCTGAGTTTTTCCAGCAAGATGGTGCACCACCACATTATGGGTGTCAGGTCCGAGCATTCCTAGATGAACAGTTTCCTGAAAAGTGGATTGCTCGTCGTGGGCCAGTTGATTGGCCCCCAAGGTCTCCCGATCTGACCCCCTTAGACTTTTGGGGTCATCTGAAGGCAATTGTCTTTGGTGTGAAAATACTAGATGTGCAGCACCTGAAACTACGGATACTGGAAGCCTGTGCTGGCATTTCTCCTGCAGTGTTGCTATCAGTGTGTGAAGAGTGGGAGAAGAGGGTTTCATTGACAATCCATCACAATGGGCAGCACATTGAACACATTTTATAAGTGGTCAGAAACGTGTAAATAACTCATGAAAGAATAAAGTTACGTTAAAACCAAGCATGAATTTAACAAATTGTGAAATTCCCAATAAGTTTGATGTGTCACATGACCCTCTTCCTATTGAAAAAACAAAAGTTGGATCCAAGATGGCCGACTTCAAAATGGCCACCATGGTCACCACCCATCTTGAAAAGTTTGCCCCCTCACATATACTAATGTGCCACAAACAGGACGTTAATATCACCAACCATTCCCATTTTATTAAGGTGTATCCATATAAATGGCCCGCCCTGTAGATTACTCTGCTATACAGAGGAGTTTGTGGTCAACTTAATGACTACAAGGTGCCCAGTTTCTGTGGCAGCAAAACAAGCCCAAATCATCACCCGTCTACTGCCTCTCTGAACAGTGGGTATGAGGTGTTTCTGCTGAAACGCTGTTTGTTTTTCCCCAAACATGGCACTGGGCATTAAGGCCAAACATCTCCACTTTGGTCTCACTTGTCCATAGAACATTGTTTCAGAAGCCTTGTGCTTTGTTCAGATGCAGTTTTGCCAAACTGGTTTTTCTATACCCACAGAATAAGCAATTACATGGTGCCACAGGCAGAGTAATGAAGTATTATTGGCCTATTATTGTAAATTCTTTTTGTGCATCTTCCAGTTTCGTGTGCAGCGCAAGCTCTTAGCCGCCCCTCATTTCCCTCGGACACTAAGTGCAACTCGTCAGGGTAGAAAATATTCAGGGCTATACCCCCGAATGATCAGACCTAATGATGCCACTAGGCTGGACAGATTCCAGATTGTAGTGGTGGGCGGCCTGGATCAAAAATTACGGGGAGATTTTTTTTTTAAACTTGCTTAACAGCAACTGAAGATGATAGATAGAAGAAGATACAGTAATATAATGAATTTGTATAGGTAACCCAGCAAGTATAGTATAGTACACCTGAGATAACACTTTGTCCATTCCAGTATAAAAAGTGGCCTTCTATGAGCCCTGACCTCAATCCTATTGAGCATCTTTGGATGGAGCTGAAACTGTCTGGAAAAGGCACCCTTCAAACCGGAAACAACTGGAGCAGCTTGCTCATGAGGAGTGGGCCAAAATACCTGCAGAGAGGTGCAGAAGTCTCATTGACAGTTACAGGAATCGTTTGATTGCAGTGATTGCCTCCAAAGGTTGTGCAACAAACTATTAAGTTAGGGGTACCATCATTTTTGTCCAGGCCTGTTCAATGAGTTCATTTTTTTAAAAATAATTCCGTTGAAGCATGGCTGAAAAGCAATGTCTGACTTTCATTGGTTAACATTCATATAATTTTTTTTAATGATTACTTTTGTCAGATTAAAGTTATTTATGTGACCATTGTGAGTTTTTCTTTCATTGACCAAAGGATGCCAACAATTTTGTCCATGTGTGTATGTCTGAGAGGAAGTTTAATGGAAGCTGTTCATGACAAAAAGTCTATAATTAATGTATGTACTCACACTGAGCAGCCACAATCATGGGAAAGACTGCTGACTTGGTGATCTGCAGCAGTGCATGTAGATAGGACTGTGTGGAAATGTCAGCTTTGTCCCCTGATAAAATTGCAGTCCATGGCTGCAGGACCTAACGCAACAGGCCAGTATTTCCTCCCATAGTCAGTCGTAATCTCCTGACTATTCAGGCAGCACTGCGAATTAAACTCTCTGGGCCTCTTCAGTTAAGAGTGGAATTAGTTTCCAATTATACTTTTGGACTGCTCAAATCAATACGGAAGCGCATTGCATTCACAAAAGAAAAGAAATCACAGGAATTATCTCATAATTATGACTTATTATCTCATAATTATGAGATCCTTATCTCATAATTATGACTTAGTATCCCATAATTATGACTTACTAAGTCATAATTATGAGATAAGTGGGAGCAGTCTCTTGCAGGGGGACATTTTAGTGCATGACATCGGAAACGAAAGTTACTGCATCCTTTTGCTTGAAAGTGCCTCATTGCACACTCATGGAGATGTAGCAGCTATCCTATTGTTTAGCCAACTGTTTATTGTCTAAACAGAAATCACAGGAATTATCTCATAATTATGATGTATTTACTCATAATTATTACTTAATAACTTATAATTATGCCTTAATATGTCATAATTATAAGATCCTGGTCTCATGATTATGACAAAAGGTAGGGTTAGGTGATCGGCACAAGACGGGGACAATAGTGCCGAATTTAATTCGCGTTTATTTATTTCTTCTATTGAGATACTGGGAGATATTAATGTCATTGAGTTATTTGGACGGTAATAGTAGATTTAACTAATGTACTGTTCCTTGGCGCGGAATGGAGAGAGCTTTTGAGAGGGGCAACAAAATAGGAGTATGTGAGAGTGCTTATGATAAACACGGGAAGACCTTCCCGTTTGGAGATGGCGTGGGATTAATAATTATGAATTTAAATGAAACCAAAGAAAACTGAAAACACAATATAACGGAGCTCCGCCGTCTACGTGAGAATGGACGGGGCTCTGGAAAATAAAGCATTAATAAACTTAAGCTGAGCGCGCACGCTGGTCTGTCTTTCTTTCTTTTTTTTTTTTTTTTTCTCTCTCTCTCTCTCTCTCTCTCTCTCCCTGATACCTTACCGGTGCTACATAAATGATCTCGACGGCGGTATCAGGACCCTTAAATAAACACGCCGCCAAGTGCGGCTCGTTCAGGCTGATTGCCTTGTCTGGCAACCGCGTGTATAAATGGCCGCGCCTTTGCCTGTTCAGAACTCCGCGGAGTAGCAACCTGCGGATCTACCCGTTCTGAACAGTTTATGCGCGGTTCTGCCTCTCGCGCGACCCGCGTCTTTACATGTACAATCATCAAGCTAAACCATAGGATGGCTGCTACATCTCCATGAGTGTGCAATGTGGCACTTTCAAGCAAAAGGATGCAGTAACTTTCGTTTCCGATGTAATGCACTAAACGTACCCCTGCAAGAGACTGCTCCCCCTTATCTCATAATTATGACTTAGTAAGTCATAGTTATGAGAAACTAAGTCATAATTATGAGATAAGGATCTCATAATTATGACATATTAAGTCATAATGATGAGAATTCCTGTAAAAAAAAAAAGCTTTTGTGAATGCAATGCGCTTCCGTAAATCAAGCACATGTTAAATCGACTTATCTATAGATTTGATTCACGCTGGATTGGGATAGAATCTACAAGATGCTTTCCCAGAATGTTATGTTCCCTTCCATTTATTAATAATGTACAAAAAATTCAACAAATGACCTTACTACGCTGCTCTCAGACGCTGCTTTTTTCCGAGCTCCGGCACACTGACCAATTTTTCCAACTTAATCCAGATTGACGTTCTAACTCTTTGTCTTCTTACGAAGAGAGAACATATTACAGATAAGTATTTATAATATATTCACTCGAAACTCTTGTTATATCGCTAAGTTTTAATAGTTTTGCCACGCACCCGCGTCCAGCCGGCTATCCCATTAGCATCGCTAGCCTGTTAGCCCGGCTATCACAAGTTTGCCTACGCTTTTTTCACAACGATTATTTACGTTTTTTGACACCATGTCGGTTGTGTATCTGCCTCTGAGTGCAGGTGAGGATACACTGGAGCTTCACTCGGCGGATTTGGAGATGGAGGACTTGGAGAAGCAGATCCACGACCTACAGGTGAAGCTGGCCCAGCTACGACAGCGGAAAGCCGCGCTGGAATCGTCACGGACCGACGCTCACCTGTCCCAGGTAAATTCTCGGCATGACACACATCCTTCCACAACCTCTACTCCGCGTGTTTCTCTGCCCAGGTCCTCGTTCCTTCGTTCCTCTTTGCGAGACGGTACACGACACACTGGTCCTCTGAGACTCCATCGTCCGGCACGTCCGTGCTACCACTGCTAAAGGTAAAGTGCACACTCGCTGCATACCTGGTGCTCGTGTTCTTGATGTTGCTGCACACAGGCCTGCGGCCCTGAGGGAGAACTTTGGAGCTGTGGTCCTTCATGCTGGCACGAACGACACCGGCTGAGGCAGACGGAGATCCTGAAGAAGGACTTCAGGAGCCTGGTTGAGAAGGTCTGCAGCACATCACCCACGACAAGGACCATCATACCTGGCCCACTTCCCACATTTCAAGGAGAAATTCGAGAGGTTCAGTAGATTGTTGCTTTTAATGAATGGTTACCATCTTGGTGTCAACAACAGAAATTACCCTTTGTTGATAACTGGAATGTTTTCTGTGAGTGTCCTAGGCTCTACCACATCGATGGCCTACACCCTAGCAGAGGACAGTCCTCTCAGACAACAATCTCCAGGAGACTACGAACCATCTGACTGGCGGCAAGTCGTGTCTTAGATTCCAAACATAATAGCCACATTACAACTCACCATACTGATAGACGCGCACACATAGCTTGTCCTATAGAAACTGTGTCTGTTCCCCGAATAGTGAGAAAAAATAATAAATTCGTTAAAATCGCTCGAAACAATCTAATAACTATAAAACCAGAAAAAGGCCAAATAAGTAATCAAAATATACCTCTAAAGTTTGGGCTTCTCAACATCAGATCCCTTGTGCCTAAAGCACTGATTGTTAATGAAATGATCTCAGATTGCTGTCTTGACGCACTCTGCCTTACTGAATGAAACCTGGCTCAGACCAAATGAATATATTGGTTTAAATGAGTCTACTCCGTCAGGATATTTCTATAAGCACGAACCCCGTCAAACTGGTCGTGGTGGTGGTGTCGCAACTATCTACAGTGATGTTCTCACTGTTACTCAGAAAACAAGGCCCAAGTTCAACTGATTTGAAGTGCTTATCATTAATGTTGCACTCAGTGAAATACATAATAAACCCTTGCTACATTTTGTCCTAGCCACCGTGTACAGACCCCCAGGGCCTTTTAGATTTTCTTAAAGAGTTTGGGCATCTGCTATCAGACCTATTGGTTAACTCTGACAAAGTGCTAATAGTAGGAGACTTTAACATTCATGTAGACGATGCTAACAACGCTTTAGCACTCGCATTTATGGATTTGCTAAATTCCTTTGGGGTTAAACAAAATATAAATAGACCAACTCAACGCTTTAATCATACGCTAGATTTAATTATATCCCATGGTATAGATGTCTCTAATATAGACATTTTACCTCAAAGTGATATCACAGATCATCATCTCTTAGTATGTACTCTACCTGGAGAACAGCGTAGCTGTGCCTCCTCACTTTATCAATTCGATAGAAATATTAATCAGACTACTAAAGACAGATCTGCCGGATCTGTCCCAATTTCTTATCAGACCCCTAAGTGCAGACGATCTAGATGAAGTGACTAGCAACATGGGCACTATTTTTACCAGTACATTAGACACTGTTGCTCCCATCAGAAAAAAAGTCAGAGATAAAACACTTGCACTATGGTACAACAATCATACTCGCGCCCTCAAGAGAGCAACCGGTAATCTCGAGCAAAAATGGAGAAAAACTAAATTAGAAGTTTTTAGAAGCGCGTATAAAGGTAGCATGTGCAGCTATAGACAGGCTCTAAAAGCGGCTAGGGCCAAGCATCTGAGCCAACTGATAGCAAGAAACCAAAACAATCCCAGGTTCCTATTTAGTACAGTGGCTAGCCTATCAAAACCTAAGGTGCCTGCAGGGAGTATCCCATCACAGTTTAGAAGTGAAGACTTCATGAACTTCTTCGATGACAAAATCGATAGTATCAGGAAGAAAATAATGGAAATTCAACCTCTAACAGCATCTCATGATCCAGTCCAGTCTAAAGCTTCACAATTAGATTTTCAGTGCTTTACAGGTGTAGGACAGGAAGAGCTGTATAAACTTATCACCTCGGCTAAATTAACAACATGTTTGCTGGATCCAATCCCAACCAGATATTTAAAAGAAGTGATAAATATAGCTGGAGCACCCGTTCTAAACATTATCAACTCTTTATTATATCTAGGTCATGTCCCTAAACCTTTCAAGTTGGCAGTTACTAATAAAATTTTAGACCCAAATGATATAACAAATTACATACCAATTAAAAAAAAGGTAGTAAAGATATTAGAAAAGGTAGTATCAGCCCAAATATGCACATTTTTCGCAGGAAAACAATATCCTCGAAGAATTTCAGTCAGGTTTCAGGCCCCATCATAGTACAGAAACTGCACTAGTTAAAATTGCAAATGACTTGTTTTTAGCTTCGGACCAAGGCTGCATCTCAATTCTCGTTTTACTTGATCTTAGTGCTGCATTCGACACTATAGATCATAACATTCTCATAGATCGCTTACAAAATCACATTGGTATTCAGGGACAGGCATTAAAATGGTTTAGATCCTACCTGTCTGATCAATTCCATTTTGTAGATCTGAATGGAGAACAGTCTGGTGTAATGCCAGTGAAATATGGGGTGCCACAAGGGTCAGTTTTAGGACCTCTGCTTTTCTGAATATACATGCTTCCCTTGGGTAACATCATTAGAAGACATGGGATTAGTTTCCATTGTTATGCTGATGATACCCAGTTATACATCTCCACAAAACCAGACGAAATACCCAAATTGTCTAGACTAACTGAGTGTATTCAAGATATAAAAGATTGGATGACCGATAATTTTCTTTTACTAAATTCAGATAAGAAATATTACTTATTGGCTCAAAAACCAGTACACACCAGCTCTCACAATTCAGCTTGTAAGGATGTACTGTTACCACCAGCTCGACAGTGAAAGACCTGGGTGTAATATTAGACAGTAACTTATCCTTTGAAAATAATATCTCCAATATCACAAAAACAGCCTTTTTCCACCTTAGAAATATTGCCAAGCATCTGTATCTGATGCATTCATGCAGACTACTGTAATGCATTACTGGGTGGCTGTCCTGCATCCTCAATTAACAAGCTACAGTTAGTCCAAAATGCAGCCGCCAGGGTTCTCACTAGATCCAGAAAATATGATCATATAACCCCAATATTATCATCCCTGCACTGGCTACCTGTTCAGTTTAGAATTAATTACAAAATAGCATTACTTGCATACAAGGCTCTAAACGGTCTAGCTCCCACATACCTAACCAGTCTTCTGATATGTTACAATCCACCACGCTCCTTAAGATCACAAAACTCCGGACTTCTGGTAGTTCCCAGAATATCACAATCTACAAAAGGAGGTAGGGCATTTTCATATTTAGCTCCAAAACTTTGCAATAGCCTTCCTGACAGTGTTCGGGGCTCAGACACAGTTTCCCAATTTAAAAGTGGGAAATTAAAAATCTTTAATCTGGCATACACATAATTAAATTCTTTACCTCATACTCCAGTACATCTATCCTGAATGGCAACCACGCTAATTCTATTTCACCTGCTCTTTATTTTTCCACCCATCCCAAGGCATCTGGAGATTGTTCCAGCTTCAGTAGACCGAGGCCAACCCTGCGAGTTTCCTGAGGCATCCAGAGAAGGACCTGCTCCAGCTGGATTCTTCTTCATGTTGGTTTGGATCTACACATGCTGCTCCTAGTGATCCAGACCCCATCTGCCCTCTGCACCTGCTGACTCATCCCTGTGCTGAACTGGACTACATGTTAATTTAAAGAACTTCTGTTATATCGAACTTTCAGCTGCATAACACACATGATGTTATAAAATTTCTGTTATCTGTTATCACCAAAATGAGGATGGGTTCCCTGTTGAGTCTGGTTCCTCTCAAGGTTTCTTCCTATTGCCATCTCAGGGAGTTTTTCCTTGCCACAGTCGCCATCACCCTTGGCTTGCTCATCAGGGACAATCTCATTATCTAGACACATTTTTCTTACACATATACACTTCCATAAATTTTCTTTTCATTTTCTTTTCATTTCTGTGAAACTGCTTTGAAACAATGACCATTGTTAAAAGCGCTATAGAAATAAAATTGAATTCAATTGAAATAGTGTTTTCCTGTAACAAACACTCTTTTGGTGTGGAAGGATGTTAAAAAAATACTTATGCATTTCAAATAAGTGGTCTCTTAAATCTCCAATTGTGCTTAATCCTGATTTTTCCACTTCCATCCAGAATATTGGCCTTTTGACTTGGAGGTCAAAAGGGGAGTGTCTGTCATTAGGTCACTTATTTGATGACGGCCAGTTGAGATCATTTCAGGAGTTAAGACAGGAATTTAGTCTGCCCAGTAAAGATTTTTATAAATTCCTTCAAATACTACACTTTTTAGAGTTGCGGTTAAAAGAGGTAATATACAATTTGATCTTACTGAAATATAAAAAAAGCTTTTCTCTTCATATACTCTTTAAAAAAAAGATCTCTGAATTATATACTTATATATGCTGTCCAACCCTGGCCCTTCGAACTTGGACCCTTTAAAGATGACATGGGACTTTGGATCTATTTTCAGTGATGAGGAGTGGCTATGAGGAGTCTCCTCAAATATATTTCCCAAAAGTGCTTCAATTTCGGTTCATGAACAAAACTTTAAATGTATCCACAGGACTTATTTAACCCCAGTTCGTCTCCATAGAATATTTCCCAATTGCAGTTCTCAGTTATGTTTTAAATGTAACACGGAGATTTGTACAGTGATGCATGTGTTTTGGGATTGTGACAAAATTAAAATGTACTGGAAAGAGATTAACAAAAAAATTTCAAAAAGTAATTGGAAAGACATTTGCTTTGTCTCCAAAGGTATATCTTTTGAATTGTACAGTGGAACTGGGTCTTGATTGTGATAAAGAATGTGTACTGAATTTCTATATATACTTGGCCAAAACATGCATACTATTATTATGGTCAACTGCTCAGGTACCTTCAGTCAATGTGGTTGAGTCAGGTGTCCACATTTTTACCACTGGAAAAATTAACTTATGATTTTCATCGAAAATTTGAGGTGTTCTGGTGAATTTGGTCCTCTCTATGGAACTTTCTTGAGGTTACCCATTATGTCTTTCTAAATTTGGTTTATAATTGTCATTTATTGTTGTCTTTGCTCTTAAACATTTATAACCATTTGAATGTATAACAAAATTTTGCTTGTTGTCGAGATACCTGTACCACTGTTGTTGTTTTGTTGAAAAATGTAATTTAAAAAAAGCCTTTAGAGTGCTCCTGAATACCAACTTCAGGAGGTGCCATGAGTACAGGTAGTGTTGACATGTTCATCTCTTGCTCTCATCCTCCACCAGTGTAGGAACATGCAACAGGGCTAGGCAGAACAAATGGAACAATAGCAGGAGTGAAACATACTTGGTCTTGATCTTTTATTAAGAAAAAGAATTAAAGAAAAGGGGAAGAGTAAGCTGTTGAGGAGGTGGTGTGTCCTGTGTCAAGATTGGTGACATCTGGAGGAATGGCACGGCAGTGTGATGTGAGTGGTGTTGAAAGTGAGGGTTAGTCATCCAGTGTGGCAGTGGAATCTTAGCGGGTGCCCAGTGCATGAAGGTAGTTCAGTTGCTTTGCGTTCTGCAGAGACATAGGTGATTGTAGTCCACTGGATATGCTGAATTCCAAAGCCGCGTGTGCTGCCTGGCTGTCGAAAAAACAAGAGGTGGGGAAGGCGTGCTGTCAAAGAAGACAAATTAGCACAAAATATTTGCAGTGTTATTTAAAAAAGAGCTATAAATGTGGTCTATAGTAGAACGATTTGATAGGGTTGGGTCATTGTTTAGAACATGATGAACCTAATTATATCAGTAAGTATCAACAGCATTGTGCCTCCTATTCGTTGTAAGTGAAAAGGGTCTGGAAAGGTTCTTAAGGTCACCTGACAGACTGGCAGCACATGCTCATCACTATTACCATAAGCCAGTTCTAGCTACTAATATACTACTAATACTCCCTGTTTGTTCATTTACATCTTTTACTTTTTGTGCTTAACCCGATACAACAGCTCACTTAAGAACAAACTATAATGTATGACAGCTGTGCTTCAACATCAATCAGTATGCTTACAGACTATGTGCAGAAATTTTATTTCTGGAGCTAAACTGGTTTACTGGTAGCATATAAAATAGTATAAAATAGTAATAATATTATTGGCTACAAAAAGGCACCATATGCATGTTTAAACTAGATGAAAGTATATGTTTAGCTGATGTTTTGACAATTTCATCACATCTGAAATTGCCACATGGCTGATCTAGCCATCCAAATGTCACAGGCAGCATTAATTGCTTCTAGTATTTCCTATTATTTTTGTGAGACAGGTGCAGAGATATATCAATATTACCTCTTTTCATAAACAAGGTTTATTCTTCAGAATATAAAGAACACTTTTGTACTATGCAGGTTGCTGGTCAGCATATGTAAGCCACAACATTAAAGAACTCTAGTGCTTAGCTAAAAATAAAGAACAATTAATCCAAGAGAAAGCACAAAATGTAAGTCACTCTTGATTCATTCATCAGTGCTCTTGCCCCAAACTTGCTTGTGGATCAATAGCTTTAATCTGTTCTAATGAACAAATGAACTGATGTCATCAACCGGTACTAGTAAGAGAAGGATAAACACACAGCACCTATGCCAGCTACCAAAAATACCCCATCCTTCTGTCACTTCTTTAAGTGATGTTTCTTCATATATTTTAAAGCGGCAAGACATTTTATCAAAATCTTTTATGAACATTGCCAAATGTTTTTACAAACAGCTATATAAAAAAAAAGCAAATATCAGTTTATACAGGCGGAACAGTTCGAAACAAAACTCATTATAAATCAAAAACATTGCACTCGTAGATGGTCCGAAAGGGGCGTGGAAAGGTTTTTGGGCTCGCAGCTCAGATTGGCAGCGCGCACTCATGAATATTATATCAAGGCGGTTCTGGCTACTTATATACAAGGTCCCGGGTTGGTTGTTTCTCTCTTCGATCACGTCGGCGGCGCGTGTTGGTGCTTACGCTAATCTAACGGCTCACTCCAAGTCAAACTACGATGTGTGACAAGCTGCCCTTCAAAGTCGGTTCGTATCCTTACAGACTATGCACAAAAATCCTGAGTTTTACTTCCGGAGCTCTCTAGTGCATTTCACAGCTAATTAATTAAATCATTTCAACTGGAACACATGCACCATATGCATGCATACACTTACTGTAGGTGTGTACATTAAGTTCAGATGCGAATACATGTTCGGTTATTTTGACAGCGGTTTAATTAGCGATAATTTTCTTATGATTATAAATAGAAGACTTGTGCAAATACATGAATGTTACCTGGACACTTTTCTAATCTTGAAACTCAAAGTGTGGCGACAGCCATGATGAAACCTGCAGTCTTTTTATATCGCGCATGTAGCTGCTCGGCACCCGTAAGCCACAGAACCATAATGCACCGCTGTTTCACGGAAGTTAACGCACTGTTAAGCCGAGCAGCCGAGTTGTGTTCGAACGCTTGCTTAATCGCTCTCTCGCTCTCTGTCCGATTGGGAAGGTGTAACAGAATAGCCACAACAGTATACCTTGTACAGATCTGTTAATTTGTCTGTATGATTCACACACTCTATTCATTCAAAGGGGCAATGATTAAGCCTGCAGCAGGCTTGAATTTCTGGACTTTGTTCATCTGATTTAGGAGTCCAGAGGTCAGTATCCAGAAGTAAAGTGACCATTCTACAGAGTGTCAGCGTTTTCCTAAATGGGGGGAACTAATACTTAATAATTAAAGATTATTTAATGGAAACACATTTGTAGTCTAATTTAATGTACAACACCCGATGTGTTTATTATGTGTGGAAGGGTAGGGATGTTAATGTAAATAAATCATATTTTGATTAATTACTAGCAACAATTAAGTAGCTATTAAATTGTACAGTACACGAGGGCACATTTATAGTTTAGACATGGCCCAAGCACTATGACATAAGCACTATGATGCCTCACTATGATAGTGTTGATGTAACATGTGCCGATGTCAGTGTGTGAGGGCCCTTTTGTTTTTCTAAGGATAATTAAATTAAATTAATTTATTTGTTTTTGCTCCAAAAAATATGAAAAAGTTGTGAAGATTAGCACAGAGGTTGGAATCTGCTGCCATTAGGATTAGGAGCCCATAACATGCAGTGAAAATTGTTCAGCTCAATGAGATCTAAAGGTGTACATGCAAGTGTGTATGAGCTATGCAGATCTCATTGAGCTGAACAATTTTCACTATGGGTTCAACGCAAAAAGATATCAGTTATTGTCTTTGTTTGCAAAATGCATGCAATGGGTTTTGTTATACTCCTCCTACAGAATTTATATGATCGCCATCAAACCCAGCCCACATGATATCGCATTAGTGATGGGAAGTTCGGATCATTTTACAGATTCGGATCTTTGAGTCTTGTTCAGCATAATTAACAAATCTTTTTCCAAGTCATTTCGTTCATTTTAGCAAAATGTAATTAAAATGTTGTTACTTCCCTAACACCTACTACTTTCACAAATGTTGATCACACAACAAACAAAACTAAAATATAATGTTATAAGAAAAAGAAAAGATAAATTATTTACTTGGTTCTTTAATCTACACTGTTAACCCAAATTAGTTGACTTTACTATAAAATGTTTGTAAACCCATTGCACTAAATAATTTGAGTTTTTACACAGGGTAAAGCTAAACAGGTTAAGTTGTGTTAACACAGAACTTTTAGTGGTTATAGCAGACAAATCAACCTTGTATTAGTAGTCTTTACTAAAAAACATTAGTTCGCATTATGAATTTTTTAACAAAAGATTTTAAGTAGTGATAATTGTTATATTTAAGAAACATATTATAATCTTATGATAAAAATATATATACTGTACTTAAATTGTAAAATTATTTAAAAGAAATAATCAATCTTTCAATGTTTTATTTTTTAAAAAACATTTTTATTGTTGACATAGTTGTAATAAACTTTTCAACCAAAATACTTTTTTTTCCCATTAGAAGACACTTTTGCTTGTTAACAATCGTAATTTTTTTAGAAGAACACGAACACATGGTATTCAACAATATGCTACATCCATGTGAATGACTGGAATTGCATTTACACTGGATAAGCATTAAATACTGAGTAAAACCTCTAAAACTTTATTTTGTATTAATATAGCAACAGATTTGCAAATTTAAACACTAAAGCTAAACTTTGGCTCACTTACTGCAGTGACAAGATTACTGTTACTTGTTACTGCAGTGACAAGATCATAATCAAATTGTAAGTAGATTTTTTTAAATGTTTGTATCTTGGGTCACTGTGACCCAACATGAGGAGAACTTGTTGACAATGTGTGAATTGGTTATGACTGCTTTAGTAACACTTCATCAAAAGGGTTAGTTTATCCACAAATGAATATTTACTTACTTATGAAGGAAAAGATGAAAATACACAAGTTTTATGGTTTTGGAATGACGTGAGGATACATCATTACAAAACCATAAAACTTGTGCATTTTCAACCTGTCCTCCATTCAAAGTCACAAAGCCAATTTATCCTTTCAAAAGATTTGAAAAAATAAATTAACTCTTAAAATGAGGTTCTCTGGACATTTAAAATAGGGAAAGAAAATCACAGGTTTTTATTTAAAAATACCTTAAATTGTGTTCTGAATATAAACAAAAGTCTAATGGGTTTTGACTGACATGAGGGTCAGTATATGGTGATGTTCGAGAGAGGTTGGAAAGAGCTTTGGCTACTCTCGAAGTTTCAATGGTTTAAGCTATATGTGAATGTTTATAAAGAAAAAGATTAAGGACTATCTATTAATACAATGATTTTTCATTGTCCTTCAAGATAAAATGAGAAATAAGTTACTTACAAAGCATGCTTTGAAGAAGTCTGTTGGGTTGTCACCGAGAAGAATTGGGAGCCCTCTCAGCACCAGATACCTAACATCAGTTGGCTCTTGAGTCTGTTGGGTAATAAAAAAAAAAAGGTTGGGGGCGAGCTAAATAGCAACAATAACAGGAAACTAGAGAGGTACATTTCCTGAAGAAAATGTGAGTGGTGCTTGCCGTGGCAAAACTTTGGAGTCATGCTAAAAACATGTTAAGCACTCCAGCATCATATTAGTGATGTCTAATGATGTTGCTAGCAACATGCCAATTCAGTTATCATAATGCTAGCAACATGCTAATCAGCTATACATCATGCTAACAACACGCTAAGCACCCTAGCATCATGTTACTGACATTTTAATGATGTAGCTAGCAGGATGCTAATATAGTTAGCATAATGCTAGCAACATGCTAATGAGCTAGGTGTCATGCTACCAACATGCTAATCACACCAGCATCGTGCTAGCAACATGCTAATCATGTTATTAGCGAAATGCTAATATAGTTAGCATAATGCTAGCGAAATGCTAATATAGTTAGCATAATGCTAGCGAAATGCTAATATTGTTAGCCTAATGCTAGCAAGATGCTAATCGCATTAGCAACATGCTAACAGCATGCTAATGATTTTGCTAGGGGGCGTGGTTTATGAGCATCATGATAAATGCAAAAGCCTGATTGATTGCCTGAGTAAAATGAGCCCTCCCCCATGTCTCTATGATACTGGGATCCACAGTTAAATTGAGGTTAAAAGGTCGTATGGAAATGACTATTGTATGTTAATTGCCCCCTGCTGGGGCAGTTTAGCACTTGCCCATTAGAAAAGTCATGTGAAGCCTCCTTTCCCTGAATAAACCCAAATAAAATACATTCCAGAATTAACCACACAATTTGCCACCTGTTTCATGTAAAAAGTGACGAGTCATGCACAAAATTCCTCATTATAAGTCAATGGGGCAAATTTGGGCACCTGTTTTTTTCATGGGTCTACGACAAACGGTGCGGGACTAGTTATGCGCCAAACTTTCATACGGAAGAAGAATAAAAAGAAAAAAATAATAATAAGCCTGTGAGATTATAATAGTAGTGCTTCGCTTCGCAAGCACCACTAATTATCCAGAAGAGAGCAGAACCAACAACAAACAATTTTGTTGGACAATTGTATTATACCACCAATGTAGTATCACTTAGTGATATTTCTAATAATTGAACTGTAAAAAAAAAATTAATGCAATTGTGTAATGCATATGGACCAACCTTGGTTTGTTGTAAAAGCTGCGTCAACAGCTGTCCAACATTCCCTTTCTTAGATCGAAAGATCTCAATCAGGCGAAGACTGTGTCAATCAATGCTTTCATAAAATTCCTTCTTGAGGTTCTTTCCCACAATCCTGCAGAACTCCATGAACACCTGTAAAATAAGAGAAAATACAGAACATTATTATTTCTAAACTAAATTACACTCTGGTTAGATGCACTTGCATTGTGTGTAAGAAAAGATTAAAGAGATACTTTGCACAAAATTTAAAATTAGCTCATCTTTTACACAGCCTTAGGCAAATATGTATATTAAATAATTAAAGTGACAAAAATTGTGGGTTGGTATGGATTACAACTGATTATTCATCACCGATTACTGTGTGGATTGTGTTTGCTTTGTGTGGTTTTTAAAGGGTCAACTTGTGGTCCTGTATACTTGAAACGTGTGGTTGACGATGAACAATGACAAAATAATTATAGAAAGATAGACAAGTTAACATTCTTATACATACCTGATCTTCTGCAAAAGAGCAGGCCAGCGTTCCACCATTTTGCTTATGGCAGGCTCAGACCTCACCACTTCTTTTCTTCCAAGCGCAAAAGAGCAGGCCAGCGTTCCACCATTTTGCTTATGGCAGGCTCAGACCTCACCACTTCTTTTCTTCCAAGCGCAAAGATAAAGATAAATTTTGCAATCAAGAAAATCGATTGACTCTTCAGTGTGCTTTGTTGCTACCACCAACTCAACAGTGTCTTTGAGGAGCAACAGAATGTTCCATGCATTGTCTCCTTCAGGTACTTTGTGGTCTTTTAATGGCCATTTCCCCCTTTGGTAGAGAAACCATTGGCAAAGGGCTGAGGCTGGTCTGTGGAGTCACTAAAAGCATATGGAAATTTCTTTAAAAAAATTCTTAATTGTTTTAGAAATATTTCTTAGAAATCAGGTCAGAAATGCAGTGATAACTCCACAGGAACAATACCTTCCAAAAGGTCATGCAAAATGTCAGGGGGGTACCCATGAACAACATGAAAGTGCTCCAGACTGCTTGTCAACACACAATCTCCTTTCACATCATACTGTTTAGCTAAAATAGGATTTTGTCGTACCTCCTGTATGTGCTGATTGTGACTTTCCTTAGTCCTGGATTCAATGGTGCCTGAAGAAACGTCTGTGTTTTGGATGTCACTCCTTGCTGCTAAGCAAAACCTGCAGAAAGAATCCTGCCAAAGAATGAGCAGACAAGTTAGCAGCAGCCACATATGACACTGTGCCTTTGATACAAGCTCCCAGCTTTTCAACATATATACCATGTTGCTCTAAATAAACCAGATCTTTGAGAAGAGGATGGAAAATTTTAGCATAGCCATATTCCTTTAAATGAGAAGCTTTACATAAGAGAGCAAGCTGAATGGAATGAAGTGTTGACTTGTATTTTGATGGCAGATTAGCTAGAAGCCAACAAAACGCATTCATTTTGTGTTTCTTCTTTGATGTGCTTAAAGGGTTGGATACTTCAAAATCATCTGTGTAGAGCCCAAGAGCAATTTTGAACTCCTCCTCTTTAAGCATGCTGTTTTTTTGCGGTTTGAACCATCCATGTATGTACTGTACTCATGCAGCACATGTTTCTGTAGTGGTAGAGCTTTGTCTAAAATGTCTGCTCTGCTCAACATTTTCTGGAGCATATCGGAACATATATAGTACTACATTTTTCTTTACCAATAGTATACTCCACTGGCCTAACCACTGTAAAATTCTTGCTCAAATATGCTGCTCTCCTTTTAATGGGTGATAAGGAGCCTTGCTTTGCACAAAATCTTATTACATTGGAGTCTGAGGCAGCCTTGACTAACTTTCCCACAGTTGAATCATCTATAGCTGTGTATTGTTTCAGAATTTCCTTGACTGAATTATGGAGCAGCGGTTGGGACAGTTCAAATATCTGTACAAGCTGTTGTATGATCTCTTGTATGGAACTCTCCGGAATGTGAAGGATAATTTGCATCTTTAAAAAAAAAGTGCTGCAAGATTGTGCTCCAAATGTGTCTCTAAATCACCTCTTCACAGGTGGAATCCTCACTGTCCTCTAAATCAGTGGGGGTATTTTGAGAGAAATGTTCTACTTGGGGTATTTCATTGCCAGAATTAATTACACCACAGATTAATTCTGGCCTGAACGTCGTCCAATTGTCTGTTCAGTGCTTTCTGCTTCTATGTGCATTAAATGTGGTGTACACCTCAGTACTAAAGTCGCATTCTTTATATGGATACTGGACTCTTTGATTAACCTTTAAATGTGTATTGTGTAGGTGATTAAACAAATCCCCTTCTGTACTGGGTACAGAAAAACCACATAACTCGCAGTGAATAGTTACTTGGACAGTTTCACACAGTTGAGTATCTCTGGCTTTTGAGTGAATCTTAGACAGGTGCACTTTAAGTGCATTAATAGAGTGAAATGTGCACAAGCAATCTTGATGTAGGCAAGGAAATGGAACAGTTCTGCTGTAGCTTCCATGTTTCAACCTATAATGTTGTTTTAATAGATAACCCTGTTTGTCACATGTAAATTCACAAAACTTACATTTCCACTACATCTTCACTAGAACCTGTGAAACAAAGCATAAGAAAACGTTTAAAAAAGAAAAATAATCACTCGTGTGAAACTCGCTTTAAGTGTTACCAAAGGAAAGTTAGCATTAAGCACATGCATAAAATTAACCGACAGAAGTAAAACTTATGGCAACCGTTTAGCTACATCACACTTTGCAGCTAAACTGCGAACATACAGAGAAACACTAGATAACGTTACAAAGGGTGACCAGACAGAAAAAGCTAATTTATATTAGAATGTTTTAGCCTAACTATGAATCGACATTGAAATAAGACCAAAAAATAGCGCTGACCGACACATTAACAATACATTAACATTCTAGAGTTCAACATTGGTCCGGATTTTTGGGTTATGACTTTTGTCAGAAATGCATAAACAAATAAAAACTTCTTTACAAACTCACCGTTTAATGTTGCTTTCAAAAATCGGCGTGCACCCGCAGCCAGCTAGTCGGTAGCATGCTGCTCTCGTTGCAGTCAAGGCCCCTTCCCCTCCCAAAACAAAAACGTAACATACTGAGGTGTCTCTACTTTAAATTATCATTGCACTCAATTTTTTCTTCTGAATAGTACAAACAGCTAATTTGATTTAGTAATTACACCTTTTTTTTAAAGAACAAAAGATAATAAGTAATGACTACTTAAAATGTTTCATTAACACAAAATCTGCCAAGGAAAAACAATTATTATACCAGCAGATTCAAAGTTGGAGGAAAAAATTAACAAACTATAACCATGTCCACACAGAGTTGGGTATTTTTAAAAATGGAGACTTTTATCTGCCGTTTTTTTTTTTTTTTGCCTTTCATCTACACGCAGTTTTAGTCGTTAAAACTGAGATTTTGGAAAACTCTGTCC
Organism: Clarias magur; assembly: GCA_013621035.1. Lineage (NCBI taxonomy): Eukaryota > Metazoa > Chordata > Actinopteri > Siluriformes > Clariidae > Clarias > Clarias magur. The sequence goes on along the minus strand of QNUK01000082.1, from coordinate 110,227 downwards.
AAAGTGAAGATTTTCTAAAACTCTTTGCAGTGGTGTTGTGTGGACAGGGGAAACGGAGATTTTGGCTTGTTGTAACATCACTGTGTCCCGATGTCAATGTCTGTGTGCTAGTCTCCTTGATTTGATGTCAGCTTTGTTTATGAGGATATTTGTACAATAGTGACCTTGCATACAGTAAACTAGTGACTGTGTTAACAATGCTTACTGGTCTTTTTTACATGCGTGTACATACATGCGCAGTTATTTGCACATTACATTAACAAATAGAGGTGCCTGAATGTAATAAGAAGCTAACTGCTGCCACATACAAAACTTGGACGACACAGACCCCGCAGACAGTGACTGTTTTTGCGTTTTGGACAAGACCCATCGGACTTCTACAAAGCGCAACTGGTTTTGTCTACGCTTCTGATTGGCCCCCTGTTGATTAGGGATGCTTCTAACAGTTTTGTCTTTTGTGTTTTCATATGTACATATTTTTAAAACCTAGGTCGTGTGGACAGAAATATTTTTAAAAAAAACGATGTAGAAAAACCTCTTTCGTTACAATCGATGCAACTCGTTCTTCCAGAGTCCGATTCAAAAATCATTCATGAGTAACATCATATTGAGTGACACCATATGCAGTGACATCAGCGTCTAGGGCTTTTTTTTAGTGGTCCTAGAACACTCAAAAGGCACAATATGAAAGACTACAGAGATATGACTGGGATTTTTAGCAGGTAATGTTTAGCCAACAAATGTTTGCCAACTTGGCCGCTTGGTACACAGAGGTTTACTAAATTTAAAATTATTGTGTGTGCTGCTGTTGACTTAAATGTTGGATATTGTTTGAGAGCAGCTTTAGCTTATGGCTTGAAAGAGCTAGCAAAATCTAAATCTGAATCATATTAAATTAGCAATAATTCTCAATAATGAGTTATTGTTGATTCTGGCTTTTATCGAGAATTTTAATTTATTGACCTTAACAGACTGTGTAGTGCATGAAGACACACAGACCACCATTTATTTAATGCGCTCATTGTTCAGTCAACCTTGAACAGAATTGGGCATTTTCCAATGAAAAATGGTGAACATGAATGTATTCTGTGCACTGAAAAAAAAGTTCCAGTCCTTTTTTTTTTTTTTTTTTTGTCGAACTACAGTAGTCAGTGAATCCCTTGAGTACCTTGTTTAAAAAAAATTAGGTATTCTTTTGCAAAAGAGAACTAGATCATTTGTGTGACTTTATAATAAAAATTTGTGAAATAGGAACACAAATTTTAACACAAATTATTATTTCTTTTATTATTATTTCAATGTACGTTATTGTTGAGCTATCTATTTTGAACTGTGAACTTACGTTACACTTAACAGACAACTTCAAGTTGTGGTAAACAGATTTCATTTTTTTATTTTGTAAAACGTGTCAATACAAATGCGAAGGAGCTGGAAACTAAGTCAAGGAATCAGCATCAGTAACACAAATTCTTCATTGATATCTAGCCCCTATCTAGAAAAGCCCCTTCACTCCATGAACACACAACATGCATCCTTGTGGAATGTTCCCAATTAGGGCTGGAATGATTCCTCGAGTAAATCGAGTAATTCGATTACAAAAAATGATTGAGGCAAAATCTTCTGCCTCGAAGCTTCGTTTAATTAATTTTAAAAGCTTGCGTTTTTGTTTTTGCGCAATTATTTGTTGATGGCACGCTTTTGACACAGTGTGCTTCCGGATGCAAGCCACCAGTAAACACCAACGAAGAAGAAGCGCTTACGTCTCCCACAAAGCAGAAGGAGACGCAAACAGTTAGCTGTGTAGTGATTTGAGGGAGTGTTTTGTTGCGGGCTGCAAAATGGAAGGGAGCAATACATTGTTTTGAGATGTAGATTTGGAAACTTTTAGTTGCACAACTTTTAGTGTTTTTGTGTAATTATTTATTTTAATGTGTGTCTTTAGTTTTTTTTTATCCTTAAAGTCATTTGAAAACCTCTTTTTTTTTTTTTTTTCATCCGAGAAAAGGCTTTAAAATAAGAATATATGGTGCTGTAATGCACTTAATTAATCTCAGTCAATTTTATTACCCCTATCTCACCTACGCGGTTTCGCACGGTGGCCGGAAGTACGGTTCTTCATGATTCACCGCAAGTTTTGGTGCTGCGATTACGTCTTTCTGCGTGAAAAATAAAATGTGTTTAAGCTGCCTTAAAAACATGTTTAAACAAGTTGAATTTTTTTGCGGACCTTGCAGAACTTTGCAGAATGTCGGCGGACAGTCGCGGCAGCTCACGGTGCCCCAAACCGCATCTCACTGCGAGTCAAACCGCATAGGTATTCCTTATATTGTGAATAATTAGAATGTTTATTTTTGATAAAATGCTGTATGCATTTAAAAATTTAAAGTAGATTTTCTGAAAAAGAACACCAATTAATCTTCGTTTCTCTTATATATTTTACATTGCTGTTTAATTAAGCAAAAGTGCATTTTATCCGATTAATCGATAACATTTTTGGTAGAATACTCGATTACTACAGATAGCTACAGCTATTCCCAATAATAAGACGGTTTGTGCTATTGAACGGTTTTATAAAAATAATGTTGCCAGATGTTGAAGAGGACTGTAGGCAGGCTGACTATACCTTGTTCATGAAATCAGAATTGTTTTATTTATTTATTTTTATTTATTTATATAGCGCTTTTAACAATTGACATTGTCGCAAACCAGCTGTACATAATCAAAAGAAGTAAGTTTGTATGCAATGTGTATGAATCAAAATGATAAGATTGTCCCTGATGAGCAAGCCGAGGGCGACGGTGGCAAGGAAAAACTCCCTGAGATGGTAATAGGAAGAAACCTTGAGAGGAACCAGACTCAACAGGGAACCCATCCTCATCTGGGTGATAACGGATAGCAGGGATTGATCAGCATAATAATGTGTAGGACTGGAAGTTCAGTATAACAGGAGATGTGTTAAAATTTAAATTAAAAGGAGTCCAGTTTGTTCCTGGAGGCTCAGGTAGACTGTAGGAAGCAGGACTTCAGGACTGGTTAGACAGGTCCGGAGGGCAGAGGGGTCTGGATCACTGACAACTCAGGAGCGACATGTATAGCTCGACAGGGAGAGAGAGAGAGAGCAGAAGAAGATAAGGAGAGATGGCAGTTAGGTATGGTCACAGTCAACATGTATAAGGTGAAAGTATATTTAGTGCAGATTGCAAGCAGGGACTCCGGCAGGACTAACTATAACAGCATAACTAAAAGGGAGAGCCAGAAGGAAACACAGACATGAGGGCTCTGTGATGTAAAGCAACCAATAACCTCACCGTCAACAAACCTGAGTGATCAATGAGAGTGGGGAAGACAGCAACTAAACATACCAGTTCACCAGAATACTCTATGTCCATGAGTCCCCCAGATCTGCGCCTTTACCTAAGGCTAATCTATTTACAAAAATGCTTGGCTAAATAAATAGGTTTTTAGCCTAGACTTAAACACTGAGACTGTGTCTGACTCCCGAACATTTTATAGGAAGACTATTCCATAACTTTGGGGCTTTGTAAGAAAAAGCTCTGCCCCCTGCTGTAGTTTTAATAATACGTGGTACTGACAGGCAGCCTGCATTTTTTGATCGAAGTAGGCGTGGCGGATCGTAAGACACTAGCAGTTCACTCAAATACTGTGGCACGAGACCATTTAGTGCTTTAAATGTCAAAAGCAGTATCTTAAAATCGATGCGAAATTTTACAGGGAGCCAATGCAGTGTAGGTAAGATAGCGGTGATGTGCTCGTATCTTCTGGTTTTAGTGAGGACTCTTTGCTGCTGCATTCTGTACTAACTGAAGCTTGTTTATACACCTAGTTGAACAACCAGACATTAAGGCGTTCCAATAGTCCAACCTAGAGGTGATAAAAGCATGAACTAGTTTTTCTGCATCATTTAGTGACTGTATGTTTCTTATCTTGGCAATATTTCTAAGGTGAAAGAAAGCTGTCCTGGTGATATTATCTACATGACCTTCAAATGAAAGGCTGGAATCTATAATCACGCCAAGGTCTTTTACTGTTGCATTTGATGGAACAGAAAGGCCATCTAAAGTTACAGTGTGATCAGAAAGCTTACTTCTAGCTACTTGTGGTCCTATGACTAGAACTTCTGTCTTATCAGGATTAAGCAGAAGAAAATTAATTAACATCCAATCTCTTATGTCTTGCACACACTGCTCAATTTTAGCAAACTGGTTTTTCTCATCTGGTTTTGCTGAGACATATAATTGTGTGTCATCAGCTAATACCATGTTTACGAATTATGTTGCCCAGAGGAAGCATGTAAAGGGAAAAAAGCAGTGGGCCTAAAATTGAACCCTGTGAAACACCAAACTTGGGAACATGAGGAATGGTCACCATCTAAATCTACAAACTGATAACGATCAGTCAAATAGGATCTGAGCCACAAGAGGGCAGTTCCCTTAATTCCTACTACTTTTTTTAATCCGTGAAGGAGAATTGTGGAGATGCTCATTTAATAAGTTATTAGCAAGCATGTCAGTAGCCTGGCTACTTTAGATAGCTAAGGTAGTATCAGCATGAAGCTTGGCTGTCAAGGTCTGCATAGCTGTTGGTCAACATTGACTGCTTGTGCAAGTGGATAAGGATAATTTTAATTGTCTAACTTGTACACTGATGATTTGCTCCGGCAATTCAGATAAATATTATGAAAACATGTTCCAAGACTCAAAGCCTTCATTCTGAGGAAGCATAGAGAAAGCAATCAGTTAGAAAATCTGAGTTAGGAATTTAAGTATGATGGGGTGTTGAAATAGGAAGGCCTGTAAAATAAATTTAAACAAAGGGTGCAAACTTTGCTTACAGCCTAATTGTTACAATCACTTGTGTTATTTGACAGTGCATGTATGTTATTGTTTTTAATGTTCCCATATTTGAATAAAATGCCAGAAAATGTAATGTATTATTATTACTTAATTCACTAAACCCTGTGTTTACATGTGCACCGCATACCCTTCGTCAACTGTAATCTCAACAAAAATTGAGGGGGACAAATTAAAAATAACCAAAAAGAATTATCAAACATAAAAAAATAATAATATAAGGCTGTTGAAAATGCAGCTCATCTCTTCGATCTCTTTCAAAAATGAAAACAAAAACTACAATGTCGGAGCACTGTCTAAACTGTTAGTTTGCTCCATGGGGGGCAAGTTAATACACATGAGAAATATTAGACAAAACAAACATTATCTGCTAGTAAATGTTCAATCTGTTATTACCTTAATGCCAATTAACAATTAAGCATTAATTACCCGTGCATTTATTTGATCTCAAAATGCGTCAGTTTATTACAGGTTACATGCATGTTCCATGCGTAAGAATAATGTAATGTGAGTTTTATATATATATATATATATATATATATATATATATATATATATATATATATATATATATATATATATATATTAGTTTTAAGGTAAAAAATTGGCAAACATTCTCTTAATGAGATCATTTGTTCAATTATTTTGTGTTGGGCTAAGTAAACGTGTTTAAATACAAAATGGTTCATTTAATAGTTAAATATTTCATTGCAGTAATAATCACTATATATGATCATAATATAATGTCATAATAATTGCAATGTGATGTTTTTACTTTGTTTTTTTTAGTTAAATGATGCAGGCCTAATATTCCCCACATTTCTGAATGAAAAAATGACCACATAGTGAACCTTTGTGTCTTACGTCATTTGAGGTTTGTGAGGACCACATTATTTATGCACTGATCAATAAAAACATAGAATTGAAGGAGGGAGTACTTATTTTTTCACATGGCTGTATACATTTGAATATTCTTTAGGGATGGAAAACGTTAAAGTTTTATATACTTAGTATAAAAAGTTCTTTGGCCATCATCATCCTTAGATAATGAGTGGCATATCCATGCATCATCATAGTGACATCCTTTGTTACTTTGTGAGGAATTGGCGGATAGTCTTTTCTTTTGAGTTTTACTCGCCAACGTTACGAGTAGCACTTTGAAAAGAAACGGTTGGTTGGCGTTTAGTGTCTCAGAAGAGGTAACATGTGATAGGTTTCACCCTCCCTTGTGGGTAGTTGTTGCCTTGATGAGAGTACACCCTAACAGTGATGGGTAGGAATTGGCAAGAACTAATGAAGGAAACAAATGAGATCAGTAATTTTGCAGTTAATTTTTTTGCATGCAATTTTGCAAGTATGTGAGCATGTGTGTTTGTGTTTGTTCTCAGCTGATATCAGCCTGGCAGAATGGGGGCGTAAGGCAATTGACATTGCTGAGAATGAGATGCCTGGCCTGATGAAGTTAAGAGAGCTTTATGGGCCAAGCAAGCCGCTGAAAGGAGCTCGAATTGCTGGATGCTTGCACATGACTGTCCAGACAGCTGTGCTCATTGAGACCCTCAAGACTCTTGGAGCTGAGGTAAGGGGGAAAAAATGTACCAATTTTACCAATCAGCCATAACATTAAAAGTATTGACCTTACAAGGTTTTGTGCCACTGAGGCAGCTAAAAAAAACCCTGTTGGTGCTTTTTCACAGCAGATTGCATATTTGTAATGCATAGTTACGCACATACAACACATAGTTCTGTAGCGTCGGCCAGAAGGAAGAAGGTGAAAAAGATTTTGTCATGGGTGTGAGGGGTCTGTAGGGTTCTGTGAAGAAGACACAGACAGGGGAAGCACACAGGTGCATTAGTAATGCTCCAAGGATTTAGAACTGCTCTCCCATCAATTCACCTGGCGAATCTCCGCAGCTGGTGAATCTCAAACATGATGAAATGATGGATGAGCCCAGACATGCAAGGAACGTCCAGCAGTGTTTGGTTGTGCATATGGCACAGAATCAGCTATATTCAAAATGAAAAATTCAAATTTTTATTTGTCACATACATAACCACAACCATACACGGTATGATATGTAGTGAAATGCTGACACGACTGTTTGTGACAGGAAATAAAGTTTAAAGTAGAAATGTGTAAAGTATGTAAAAATTTAACAACTGTATAAATAAATAAACTGTTTTGAGGAATGTGGGATGTACAGGCAGTAGCAGTCCAGCGTGATCATAGAGTGTGAGATAGAATGATGAGCCGTGGTGATATTGTCCATCTTTAAAGTGCAGTAGTGCAAAACTAGTCCTTTTGTATGTAAACAGAAACCAGAATGTGTAAAACATAAGCCAGAATGAGCAGACATGTATGTTTGTTTATTCAGTCTTTCAGTCATTTATCTGTTCTATCGATCGATCATGGCAGAACAAGCTGATAACCAGCCAAATCTGGTAACTGGCTGATCGACCAGTACATTTCTAACACAAAAGAATTGTAATTAATGACAATTGATTGATTAAGTAATTAATTAATTAATTCTTCCCCATCTCTAATAGAATACAAATCAAAAATTTTAACACATCTTTTAATTCAATTTATTTTTATTTAGTTTATAATGTTTATACAATAAATCTTGCACTATGCTTGAGTTTATCTTACTGTTGCATTCAAACCTATGTCATGGTTACTGATGTATGTATTCTCTTTTTTTAATTTGAAAGTGTATGCTTGGAAGGGGGAGACGGATGAGGAATGTGTGGGGCATTGAACAATTTTTACATTCTAGAACAATACTTGACATTTTTAAAAATATGAACTAGAGAAGTTCATTTTAGAGTTAGTTAATGAAGGCTTTACAGAGCATTTGTGGCAGCATATCTCCATCAACTGTTCAAAGGAAATTGTTTCATATTTTGGATTTCAGCATTGTTTTACAGTGTAGAAGGAAATAAAAATCAGGAAAGACCATGGAATTAGGCGTGTCCAAACTTTTGACTGGTAGTGTACTTGAAGTAGTGTGATTTTCTAGAACTAAGTTTACTATTTATATACTGTATTTGGTAAAAATGACTTTCTTCCCTCTCTGACAACACACAAATCTCCACTTTCTCCAACCAGGTTCAGTGGTCTAGCTGTAACATTTTTTCTACACAGGACCATGCTGCTGCTGCCATCGCCAAAACTGGGGTTCCAGGTTTGTGTGTCTGTATGAATGTGGCCTTAAATTCAACCTTTTAACTTTCATGCAGTTTTCTGTCCTGTGGTGGACTGCGTCATAGTTTAAAGTTCATTCTGTTGATTAGTGATGCACTTTTGACCTTAACAAATGTTGTCCAGAAACCATATGACTTGCATTTGCAAAATTGTGTAGAAATACGGATTTCCTAGGTTTTGCAACACTTTTGTAAAACTGTTTTGTGGATTTTGAACCCAAAAATGAACATTGGGGCTGAGGCAACATCTGGAACTTTAGAGAAGCAAAGTCCAAAAAGAAAAATCAAAGCTGCGATAAGAAGTGTAATCAATTTCTTCTCTACTGATTGTTTTGTAGTTGCCAAACATCGTAAAAGAACCCTTAAAAATACTGTATATGTACAAACCATTTCCTGTGTAATGTTTATACAATAAATCTTGCACTATGCTTGAGGTTAGCTTACTGTTGCATTCAAACCTATGTCAACGTCACTGATGTATGTATTATCTTTTTTTTAATTTGAAAGTGTATGCTTGGAAGGGGGAGACGGATGAGGAATATGTGTGGTGTATTGAACAGACTATCTACTTCAAAGATAGTCTACCTCTAAACATGATCCTGGATGATGGTGGAGATCTAACCAATCTTGTGCACCAGAAATATCCCAAGCTTTTAGCAGGTATAAATAATTTTTATTTTTTTTTATTTTTAGATTTTCACACTTTTGTTAGAGTATATGGCGGAACAGCAGTGTATTTTAACATGAATAAGTTGTCCAGCATTCATTAATTTTTTTCTATACCCATTAGTCTTGTGTCCTGGGAGGGGGGTTTGTGTCTGGAGCCTGATCCAGGGAACTGGGGCACATGGTTGGGGACACCCTGGGTGGGATGCCAACCCCATGCAGGACCCAAGCATATAACCACTCGCAGCCTCAGTCATACATTAAAATTTGGAAGCATTAATCAGTCTACCACACGTCCGCCTGTGATGGGAACACAGAGAGCACAGGTTTTTATTTGGGGTCAAGATAATTTTTTAATAGTTATTAATAGTTTCTATTACTGCACATTTGTATGCCTTAAACACATATATAGCACTGATATGTGTATATTGTGCAAAATCCATATTGATCACAAATGAGTAGCCATAACTGTGTTAGCATTACCTGCCTAACAATACATTTTGTACTTATTTTGGTTTACAAATTAAGAATTTAACTGTTTTACATTTTTCATGAATTTTAGGAATTAAGGGTCTTTCTGAGGAGACCACCACTGGGGTTCACAATCTTTACAAGATGCTAAAGAACGGTGAACTAAAAGTTCCTGCGATCAATGTGAATGACTCTGTTACCAAGGTACATGCAATTTTTATTGTATATAGCTGTTTTTAGTTGAGTGTTTGCCATAAAACGTATTACAGTTGAATGGTCATAAATGCTTAAGAATAATGGTCAATGCGTTGCAATACGATGCATTGGTAACTCAATTCATACAATGAAAATAAGTATAGAACTTGTGTAACTATGAAGATATATTTAAATTTAGCTGCCTAGCCAAAAAAGTTGCACACTTTCCATACAGTTTCAAAGTATAATCTTTAAACTCTCTAGCAAATTAAAGCTTTTTTTTGTGAATTAGCCTGCTTGCCCTCATTCTGTCCCAGGGTGCAAAAAACATTGTTGATGGTGTTATCACAGAAAAAAAAGGAATTAACATAAATAGATGACAAAACAGGAAATTTCTGGAGGGGGGGGGGGACAGTATGTGATTTTCATGATCAGCAGACAAAAAAGGTATATCAAAAAGTTTGTTGTAGGCAATATACAAATGACTATTCCTGGACAAAGTTTAGCAGTTGGAGTTCAGTCTTTAGAAAGTTACTACATATTATTTATCATCTATACTACAACATCCTGTATTCAGGGTTACGGGGGCCTGGAGCCTACCCTAGGAGACTTGGGGCATGAGGCAAGGTACACTCTGGACAGGGTGCCAAACCATCGCTGAGCACGCACGCACGCACTCATACACACTCTACGGGCAATTTGGGAACACCAATTAGCCTGATCTGCAGGTCTTTGGAATGTGGGAGGAAACAGGAGTACCTGGAGGAAAACCATCAAGAACATGCAACATACATGCACACAGAGACTGGAATTGAAACCAGACCCTGGAGGTGCAAGGCGACAGTGCTAACCACTACTCAATCATGCTGATTTATTTTAATTATATGTTTAAAAAATAAACACCACAAATGTAACATTCTAATCAACATGTTTATTTTATGGAGAGCCACATGAATGTCCAAAAATTTAGAAAAAGTGGATATTTGCATAATTGGTCCACTTTTATTTCTTTTCTTTGCACAGAGTAAATTTGATAATTTGTATGGCTGCCGAGAATCCCTGATTGATGGAATCAAGAGGGCGACTGATGTAATGATTGCTGGTAAAGTGGCTGTGGTAGCTGGATATGGTGATGTTGGTAAAGGTTGTGTTCAGGCTCTTCGAGGATTTGGTGCCAGAGTAATAGTCACAGAAATTGACCCCATCAATGCTCTACAGGCTGCAATGGAAGGTACATATTTTTCCTCATTTGTCATACAATATATATAATTGTTTATATTACGAGGTACATGAAAAGAAATGCTGTGTTTGTTTAAATGGATTTCAATGGCTTTACAGGCTATGAAGTGACAACAATGGATGAGGCCTGCAAGGAGGGAAACATTTTTGTTACAACTACTGGCTGTAAAGATATAATTTTGGGCAGGTATGTGATGAGACACAGCTATAAACATCAATGTCCATACTGACATTGTTGTGCATGCAGAATATGTGTTCTTATAAAATAATTATATATATATTGTTTCAGAGGGGTCCGAGATTGTTTGAAATATTCACATTTGCATTCAAAAAATGCTGAGTAATCACTCTCTATTCATTTTGAAGGCTGAAAGGGACCAGTTATCACATAATTGGAAAACCTTATGGTATCAGTGGGTTAAAGTGCATTCCCTTCCTTTTTGGTTTTTCTCTCAGGGCATTAACTACAGTTAAAGGTCTTTGCTATGAAGTCTAAAATCCTGGATGATGAGGAAGCTGATTGAGTGACATCAGTCTATGCTATATATAGGAGTCTATATATTCCTTATATAATTCCAGTAGTGGAGAGCACAGTACCATTCTAGGCACATAGGTCAGGCAGGGTGTTCGACAGTGGGTGCACTATTCAGAGAACAGTGCTGTATCTTAAATATCTATGGAGTGCTGATTGAAATATTGTGTATGTTTAATTTATTTTTGCAATATTAATTAGTGTCACGGCGTGTGCTTGTGATGGGCGTGCACCCAAATCTATTATCGCCCCTTGCTCACTTCGTAGGTAGGCGGTATCCCTTCTGCAGGTGTGCGAAGGGACGGGGCTGCCTAAGCGGGCCAGCTGGCGTCGATTAACGTTAATAGGATCTCGGGCTTGCTCTGTGTTATAAAAGCAAGGCACGGAGTTTAGTCCGTGGTTCGAGAAGTGCATAACGCGGTGGAGCATGAGAGAGTGGCATGAGAGTGGGGCAATATGACGCCCCAGGGACTTTTAAAAAGGACACTGGAATTCCGCCCTTTGATCTCCACGCTGAGGACATTTTTATTAAAATGTATTCTTTCTGTCCTTTTGTCTTTTCAAACCACAGGCATTTTGAACAGATGAAGGATGATTCCATTGTTTGCAACATTGGCCATTTTGATTGTGAGATCGACATGAAATGGCTCAGTGAAAATGCTGCAGAGAAAATCAATGTTAAACCTCAGGTACCAGATTGATTTTTATTATAATCAGACAGATTATAGTCAGACAGTTAGTCTACAAATAATAATAATATATTATTGTTTATTAAGTAGCAATACATACAAAACATAGAAGTAACCACAATTTGGGTCAAAGCACAAGAACCAATTTGTGCTTATATACATCAAGGCTCTATGCTTGCATTTTTATGCTAAAACAAGAACTAAGACAGCTGGATCAAGAACCAAATGAAAAACTGATGTCAAATTTCTGATGCCTAAAATTCAGGTTTCCAAAAACAAAAAATACTTCATGCATACCGTACTGTATATCTGCAAAAATGTTGCCATAGGCAAAATTGTAATGCATGTAATTTTTTGCTTAAATATAATATGTTGAAGCTATGACAAACACCTGTTTCTAGGTTAAATCCGTGGGTGAATGTTTGTAGGACTTCTAGTTAATTATCATTGTTACCAGCAAATTAATTGATTGGACCGTGGAATAGTCCTCTAAGAGGTTTCCTTACCTTTTCTTGAGGGACAGTGGCCAAAAGGTGGCATTGCTTACAATCACTAAAAGTAAATACATAAATGGGTAATTACAGAAACAGTGTTGTGGACAGTTGAATCAATTTTCAAAAACTAAATTGCCCAGACTCATTTATGCTCACTAGATTTGACCATTCTTTGTTCTTTGAGCATTACCGTAGAGACAATAACAGTTAAAAAAAAAAATTTTTATATATATATATATATATACACTTTTTTTTTTTAGTTTTTTAACAATAGTTTCTTTAGAATAGACTATTTAGTTAATAATTTATTGATTTTATTAGGTTTAATATAAAGTATAATCAATAATGGGCTAATAATAATTTATTCATTCATCATATTTGGATCATCTCATAATTCTGTCCTTCTCCCAAACCAGGTTGATCGTTACCTCTTGAAGAATGGGCGGCATGTTATTGTCTTAGCCGAAGGGCGACTGGTGAACCTGGGATGTGCAATGGGTCACCCAAGTTTTGTTATGAGCAACTCTTTTTCCAATCAAGTCCTTGCCCAAATTGAGCTCTGGACCAATACTAGCAAATACACAGTTGGTGTGTACTTCTTGCCCAAAAAGGTAAGTTTTTTTTTTTTTTGTTCAGATAATTAAGAGCCATGATTCAGTGGGGGTGGGGTGTATCTCCAATTTTCTTTTCTAATTCATTAAATTGTATGAATGTGTGGGGTTTGTGCACTGCAAAGAATGGTCACCCTATCCAGGGTATACCACACCTTGTACCCTAAGTTCACTAGGTTAGGCTCCAGGCCGCCTGTGGCAAGATAGATAGATGATTGTGCTTTACATTTCACCACTTGTGTACACCTTGTAATCACAAAAGTCAGGAACCTATCTGTTAATTATACCCAGGTACAGTGGAACCTTGGATTACGAGCATAATTCGTTCCGGAAGTGGGCTCGTATTCTAAAAACACTCGTAAACCAAATAGAATTTTCCCATAAGAAATAAAACTCAAATTATTCATTCTATGGCCCAAAACAATAAATACATAAAAATAATTAATACAATATATAAAGTAAAAATAAAACAAATTAACCTGCACTTAACATTTAAAAAAATGTAAGTTTTAAATTTTTTAATTTTAAGTATGTAATACGATTACATAATTCCGCAGCTCAAGGGAGAGAAAAATCATTGGCGCATGCGTGATACATGATACTCGACGCTCGTAAACTAATACTTGCTCGGTTTCCGATTTAAAGAATCTTTGCTCGGTTTGCAGAACGCTCGTAAACCACGTTACTCGCAATCCGAGGTTCCACTGTATTGTTTAGTTGTTGTTTTTTTTAAGTGAGATGGACGCTGCTTATGGTGAATTTACTAAGTTTGCCATTAGAAGCCATTTTGCCATAATAATAGATCAATTATTGAAACAAGTAATCAACTGTTTGGATTCTTTTTCATTGTCTCGTGGAAAATAACACTGTGCTCAGAAGCCATTTGCTGCCTGCAGATGACTAGACCCATTTGCATGACGACAAATATTTCAAAGGCTAAGGCACATTTGCGGCTGCAGATACGACAAGCTTGGAGCAGGTGCTGCCCCATGTCATTGCTTGTGTGCAGCTGCAAGGTGCTGGCACCAGTCAGCTTCCACCTGCTCTGCTGCCGTCTTGCCCAAATAATTCCTTTGTGACCTATCAGAGGCAACTTGCTAAAACAAAGCTGTGGTTTTGTCAGCTCACCTGATATTCAGCTTGACACTGTCCATTATCGACAACCCAATAGGACGGGGAGCCTTTTGGGAGCCTGCTACTATGCATACGGATGACATAAACTATCCAGTGGAGTTGGGCCTGCAAGTACTTCCCAGGTACTTGAAGCTATTCATCTTTTTCAGCTAGATGCTGCTGATAGTAATTCGGGTTTGAGGAAGAGAGCTGCCAAGTGTTGAGTGTATGAGGGCCTCTGGTCTGACAATGAGTCTTGGCAAGACAAAGAGGTGCTGCAGGAACTAGTCTCTCCATTGGCTTGGTCTTAGGAGCAAGCCATCAAAAGGTCAAACAGTATCTGATGCAGATGCCCATGTATGGGTCTTTTGACACATGCTTCATAACTGAAGAAGTTTTGAGGCAAGTACACAGCCTTGCTTTACACCATTAAGGATGAAGTTTTCAGATAGCTCAGCTGTGAGAGTACTTGTCCAATCATGTTAAAAATCAGCTGGATGAGTGTGGTAAACTTCTGTGAACCACCTAATTTTCTCAGGATGGTTCAAATTACAGTTCTTGATGGTGTCAAATGCTTTTGTCAGATTGCTGGTGATGTTGAGGACGTTATGGAAGGCTGTTCGTAATTGATCACCGAGTGCCTTGTACCACTACAGTGGGATTCGGTTTTTGCTTAGTGCCATCAAGCTCATCTGCTTGATGGGTTTCCTGACTGCTTCCAAGGATGGAGGTTTGTCAAGTCAATTTTATTTATATAGCGCTTTTCACAATTGACATTGTCGCAAAGCAGCTTTACACAATCAAAAGAAGTAGGTTTGTATGCAATGTGTATGAATCAAAATGATAATGTCCCTGATGAGCAAGCCGAGGGTGACGGTGGCAAGGAAAAACTCCCTGAGATGGTAATAGGAAGAAACCTTGAGAGGAACCAGACTCAACAGGGAACCCATCCTCATCTGGGTGATAACGGATAGCAGGGATTGATCAGCATAATAATGTGTAGGACTGGAAGTTCAGTATAACAGGAGATGTGTTAAAATTTTAATTAAAAGGAGTCCAGTTTGTTCCTGGAGGCTCAGGTAGACTGTAGGAGATTCCAGTCTGACCTATCGAACAACTGAAGTCACAGGTCCCCAGAGCATCAATCAATGACAGGACAGTCTTCATGGAAACCATCCCCAGCCACCACATGAATCCAGGCAGACCACACAGGGCATCCATGCGACGAGATCTCCAACCAGAAGCAGGACTCCAGGACGGGTTAGATGGGTCCAGAGGGCAGAGGGGTCTGGATCACTGGCAACTCAGGAGCGACATGTATAGCTTTCATACAAAGTTATAAAGTTTCTCAATATTTTTTGTGGAATTTAGTCAAGTGAAGCTTGATCAACTGTGGATGCTCATTGAGAATTTGGATAAAATCTTCTTTTCACCTTTTGTTACTGCTCTCCTTGTTCTTAGACTGTGTGCACAGCAAAAGGACTGAACCAGACTGCAGTCTGTTATGTTCCATATATTCAGTTTATTTTAATAACCACTTGTATAAAAAGTATGTATGCTATATTCTATGGGAGGGAAATGAGAGCTCTTATGGTGGAGAGGGGGCATGTAAATGTTTTGGTGGTTACATAGGTATGGAAAGTGATTTTATTTGAAATTTTTTTTTTTTTTTTTTTTTTAGAAGCCTTTAATAAATGTGTTATTGGATAGTTCATAGTATTGTTATTTATCGTTTAACACACTGTCTTAATGGAGCTGAATAACAGCTTCAAGTTATTGATATTAGCAAAGCATTGGATCTCCTCAGCCTTCTTTACCCACCACTAGTCATACATCTTTCAGTTGTCTTATTGTTGTGCCCGCATCTGTAGGGATCTAAACCACTTGGTAGTTTAGTCAAGGTCATTTTGCCATTGCACAAAAGCTTAATCCTTTTTGGCCTCTTTGGAACTGTTGTTCTCACTGAACTAGACTTGGGGTCCGTTCTTCGTACATCGCTTGAAACATCCGAGATTAATTGACACATCTAAGATGAGATCATCCTGCTAATTATGATGCGGCTAATTCGGTTCTTCGAGCACACCTGTTGTTGATGATTAGTATAGATTAGTATAGAGAGGACAGCGTGTGAACAAGCCTTATAAGTCTCCACTTTTATTTAAGTGCACTCACAATGACTTTTTCGTTCTCTTTCATTGAAACCCTTATGATTTTTTAAATGATGAAAGTAAACAGGGTGCGCTAACTTGAGCGCATCAGAAAATAAACCGAAACTGTGTATACTTGCCTCTAGACGTGAAAAATATATACTTATAAAAAGCGAAATGTCTGCTTTAATGTAAATTATATTTAAATTTAATTTAAATTTTATGTATGTAGTGGTCTGCTTTCTGTGTGTTTTGGTGTGTGTGGAGGGGGGGGCAGTCAACTGAGAGGTGTCAATAGGTCTTACATATTCATGAAAAGTCGTGGATTATTCAGTGAAACAGAGGCTCTGCTGACAAAAGTTAGGCACATTAGTCAGTATGGAAGAGATGGAAAGTTTCCTCACCATAACATGCCTTATACTGTTTTTAATCACTCTATACACAACAAATGAAAATACAAATGGTCTATTCTTTTGTTTTTTATTTTCATTTTGTATTAAATTTTTATATTTTATTTAAAAATAAATACCCAAGAAAATTGTGTATAGAGTGATGTAAAACAATACAATTCATATTATGATAAGGAAAATCTCGATGTCTTCCATTCAGGGATTAAAAACGGTAACAATTTAAATTTTAGAATCTGGAATCCAGAAGATGAAGTTTAAAAAGAGGCCTGAAGCACTGCAGGTCTTCAGAAGAGCCTCAGGTCCAAAAGGGACTTAGTGTGGGGAGGGGTGCATTTTAGTTTCTCTGAATGTATAGATGAGAACCCGACGACTGTAGCTTCAACCATTGGTGAAGTGATAAAGGGTTTGAGCTGGGAGGTGTGGAATACCGGATGGATCCGGAGCGCCGCAGGCAGCTGGAGCAGGTAGGTGACAGGATTCATACGGAGGGTGATGTGGTATGGACCAATGAACCTGGGTGATAGCTTCTTGGATTCTGTATGGAGGTGCAGGTTTCTCGTAGACAGCCATACTTTGTCACCTACATTGTACAACAGTCATGGAGGGTGTCGACGGCGATGTTGCGTGGTGTAGCGGTGGTTGGCACGGTGAATGGCAGTGTTGGCTTGACTCCATAGCTGTCGACACCTTCGGACCAACTGTTGGGCCGACGGTACATTGACCTCCGGTTCTTGGTGTTCGAACATCGGAGGCTGGAAACCGTGGCATATCTCAAATGGGCTTAGGTTGGTGGCAGAGGAGACGTGGAGATTATGTGAAAGTTCTGCCCAAATGTGATAGCGGGCCCAGGAGCGCTGACGATCGGCGACGAAGCACCTCAGGTAGCGCTCCAGTTGTTGGTTGGTCCGTTCCGTCTGACCAGTAGTTTGAGGATGGTATCCCGATGACAAACTGCAGGTGGAATTTATCAGACGGCAGAAGGCCTTCCAGAACCGTGCCGTGAACTGAGGCCCCCTGTCCGAGACGATGTCCTTGGGGAACCCATGCAGACGGACTACGTGTTCTAAAATCAGCTCGGCTGTCCTTTTAGCTGACGGGAGTCCGGGGAGGGCCACCAGATGCACAGCTTTGGAGAACCGATCTATGATGGTCAGAATGGTGTTTTCGCCTGGGGGGCGTCTTCCTCATGTTGTCGGGAGAGGGCATCGGCCTTGGTGTCCTTCGACCCCGGACGGTAAGACAGATGGAAATTATACTGTTCAAAGAACAGTGCCCACCGCACCTGTCTTGGATTAAGCTGTTTCAAACTCCGGATAGTGATTAGATTTTGGTGATCGGTCCAGACGATGAACGGCTCTCCGGCGCCCTGGAGCCAGTGTCGCCATTCCTCCAAAGCCCACTTTATGGCCAGCAGCTCGCAGTCCCCTACTCCGTATCGCTGCTGAGTGGGATCAAATTATACAAGGGTGTAGCTTCTGATCTGGACCTCGCTGGGAGAGAACCGCCCTGGCGCCCACGTCCAAAGCGTCCATCTCCACAACGAACGGTTTGGTGGCGTCGGGGTGAAGGAGAAGCGGAGCAGTGGTGAATCAGTGGCAGAGTTCATGAAATGCAGAGATGGCAGCAGAGTTAAGGTGAAAGTGATGAGAAGATGGTCGGGTCAGGGCAGTTAAGGGAGCTGCAACTGTACTGTAGTCGCGGATAAAGCGACGATAGAAATTCACAAACCTGAGAAACCTTTTGAAGTTGGTTAAGTGTCTTGGGTAGGGGCCAATGACGCACAATTTCTAGCTTCTGCGGGTCCATGGCCACACCCTGGAGCGAGATGACAAAACCCAGGAACGTGGTGGAGCGCTTGTGAAAAGCGCACTTCTCCAACTTACAGTACAATTGATGGGCGAGCGATCTCTTAAGTACCGCTCTGACATGCTGGATGTGTTCGTTGATGAGCGGGAGTAGATGAGAATTTCGTCCAGGTAGACGAAGACCCATCTACCTAACGTGTCTCTCAGGACATCATTAATGAACTGTTGAAAAACTGCAGGTGCATTGCAAAGTCCAAATGGAATGACCAGGCTCTCATAATGTCCAGGAGGTGTGATGAAGGCTGTCTTCCACTCATCACCCTCTATGATGCGCACCAAGTTGTAGGTGCTCCGGAGGTCCAACTTTGAGAAAATGATGGCACCAGAGAGGGCGCACCAGAGTTGGTAAGAGGCAGTGGGTGATGATTCTTGACTGTGATGTTGTTAAGCCCCTGATAGTCGACACAGGGGCGTAAATCACCATCCCCCCTTCTTCACAAAGAAGAACCCCGCGGCGGCAGGCGAAGAGGAGGGCCGTATGGTACCTTGGCGGAGGGCGTTGGAAACATGTATCTCGGTGGTGGAGAGTGAGTAGAGATGGCCGCGAGGAGGAATGGAACCAGGCTGAAGGTCGATCGCCAGGTCGTAGGGGCAATGAGGAGGCAGGTGGGTGGCGTGTCGCTTACAGAATACTTCAGCCAGGTCCCGATAGGTGGCCGGGATGGTGTTGGTGTCGACATCGGGGGCCTCGGACTCCCTAGAACACGTCCCAGCCGGAGCCCGTAGGCAAAGCTCGGTACAAGCCGGCCCCCATTGAAGAATCCGATTTTGTGTCCAGGAGATGAGCGGGTCGTGCTGAAGGAGCCAAGGATGTCCAAGGATGATGGGAGGAGAGGAAATGGAGGTGAGGTAGAATGGGATCTGCTCCTGATGTTTGTTGATTGTGACGGTGATCGGTTGGGTCTGGGAGGTGATGGGACTGGAGGAGAGGGGCCGACCATCTACAGAGGTGATCCGAACCGGCTGGGATAACGCCTCGACTTCCACCCCCAGTTCCTTGGCGTAAGAAGAGTCAATGAAGTTACCTGCAGCACCAGAATCAATGAACGCGGTACTTCTGACCCGTGTGTGGCCAAACTGGAGGTGTACCTGAACCATGAGGCGAGAGACGCTGGGTGTAATGGCGGAGAGATGGACTGGGCCTGGCCGTTTCCCGGGCAAAGAGGGCATATGGCTCTATGATGCGCCGCCAACCCACAATAGGCGCAGAGTCCCTCCCTGAAGCGTCGTTCTCGCTCTGCAGCGTTCAAGGAGGCGCGTCCTAATTGCATGGGTTCCCCGGCTCCTGTGTCAACCACGGCGGGAGGTGAAGGAACGACGGGTGCCATGGCGGTGGTGTTGAAAGCTGGTGGTCAGGTGGTGGAGTGAGAGAAAGAATGGGCGGCAGGGTCCGGGGGGCTGGCCTCAGACGGGAGAGCAGGCGCTGGTCAATCCGGAGGGCGAGTTGGATTAGTCCCTCCAGCGTGGTCGGAAGCTCCCGTCCGGCGAGTTTCTCCTTAATACGAGAAGCCAGTCCCTCGTAGTAGGCCGTCCGGAGGGCGGCGTCTCCCCAGGTGGTCTGTACGGCGAGAGTGCGGAAATCCGCTGTGTATCGGCTCACGGACGATCCTCCCTGCCGCAGATGATACAATTTCATGTCGGCCTCCTCCTCAGTAGCAGGATGTTCGAATGTGAGCTTTAGTTGACGGGTGAATTCTCCATATGAATAAGCAGTATCTGAGAACCGCCGTGGCCCACTCAGCTGCCTGCCCGGATAGCAACGAGACGAGAAGCGCAACGCGCAGTCGGTCTGTGGAGTATCTGGTGGAATTGAACTCAAACACAATATCCAACGTGGTTAGGAAAACACTGCATTTCCCATCTGTGCCAAACTTATACGGTAGAGCTATAAACACATCAGAAGCGGAGGGAGGCTATGCCGGAGCTGCTGCGACGGGCGTGGCAACAGCCGACTGAGCAGCCACCCCGCGGAGGGTCGCATTCTCCTGCCGTAGCTCCGCCACCTCGCGGCGCAAGGCCACGACGTCTTGGAGGTCCTTTTGGAGAGACGCGACTTCACCACGGAGCTTATTGATTAGTTCGGCATGCTGGTCAACAACATCACAGAGGCGAGCAAACTCCGCTGGGTTTACTGCTTTTGGCTCAGTCATTCTGTCACGAGCAACCGAGGGATGAACAGAAAAGCCTTAGCAGTTAGCCCGTGTAGCGTGGATGGTAAACCCAAACGCGGAAGCAGCGCGAGTAGGCAGGATAACCACGCGATTAGTTTAAGAACTCTTACACGAAGCGCAAGGATCTACACAAATAAACCCGCGTTCTAGCAACACACACTCAATCAAAGAAGCAATCCGAATTGATGTGTACTCACAGAATAGTCAGCGTAGCGTCAGCAAAGACATGGGCGAACTCAATGACTGAGCAATGTGAAGTGCCATCTTGTTTCCTTTTATGCTTCTTGAAACCTGATCGTATTACTTCCGGGTCCTAGTGCCGGTCGTGTTACAAGTGTGCATGACACTGATTACCTCAAATATTGAGTTTTTCTAACTTAATCGGGTTTACAGTGTAAAAGTGAAGTAGAAGAACAAGTATAGTAACAAGTATATTGTCATGCTGTGCTAAAGGATCCTGTCTATCAGGAAAATTACTTACACTTATATAGACGCAATCGGGGGATATTACATTCGGGGGATAGAATGTTACATATTAGAAACACACAGATTAACACAGGAATGATGACCACAGCCACACACATGTATACATATACTGTATTTATGTTTAAATACATACATCCATATATTCATGGAAGATACTTTTCTTTTTCCACGCGAGTCAGTCCGCGTCAGTCATGCTCTGTAACCAATCAGATGTGACCTCGCCGAGCAGGTTTAAGCTTACGGACATGTTGCTATGACAGTAAGTGCGAGACTCGCTTCAAAGAACGAAACAATCCAAGATCAGGACAAATCCACAACAATCAAATCCAGCGAACTGAGTTAGCGACGTACGAAGAACTGATCCTTGGGTTTTTTTGGGGGGGGGTTGTGCATGTGTTATTTTGCCCAAACTCAAATTTTGCTGGCTTTCAATTGGTTTGTAACTGTAAACTGGCTAGAGGTATGTAGGTCTCTCTTTGGTTTAAGGTGAGCAGGGTTCTCAAAATTGGTCTGCTTAGTTGCCCTGAATGCTGTGGATCTTCCTGCAGCTTTGGGAACAGAAATGAGCGACCAATGGTCCAAGGACCAGCTGTTTGGATAACTCCCTATAGTTATATCCACTTGTTGGTTTGACCCCCCCCCCCCGGACTTGCGCAAAATGGCCTATGCATGAGAAATATAGAAATGTTACATTGAAGAAGGCCTTTGTGCCGAGACAGATGCACATTTTAGGCCTTGGGATGTCAAGTTCCAGTAGCACAGGATTGTTATGCCTGGAGACTTGAAATTGGGAAGAGACTCAACTGGGGTTCAGTTGAAATATTAGGCGCATGGTTAAGCACTGTTCCGCAGAGGGAGCGAGGGTTGGGTAAGTGGGAAGGAAAAGAATGTTGGTAATTAATGTTATGTTAATGTGAGATAACTATATAAGAGAGGAAACCAGAGCAGAAGAAACGGAGAACAGATCTCCTAACTCAAAAATACAGATTGGGCAGATCAAAAATACTCGCAGATGCTTTCAGTTCTACCCACATATTTTCTATTGGTCAGGGCTATGTGATGGCTACTCCAGTACCAAGACTTTTGTCCTTAAGCCATTTCCATCTTTGGAAGTATGCTTGAGGTCATTGACCATTTGAAATACCTGTTTGCAAGCTTTGACTCCGTGGCTGAATTTTTGAGATAGTGCTTCAATATATCCACATATGATTGTGCAGCAAATGAGTAAGGATATTGTAATGAACACATGAATTCTGATTTTACTAATTCTTGTAGAAAATTTGATTAAGTCTTTTTTTTCTTTGTCTTTTTACTCAGAGTAATACTCTTAATAAATTGGAAGTCTGAATTATTATTGTCTGAAGTGGACATTTAAGACCTGTTACCCTGCTACTCAAGACATGCAGTGCTTTCCCCAACCCCTTTCCAAATCTAACAAGGTTTCTCTAACAACCTTTAACAGTACAGCAATTTAATTCTCATACTTTAGACCCATCACACCACTGAAAGCTTGGCATAATAGAGAGCTAGTGTTGAATTAGCCATCTTTCATTTTACTACATTCTAAGTGATGTGTTTTTGTTGACAAAAACAAGACGAGGCACAAATCAAATCAATGGGGTGTATAATAAGCCACAGGTGCAGCTCAATTGGTTGCCTGCTGCCCTCTGTCCGCTCAGCTGAAAACAGAAAGCTATGACCCATATTCAAACAATCCTATGGAGCCATCACTGTTTTGTATACAAAAAATACAAGATCATATTTAAATATTGTGCAATAAATATAAAATACCTGTGGTAGGCCTCCGAGTGGCGCAATGGTTAAAGCGCTCGCCCTATCATCCGGAGATCGCTAGTTCGCAGTTCGAAAAGATGCGGTCGGCTGGCGTCACGTGGTTCGGAGGAAAACACGTGATAGTCTTCGGCCCTCCCGGCTGAGTGGTAGTAGTAGCCTTAATGTGGGAGCCCCCTAGTGACGGGGAGGAATTGGACACGACTAAATTAGGGGAGAAAATCGGGGAAAAAAAAAAAAAAAAAAAAAAAATACCTGTGGTAGATGTTTTGATGGCCCATTGTTACAACTCAAACAGATTACTTTCGTTATTCTGTATATTCTCATGTAGAAATACTTGTTAAAATACCATATGGGAATACATTTTCATTTGTCTGTTAGAGTCAAAGCATTGTTTGTAAAAGACATGCATTGAATTGATGAACAGATTTTGACAAATTTTAATCTGTATTTTTGCTTTCCCAATAAATTTAGCTGGACGAGGAGGTAGCTGCTGCCCACTTGGACAAACTTGGTGTCAAACTGACAAAGCTTACAGATGATCAAGCCAAATACCTGGGCCTACCTTGTGAGGGTCCTTTCAAACCAGACCATTATCGCTACTGAGAAGCATCCGCCAGTTGCTTTACATTCATGGTCCGAGTAATACACAGTCCATCAATGTTTTCTGTGCCTACATTCTAATAAATATATCATTCTGGCTACCCCCACAATCTCTTACTTGTGTTTCTCACCCTTAATATGAATAACAAAGTCAGAACAAATATCCTTCATAATCCAGTTGTGATTTTCTGTCATTATGCAGTTAAATATATTTTGTGTATTGGATTTTTTTTTATGTCTAGTTCAAGTAATAGTTACGTTTACTTAATATAAGGTGCAAGTAATATACGTACACCTTAGCCAAATACATCTAAACTAATTTTTTTCATAATTCCTCACCTTTGATCCTAGTAAATATTCCCTGTCTTGGGTCAATTAGGATCACTATTTCACTCATGTAAAATATCATAATAGTAGAAAGATTCTTTTATCGCATTCCCAGGAAGTCAGAGGTTTATATACAATTGGTTGGTATTTTGTAATATTGCTTTTAATTGTAATTTGGTAAAATTGTATAATTTGGGTCAACAAATGGGCCGTCCACAAGCTTCTTATAATAAATTGCTAGAATTTTAGCCCATTCCTCCTGATGTAACTGGTATAACAGTCAAACGCATCATAGCTTTTCTGTTGGATTGTGGTTAGGTCCAATACCTTGCCTTTATTTTCAAGCCATTTTGCTACATCTTTGGAAGTATGCTGTGATGCTGCCCCTGCTGTGCTTCAAGGTTGGAATAGTGTTCTTTGGCTTGTAAGCATCCCCATTTTTCACCCCGTGGTGTGTATACACTTGCGAAGTATAGTATGTACATATAAACGTGGTACCATCAGGTATTTGGAAATTGTTCCCAAAGATGATTCAGACCTGTGGAAGTCTTTTTTTTTTTTTTTTTTAGGTCTTGGTTGATCAGTTTTGATTTTTTTTATGATTCCAAACAGAGGCACAGAGTTTGAATTGGTTTGGTCTTCATGAAGATCATGGTGCTTATTGGGTTTTTCAAGTGCACTTTACTGTACTGCTTTTGTGAGCTATCTTGTATTGGCTTCCCAAATAAGTTAATTGTGCTAATGGAACCCACAGTTTTTACAGATTACAAGGCTATTACAGTTAAGATCAATATGGGATCAATTGTACTGAATAAAACATTACAAAATAATTTAAAATGAAACCCCAAACATATTTGGCAAATACTGAAGACAAGCAAATTTACAAAATTTTGTACATTGTTGGGAATTAATGAAATTAGAAATTTGGTTTTATCATTGGAGAATAGATTGATAAAGGTGGGGGAGCCCTGCGATGCACTTGCATCCCTGTTGCCTGAAGACAGCTAGAGATACAGCTTCTCATAAAAATAAACCTCAAAAGTCAGCAAGATAAATATGATTGGCATGTAATTTGAACAATCATGGAGAACCATGGTCCAAGTATTGAAGAAACAGATACGTCTTCAGAGTCGTCATTTAAAGATTGTCAAAGACTCCGCTGTACGGACATCTAGAAGAAATTCGTTCCACCACCTATGTGCCAGAACAGAAAAGAGTCTGGATGAATGTCTTTCAATCCCTGAGAGATGGTGGAACGAGATAAGCAGTGCTGGAGGATCGGAGGGAACATGGTGCAATGCGTGGTGTGATTAGAGCAGAGAGGTAAATGGGTGCTGGGCCATTTTTAGCTTTGTAGGCAAGCATCAGGGTTTCGAATTTGATGCGGGCAGCTACAGGAAGTCAGTGCAGAGACCGGAGAAGTGGGGTGGTGTGGGAGAACTTGGGAAGATTGAAAACAAGTTGTGCTCCTGCTTTCTGGATCAGCTGCAGAAGACAAATGGTGGACAGAGGCAGACCTGCCAGGAGTGAGTTTCAGTAGTCCAGTCTTGAAATAACAAGGGACTGAACAAGCACCTGAGTAGCCTGTGAAGAAAGAAATCGACAAGAGCAAGTAAGGTTAGCAATATGTGGAGAAAATTGCAGATGATTGTCCACAGTTACCCCAAGATTGCGGGCAGTGGCTAAAGGAATGATCTGATTGTTGTCCAGGGACAACAATCAGAGGTCTTGTCCAGGTCACAAGGTCTTGACCTGGGGTTGAATCACCAGGGATGAGCAGCAGTTTTATCAGATGTTTGATCACCGCAAACAGAATGAGAGATATGTCAGAGCAGCAGGCAGTTCAACTAAATTAATGATAAATTGCAGGCAGATGTAGCATGGCAGGCAGGAAACAGTAAACTTCACTATCATGAGCCTTTATTATTCAAAGGCTCATGAAGAAAAAAAAACAAAAGACAGTCCAAGCAGAGCTACAATATGTATGTGTTTGTATGGGTTTAAAGAGGCAGACAATGTACTGACAGGGTAGGCCAAGGTCAGGTTCACAAGGAAATCAGGAAACAGGTCAAAAACTAGAAATCCAAAAACATTCATCTTACCACACTTATCAGTCCAAGGGTCAGATATCCAGAAGGTATACAGTATGTATACTTATGCAGACAGGATTACCAACAGGGAACAGGCTGAGGGCATGCAAAAAACAAGCAGGGTCAGGTACTCAAACAAATATAGCCAAAAGGCATATCGAAATCTTAAACACAATGTGAAGGAGACAATCTAGTAAGTTTACTGCAATCTGAGTCAGGTTAAAATAGATATGTAGAGCAGTGTTAATTGAACATAGGTGCAGCTAATTAGAAGTGCCCTGCAGGCACAGAAGGAGAAACCAACTGGAAGGGGTGGTCAGGAATAAACTAAAATGACAGAATACATTAGGACATTTGTTGGTAGATTTGGTTTTCAATTTTTATTTGGATATTTGTTTTTCTTCTCTTCTTTATTTTATCAAAGTTCACATTTCACATTATTTATCTTAATTAAAATTATTGGCATTATTTAAAATTATTTACATTTCACATTATTTACCTTAAGATATCAGTAAAGGTGACCTGCAAAACATTCTTCTAAGATTTAAAAAAAAAAAAAAAAAACTGTTAATTTTTAGAACTTGTAAATACATAGGCAATATCTCAGCTTGGGCTCCTGACATCCCTCTCACTCACCACTCTAATGGATCATAACACAAATGAATGACCCGCCAGTGAATGTCATGCCTCTATTTTGCCATGGCTGTTAAAGGAGAAGAACTTGCATAATATTTCAATTGTACTGCAGTCTGAGAACATAATGGAGACATCACAAAGAAGAGCTAAAGAAATATTTGAGAGAAATGACAAATGTCCATCCTGGCACATTTGCATGGTGGAAGAAGAATAGCCTGCTACCTCAAACTTCGCAGCTTATCAATGCCTTTGTATACCTGCCACTTCAACAAGATCAGAACATGTTTTTCCCAGGCTGGCCATAATAGGATGAGAGATTTACTTTGAATGTGGACAAATTAATCTTCTTCACACACAACCCGAGTGCATAAAAGCTTTGGGCTTATTGCAATGTGATTCTGATTTATTTGCCTTATTTTATTGAGAAGAAACATTCATGTATTAATGTGCCATCAGTTTACTTGTCTGTAAAAATATGTTACCACCTTCTGCCCTCACAGCTTGTTTTTTTTTTTTTTTTTTTTTTTTGTGAGATTGCAACTGCTTTGTGAATGTGTCGTGAGCTTAGGTCCTGCGTCCAAATTTAAGTTACAGTGGGTATAGATGGGAATGACCCCCTTTAAAATAATATTTTTTTTTGGCTTTGCAGCCTGAAATGAACACAGACAAAGTTTTTGTTTTATTCAGCTGCATCTACTCAGTGCAACTTTTAAACAAGTGTCAGATAAAATAGAAAAAAAATATCACCCCCTTCTAAAATGACTTGTAGACTCAATCAGGTGAAGCTGATCACCTTCTGAATTGCAGATCTAGAGCAATATATGCCCACTCTTCCTTGCAGAACTACTCAAGTTGAGTTAAGTTTGATGGTGACTGTCTCTGGGCTGCAGATTTTCAATGGGATTTAAGCCTGGTTTCTGACTAGGCCGTGCAAGAACATTAATCTTTTTTCCTTCAACCACTGTGTGCTTAGTTCTGTTTCAAAGTGTCCAGATAAAGTCACCCTCTAGAGATCAAACTGGTGACCTACGATGAGTGTTTCAAATGATTTTACTCCACTTGACTCTGACTCTTGTTTTAAGAGGACTCAGTTGCATTTTTCCTTTGTCTGATTCACTGGAATGGTCCTCTCTCTCCACTGCTGGTAGAGGATAAATCTTGGCCAGTGGATGGCACCCTTGTGCAATTTTTCCCCCTTTTCTCCAGAATCTTCATTCTTGGTCACCAGTTTCGTCTCTAGAGGGTGACTTTGTCTGGATACACTTTGAAGTGTGGAGTTGGGGTGGGAAAGGAGGGGTGCTCGGGAGAGCAGAGAGGCTCACAGAACCAGTATTGTTAGAAGTTGTGTTTGTTTTCTTTGGCAATTTCTGATCAAACTTAGCCACTCTATTCTTAAATCACAAAAGCTGCTATTCCAAACTTGCTTTAGAGCCCAGTTGTTGTTTGCATCTGTCACTTACCTCTGTTTGCTCTTTAAGCTGTTATCTGAGATTGGTATTCAATCTGTACATAAATGGTTTTCACATAGGCCTCTTGCACATTATGCTCATTTCTCATAAAATAATTTAAAGCATACAGGTGGCTTTCATAATCTTCTACCCATTTCAGACTTTTTCTGGATCTCTCTGTGCTGCCGAATGTGTGACAGAAACATCAATGCCTTTTTCATTTTTTTTCAGCTTGTTACTGGTGTCTTTGGTTTATCATATGCACTCTTTATTTCCTATGTGTACTACAATGATTTACTGTACAAGCTATGCCACATTTCGTAGATAAATCATATTCAGTTTGTTAGGTTTCTTGCTTTTTAACAATCTTAGAGTTCATATATAAGCCTCTGTGATCAAGATTTTTTTAGTGCTGTTAATCATAAAAAAATTTAATCTAGTTAATCA
Organism: Clarias magur; assembly: GCA_013621035.1. NCBI lineage: Eukaryota > Metazoa > Chordata > Actinopteri > Siluriformes > Clariidae > Clarias > Clarias magur. The sequence goes on along the minus strand of QNUK01000082.1, from coordinate 81,721 downwards.
CAGTCATACTGCAATTTTAGCTATTTTAAATATTCAGATTTACTTGTATTATAAACAGCGTTAAAATAAAGAAATACACAACAAACTGGTTAGAGCAAACATATTATGCTGTTTAATTATACCTCAAACATTAACATTTAACAAATGTTAAATTAAAAATCTCTAATGGGACTGGCACTGGATGCAGTTGCTGGGTAGTATGTGGTATGGCACCGAGATAAGGCTTCTCAGGATCCTCAGATCCAAAAATCAACAAACTAGAGCTTTAGCCACCTGAACCACCACTCCCATACTCTATCTTATGTATTATATTAATGTATTTTTGTAAAAATAATTCCCCTTGAAGATAGCTCATGACACAACTTTGGTTTTATCCAAACTCCCATCTAGAAGCTTTTTATAATAAAATTTGCTAGTTTCGTTAGTCACCTTATTATCCGTGTTAAACATGTCATTATCTCACACAGCCGGGTAACTGTGCTATAATTGTGGCAATCCACTAAGGTCAGACTTGGTCAAATGCTTAATTTGTTTTGTTGTTTTTTTAAAGTAACACATTAAAATTTCTATATTAATCACATGCTCTAACATGTTAATACTGACAGCCCTATTTTTCCCCCCAAGGGTCATAGCAATAAAAACAAACAAACAAACAAAAAATCAGACTTTAGATATCTTCTCTCATACACAGTTAAAACATAAAATGGAACAGATATGTAGACATTCAACACAGACAGAACTGTGTTAAATACTTCTGCAGCAAAACAATACTTTAATCATCTGCAATGTATATATACAGTATAATATATATCCAATAATATATATAAAATTAATTTTGGAATTAACTCTTTTTATGAATGAAATTTGGAAGGTACTACATGCATCCCTGTTACTAATGCAGCATTTCATGAAAAGAACATCATACCAATGTGAGAGAGTCTGTTTAGTGTTAATTTTTTATCAACGAAAATAATAATGGATAATGACGACCTTTTTTCCTGTGACAAAGATGAGACGATGACAAGACCTGACAGATATCAATGAACAGTGACAGTGACTAAATCAGCATGCAATGTTGTTGAAGAAAAAAAGATGAGACTAAAAGGTGTTTAAAAAAAAACTAATAAAACAGGAGTAGTTTGCATGTGCAGAGACGGGATCTGTTCAGTGAGGGACAAGTTCAGTCATCTTTAACTCTTCGTCATCACAGCAATATTACGGACCAAAGAGAAGAGACGATATTTGGGCCCATTTTCTTCATATTGAAAAAAAACAACAACAACAAACAAAAAAACAGATCTGTGGTGATATCGGAGAAAAAACAGTGTGGGCACTCCAGTGTTGGGAAAAATACCACAAATCTGAAGAGACGCATCAAGGCATACCATCAAATTCACCCAGTTTTACAGCCTCTTTGTGGTAATTATGTTTTGTTACATGTGATGTATTTTATTTTATACATTAAGCTAAGAGGTTAGCAAATTATTGTGACCCATAGGAGCTATCCCTACAACAGTCCAAGTGCGTAAATTCATATATATACAGTATATAATATATTCATATATATTAGGTTAGGTTATATAAGTTTCAAAACACTGTATTGTCCATAATGCTCCTATTGTTTTGTAGTAAAAAAAATATGGACATGCAGCACTTGTAAGCAGTTTCGTTGACTAAAACAAGACTAAAATAGTTAAGGGTTCCTTTGACTAAAACTAGACTAAATTGTCCAGACATCTTGACTAAACTAAAACAGGATAGAATTGGCTATTTATCTAAATATGATAAAAACTAACAGGGACATTTATCTTGAGACTTTATTTATCCCAGGAAATTGAAAATAGCTGACAAAATTAACACTAGTTAGGGCCCCAGCACTATAGGGTGCACAGGACCCTCTTGTTTTCCTAAGGACCTTGTTTTCCGAAGGACACACACACACACAAACACACTCATACAGTACATCACACACATGCACACATACATACTGTACACACAAATTACAAATGTTAACACTCACATGAACACATACACACCTCTCTCACAACACACACAACAAACACACATATCACAATTATATCACAATCGCACATCACAAATTTTAACACTCACACACACACATCTGTCTCACAGATATACACACACACCCACACACACTAACAAGTCACATGTCTTACACACACATCACAAATGTTAACACATAGATACCCACCACACACACAAACATGTACAAACACATTTACAGTACTCGTCACACACAGACTGACACATCAACACGTCACACACCTCTCTCCCTCACTCTCACACACACTAACATTCACACACTAACCCTTACACACACACACACACACTAACAAATATTTAGAACCAAAACTGACATTAGCCCTGTATAGTGCGTGATGTGTGCAAGTTGTGCGGTGCAACCAGGTGGCGATGGCTTTTTCAAGTTCTACAGTAAACACATTCAAATAACACACAGGTCGCCACCAAACCAGGCCGATGTGATCTAAAGACACTTTTGTATTTCTGAGGATGCAAAATTGCGTAGAAATTTTTGATATCTCAAATGGGACAGTCATGATAATGTCTTAAACGTACACTGAAAAATTATTAATAACTTTCTGTGTGGCATTATATTGAGTGACATTATATTCAGTGACAAGTTCAGTGACATCATGGCATAATGCTTATTTTCTAGCATCTGCTAGATTCTAGAATCTGTGTAGCTTGTGGCCCTCAGGGGCCCTCACAAGCAATTTTGCTACCTAGCTCATACATTTAGAGCTCATTGAGCCGAACAAATTTCGCATTGCATGTCCTGGGCTCAACTCAAAAGGAGGCCGGTTATTTTGGGTCGTTTGCAAAAACACACCCGATGGATTTTGATATACTCCTCCTAGGGAATTTATACAATTGCTACCAACCCGGGCTGATGTGATCTAAAGACATTACGGACACAAAATTGTGGAAGGATTTTTGATATCTCAAACAGGTCAGCCGTGATAACGTCTTAAACTTACAGCAAAAAATTATTTATAACTTTCTGAGTGGCATTATATTGAGTGACATTATATATAGTGACACGTTCAGTGACATCATGGCATAATGCTTATTTTCTAGCATCTGCTAGACACATAAAACATCACACATAAACATCACAAATGCTAAGACACACATCACTAATAGTAACACACAGACTCACACACCATACACACAAACATGCACAAACACAAGCACCTTTACTTGTCACACACCTCTCTCCCTCACTCTCACACAAACTAACCCTCACACACACACGGCGATGGGTTTTTAACACACTTTAATAACACACAGGTTGTGCGGTGCCCCCGGGGTGGCGATGGCACAGGGTGCTTGGGCCCATCATCGTTGCTTGCAACTATATTTTAGAGTTATGGTTTTTGCGTACGTATTATATTACTATATTGTCAACAATAAGGATTTAAAAAAGTGACGTACCAGTTTACTGCTCCCGGGCCCCCTAGAGGCCGGGCCTAGTAGTACCCTAGGGACTGCGATTCGGTTCGCAATGTACTGTGGGAGCGGTAGTAGTTTTTTTTTTTTTTTTGAAAAGTGCAATACGTATAGGTTTTAACCTTACATTTCTCTTAACTTTTTTCTTACATTTTCATGAAATAATTTCACGATTAACCTCAACGTTGTTTGGTTTGTTTCGACGCATTATAAAATAAAATAAAAAATTATTTGAAAAAATACTTCCGGACTAAAAAGCGAGCTATCGTTTCTCTTCTCCTCAGTGAAACCGGAAATACAAAAAACGTGCAGACGCCAATCAAAACCATGAAAGCAGTAATTCAACGAGTTGCTAATGCGAGTGTAATGGGTTAGTATATAGACACATAGAATGTGATATAAATATTATGTTAAGATGTTATATAAAGTGTTTTTGATTTAGTTTGTGTCCTAATAAATACACAAACAGGTAGACACAATATAAAGTCAGTACTACACGCAGCGTATGTATGCAGTTTTCTACATTGCCGTAGTGATCATTCTTTTTTTTTTTTCGCCTTTAAAATTGTATCTCTGACATAGTTGGGGAGACCCACATCAGTTCCATCGGAAGAGGTATTTGTGTTTTGATTGGGATTTCAACTGAGGACACACAGAGGGATGTAGATTACATGTGAGTGCTGCTGTTTATATTTATAACAGTTGCTGTTTGTCTTCTACATATGGCCAGCTGTACATATTTGTAAAATTATTTTAATAGAATATTGTTTTTACTGAAGCCCTTCAGTTTTATAATCTATGTAATTGTGATTATCAGAGTTCGTAAGATCCTGAATCTGCGTTTATTTGAGGATGAGAATGGCTGTGCATGGAAACACAGTGTAATGGACAAAGGTTTGGAGGTGTTGTGTGTGAGTCAGTTCACACTGCAGTGTATTCTCAAAGGAAACAAGCCTGACTTTCATTTAGCAATGACTGCTGATTTTGCACAACCCTTTTACAACAACATTTTGGAACAGTTGAGGATTGCATACAAACCGGAACTCATCAAAGGTGTGAAGATAGATTAACCTATGCAGTGACTGTCAGTAAATGTTCTTTTAGCATTTGGAATAATGTAAGTTGTACTACTTTCCAGATGGCCAGTTTGGTACCTACATGCAAGTGCATGTTCAAAATGATGGCCCTGTCACCATTTATTTGGAATCTCCTGTTGCTCCTACAGACATTAAACAGGTATCTTTTCTTATGCTAAGGTTTACAACATAATTGATACATTTGCTAAAGGTGCCACTAATACGTGTTAGATTTTTATGTAATTGTAACTTTATGTAATTGAACAAACATGAATTTGAACATTCTTATGTATGTTTTCTTGGCCCTGTATTTAAGTTGTCCAAACTAGAAAACCAGCAGCAGCGTAAGCAAATAACAAGAACAAAAAGCAACTCAGAATCAAGTAAGGTCAGGGGTGCCTCACATACTAAAGTGGACACCAGTGCCAGTAATGAGTCCGAGGGTGAGTTGTCGTCAGAAAAAGGTAAGTTGGAGACCTTTGTGATGGATGATTACTTGGAACCAGTGGAAACTAACCCAACATTGAGCTTCCTAATGAATGTCAAGTTACAGTGGAACCTTGGATTGCTAGTAACTTGGTTTGCGAGTGTTTTGCAAGATGAGCAAAATTTTTAAAAATTATCTTGATAAATGAGCGAGATCTTGAAATGAGTAGTATGTATGTGCTTTGTCTGCCGAGCAGGAGACTCATAATGCAGGCATTATGAGTCTCCTGCTCTTGCACGTCAGGTTTTGTCTTTCTTCTGTTGTTAGCTGGACTTGTGCTCAGTCTGTGTTTCCTCCAGTTCCTGTTTGCAAGAAAGTATAGAAGCAAGAAATTAGCAGAAAGTTGCAGCCATAACAACTTGTACAAATAAGATTTTTCCAACATTTAAATTGTCTGCAATCACAGATAACCTGAAATTGTGTGTGGAGCTTATGTGGCTCATCATCACCTCAGTTTTTATAAGTGTCTCTGAGATGTGCTGGAGAATATACATGAAGGTTATACATAAAATAGGAGTAAAGAGTATCTGTATTTCTAATGGCTACATAAGCACAACACTTGGTTCTTTACATTTAGACATTTGGCAGACACTCTTATCCAGAGCGACTTACAAAAAGTGCTTTAAAGTTTACATCACTGGATAGATACTTACACCGGGTTACTAGGTTAATAACTAAGTGCCATTAGTCAAACAACTGGGAAGAGGGGTTTTTTTTGGGGGGGAGGGGGGTTAGTCCAAGAATTGCATCTTGAGTCGTCGTTTAAAGATCGTGTTGGAGGATTGGAGGCAACGTGGTGTGATTAGAGCAGAGAGGTAAGTGGGTGCTGGATCATTTTTAGCTTTGTAGGCAAGCATCAGGGTTTTGAATTTAATGCTGGCAGCTATAGGAAGCCAGTGCAGGGAGCGGAGGAGTGGGGAGTTGTGGGAGAACTTGGGAAGGTTGAAAACTAGACGTGCTGCTGCATTCTGGATCAGTTACAAATCGTGGACAGAGGCAGACCTGCATGGAGTGAGTGGCAGTAGTCCAGTCTTGAAATAACAAGGGACTGAAAAAGCACCTGAGTAGCCTGTGAAGTAAGAAATGGGCGGATTCTTCTGATATTGTATAGAAGAAATCTACAAGAGCGAGTAAGTTTAGCGATGTGTGGGGAAAATGACAGATGATTGTCCACGGTTACCCCAAGATTGCGAGTGGTGGCTGAAGGAGTAATTTGATTGTTGTCCAGGGATATCACAAGGTCTTGACCTGGAGATAAGTCACTAGGGCTGAACAGCAGTTCGGTTTGAGCTTCAACTGATGAGCTGCCATCCAGGATGAGATGTCTGCCAGACATGCTCAGACACTCCACATCCAGGTGGAAACCTGAGTGTCAGGGGATGGAAAGGATAGAAAAGGTGGGTGTCATTTGCATAACAATGGTACTAAAATCCAAGCGATGATATGACCTTACCAAGAGACTGGGTATAGAGGAAGAACAGAAGAGGATCAAGTACTGAGCCCTGCAGTACACCAGTAGAGAGTCTGTGTGTGGCAGATGTGGATCCCCTCCATGTCACCTCATATGACCTATCTTCTAGGTAAGATGCAAACCATTGTCACGCTGTTCCAATGATTCCAAGGCTTGTAAGAATAGATAATAGAATCTTGTGGTTCACTGTGTCAAATGCAGCCAACAGGTCCAGGAGGATCAGGACAGATGACAGTTTAGCAGATCTAGCAGCATGGAGCTTCTCAGTGACTGACAGAAGGTCAGTCTCTGTGGAATGTGCCACTTTGAATCCACATTGATTGGGATCGTTAAGGTTGTTCTGTGAGAGATGAAGAGACATTTGGTTATAAACAGTCCTTTCAAGAATTTTGGAAATAAAAGAGAGAAGCGAAACTAGGCGATAGTTGTTAACTTTTGATGGGTCCAGGCAGGGTTTCTTGAGGAAAGGAATAACCCTTACCTTTTTAAAAGCAGTAGGAACATGACCAGATGATATGGAATGGTTGATGATGATTGTGGTGAAGGGAAGGAGGTCTCGTGAGATGGCCTGGAGCATTGTCGAAGGGATTGGGTCTAATGAACAGGTGGTGGGGTTAGATGATGATCTGATCTGCTGAATCTCATCAGATGACAGGTTGGAGAAGTCTGCTAAGGGAGGGAAGGGAAGGTCCTGAAGTTTTACTGTAGGAGTTTGGTTGGGAGCAAAGGACTGGCGGATTGCTGCAATTTTCCCATCGTAGAATGTGGCAAAATCATCAGCAGTCAGAGAGGAAGGGGCAGGAGGAGTCGGTGGGTTGAGTAGTGAAGAGAAGATGTTGTGAAATTTGCCAGGATCATGTGCAGGCTTCCAGCTTTTCTCTGTAGAAGGCAGTTTTGGCAGAAGTCACGTCACATGAGAATTTTTAGAAAAGAGTCTGGTAAGAGACAAGATCTGCATCAAGCTGCGATTTCTTCCATCTTCTCTCTGCAGATCTGAATTCTCTCCTGTTGTTGCGCAATACATCAGATAGCCATGGAGCAGGTCAAAAAGTCTTCCTTGATTTTAGATGACAGCGGGCATAGGAGATCTATGGATGAGGAGGGAGAGATGAGGAAAGTTTCAGTTGCAGTCTCTAGTGGTAGAGAGGAGAAGAATTCTGCTCTGGTCATCACATTCTGCTCTTTAGAATGGGGAAATGATCTGGGGCCTTAAAGTAAGCAGATATGAGCATTTGAAGTTAACTTTGTTGTGAGCTAATGTGAAAGGATCATCTGTATATCTTATTATATGCATTTAAAAGTCACCACAAGATCCACAGACAATTACCTGGAGATGTGATAATACTTCGACTCTCTTTAACAGCATTAATAACAGGAGTTAATAGAATTTATTATTAACTTACCGCTCACTCGCAGGCTTTCTGCTGGAAAAGGCTACAGGCTGTACAGGCTTCAGTATCGCACCGCGCGCTGTGTGCTGCTCGAGCCGAAGTTTGTTTAATGCTGCATGGCATTGCTCAGTGCTGCTGTACGTGCATGCGTCTAAATACTTATGGATACTTCCGTAAATATCTGGGTTTTTATGTGTAGTGTTCGATTATCTTTGGATATTTTCGTCTGTCTACATTTCTAGCAAATACTGTACTTCGGCATTACTTCACAGAGATTCTTAAGCAGCCATGTTTGTTTGTGTACGGAGTCGAACTGTAATTACGTCACTTCCTCTTTTGAGCACGAGCATGTACTTATATCCTGCATTCCGTGCTCGGGAACGCATGAATCGAGAGGATTTCAGGGATTCGTTCCAGAGCGCTGAACGATTTGGAACGATTGCATGCTCACAGACAAAAATCAACTGGTCCCGGGGCAAAGTGTGCTCGGAAACACCCATAGGCACCCACTATAGGCACTATAGAGGACCCTAAAATGCTTTATGTTGATGTCTATACGTTTACTATACATTGCCTAAGTTGCTAGGACCCTCTTCTTTTCCTAAGGATATTTTTTTTTCCCACAATTTTGGGCTTTTTGGTTGTCTAACATGCTCAAAAACTCCTGAAAATTGGCAGAAAGGTTGGAATCTGCTATCATTAGGATGCCTGAGAGTCGCTTGGCACAGGATTTTTGATATCTCAAACTGGTCAGCCTGATGATGCCTTAAACTTGGTTATTTAAAAATGGTTAATAACTTTGTGTGGCATTATATTCAGTGACCGGTTCAGTGACATTACATTGAGGAACATCATAGTGTGATGCTTTTTTTTTTTTTTTTTTTAGCATTAGCAGCCTATTCTACACACATACGCATCACAAATGTTTAGCACTCACACACATACACATTTCTCTCTCTCTCTCACACACAAACACACACACACAAACACACACACACTCACATCTCTCTCTCACACATGCATGCCTGCATAAACACACTCGTACATCACACACATCACTAATGTTAACACACACACACAAACACCAGCTTTTTGGAGATCTTAACGTGAAATTCTCAATATTTTACAGACACACACATCACAAATATTAATCCTCACACACTCGCATCTCTCACACACCCACGTACACACACGACATGAGAAATATTTAGGGCGCAGGCTGACATCAGCCCTATTACCTCATATTGTTTGAAGTGAGCAAGTTGTGTGGTGCACCCGGGCAGCGATGGCTTTTTGTAGGTCTTAACTCGCTCCAAAAGACAAACAGGTTGTGAGGTGCATCTGGGTGGCGATGGGGCAGGGTGCTTGCGCTCATCGTTTCTTTAAGCTATATTTTTTATTTTGTGACCAAGTGTAGTGACTGTTCTTTAGTAACTGTACTGCAACTACGGTCCATGTGAAAAAAAAAAGTTAAGTATAGTTGCAAGCAACAATGACGAGCCCATATAATAATAATAATCCCTAGGAAAACAAGAGGGTCCTGCGCACCTTTTAGTGCTATAAGGTTGTAGCAGAGTGGGAGATGAATCTGTTTAATGACAATGCAATGTCACATTTCCACAAAAAAACGTTTTTATATATGGTCGCATCTGTGTTTATATGTGCACGCGTGTGTGTTTTTATATGCGCATGCACATGTTTTTATATAAATGTATATACAAACGCACATGTGAGAAAGTCGTCCTAAAAATAACTTTAACAGTAAGGTTAATTTGTTGATTTTTAATTAATATGTTGTATTAATCATTTGATATGAATTTTTTTGGGTTGTTGAATTAATTATCTGGTTTCCTTTATTTCTTATGGGGAAAAGTTTGATATACGAGTGCTTTGGAATACAAGCAGCTTCCGGAATGAATTATGCTTGCAATCCAAGGTTTAACTGTACCTTTGTTTGATTGTCCAAATTGTGTTTTCTCTAAGTTACTATTATAAATATATTTTTCATTTGCATTCAATTAAATATTTATTTTAAAAAATCAATTTAAAAATCAGCCAAATCACAATTAATAAAGGCGGCAAATTTGATTAATCTCATACATTATCAAATAACTCCCTATACATTACATGATCTGATTTTGTTAAATAGCAGGGATATACTGTATAAATTTAAGCTTTGATTGGAAGTCCATGATCCTCCACATAATTACCAGCTTTTCATTGCCATCTTAATGGTAGAAATATGGTCAGAAAAAAATATGAATAACTATGATCAGAAATCACTCAAACATTTCATGAATTTGCCTGAATTGTATATGATAAACCTACAGTAAAAATCACTTCTATGTTTAATCAACATGTGTATTTTAACATGCACAATACAAGAAGAAATCACAGGATTGGGACTGTTTTTTAACTGTGGATCTTTATTATATTGACTTAGTTACCACATGCACAAAACTATGTCAAGCTACATTTAAAAGCTGATGACTAAATAGGAGCTGTTGAGTATTTGTGCCATTTGTAATCCTATTATGGATTTGATAATTATCAGTTATGGCAAAACCTCGAATGTAGTTGCTGCTGCCAAATGTGGCACAGCCAGTTATTAGGTTTTAGGGACAATTACTTTTTCATATAGGGCCAGGCAGGTTGAGACTGCTTTTTTCCCTTAATAAGTGTAATTTATTATATGATTTAAAATCTATTTGATTATCTTTGTGTGATATTAAAATTAGTTTGATGATGAAATGTTCAAAAAGAAATTCAAAATGCAAAAAGAAATTAAATTAAAGAAGGGGTAAATACTTGTTCATTGCACAGTAATATTTTGTTATACAAAGTATTACTCATGAGTGTGTTTATAATAATCATCAGAATGTTTTTTTTTACTAAAACAAAACAATAAAATTTGTTAAAATTAAAGCAAAATAAAAGCATTAACATTGGGTGACTTCCATAACACATTCACAAGTTTTTTCAAAACAAAGAATCACAATCACTCTTTACAATGATGTAAAAAAAAAGCTTTGCACAGAAACTTTTGACATTGTTGCGTCAACATAAGTTGTTATAGCCTATACATAAGAAATGTATCCTGTAGATGTTATGTATGTGACTTGGACCCATAAACAAGAGGCTCATAAATTTATTGGGCTGTGTTTCTATAGCAAGGCTATCATTCTCATTCCTAACATATCCTTATTAATATGTAAAATGCCAAATTTTAGCTGGAATCTATTTATTCTGTTCTTGAAACAGTACAATGCAGTATTTTTAAAAAGGCTTCTTCCTTCTGCATACATATCCAAAATATGGTGTAAAGAGGGAAATGATTTACAAATTGTGATTACTTGCACTGAACAAAATATAGACCTAAGTGAGGATTTTAACAAGTGTAATTTAGATTTTTAAACAAAGTTGACTGTGTACAACTTTTTCCTCTTTTCATGGAATTTATCGTACTTCACGTTTCAATTATAATTTTCATATTGTTATACCTCCCAGTTACAATTACACTTTTCACATTGTAATTCTTATTTATTTTTATTTTGAGAATGTTACTGTATATATTTTTTTGGTAGTGGAATCCTTCTGTCTTCTATTTTAGGTCTTGCACAGTTCTATTAGCCTTTCACTGCATATCATACTGTGTATGGTTGCTCTAGAAGGTTCAGAAAGAATTCTTCAGGGAAAGCAAATTTGCCATTATGAGCCCTTCAAGCAAACATGACCAGAATCAATTGTGGGTGTGGACTCAAGTATTTGGACCAATTGTAAAAGTGCTCTAAGTTTGTTTCCATTATACATTGCTTCCTTTGTTTAAACTAAACCTTTGTGCATTTTTGTCTTTGATGCAGTTTGTTTAGGCAGATGAGAACACCACAATCAAACCCATTGCTCTGGAATTGGATTAATCTGGACTCATCAGGGATAATCTGGTCTCATTATTCTCCATTACTATAAAGTGCAGTCTTTACACTCCCTATCAAATTGTAAATCAAATTATAATCAATATATGCACTTTTAGTCATGTCATTTAATAATGTTTAACTTCTGGAAACTATGTGTATCCATTAATGCCTACTTGGACTAATTAAAATTGTGCAAACTGTATAGTATATATGTTTTTTTTTTTTTTTTTTTAACATCAGTAACTTCTGAGATTTATTCTACAACTTGTGTGGTGTCATCCTCTCCAAGTGCTTATACGCCACAGAATTTGGGTAAAGAATATGATCACAATTAAACAGTTAAGTGAGAATGAAAGAAAATGTGACTGAGCATGAGGGAATGCATGTGATCCCAACCAGTTATCATGTTTGGTTTCATATGAATTGGCATACGATTTAAATCACAACCGGTTTTGATTGATAGTTCAGATAAATATGAGCAAAAGGAAAAAATATTAACAAAGGTTCAAAGTTTCTCTTTTTCGTGATTCCAGTTACCAGGACACCTAAACTCCCACCAAGTCTTTCTACTTATTCTTATTTTATTCCATAATTGATTTCTTGTTGTGAATTGTTCTCTCTTTTTTACTTTTAAGGTCACGGGCGGTCGTATAAGCATTTCACTGCATATCGTACTGTGTATGTGACAAATAAAATTTGAATTGAAGTGTATAATGCACTGACTGATCAAACAGATTTATGTATGTAAACATGCTAATATGCACACCCATTAAGAAGGGCCATCAGAATCGAGCAGTGGTTAGTCTTCTCTTTCTTCTGCCTTTGACTTCAGGTTTTTTTTTTCTCATATTTGCATTTTCTGCCGGTTCTCAGTTTGCTCTTTAAAATTTTTTATTTTTTTTACTGTTCCTGACCCCAGACAACGATCTTTTGGTCAGTGCCATGAGCACCATTAGCATCTCTCATCACATTGCCTAGCAATGCTTGCAAATAAGATTCTGCCGTAACTGAAAGTGCCGCAGAGAGTTCCCTGAAGATTCAGTTAATGGTTATAAAGTTCACTTAACAAATTATGCTTGAAGTAATCAACATTTTTCGAGTGTGTGCTATTGTCTAGTGTTGTAGATAAGTGTTTGAATCATAATTTTTCTTTTGTAGTCAATGAATGCATATTCAGTTTTCAGTATTATAAATTACTCTTTGAGCTACTTACATTTGTGCCAAGAAAATCTGAAAATTTAATCTGAGTCTACAGTTTTCATTTTTAAGGTGATAGTTCTACATTGGGCATGGTGATGTAAGGTGTCCTCGCTCCTCCATTGTCTGTGAGGGTCTGGTCTCGTGTCTATGTGGAGTTTGCATGTTCTCCTCCTTCTTTGTGGGTTTCCTCCTGGCACTCCGGTTTCCTCCAACAGTCCAAGAACATGCAGATTAGGTCAATTGGCATTTTCACATATTTTGTGTGTGTGTGTGTGTGTGTGTGTGTGTGTGTGAGAGAGAGCTAGAGTGTGTGTGTGTGAGAGAGCTAGAGTGTGTGTGTGTGTGAGAGCTAGAGTGTGTGTGTGTGTGAGAGCTAGAGTGTGTGTGTGTGTGAGAGCTAGAGTGTGTGTGTGTGTGTGTGTGTGTGTGTGTGTGTGTGTGTGTGTGTGTGTGTGTGTGTGTGTGTGTGTGTGTGTGTGTGTGTGTGTGTGTGTGCTTGAGAGCCTTTGAGTGTGTGTGTGTGTGTGTGTGTGAGAGCTAGTGTGTGTGTGTGTGTGAGAGCTAGTGTGTGTGTGTGTGTGAGAGCTAGAGTGTGTGTGAGAGCTAGAGTGTGTGTGAGAGCTAGAGTGTGTGTGAGAGCTAGAGTGTGTGTGAGAGCTAGAGTGTGTGTGAGAGCTAGAGTGTGTGTGAGAGCTAGAGTGTGTGTGAGAGCCAGAGTGTGTGTGTGTGAGAGCCAGAGTGTGTGTGTGTGAGAGCCAGAGTGTGTGTGTGTGAGAGCCAGAGTGTGTGTGTGTGAGAGCCAGAGTGTGTGTGTGTGTGTGTGAGAGCTAGAGTGTGTGTGTGTGTGTCGTGAGGCTAGTGTAGTGTGTGTTGTGTGTGTGTGAGATGTAGTGTGTGTGTGGTGTTGTGTGTGTTTGGTGAGAGCTTAGTGTGTGTGTGTGTGTTGTGAGAAGTAAAGTGTGTGTGTGTGTGTGTGAGAGCTAGAGTGTGTGTGAGAGCTAGAGTGTGTGTGAGAGCTAGAGTGTGTGTGAGAGCTAGAGTGTGTGTGAGAGCTAGAGTGTGTGTGAGAGCTAGAGTGTGTGTGAGAGCTAGAGTGTGTGTGAGAGCTAGAGTGTGTGTGAGAGCTAGAGTGTGTGTGAGAGCTAGAGTGTGTGTGAGAGCTAGAGTGAGTGTGAGAGCTAGAGTGTGTGTGAGAGCTAGAGTGTGTGTGAGAGCTAGAGTGTGTGTGAGAGCTAGAGTGTGTGTGAGAGCTAGAGTGTGTGTGAGAGCTAGAGTGTGTGTGAGAGCTAGAGTGTGTGTGAGAGCTAGAGTGTGTGTGAGAGCTAGAGTGTGTGTGAGAGCTAGAGTGTGTGTTTGTGAGAGCTAGAGTGTGTGTTTGTGAGAGCTAGAGTGTGTGTTTGTGAGAGCTAGAGTGTGTGTTTGTGAGAGCTAGAGTGTGTGTTTGTGAGAGCTAGAGTGTGTGTTTGTGAGAGCTAGAGTGTGTGTTTGTGAGAGCTAGAGTGTGTGTTTGTGAGAGCTAGAGTGTGTGTTTGTGAGAGCTAGAGTGTGTGTTTGTGAGAGCTAGAGTGTGTGTTTGTGAGAGCTAGAGTGTGTGTTTGTGAGAGCTAGAGTGTGTGTTTGTGAGAGCTAGAGTGGGTGTTTGTGAGAGCTAGAGTGTGTGTTTGTGAGAGCTAGAGTGTGTGTTTGTGAGAGCTAGAGTGTGTGTTTGTGAGAGCTAGAGAGTGTGTTTGTGAGAGCTAGAGTGTGTGTTTGTGAGAGCTAGAGTGTGTGTTTGTGAGAGCTAGAGTGTGTGTTTGTGAGAGCTAGAGTGTGTGTTTGTGAGAGCTAGAGTGTGTGTTTGTGAGAGCTAGAGTGTGTGTTTGTGAGAGCTAGAGTGTGTGTTTGTGAGAGCTAGAGTGTGTGTTTGTGAGAGCTAGAGTGTGTGTTTGTGAGAGCTAGAGTGTGTGTTTGTGAGAGCTAGAGTGTGTGTTTGTGAGAGCTAGAGTGTGTGTTTGTGAGAGCTAGAGTGTGTGTGTGTGAGAGCTAGAGTGTGTGTGTGTGAGAGCTAGAGTGTGTGTGTGTGAGAGCTAGAGTGTGTGTGTGTGAGAGCTAGAGTGTGTGTGTGTGAGAGCTAGAGTGTGTGTGTGTGAGAGCTAGAGTGTGTGTGTGTGAGAGCTAGAGTGTGTGTGTGTGAGAGCTAGAGTGTGTGTGTGTGAGAGCTAGAGTGTGTGTGTGTGAGAGCTAGAGTGTGTGTGTGTGAGAGCTAGAGTGTGTGTGTGTGAGAGCTAGAGTGTGTGTGTGTGAGAGCTAGAGTGTGTGTGTGTGAGAGCTAGAGTGTGTGTGTGTGAGAGCTAGAGTGTGTGTGTGTGAGAGCTAGAGTGTGTGTGTGTGAGAGCTAGAGTGTGTGTGTGTGAGAGCTAGAGTGTGTGTGTGTGAGAGCTAGAGTGTGTGTGTGTGAGAGCTAGAGTGTGTGTGTGTGAGAGCTAGAGTGTGTGTGTGTGAGAGCTAGAGTGTGTGTGAGAGCTAGAGTGTGTGTGTGGGAGAGTAGGTGTGTGTGTGTAGAACTAGAGTGGTGTGTGTTGTGAGAGCCTAGACGTGTGTGTGTGAGAGCTGAGTGTGTGTGTGTTTGAAGAGCTTAGAGTTTGTGCGATGTTGTTGAGAGGCTAGAGTTGTGAGTTGGTGTGAGAGCATAAGTGTGTGTGTGTGTGTGAGAGCATAGAGTGTGTGTGGTGTGTGTGAGAGCGTGAGTGTGTGTGTGTGTGTGAGAGCTAGAGTGTGTGTGTGTGTGTGAGAGCTAGAGTGTGTGTGTGTGTGTGAGAGCTAGAGTGTGTGTGTGTGTGTGAGAGCTAGAGTGTGTGTTGTGTGTGTTGTGTGTGAGAGCTAGGAGTGTGTGTGTGTGTGTGAGAGCTAGAGTGTGTGTGTGTGAGAGCTAGAGTGTGTGTGTGTGTGTGAGAGCTAGAGTGTGTGTGTGTGTGTGAGAGCTAGAGTGTGTGTGTGTGTGTGAGAGCTAGAGTGTGTGTGTGGTGTGTGAGAGCTGAGTGTTTGTGTGTGTGTGTTGAGAGCTAAGTGTGTGTGTGTGTGAGAGCTAGAGTGTGTGTGTGTGTGTGAGAGCTAGAGTGTGTGTGTGTGTGGTGAGAGTAGAGGTGTGTGTGTGTGTGAGAGCTAGAGTGTTGTGGTGAGAGTAGTGTGTGTGTGAGACTAGGGTGTGTGTGAGAGCTAGGTGTGTGTGTGAAGCTAGAGTGTGTGTGGAGAGCTAGAGTGTGTGTTGAGAGCTAGAGTGTGTGTGAGAGCTAGGAGTGTGTGTTGTTGTGTGTGTGTGAGAGCTGAGTGTGTGTGTTGTGTGTGTGAGAGCTAGAGTGGTGTGTGTGTGTGTGTGTGGAGCTAGAGTGTGTGTTGTGTTGTGTGTGTGAGAGCTGAGTGTGTGTGTGTGTGTGTGTGGAGCTAGAGTGTGTGTGTGTGTGTGAGAGCTAGAGTGTGTGTGTGTGTGTGTGTGAGAGCTAGTGTGTGTGTGTGTGTGTGAGAGCTGAGTGTGTGTGTGTGTGTGTGTGAGCAGTGTGTTGTGTGTGTGTGTGAGAGCTAGAGTGTGTGTGTGTGTGTGAGAGCTAGAGTGTGTGTGTGGTGTGATGAGCTAGAAGTGTGTGTGTGTAGAGGCTAAGAGTGTGTGTGTGTGAGAGCTAGAGTGTGTGTGTGTGAGAGCTAGAGTGTGTGTGTGTGAGAGCTAGAGTGTGTGTGTGTGAGAGCTAGAGTGTGTGTGTGTGTGAGAGCTAGAGTGTGTGTGAGAGCTAGAGTGTGTGTGAGAGCTAGAGTGTGTGTGAGAGCTAGAGTGTGTGTGAGAGCTAGAGTTGTGTGTGAGAGTGTTAGAGTGTGTTGTGAGAGCTAGAGTGTGTGTGAGAGCTAGAGTGTTGTGTGAGGAGCTAGAGTGTGTGTGAGAGCTAGAGTCGTGTGTGTGTTGTGTGTGAGAGTAGAGTGTTTGTGTGTGTGTGTGTGTTGTGAGAGCTAGAGTGTGTGTGTGTGTGTGAGAGCTAGAGTGTGTGTGTGTGTGTGTGTGAGAGCTAGAGTGTGTGTGTGTGTGGTGTGAGAGCTAGAGTGTGTGTGTGTGTGTGTGTGAGAGCTAGAGTGTGTGTGTGTGTGTGTGTGAGAGCTAGAGTGTGTGTGTGTGTGTGAGAGCTAGAGTGTGTGTGTGTGTGTGAGAGCTAGAGTGTGTGTGTGTTGTGTGAGAGCTAGAGTTGTGTGTGTGTGTGTGAAGAGCTAGAGTGCTGTGTGTGTGATGTGAGAGCTAGAGTGTGTGTGTGTGTGAGAGTAGAGTGTGTATGTGTGTGTGTGAGAGCTAGAGTGTGGTGTGTGTGTGAGAGCTAGAGTTGTGTGTGTGGTGTGTGTGAAGAAGCTAGAGTGATGTGTGTGTGTGTGTGTGAGAGCTAGAGTGTGTGTGTTGTGTGTGAGAGCTGAGTGTTGTGTGTGTGTGTGTGAGAGCTAGAAGTGTGTGTTGTGTGTGT